>CM077091.1:161490227-162690227 GCA_039513925.1 Platanthera zijinensis
GCAGTTCTCGGGGGGTCAGCCGGAGGAGCGGCCTCCGTGACCCGTGGTCGATCCTCGGGAGGGCGATACGACGGGTCCGGGGGCACCAACGGGGACTTGGCGCCGTCATCTTGAGCCGCCTCCTGCGAGAAGTATTGCGTCAGTTATCGATCCTTTCGCTTAAATCAGCTCGTAATTTGGGTAATCAACAAGTCGAAGAGACTTAGCTTCTGCGGAGGGGAAGGATTACCCGCGTGGCTCGGGGTCGGGGTAGGTGAGCCCCGGTTCTCGCGCGGAAGGTCCCGCTGGACTGCTTTCGCCCTCTTCTTCTTCTTCTTTAGCTGGGAGGGCTCAGCGGCTGGCGCCTTTCTCGCCAGCCAGGGGGCAACCAAAGCACTGTTGGCCAGGGCTCGCGCCTGCGCCGCGTTAATGCGGTCTTGGAGGCCTTGCGAGAGCGGCTTGTCAACACGTTTGGAACGCATCGCGAAGCCACGCGAGAGCTCAGACAGGGAGCAGCGACTGTCAGGGGCATATTTACGGCCGTCTATTAGCACATAAATATAGCCACGGGATGACCCACCAAAAAATTCCCTTTTCAGAATAACACGTGCTCAGCGAATATTTACGAGTTGGACGTGTCTTTTCGAGCGCAGAGCTAGCTCAAAAAGAGCGGGGATTGTGTACAACTCCATATTCGCTGAGTGGGACCCAGAGACATCAATGGTCAGGATTGGACTAGCTTCGAGCTAGCTCTGGGCTTCAGATCAGAAGAGCTCCCGCCTAGAAGCAGGCGAGAATGTTCACCATCAGCCAGCCGAGACCCGCTTCCGCCCAAGAGGCAGAGAGAAGGCTTGCGCCTCGCGGAAGGCGAGAGCTGGCTCGGTCCGAGGCGTTCGACACTCCTTTTTTAGCTCCCGCCAAGCGAAGGCGAGAGGGTTCTCGGCATAGGGTTCTCGCCGAGTGGGGACCAGAGCCCATTGTAAAATTACCTAATTGCCTCGGGTAAATTTCCCATGTGCCCCCAGGGCCTGCAGTTAGTATTTCAGGACAGCGGGATTCGGCTATTGGCAGGCCAACCGGGAGTATTTCAGTAATTTAAGGTCAGTAAAGGCTATAAATAGACCCATAAGGGCTCCTTAGAAAGCAAACTTTCATTATTCTCTAATTCTCTAGTGCTTTCTGAGGAGCTCACAACCCAGCTTTTGGCTTTCGAGGGGAAGCTCTCAGAGATCTTTCGGGTAAGAGGTGGGACCTCCCGGCTGATTCTTTGGGTCAGTCCTAGGTCCTTCGTAACCAGTCGAGGGTCGAGGCTTGAGAGAAGTAGGTGTTGGTTGCACCCCTATTTTCGAACTCTCGTTGAGGTCATTTTTTGCTTCAACATCGGCGCCCTCTGATTTCCGGCCTCATACTTCCCTCTCGTTCCCCATCAGCCGTCCAACCTCCAATACCAACGAGTCATCCCGCTTTCGCACCTACCGAGGAGATCAATTTTTGATCTCGTCGGGGGGGGGGGGGGGGGAGCGGCTCCAGATCCATTATCGTCAGGCTCTGCTACTTCTAATACTGCTGTCCATCGACGATATCGATCCAGTCGACAAAGAGTGATGCCACCATTGTCAACTCTATCCCCCGCGCTATTGCTCTATCCGTGGCGGAAGCTGCTCCTATCTTCGTCATGCCCGTAGGGCCCCTCCTCCGCCTGAGGTTGGTTCTTCTCCGGCTGGAAGGCTACTATTACGTGCCTCTTTTTGGTGGTTTGTCGGAGAGCGGCGGGTGGAGGATACAAGGGGTGTTAACCCTATAAATGACGTAGGAGATGAGAGAAGATGAAAAACCTAGAAGGAAGGGGGTGAGAAGAGAAGTGCTTGAGGAGAGAAAGAGAACTTCGATATTTTCTTGCATCCCCATTACATGACCCCAAAGACCCTATATATTGGAGCCGATGACATAACCGTAAATAACACATACATCATATAATAAAAACACGTAAACACTATGACGACTATGACTCGATCAATATGACTCAATATAGTGACTCGACTCAACATATAAATAATAATAATATGAGATAACTGACGGTGGGGTGGGGGGATGCGTAACAATCCATCCGTCCTTGACATCGAGCTTGACCCCAAGCTCGAACTCCATATGGATGGTCGGATCGTCTGGCATCTTGATCTTCTGCCAGAACAAGGCCCGATAGTGCGTAGCAGCAGCGGCGGTGTTGGTGAATAGCGGCGGCGCCGTGAGAAAGAAGCGTGACAGAAGTAAAGACTTTCGCATGATCGATGGAGCGGTGGTGAGCAGCAACCGCAAGGAGGTTGCAGGAACGACGACCGGTAGAAGGAATGGATTTGTCGCGGTCAGCGGAGCACGGGCCGGCGGAAGAGGCAGTGATGTGAGTGGAGGAGGTGGCAATGCAGGGGTCGGCGGAGTAAGAGCCGGTAGAGGAGGCGAAGAGATGACCGGATGTGGCGGAGCGGGTTCCCGGAGAGGAGGCAGAAGCGGTGGAAGGACGACCACTATGGAGAGAAGTGGTACATCAGCGGTCGATGGCGGCGGTGATGACGACGGTAACGACACTAACGATGGTGGCGGCTGTGGCGCCGCCGACGATGGTGGCAGCGGTGAATGCACGAGGCGAGTCAGTGGCAAGGCAAATGAGGGAGGCAGAGTGATGGAATTGCCGCCCGTGGAATGTGGCGAGCCGTAGCGCGCTGCGACGTGGTCGACTCGTGCTTCAAGACTATCAAGCTGAGCGAGTATTTGTCTGATGAGGTCGTCATTGTTCGCCATAATTTAATTAAACTAATAATCAATTAATCAAGAGTAGATTAATTAATCAAAAAGCTCAATCACAGAATGAGTAGCAATGGGGCGGCGAATCATGAATGAGGGGCTCTAGGAGAAAAATAAAGAGGGGAGAGGTAACGTGCAAGAGGGGCAGTTGGGAGGAAAACAAAATAGAATAAAACAAAAGGGATGGGAGGGCGTGCATGGCTTGGGGCTCGAGGTGGAAGAAAGAGTGTGAGGGGTTATGTGACAGTAGATGTGACGGGCGCCAGGAAAAATAAAATAAGAAAAGGAAATAAGGGGGATGGGCGTAGAGTAGATGGACAAGAAAAATTAAAAAAGATGACAGGAGGTGACCTCGAGGAGGTGGAATAGAAGGGGAGGTGTTGGGTTCGAGGACTATGCGGCTCCAGGAGGAGCAGTAGGCATGGAAGGCTGTTGAGGGAAAGACACACGTGAGGAGGAATCACGGGAGTCCCGTTGGAGCGAAGGCGTGTGGCCGGTGATGATGAAGGAGCATGGTGTTGTCCACGCAATGAAGGGAGGGGAGGCTGCGTGCAGAAGTTGAGTCGGCGGACGAAGGAAGAAGCAACCTGTTTGCTGGCTTCATCGCTCGGGTTCATCAATTTTGGGCGACGGAAGCAGTGTCTACGACGATTCTGGAGGAGGGAGGAGTCCCGCACGGTTGCAGGATGTCGACGAGGGGTTCGACGCAGTGGGTGTTGGAAGGTCGACGCGGTAGCTTGTCAAAGGAGCAGACTAGCAAAAACTAGCTTACAAAGGGGGCGACGTTGGTGTGCGACGGAGGAAGAGGACCGAATGGATCTGATACCAAGTTTGTAACATGCCTCTTTTTGGTGGTTTGTCAGAGAGCGGCGGTTGGAGGATACAAGGGGTGTTAACCTTAGAAATGACGGAGAAGATGAAAACCCTAGAAGGGAGGGGGTGAGAAGAGAAGAGCTTGAGGAGAGAAAAAGAACTTTAATACTTTCTTGCATCCCCATTACATGACTCCAACAGAAAAAAAAAACAAGATACACATTCAGTTGCCCTCAAAGCCCCGGCAATCCGCATCCACCAGAGCAAGGAACTCCGCGTCTGCACCATCTCCATTCTCCCAGATGAAGTCACCAGCAACTGCCTTGCGTGCGCAATGGTCCGCCGCACGGTTAGCCCCACGGTTCGTATGTTGAAACCGAACCACAGCAAAATCCGCCAATACATAGGATAAGTATTGAGGCGTGCAGAGCCTGTCATCATCTCGTTGCAAAACTGAAACACGTTCGCCGCGTCACCCTCAATAATAATTCCCCGAGCCTCGGGAAAAGGAAGAACACCTAATGGCTACGGCCTCTACTACGACGTGCTGCCACAAAACCCGCCGCCACATATGACTTGAGCGCACCACCACCCCAAGCCCAGCACTACAAAGGAACCATAATATTGACAACCACCCGGGCGGTGGGGGGCAAAGAGGAAGAGAGAAGCCCCGAAGGGCGAAAGGTGCCCCATCCCGAGTGACTTGGTCAAATAAGGACTCAAGATAGTAGCATATAAATAATCTCGGTTGTGCAATTCCGCGCCCGCCAATACACGATAACTGACGGGGGGGGGCTTCCCCACCATCCGGCCATCCTTTGGCTCATCCAAGTCCATCCAACCGGCATAGCAATCCATAACAGTCCCACAGAGAGTGGTATCTCCAGCCACGACGATGCCTGCTGTTCGCCAGCAGAAAAGCTTCTCCGAGGGTGCAGTCTTGGGGTATCTGAGTGAGTAGGGGACGCGCGGGGATCCAGGGATCCCCCTATATATTGGCGCTGATGGCATAACCGAAATAACTTTAAATAACTCAAATAAGAAAAACTAAACACTGGCTACGATACAATACAACTCAATATAGTGACTAAACTCAACATATAAATAATAATAATACACGATAACGCGGGGGGGGGGGGGGGGGTATCTCTTCTTGCCTGCTGTTGCTTGGCTGCGCATCCCCCCGTGGCTTCCTGCGGTTGCCATCGGCCGAATCTGGCTCGACTTCGACGATGCTTCCGATCCTTGTTGTTGTTGCCTCCATGGATCCTGCCTGCTGTTACCTCCATGGATCCTTGTTGTTGCTGCCTCCATGGCTCCCTTCGTGTCATGCTCTTCTCTTCCTTGTTGGGCTCCCTCCTCGCTTGCTGCTTCTTGAGACTTTTTTTGCTTGCCAGAGCTTGAGCACTCTGCTCGCAGCTGCTTGTGCCTTCTGCTCGCCGCTGGCGTATGCCCATGCTTTGCTCGCTGCATCTTAGGTCATGTTCTCTCCGACAGTCATTCTCTATTTTTTAGTTGTTTTTTATTTTATTTTTATTTGTAATGTCTTAGTCTTTTTATTGTTTTGTTGTCACCATGCAATCTATGCCTTCATGCACGTGTTCTACGTGAGGAGTGTACGCCACGCCCTACAGGTGTAGCCTATGCCTTCATGCACGTATTTCACGTGAGGGCGAATGTTTGCGATAACGGCGAATCAAATGTCTCTTTCCCGACACCTACCTAAGTCACACATGGCCTCCAGGCATAACCTATGCCTTCATGCACTTGATCCACATGAGAGCGAGTGTTTGTGATAATGGCGACTCAGATGCCTCTTTCCTGACTCCTGCCTTAGTCACACATGGCCTCCAGGTATATTTTATCTGTTGTTTGTGTCTCCCAATATTTTTCTTTGATTTGAGGTAGAGTTGGTTTGACCTTTGTTGGTTGACCTGGTTTCAGCTCTGGGAGCATCCTTCGTGATCATGGTCGGTTTGTGGACCAACGACGTATGACTTATGCTCGGTTGGATTATCCCCGATGACACGCGGTTGGGCCTCAGTGGCTGCAGTTTTTGTCCCATGTTGCCAACCACCTTTACCTCTCCTTCTATGTTTGTGTCCAAGCTAGAGGTTTCCCCTCTAGCTTGAGGGGGGAGTGTTAAAGTGAGTCTTTATTAATGTCCATGTGTTTAGTCCCACATTGGCTATCGGTGTTATGCATCTTGTTATAGTCCTACATATTACCCCCTTGAGGGATGAATAAAATTGCACACTTATATTTTCTATTATCTCTTTTTAACACATACTAATGTCACTCTTCATCTATAACATACGGTCATGATCAGACTTGACTTCAAAATCAAGTGGGCAATGAGCCTCATCAAGATGAGATCTATCAAAATTAGGTGTTGGGTCTCTCATGTCAGTGGGAGCACTACTAGATGCATCAGTAGCTTGATCTAAACCCTTAGATTTTATCATATTGATTGCGCTTAAGGCAATCCTCATGTGATCCAAATGAGCATCCATGAGATGAGATTGATCAAGAATTAATCACTAAAATTCAGCTTTCTACATCTCCATTTTTTGAATAATAGGACGATATTTACATGTGGTGTTATATCCTGGTGATAGGGCTCTTGATAATCATCTAAAGTGTCGTTCCTGACATAATCAAATTGTACTTGAGGGTAGACCTGTTCCCTACAAACGTGTGACGGCGGGAGAGTATGATCAACATGATAATATGAGGATTTCTCGGGGGAGCTCTATGGGGTCGAGCATATACAAACTTTGGTTTCTCTAATAGCCACGTGGTGTAAAGATGATGACCCGAACGATACTCAACCTTTTTACCATAAAACCATGCCAAACGATCACTATGGATATCCTTGGACGACCTATCGACTCTATATGACATACCACTACGTATATAAATATTGCCCAAACCTTGGGTTCTGATACCAACTGATGTAAGGATGGCTACCAGTGTGTTTATACTAGAAAACAACCCCAATGTGACGTGCAAGAAGATAACTCTACTCACTTTAAGTACTATATGTGAAATGCAAGATCCGACGACGAGTTCAAGATATAATAATAAATGAATAAACCGCTTATAGATTTAGCAAAAACAATTTTTTTTTAAGCGAGACGGCTTAGACTTTCCTCTGTGTGGAGGGTGCGCGTTGAATAGATCCTGCAAATCACTAGAATAGTCTAAAGCAATGACCACGATACTATAAATCCAAGTGAGTATGAAATCATATTACCATATACTAATATTGAGAATTAAACTTCAATGCAACAAACTGTACTCAGAGTAAGGGGACAACCGTAGTTGAGGTAGATTCGTTGGTAGGTGATTTTCATGTGCTGTCCCGGAGTTGGCGTTGGCAGAATGATGATAGGGCTTTGAAAGGAGGGTGGTGGTCAGGGGAATGAGGTGGAACTGGTGGGTGGGCTGTTGGGTTGAATGGGAGGAGGGGGAGGGGGAGGGGATTCTAGATGTGCAGTTTCATGGGAAAGGCAGGGGGGATTTCTGGTTAGGGAATTTCTGGATATGGGAATTTGGGTAGGGAATTACGAGATCTCAAAATTTGGGTGGCATGGGATTTCTGCGCGTTGAATAGATCCTGCAAATCACTAGAATAGTCTAAAGCAATGACCATGATACTGTAAATCCAAGTGAGTATGAAATCACATTACCATATACTAATATTGAGAATTAAAGTTCCATACAACAAAACAGTACTCAGAGTAAGGGGACAACTGTAGTTGAGGTAGATTCGATGGTAGGTGATTTTCATGTGCTGTCCCAGAGTTGGCGTTGACAGAATGATGACAGGGCTTTGAAAGGAGGGTGGTGGTCAGGGTAATGTGGTGGAGCTGGTGGGTGGGCTGTTGGGTTGAATTGGGGGGGGGGGATTCTAGATGTGCAGTTTCATGGGAAAGGCAGGGGGGGATTCTAGATGTGCAGTTTCATGGGAAAGGCAGGGGGGGATTTCTGGTTAGGGAATTTCTGGATATGGGGATTTTTGGGTAGGGAATTACAGGATCTCGAAATTAGGGTGGCATGGTAATTGCTACATATAAGTAGACCAACAAAGAACTTGATGGGCGGTTACGGGGAAGGAAAAACAAAAGGAGAAGGGGACTGCTGTTCTGTTTCTAATGAGACAAATTGAGTGGGATTCATGACCAGTAGAAACATGAGATATTTGGGAGTTACAAGAGATGTTGGTAGTGGGGGAAATTCATAGAAGTGGGTCGGTTTTGGATGGGAAGACAACTAGGGTTTGCAATTATTACTGTTGCTCCATGACAGAGGAAATTCAAGAGAGGGAGAACAAGAAAAACAAATATATAAACCTAAGTAGTCCACCTTAGGGCTTCGCGGCGTCGCACCATGTAAGATTGCTGGATTCCGAGAATTCGTTTCTCCAAAATCAGCAATCCCGAGATGGTTGCCCCCCACTTCTTATAATAAAAGGACATTAGAGTATCCTGATATCAACGACTATGATTGACCGAGAGTGTCAAGTGTCCGATCGCACTAAATAAACCATGAAAATAACAAAGTAATATATGAAAAAAAATATAAATAAAAATCCGGATGCATTCGCGGAGTCGGATTGTCGATCCAGAGATGCTAAATATGGCAGTTGGCCAAATGACCCCGAATGGGCCCAAAACTCACGTTCCACCGCAGATTCGCGCCGCCATTCCCCATCATAGTCTCACTTCCATTTGATTTTTTGGATGTCTAAAGTGTTTTTTTATTAATAATCTCGTCATATAATAAGATGACATTTTAGAAAAAGGCTGCAGATTATTCTCATTTGGGTTTAGACGTTTGTTTCAAGCATTCCGCTGGGTATTTTTCAAACAATTTTTTTAAAATTTTTATTGGTCAGTGAAGCCTAATAGTTTTCTAAAAATTATAGGTTTGATCCACATGCATTTAACCAGCATCATTTCTTCAACAGAAACGTGGCCAAGCTCATATCAGTTCACTTGGAAGGGAGATGGCAACTATACTGGACACAGCGCTAATTCAGGCCTTGCTTCTTACTGGTCAATCTTTGGGAGCATTAGAGTTCTTGAAAGGTCCCAACTACTGTGATTTAAAAATTTGTGAAGAGCTTTTGAAAGAAAGGAATGATTATGGAGTGTTGTTAGAACTCTATAAATGCAATGAAATGCATCATGAAGCACTCAAACTCCTCCATAAGCTTGTTGAGGAATCAAATTCAGGCATTACTAGTCCTGAATCACAGAACTTTAAACCATCCATGATTATTGATTATCTTAAGGTATTGTTGTTTATTTTCAAAATGCTTTCTCTAGGTGACATTTTCTGGATGCTTTCCAGGATCCTTTTTTTTTACGGTAGCTGCAAGCCTGCAATCAAAGGAATACATGTTTATGAAAGAGTTTTTTTAGAAGATAGGCTTTCGAATGCAAAATAAGAATGAGGACATCACATTCTGACTCCTTTCTTTTTCCGGGAATGTCCAGCTTGCTTGTTTTATATTTCCTTCCACGCAGAATTCATCCTAGTGAATGCATATAGCTAGATATGCTGTTGAAATTAAGAAGAGGAAATAAATGTATTTTATTCATTTCTCAAAGGAGGTATTTTAAAGGATTACACAGGACATACAAACTCTAGTAGACAATGTTGGACTAAAGACAATACACTCATACCTAAGACATGAATACATAACCTGAAATATAAAAACAAACTAAATGCACAAACTCCAACACACCCCCTCAAACTGAAGGAGAAACCTTCAACTTGGACATCATATGATTATAAAGGGAATGGAGGTAGACAATGTGAGACAAATCATCAGACGGGTCACCCAGAAAAAATTTGTCTGGGATAATCCGTCGAAGATAATCTGCACAAAAGGTCGGTTCCACACGACAAGGTCCCACACGATACAACCTGCTGGAATACAGAAGGGCCACCATGGATGCAAACCCACACGATACAACCCGCTGGAATCAATTCAACAGACGGGCCACCGAGGATACTCCCACACGACATGACCCATTGGAATCAAGGTTAATCAACAAAGACCATATCATGAAACATACCACTCAACAAAGGAAATTGGAGAGATCCAAACAACACAAAGACATAAGTCTGGAGGACCGTGTGAGACTAAGATGAGAGTCGGGAAATACCACCTGAGTCGCGTTCGTCCCAAACACTCCCCCTCACGTGGATACATGTGCATACATGCATAACAAGACCTTACTAATACGAAAAATAGCCAACCAAAGACACTTAAAGACACATAAAAACAATTAAAACATCATAAGACTTCAACATCGACAAGAGATCAACACCCAGGAAGGGGTAGCAGCGGTTGGAAGTTGAATGCCCATCAAGCACGAAAGATGCAGTTGCTGGAATCACCATAAACATGAGGGACAGTGGCTGGAGGCGTCTGGATCTGGTGCAGCGGAGTGTCCGAGGTTAGGAAAAACCAATTGAACGAGAAAACATCGAGGACAAAATCAGCTCACAGGATTTTTGCCATGGAAGGAGCGATCTGAAATGGCAGCCAGTGAGAACAACTAGATGTCGACAAAGCTCGCAGAGAACTTCTCCGATGCATGCGAAGAGCAAATTAGAAGAATAGCAACCCAATCGACAGGAACATCGGGCAAACAAAAGAATGTCGACTACAGGTGCAACCAACATGAACAACGCCAGGAAGATATGTCAAAGAAGCCGTCGATGTCGTCGAAACCACATAGAAATGTCGTCTAAGCCACACAGTGATGTCATTGTCATGACTGGATTTGAAGTCGTGGATTGAGAGGAGACACGTGGACAGAATCATCGATTGGAATCGTAGATGGGAATGTTGCCAACATCTTTGACGGGTCTGCGGATGGGATTTCCAACAGGATCGGCACAACTGCACGCAGACGAGATCTGAACCAGCAAGGGTCTTCATCGATCATCGATGAGGACTGGAGCAACGGAGAGGAGAAGTCGACGATGAGCGAGAGTAATGCCTTCGTCGACAAGCGACGACGATGTCGAACCCAAAATGACAGAGAAGGGCAGCCACAATGGCTATGGGAGAAAGAATCAGGAGTCGCGAGACGATACGTCTCACAGACGCCCTAAGGTACGCGAGAGTGGAAGCGAATCAGGGAGGAATCATTTTCTCCTTTGATACCATGCTGAAATTAAGAAGAGGAAAAAATGTGTTTCATTCATCCCTCAAAGGTGGTATTTAAAGGATTACACGGGACATACAAACTCTAGTTGATAATGTGGGACTAAAGTTAATATACTCATACCTAAGTCAATAATACATAACCCAAAATATAAAAATAAACTAAATGCACAAACTCCAACATATGCATATACTCAAACAAAAGTGGTTCTTTATTTGAAGACTTTACATGAAGGGGAGGAGGTCTGGTTTCTTATGTGAACAAAGATCTAAGTTATATAACTCCTCGAGTCCTCGGTGTCCTTCCACAGGAAGAATAAAAAAAACAGTGAGGCATTTAGGCTGGAATTAGTTGTAGTTTTTTCAGTTCTTAAGGCACATTTTGACAACAATAATTTACTCTTGATTTTTCTTCAGTTATATATTACTAATCTATTGTGAGTTTGTTTCAACTACAGTTTGAATGACTGTCATACTGAATGAGTCTTTGTTTATCTCTCTATAGTTGAGTGTCTTATTTTGAAATGCTACAGTTCTGTTTCTTTGATGCTTGTTTATTTGATGCATGCTTATCAGATTACGTAGATTAGTAGATATTATTTGCATTTAGAAGTTCATCTATTCCATGTGCAAACCTACTCGGTGTGCATGCATGTAGAAACCAAGCTACCGTGCCTCCACATGCAGTCTTCTCCCTTTTTACCTTCAAAAAATACTTCAGAATACTTGATAATAATCATGATTGAAGAAACATACCAAACTTATTGCATCAGAATACCATACAACTAAAATATCTATAATTGGACCGAGTTATTTAAGAGCTCCATCCAATTTTTTGTTGCAGCTCATAATATTTAGCTTATTCAACTTCAATGCTAATCATCTTTCATTTTAAAATAGATGTGGAGCAGAGACGAGCACCCGCAGTGGAGGACAAGTTTTGGGCTCGTTAGAGGCCGATTGACAACTTTCCATATATGACGTGCCGGATCGATGATCGGACACTGCAGATGCATACGGATTCGCGTTGCGAATCGATTTCATATATTAGTTTATTATGTTTGCACTTATTTTGATGTATTTGAGTGGCTCTACCTCCGGACAATCATAGTCGTCGATGGTGTGATGCCCTAATTCTCCTTTTATTATAAATATGTAGTTTGTGGGCTGATTAAAGGTATTGCAGAGTTTGGAGAATTGTATTCCCGGATTCCCGCGATCCCACCACGGTGCCAACTCCGGGGAACCCTAGGTGACGACTCCTAGGCTTGTATCTCCCTCCCCAAGGTACCCCCTAATCCTAAGCATCATTTTCCCTCCTCCAATCCACCTCTTCACCGCCCAAAAATGTCCTCGAACAGCCAGCTGCTGACTGTTTTCTCCCAAACAGCCCCCCAAAATCAGCCACCAGCCTCCTTTCCCCTTCCAGAAACCCACCGCCACCCCTCCTATAGTCCTCCTAGCAGGCCAGTTTTCTTCCCGCCAACAATCAGCCGCTCAAGCCTACTTTTCCCCTTCCAGAAACCCACCGACTACCCCTCCTGCAGCCTTCACAGCCAGCGCCTCCCTCTTGTAGCCTTCACAACCACCGCCTCCCCTCTTGTGGCCATCATAGCCAGCCGCCTGGCCCGCCTCTTCTCCACAGCCCTCCCAGCAACCGGCCAAACCTTCCCGTCGCCGATTTTGGCCTCCTCAACCCCCCCTCTCGTGGAATCACCCCCATAGCCTTCTCCCTATTGAATTTGTCCAGATCTGGACAAATCAGCCCCGATCCGTCTTTTTCCAAAGTTGTCAGGATCGAGATCCTAGATGAGATCATTTCGAGGTAGGATCAAATCAGATAGTAGGGTCGAATCGAGGATCGCTTTATAAAATCAAGATCGATTTACAAAATCTGGATCGTAGGATCGTAAGATCCTTTGATCCGGATCGCGATCCTGACAATGATGCCTTTTTCCCTCACCCGCTCCTCATTCTCTAGCCAGGATTCGCTCTCAAATTATTGGATTTACCCTCCCCCACCCGGATCTACCCATACATCGCCAGATCTACTCATTTCTAGTCCGTTTCCACCTTCCACCGCCGAGGACAGCCACCTACACTATTTCCATGCCACCGGCTGCACATTAGATCGCCGTCAAACGCATCCGGCTCCGAATCTTCATTGTCTTGGTCAACCTACTATTTGGTGAGATTTTGTTGTATTGGATTATTTTCTTTCAGCATTATTATTATAAGTTGAAGCGTATATTTGTCTGGATATCTCATGTTGTAGTTATTGGTTTTGGATTATAATTGTGATTTGCAGGGTCTATTTGTCTCGCACATTCGTTTTGGTCCTCCACGCAGAGGAAAGCCTAACCCACTTGATTAAACAAATTATTTTTGCCTTTACTATGATCATGCGTGCACGATTAAATTATTTAATGCTTAATTTGAATTATCTGTCGAACTTTGCATTGCATGTATGGTTAGAGCAGCATTACACCCGCCACTTATAGATTCGTCCTGTGTCAATTGGTTACAGAGTCAGGTTGCGCGCACTTTTCGATACGAAGTTTTAGAGTCTAAGTTTTCATCATGTCTATGTTTCACCAATATTCCCCTTCTCAATTTGAAGGTTTCGAGTCGACTTACACTCGCTCTCATAGAGCTCCGTCAGGGTGATCCTCACATTATTACAACGATCATTCTCAATCTAAGCACACCACTTTCAAAGATCGTGTTGACCCACCGATACGACCCCATTATGCTAAAGACGATCAATATGATGATTGTCATCGTTCATATCCTTACACACAAACAGATCGTGGTTATCCTTCGACACGACTTGATTACCTTAGGGATGATTATCATGAGGATCATCATTTAGAGAGAGACCTCGAAAGTCAGTTTGAGTCTTCAGTTATTTGCTCGTGGATATGGAGTATTATCTCAATCATTTTGAGTTATTCGGTGAGCGTCGCATCAAGTTTGCGAAACTTAGACTTTTAGATCAGGCGAGAGTTTATTGGTCTAGTGTTGAGAGGATCCGCGAGCGAGATCGTCTTCATCACATCACCAGATGGGTGGACATGAAGCGTATATTGTGTTAGAGGTATCTGCCTTCGTCGTATCAGAGTTGCTTGCTCGAGCAATTATTTTCCCTTCAACAAGGATTCATGTCTGTCGCTGAGTATAAAGATCGTTTTGATGAGTTAGTTGTGAGTGATATTCAAGAGGACACAACCATGACCATTTCCCGATTTTGGTCTGGACTTCGGTCTGACATACGTACTGAAGTGGTTTATCATTACTCAAAGTCCCTCGAGCAGACATATCAGCTCGCCCTTCGTTATGAATAGTCTTTGAGATCCGCAAGAGTTGGTGGATGAGATTCTCACCTTGACCTCCACAGTACGAGTCCCTCCCATATTGAGGTCACCACGATGCCTACCACTGTTCGGTCAGCCACGACGGAAGTGTTACCTGATATGGATTGCTCTAACCCCAATGAAGTGCTTAGCCCAGTGAGTGATCTATCTTTTGTTTCTACATCTCCTTTGGTGACCCCGACTGAGAGTGAGCCCGAACGACCTATTGAGTCTGTAGTGTTGTGTCCCTCACCCGCACCTCTTTTTCTACCATGCACCAGGATAGTTAGCACCGCACCCACAGACCCATTTCTTGACCCCGCACCCACAGATCCATTTTTGAGTGCAGGTCTATGTCACTCTCCCAGTGTCATTTCCCTGAGTCACACCGCGACTGAAAGCCCAAAGCCTGGTGTTGATCTCGTAGTGGCTATGTCACCCATTCATGGGGACACTGCCCCTTACGATGGTACTCACACGGAGGATCATGACCCTAGTGAATTATTCTATAATGACCCCCTATTAAGCCTCCAGATGAGCCACCACATCCTGGTGAGGATGCGATTCAGGTGAGCCGCTTGTTTATGAATTTTGAGTTATTGACGTCCCTATCACTATCATCTATAACCTTGCCCCAGAGAATGGATATTGTGTGGAGCATCCAATATTTAGGGCACCATCTACTGAACACATCGCACTCTTGATGAGTTTTGAGATGCACCACCTGCTAGACGAGTTATTTATTTTTGAGGATACTCACCACACTATAGAGCCACTTATTCTAGTCGGTGTACACGATTTTCATTCAGATGGTCGTCACATTCGCGATGAATTTTCATATACACTTCCTGGTGAGCCGCCTGATGCGTCACATTTCCTGAGAGACATTCGATTCTTTACGAGATCGTATTCAAGTGTAGATATCTCGCACGATCACCTGAATACTCGACACACATGAAATGAGTTTTTCTACACCTCACCGAGAGAGCTCCCTGATAGGCCACCATATTTTAGAGACATCCTGGTCATTATTAGATTTTCCCCTAGCGAGCATATTGTGTCTGTCGTATCTTATTCGCATCATTTGCATTATCTGCATGAGTCTATTGAGTCATTTGTTCGTCATTCACATTATCTGCTCGAGTCCGTTGATTTATATGTTCCTCATTTGCATGTCTTACATGAGTCAGTCCGACGAAAAATCAATATTAGTAATAAATTCTATGAATTGCATGTGGATATTCTTTGACAAGGACATGTATTTCATGAAAGCGAGCAGATGATGGTGAGAATGTGTTTTGAGGCTCCGTGCGTGGCTTGCTAAAAGCTTGAGCGTTAGACAAATGGATCCCTATACAATCATGAGACAGATCGAAGTAAACATCTATGATCTTGATATCCCCAAGTATGGGTATCCACCCGGTATTTAATGTTGAAGATCTGACGTCGTACTACGAGCCTCGCAAGTATGTTGATCCAAGCAGCGGGGACTCCCAGCCGCCCACACCTCCACTTTTGTTGCCTTACCACCCTCATAGTCCACTTCCGTTGTCTTACCACAGTTCACACCCAAATTTCTGACACCCACCCACCTGGGGACTTGTCTTCTTTAATTCCACCTACGACACTGCCGATCACACCAGGATCCACCACTCGTGGAGGGGGCCTTGTGCCTTCCTCTCCCCCAAGGCGGGTGCAGCATGGCGTCCAGGCGACGGACGGCTCTAGGCGTGCGGATCTTGGTGCTGGTGGCTCAGCGGGGCGGGGCGCGTCGAGCTCGTCGGCGGACAAGGGAGGGCGAAACGCTGTCTGGAAAGCGGAGGGGGCGGCGGCTCACGTCCAGGCCATTGTGCCTTTTCTTCCCCAGGATTCGACGGGGCAAGATTCCAACTGGGCTTCGATGATGGATGCGGACGAGCTGGAGCATTCCGATTCAGGTAGGCCGAACTCGGACCTCGCTGTTTTTGATTCTCTAATGGCTCCGACGGAGGAACCTGCAACTTGGCGGGTAGGGGGCTTTGCTGGTTCTGCCCATGAGGCAAAAAACTGTCAAAATGCCAACTGCACACAACCTGTTTGTCGAAATGCCAGACCGAAATCTGCATGGGGAAATCCAAACCAGCGGCGACACAAAGTTTCTCATGATGCTTTTGATCAAAAGGAATCTCTACAGGAATTTTTTCCGGATGGTAAGATCGTCCAGATGGACGAAGATCTTGTCCGTCAAGCTATGGGGCGGTTTGACTTTGCCATTGTGGGGAAGCTACTCGGGCGACGTCTCCCCTTCCAGATTTTGTTGGCCGATCTGAGCAGGAAATGGCATTTGTTTGGGGAATTCCAACTAATTATGTTGAGTGAGGATTGTTTTACATGTATTTTCCAATCTGCGGAGGCTCGGGATGGGGTTCTCATGGGCGGACCGTGGTACGTGAATGGATATATTGTGGGCATTGATGCTTGGTCTAAGGACTTTTCTCCCTCCTCATTAAATGGCATGACATCCCCGCTGTGGGTTCGCCTACCGCATCTTCCGTTAATCTATTGGGATAAGAAGAACTTGGGCCGGATTGCGGCGACTCTTGGGGAACCTCTATGGCTCGACTCCGTTACAAGCCGATGGGAGCGGGCTGAGTATGCTCGTTTTTGCGTCAAGGCGGACCTCTCCAAACCTCTCCCGGCTGGAATTTGGGTTGGTGGACCCTTTGGTAACTTTTTTCAAAAACTCGAATATGAAGGAATTGCTTCGATTTGCTTTCACTGCGGATGCATTGGCCACAAAATTGACAAGTGTACGCTGCGTCCGCCTCCGGTGGTGCCCACCAAAACTGCTGCCGCCAAGCGGACTGAGCCTCCGCAGCCCCCACAAACTGCTGCTCCGCCGCCGGGCCCGGGGGATAAAGGTAAGGCCCCGTTACTACCAGATCCACCTCCTGCGGGAGACGTTGACGGTCCTAATGAAGCTGGGAGTTATGGACCGTGGATCATTGCTCGTCGACGGAAACGATCTAAGGATAAAAAGGGACAGGGAGCCCAGGGCCGGGCTGCACCTTCCCAACCACCCTCACCAACGCCGTTAAACCATCCCTGCTTCGGGGCGGCTGATCTTCCGGGGGGCGTCTTCTCGGCCGCAAGCCCGCAAGGAAATGTGGCGTATACCGACGATGTCCCTCCGGCAACCTCTAAGCATAAATCAAAGAAGAAGCAGGCGGCTAGGCAATCTAAAGGTACCCTGGATGAGGAGTTTTTCCTTCCCATTCCAACTCGGAGCGTGAGCCGGAAACGCCGTAAGGCTGCTGCGGATGATCTCAATATCAACGACGGCGGGGACGCGTCCCCTTTGGTGGATTAATGTCTTCGCTCATCATTTGGAATTGTCGGGGGGCCCGGAAAAAAGAAACGGGTAACTATCTTCGGAGCCTTGTTCACACCCATGATGTTAGTATTGTTGGTCTCTTGGAAACGAAAGTGGAACTTCTTACCCGGCGAGACATTGATGCGGTGGCGGGCCGCAATTGGGACTTTTTTCATCACCCAGCTGCGGGTAAGTCCGGAGGAATTCTCCTTTTGTGGAGGCGTGAGGTGATACATGTGGAGATCATTTCTGCTATGGCCCAATGTGTGATTGCCAAGACGGTCTTGCCTGATCACAGCCAATGGTTGGTGGCAGTTGTCTACGCCAACAAAGATTACCATCTCCGTCGCGAGCTATGGCAACTTCTTGCTGAGCAAGATGGAACGCCCCTCCCCATGGTTATTGGGGGAGATTTTAATTGTCTTCTCCGGGCGGAGGACAAATGTGGTTCGTCTGCGTTTCATTACACAATTGGTTCTCGGGAAATGGACGAGTGGATCACCTCCTCCGCCCTTCATGAGCTTCCGTTCATTGGCCCCGCCTTTACTTGGTGCAACAACAAGCCCGGCTCCGATAGGATGCTCAGCCGGTTGGATCGCATGTTCTTCAATGCTACCGCCCTGGATATGTTTCCCCTACCCACGGTTCATCATCTGACCCGCATTGGATCCGATCATTGCCCGTTACTTCTCCACCTCGGTGTTGCGGCCGAGCCCCCATCCTCGCGATGGTTTCGTTTTGAAGATGTTTGGTTATCTTACCCGGCGGCATGGAGGGTGGTGGCTTTGAACTGGACGAAAGCTGATCACGGTGCTGCCGCGGAGGTGCTCTCCCGCAAATGTCGTCGTACTCTCCGGGCTCTCCACCATTGGAGCCGGAACAAATTCCGCGAGTTGGGTGAACTCCAGACTTCGTTGGAGGCCGATATTTATACCCTTCAGCGCTTGGAAGGAACTCCTCCGGGGCTGTCTCCTGATCAAACCAAAGACCTCATTCAGAAGGTGAAAGAGTTGAATAGCACGCTTGGACGGTTAAACACCTGGTGGCGGCAGCGAGCCAAGGTGCGTTGGATGACCGAGGGAGACTCTAATACCGCCTACTTTCATTCCATGGCCTCCAATCGAAGGCGGGGTAATCGGATTAATCAAGTGGTGGACTTGAATGGCGAGCTGACGGCGGACCCGGCTACCATTGAAGCTACTTTCACTCGCTTCTTTGAACAGAAATGGATGGACCTTGCTCCCGCGCTTGAGGGTTGGCCTTCTCTGGCCGGCAAACCGGTGCTCTCGAATCTCATGCGGCAGAGCCTTCTCCGCCCTGTCACGGAGGCGGACATATGGGAGGCGATTACAACCATGAAGCCTAATCGGGCTCCGGGGGCGGACGGTATCACCTCCTCTTTCCTTAAACATTTTTGGGCTTTAGTCAAAACTGACGTGTGCAGGGCGATCGTTGACTTCTTCAATTTGGGGGTTATGGACCCGCGCTGGAAGGAAACCATTGTGGTGTTAATACCCAAGATTTCCAACGCCACCTCGCCGGAGCAATTCCGCCCGATTAGCCTTTGCCCGATCTTCTATAAAATCGTTGCTAAGCTTCTTGTGGGCCGGCTCCAACATATTCTCCCTTCACTCATTTCGGAGGAACAAGGTGCATTTGTCCCTGGCCGCCAGATCTCTCACCAATGTTTTCTCGCTCAGGAAATCATTCATAAATTCCGGTTCTCTACAGCTCGGGCGGGTTTTATGGCGTTAAAGATCGATATGTCCCAGGCTTACGACAAGATGTGCTGGGCCACCCTCCTACAACTGCTTCAGGAGCTGGGCTTCCCCCCTCAATTTATCAACTGGATTATGCAATGCATCAGCCTCCCAAGCTTTTCTCTTCTATTGAATGGGATGCGGACGCGGCCTATTGTTGCAGCCCGGGGATTCCGCCAAGGCTGTCCGCTGTCCCCATATCTTTTTATCCTATGTTCTGAGCTCCTCTCATTGGCTTTTCAGCAACATGGTTCAACTTTGGGTATTACTCTCTCCACGCCGGGGCCGCGCATCTCACATCTGCTATATGCGGATGACATCTTAATCTTCTCGGAAGCGTCTATGGCGGACGCTACTAAGGTGAAGGAAATCCTAAACGCTTACTGCTTATGGACAGGACAATGTATCAATGCCAGCAAATCCTTTGTCCTGTTCAATAACGCCACCCCTCAATGGAAGAAGACCCGAATCGCCCGACTCCTGGGCTTTCCTCGGGTAACGGAATTCACTTATCTTGGTATCAAGTTGGCCCTCCGAAAACTGGTTAAGGCGGACTATGCGGAGCTTATTTGCAAAACCCACTCGCAAATCCAGGCGTGGGGGTCCCGACATCTATCTTTGGCCGGCCGGGTGGTTTTAATCAATCATTCATTACTTGCATCCACGGCTTTCGTTATGTCCCATTCTCTTGTTCCAAAAGGTGTACTTGATACATTGGAGCTGGCGGCGCGGTGTTTCTTATGGCAACGGTCTGCCAACACCCGTGGAATGCACTATGTGGAATGGGCCGCGCTTTGTAAACCGCGGAATTGTGGCGGACTGGGCCTTCACGCTACGGCAACCTGGTCGGGCCCCCTTCGCGCGCGGTTTGCCTGGGAATACATGCAGCCTACAACATCCTTGTTCACTCGGGCCCTGCATGGTCGCTACTCGACGGACCTCCTCTCCTGCCCCTCCCGTCGAAGCGACTCGCCGGTTATTAAAATTCTGCGAGATGGTGCGAGCAGTCTTCTCGCGATCACCCGATGGCGAATTGGTACGGGCCGCTCAATTAATCTTCTATCTGGGCGGTGGTGCCTTGACCGGGATCTTGCTAGATGGCCAACTTTTGTTAATTGTTCGGCTCTCGAATCCATGACACTTGCGGAGCTCCTTACGGATACGGGCGCCTGGGACAGAAACAAATTGCTGCAGTTTTTTGGAATCTCCATGGTGGAGGCTATCATGCTGATCCCAATTGAGCCGGCGCTTGGCCGGGACGTGCTGGAGCTCACCTCTCAACTCAGCGGCAAGACGATTGCATCTCTCGCCTACTCGGCATGTTTTCCGGACCACTCTTCCGACCTCCAGTGGCTCCAGCGACTTGGACTTCGACCACGTGAGCACATGTTTTGGTGGCGTTTGGCGCGGGATGCCATCCCTACGCGCGCCTGGCTGCTGCGACGGGGACTTGCCGACTCGCCGGACTGCCCGTGGGGCTGTTCTGTCCCGGAAGACCGCGACCACTTGCTTCATGGCTGTACCAATCTCAACGCCATTGCCGCCGAGCTGCGGAGATGGGGTATGTCGATGCCCGACGTCCAATCTTGGACCGCCTTCACGACATGTATATCGCGGGCCGGTAAATTAGAGTTGGGGCCGTTCCGGGTGTTCGGCTATGCGGTGTATCAAAATTGGCGTGCCCGTAATGCCAAAACTCATGGGCGGGAGTTTGGCACGCCTCTGGTATTGGCGGCCTCCATAATGGAGAACATTGACTGCTCTTCCTCATCCCCATCTTGGCGCTACTGGGGCACTAACCGGCTGCATAGGCCGCTCACCATATCTTGGTGCCCCCCGCCGCCAGAATGGATCAAGATCAATGTTGATGGAGCGCTCTCCCCAAACAACAGTGCTGGCATCGGGATTGTAGCGCGCGACCAGCATGGTGCGTTGGTCCTTGCGGCCGGATCCGGTCTGACTCACTGGGATCCCGGCATGGTGGAGCTCGAGGCGTTGCTCGCCATACGGCGTCTGCTCACTCCCATGATGGCTGCGGCTAAGGGCGTCATGATCGAAGGGGACTGCAAAAATGTTATGGATTTCTGCGGCCGATCGCTTCAACGGTCCGCATGGAGCGACCCAACTTTCATGGAACTTGATCTTGCTTTTTTGGCGGACCTCAACCAGGTTATGTTCCGGTCTATACCGCGGGAAGCCAATCGGCTTGCGGATTTTTGCGCGAAATTTGGTATGTCTAATGAGTTTGTTTGGACTAATGCTAATTTGGCCCCTCCTGAGTTCGTGGAGATCCTCCAAGACGACTTAGAAAGGGTGCCACATATGTAAAACTTTTTCTTTCCGCACTTTATGATGCTAATGCAATTATCAAGGATCCACCACTCGTGAGTTTAGAGTTGAGAGCATTACGGAGACCAGATTCCACCAATACATTCCTACTACAGACATTGATGACACTTGGGTACTTGCAGCAGAGTTTGATCGACTCACCCTTGGACTTCGACTCTAGTACGACCATCTACACTCATCAGAGATGATAACTTTTCAGTCCGGGGGAGTTGAATGACGATGACACTTTTCCATCGACGACAGTTGGACAACCTATGGTGGATCTCTTCGAGTCTTACCTGACATACATCGAGAGAATTTCGAGCCCTATTCATTGGGAGATAAATATTTCAAGCCGGGGAGATTGATGCAGAGCAGAGATGGGGACCTGCAATTGAGGATGAGTTTTGGGCCTGTTCGGGGCTGATTGTCGACTTTCCATATATGGCGTGCCCGGATCAATGATCGGACTCCGCAGATGTGCCCGGATTCATGTAGCGAATCGATTTCATATATTAGTTTATTATGTTTGCACTTTTTTTGATGTATTTGAGTAGCCACACCTCCGACCAATCATAGCCGTCGATGGTGGGATGCCCTAATTCTCCTTTTATTATAAATAGGTAGTTTGTGAGCTGATTAAAGGTATTGCAGAGTTTGGAGAATTGTATTCCCGTATTTTCTTGATCCCGCCACGGTGCCGACTCCGTAAAACCATAAGTGACGACTCATAGGCTTGTATCTCCCTCCCTAAGGTACCCGCTAACCCTAAGCATCATTTTCCCTCCTCCAATCCACCTATCCACCGCCCAAAACTGTCCTAGAACTGCCAGCCATTGACTGCTTTCTCCCAAACAGCAGGCAGACCAGTTTTCTTCCCCCCCACAAAAAAAAAAAATCAGCCACCAGCCTCCTTTTCCCCTTCCAGAAACCCACCGCCACCCCTCCTATAATCCTCCTAGCAGGCCAGTTTTTTCTCCTGCAATCAACCGCTCAAGCCTACTTTTCCCCTTCCAGAAACCCACTGACCGCCCCTCCTGCCGCCTTCACAGCCACCGCCGCCCCTCCTGTAGCCTTCACAACCACCGTCCCCCCTCCTGTAGCCCTCACAGCCAGCCACATCTTCTCCACAGCCCTCCTAGCAACCGACCAAAGCTTCCCGCCGCTGGTTTTGGCCTCCTCAACCCCTACCCCCTCTCGTGGAACCACCCCCCATAGCCTTCTCCCTATTGGATTTGTCCAGATCTGGATAAACCAGCCCTGATCCACCTTTTCCCCTCACCCGCTCCTATTTCCCTAGCCCGGATCCGCTCTCAAATTATCGTATCTACCCTCCCCCGCCCGGATCTACCCATACATCGCCGGATCTACTCATTTTCGGTCTGTTTCCACCTTTCACCGCCGAGGACAGCCACTTACACTATTTCACGCCACCGTTTCCACTTTAGGTCGCCGTCAAAACGCATTTGTCTCCGAATCTTCATTGGCTTGGTCAGCCCGCTATTTGGTAAGTTTTTGTTGTATTGAATTATTTTCTTTCAACATTATTATTATCAATTGGAGCGTATGTTTGTTTGGATCTCTCGTGTTGTAGTTATTGGCTTTGGATTATAATTGTGATTTGCAGGATCTATTCACCGCGTGCTCTCGCTTTGGCCCTCCACGCGGAGGAAAGCGTAACCCGCTTGCTTAAACAAATTATTTTTGCCTTTGCTATAATCATGCGCGTGCGATTAAATTATTTAATGCTTAATTTGAATTATCTGTCGGACTTTGTATTGTATGTAGGGTTAGAATAACATTACATCCGCCACCTATAGATTTGTCCCGCGCCAAAAATCCTTTGTGTTGTACCTCTTAATGATTGGTATTTTTCATTTTAAAGTCTTATAGATTTTACCTCTTGCATGACCGGTATATTTCATTTTGGCAGCCTCTTTGCAGGACGGACTCAATGCTTGTCCTTGAATATTCTACACTTGTCCTAGAAAAATGTCCAACAGAGACTATTGAGCTCTTTCTCTCTGGAAATATTCCAGCTGATTTAGTCAATTCATATTTAAAACAGCATGCACCAAATTTGCAATCTACCTATTTAGAGCTTATGCTTTCGATGAGTGAGAATGGGATCAACACAAAGCTGCAGAGTGAACTGGTAAGAAATTCTGTCATCTTCGTTTTATACTTCAATAACTTTTCCTCCAGATTAGTTGAGCAGTTCTGCTGGTCAGGTTCAAATTTACCTTTCAGAGGTTATAGATTGGTACAAGGATCTGAAAGAACAGCATAAATGGGACGAAAAGATCTACTCATCAACGCGGAAAAAGTTGTTGTCTGCCTTAGACAGTTTACCTTCTTATAACACAGAGACTCTTTTGAAGCGCCTTCCATCTGATGCTCTCTATGAGGAGCGTGCAATTTTACTTGGAAAAATCAATCAACACCAGCTTGCCTTGTCTCTTTATATTCATAAGGTAATTCGCTTCTCTGAGATTGCAAAACAAATGTTTCATTGAATGATTACTGGAGCAAATAGATTTTTGTCGTGGAAAAACTCCAGATCCACATCTTTTGGGTGTTCGGCATTTTTTGACATCTGTAAACTTGCGTCATTGCAGCTTCACTTGCCTGAACTGGCACTTACATACTGCGATCATGTCTATGACTCAGGACTTCAACAGCCTTCAAAGTCTTATTCCAACATATATCTCACCCTACTGCAAATTTACCTTAATCCACAAAATTCAACCAAAGAATTTGAGCAAAAGTTTAACCCGGTACTTATGCAGAACTCTAGCCTTCAAAAGATAAGTACAGCTAAACCAAAAGGGAGTCGAATAGCAAAAAAAATTGCTGCAATTGAGGGAGCAGAAGATATGCGTATCAATACAAGCAGCACTGACAGTGGACGTAGTGATGTTGATGGAGAAGAGGCAAGTGAGGAAAGTGGTCCTATAATGTTGAGTGAGGCGCTGGAGTTGTTGAGGCAGAGATGGGACAAGATCAATGGTTCTCAGGCCATCAAGTTATTACCGAGAGACACACAGCTCCAGGTATAATGTCAACATCATAATACTGTCTGGCTAAAACTATTTCAAATGAGCTTTAGGTCTCCATTGGGTAGGTTGGAAATCCTTCGGTGGGGATGCCGGAACAGTCAACCATGGCTTCACAGCCGTTTGGTGCGCCATGGTTTGCTGTTATGCTGTCCACTTCCTAACGAAAAATGCGGACATCTAGTGGTTTTCTAACAAGGGCGCTAGAATGCGTCTGTGGTGCGATGTCGGAGGATCCATGCGGCTGGGTTCCGCCCCGCCAAACGATCCCTAAATCTGCATTTACCACAGTACATTTAAGCATGGTCCATCATGCCTTAGTACGTTCAATTTTAATATGAAAGTGTTGGGCACACGTTCTGCCTTTGCAAGTTCAGTTTGATAATGCATTGAATATATCTTTATTGTGCATCAAATGGTCCTTTTTTGTTTTTGGCTTCCGGTTGACTAAGTCTATACCTTCTGTTCATTTTGAATTCATTTTAATATGAGTTTCTGGTGTTGGCATTATTGGATTTTAAGTGCGCAGGAATGCACATAATCTATAGTTGCCAAGGAGCAAACTAGCTGCTATTTCAAACTATTTTACTTTAATTTAATTCTGGATTGAAGGGGCCTAAAGTTTTTGAAACCCTGTATGAGGCATTTCTGATGAGGTGGTTTATATTATTAGTTTATGACTTTGATATCGGTTATATCATTTGGATTTTTCTTCTTTTAAGTTGTTAGATTTACTTTTGAAGGTTTATCATGCAATATTTGCTACATCTTATTGTACCTTAGTCAGTTGTGATCCAGTGACCATGTGCATTTAGAAACCAATTTTATCATATTGCATTTACTGACAGATTATGTCATGGAACTTTAAACTTTTCCAAATATATAGTATGCTTCCCTCTCCTCTCCTTCTGAATGTATATTTCCATCTATTGAGCGTGTATGCTTGTGTTGCAAATGTGGTTATGCCATTCTACACATATATACAGATAAAAAAGACTTAGAATATCAAATCAGATGCAGTTTATTGATGAATTTAAATTCGAAGATGGGGTCTATATTGCAATACGACGTAGGCAAGTTTCATAATTTTCAATAAATTTAGGATCAAAATACATTTTTGGTTTTTTAACTATTTAAATACAAGTAAAAATTAATATGAAGATATGTGTGACATTCATGTCCTCATCTTTTTTCAATCATTTTATCTCATTTGTCATGTATTAAATGAAGACGAGATCTGTGTCATAAAATCATACCATATTATAGATAAAGTTTGTGAACAAAAATATGTAATCAATTGATTCCCACATATCATTATCACAATATATACAATTTTGAGCATTTTGTGTGTACTTGGGCTTATCCAGGAATATCCGAGAGTATATGTGATTTTTTTAAAATTTAAAATTAAATAAAAAAATTGGTGGCTGTTTCCGGGAGTTTCCTAACTCCAAAATATATTGGATGCGATACATAAGCCATTATAAGCATCTATGCTTCCTAGGGTATGGTAAATCCACCTCGAACAGGCCCAAAAACTCATTCTCCGAAAAATCAGGCTGATCTCCATTATTGCTCATATTGTGCAATTTTACTTAATGCTAGTTGTAATTCCTTGATCATCGAAATTTGAAATTTAGATGCCGGCCCATACAAGTTAATCTATTTTTGGAAGCATGTTGATAAGGTTCATGCCACGACAATCATAGCCATTCATTTTTTGCGGATCGGGGATCACGAATTTTAGTTATTTTTTGGATTTTATTTTAATACATTTTGGAAACCGTCATGATCGGAGAATTATGCCATCCAAGATGACCCCTTTGTCTATAAATATGTTAGAAAGCTCATCTAGAAGCATCAAAGTTTGAGAGAAAATTCATCATTTTGATCACCGATGCTGAAGACAGAATCCTTGTACGAAGCTCAAATATCTCCCTCCCCTCTCCCCTTCCATTTTCCACTTCCAACACCACCTTCTTTGGCCACCACCATCTCCTTGGCCGACCACCAAATCCCAACCATTTCCCATTTTCTGGTGACCCACACCACCTGCTCTGGCCTCCTCTAGGCCAACCACCATCTCCTTGGACAAGAACTGATAATATAACAGACACGGTAAGGACTTTATGAGAATGTCAGTAATTTACCCAGTAACAGGAACGTGTCTTAATTCCCATTTCTTTAATTGAACCTTTTCCCAAATAAAATGACAATCTATTTTGATGTGTTTGGTACGTTCATGGAATATGAGATTCTTAGCAATATTGATAACAACTTGACTTGCAAAATAGAGTCGCCGAAGAAGGGAGTTTGACACTCATGTCTCTCAGAAAGTTTTTCAACCACGTAAGTGTTGGGCTTTCCTATACTTGAGTGGAGCAGCACATCACATGTGCGCAGCGGAATAAAACTTACCAGAAAAACCTTAAACAGTAAATGGTTTTGCAAAATCCATGAATCAAGAAATGAAAAAGCAACGGATTGTAAGTTACCTGTATGGGGACGATTCAAAAGTTCGACCAAGATGCTCCAGGAAAATCTCCTTGTTGTATTGGAATCATATTTCAAGTCTTCCTTGTCCGTTGAGTCCAAGAGCACAAAAAAGGATCTGCGCCTTTACGGGATTTCGTCACTAACAAGAGAAACGCCTAGCCGTCGTCACACGAGGGCAGGCTGGAAGGGATGATCGAGGACTTCGTCTCCACGATTTGCTAGGTTCGTTTCTAGGAGAGGACCGTCGGCGCTAGGGCTCCGATTCGCAAGGGGAGGCCGCCGGTAGGTTTGCTGCTCTTCAGAACTCTTCTGAAAATTAGGGTTCGGAAGAACCGGAGAAACTTAACCCAACCCTAAAATTATATCTATATATAATCTTCAGTGAACCGAGTTCGTCTCTAATAGGAAATACCATAATAAAAGCTGAACCGGGTTCAGGGTCTAAGACAAGAGAAAGACGGGTCTAGCCGATACATTTGTCCAGTCGACACTGGACTTAGTCTCTCCATTAAACCTAGCTAATATACACTATATCTGCTACATCGACTATACCAGCTGCATCGGTTACATCGACTATATCGACTGTATTGACCGCATCGACTATATCGACTGGACCATCCAGTCGACAAGCTGTCAAACAACCTTTACTGGATATATCAACAACATCGATTACATCGACTATATTGATTGCATCGGCTGGACCATTCAGTCGACAAGCTGTCAAACAACTTCTAGTCGATAAACCTTCTAGTCGATAAACCTTCCAACCAACAAACTTCCAGCCGACAAAGGACTTGTCTTTTTGCACCCATATCATATATGAGTTGAGCCAACTCGATTAATTATCCAATTTTTCATATGTTATTATGTGCGACCCAATAAACTCATATTACGTTGGCAGCAAAACTAACTCGTTGACTACTTCTAGATCACAAAGACTCCAACAGTAAGCTCAAAAATGATGGAAGCCATTGAACAATACTCAACTTCAGCAGATGAGGGATCGACAACAATAATACTCTTGCTACGCCAGGTGACAAGGTGTCCACCAAAATAAATGCAACATCCACTTGTGGACGACGATCATCCAAAGAACCAATATAGTCATCATCTAAATAAGCAATGACAGATAAAGAAGAGGAGGGCTTGTATACACGCCTTGTCAAGGAGCAGTCTTCAGATATCGGAGGATGCACTCAACTGCCTGGAGGCGAGAGATCCATGAAGCATGCATAAATATACTGACAACATCAACGAAAAAATATATATGGGTCTTGTAACGATAAGATAAATTAGTTTTCCTACAAGAAAACAATAATACTCTAGGTTTGGACAGAGTAGATCAGAGTCGGAGGTATGAGCGCATAACTTGCGATGATGAGTGAATAGAGAGAAGTCGGCCGAGCTTCGAATAAACCCAACATCACGAACAATCCAACTGAATTTGTCAAACCTTGCTCGATGAGACTGTTTGAAACCATAAAGAGATTTTTTGAGGCGACATACAAAAGACTCTCCTGTGATTTTAAAATCGGGAGGATGGTGCATGCAAACAGTCTCAACAAGGTTGCCATTCAAAAAGGCATTTTTGATGTATAATTGATGTAACGTCCACTATCGATGAACAACCAAAGAGATCAATACACGAACAATATTCAATTTTGCAACGAGTGAGGTCTTGTCATAGTCGAGGCCATGTTGTTGAGTAAATCCATGAGCCACAAGACGAGCTTTCAGTTGCTCAACTGTCCCATCCAGACCTTGTTTGATGGTGAAGACTCATTTACATCCCACACATTTTTGGTCAGGAGGAAGAGGAACAATATCCCAAGTTTGATTGGCCTAGAGAGAAGTTATTTCCTTATTCATAGCCTCCTCCCACCCCGGATGCTGAAGAGCCTCCTGCAAAAAATTAGGGGTGGAAATAATTGACAAAAAGTTGTAAATTTGTGAAGCATCGGAGACAAGCAATGCATTGAAGCATAATTAGATAGGGGGTGAATAATAGAAGCTGGTACCAGATTAGAAATCTGCGGAGCATCATTGGTAGATGGTATCTGCCAAAGAGCATCTGAACAAGGAGGACGACAAGTGTACACACAAAGAGGAGGTGGTTTGGAGGATATGATGGCCGAAGTGTGGAGGAGAGGAGGAATATGAGAAATAACTGGAACGAGAATGTTAACAGGAACGACAGAGAACCGTAATGTAGGAGGTGCTGGAGGAGTCATAGGTAAAGAAAGAAAACATTGGTCTTTATGGAAGGTCACATCGACAGACGTAACTACCTTGCGATCGATGGGAGAATAACAAACATATCCTTTCTAAGTGCGGGAATATCTAATGAACATATGTTAGGTAGCTCGAGGAGTAAGCTTGTCTGTAAAGGGACCATGGTAGTGAACACAACATGCACAACCAAAGACGTGAGGCAGTGTGGGAAAGGGAGTCACAAAGTTTAGAATAGACGATGGGATGCGATGTATAAGATAGCAGGCGGTAGAACGCAAAATGCTAATAAAGCTCGGAGACCTGCATCTGAAACATAAGTGAGCGAGCAACCTCAAGAAGGTGACGATTCTTGCGCTCAGCTACACCATTCTGTTGGGTGGGGGGTGGGGGGGGGGGGGGTATAACACAAAAAGTTTGATGGATGATCCTGAACTAAATATATAGATTTTGAAACGCATTACTCTTATATTTATGCGCATTGTCAGTTCGAATAGCTTTAATAGAGCTGGAGAATTATGTGCGAGTCTCAACAATAATGACACGAAATACACGAGTTAGTTCAAAGCCATCGCAAAGTAAATTTAATCAGATCATGCGAAAGTAATAATCAATAAATGTAAGAAAATAGCGATAACTAGGAACACTAGCTATTTTATAAGGTCCTCACATATCAGAATGAACTGAAACAAAAGGAGTGCTGCTCCGAGTACAATGAGGGGAAAAAGAATGATGTTGTTTGCCGAAGATACAAGACTTGTAGGTGAAGTCGGTGAGGGATAGATCAAAAAGAGTTTTCTTGAGAATTGGGAGAGAAGCATGCCCGAGACGCCGATGCCAATCAACAGAAGTAACGGAGGAGAGTACTGTGGGGGGGGGGGGACGTCCAGAGTGTAGAGCCCGTTAGATAGTCATTCTTTACCAATAATATTCTACGCCCGTCAATCCTGCACAACAAAAAAAGAAAGAAAAAGTTACAGAGCAATAAAAGTCTTGAGTAGGACGACTAACAGAAAGACGATTGAAATGTGAGCCCGAAACATGAAGAACCGAGCGAAAAGAGATAAATAAAGTTAGGGGCACATCGCTAGAGCCACAAAATGGGGTGATGTCGCCTAGTAGCCAGACATGCGGCCAGTGGTAGCCCGACAAATACGCAATCGGGAGGAGCTCGACATATATGATAAGAGCTCGACGAATTCGACGGACCGAATGAGCTCGGCGAATTCGGCAGACCGAATGAGCTCGGCAAACACACCAGAAGTTTGGCGAATATGGCGAACAAAGTGGACAGTGAACAAGAGGTCGCGGAAGACGCCAATCAGGTGGGTCCCAGTTGGCAGCGTTGAAATTCTATAAAAGCAGCAGGGCGATAGGGGTGGAGGGAAAAAGGTGAAACACAGAGAGAGCGGGCTGCAAAGTGTAGGCCGCTAGATTGCGCAAGCAGGCATAAAGAGATGCGAGCGCAAAAAAAAAACTTTAAGATTCACGTTGGCTCTGATATCTTGCAAAGTAACATAGAAGAGAGAAAAATAAATATTTTATTAATTTCTCATTTAAGTACATACAAGACTGTAAGTATTTGTATATTTATATAGGAGGAGAGAGTTACCTAAACTCCATTATAAGGTGTGAGACTAAATATTAAGGAGGTAATGAGCTCTAAATGAGCATGTACTAGGGACTTTTGTACAAATTCTCTTGGCATAATTAAATTTTAACTCCACATGACCTTACATTAACTCTACTCCCCTACTTTTTAGGAATTAATCCACGCCACTCCTAAATTACCACGTAACCTCCTTTTCTACCCCTTAGACACACCAATCCAGACCCCTTCCACAATTCTTGCACCTCTAATAGTTGATTGCCACTCTAGCCCACCTTCTGTTTAAAGCGCTCAGCCCCTAAAACTTTTGTTGCTGGAATTCACAATTACAGCCCTCCAGGCATCCCAGCAGCCCGTTCCAAGCCCTGAATTTATCCACCCCCCTCCACTTTCCCAATTCCAACCTGCATTAGTCCAGGTAAGTCAAGTTCAGACCCAGACCAGCCTCATTCCCCTGTTACCCAGTGCATCCACTCTCCAAACCACTGGAAACTGCCATTTGATGAGGAGCCATCAGATCGTGCATCAGGAGAGGTTCGCCGCACGGCGGGACCCACGTTCGCATATTCGCGCAGGAAGGCTTGATCGGATCGCCGATCCGACTCCGCGGATGTTTCCGGATTGTCGCCGCGAGTCAAAACCATATATTATTTTACTATTTTTACATTTATTTTCATATATTTTAAGGGTCCCGCCTCCGGCCAATCATAGTTGATTGCGGAATGTCCTAGTTTGTTTTTCTTATAAATAGGAGAGTAGGGGCTGGTTTTGAGATCATTGCAGATTTTTGGAGTTATTTTTCCCGGAATCCAGCGATCACCCCTCGGTGCCGACGCCGTGAAGCCCTAGGTGACGACTCCTAGGTTGGTTTCTCTTCCCCAAACCCTTCCCCTACCTCTAGCCTTCATTTTCCACCCCTCACACCACTTGTCCAGCCGCCGAACGCCCTCTAAATTCCCGCCAAAACTCGCCGGCCTGCTGCCTTCCTGCAGCCGCCCAGTCCGCCACCTTCCCCTCCCTGTTCCGCCGCCCACCTCCACTACTACAGGACCGCCGGCCCTCCCTACCTCATCCCCACCTCCAGCCGACCCCTCCTACCCATTTCCCACCGCCGGCCACCCTCTTTGTGGCTGCCCAAACAGTCCTCCATCCTCCAACCCCTCCCCTCTCCAAGCCGCCCACTCCCCTCTGTGGATCCACCACCCAACAACCCCCAAACCCTAGATCAGTCCAGATCTAGAGTTTTAGCTCCCCGATCCATTATTTCCACCGCCGTACATCATCCCTAGCCCGGATCCGACCCCCAAAATATCAGATCTATCCTTTCCCGCCCGAATCTCCCTCCTAGTGGCCATATCTATCCATTTCCGGCCCGATCTCCCCACTTTCCGTTTAGGACAGCCACCGCCATCATTGTCACGCCTTCGGTTCCAGCTACGATCGCCGATCTACGCATCTGGATCCAAAATCTCCAGTGTCTCGGTCAACCCGCTACTTTGGTGAGTGTGATTTGACATTATTATTGGATTGGTTATTGTGTTTGGCCTAGATACGAACTTGTAGAGCTTTCTAGCGATATACTTATAATTTGCAGGTGGGATTTATTCGCCGCGCGCTTAGCCGACCCTCCGAGCAGAGGAAAGCCATTAAATAATTATTGAATTGAATGTTTGTTTATTTCCTTTAATTAACTGCATGGGTTGAAATTGTTATTGCTCAAATTATTTTGCCTCCGTCACCGACGGTTTGCATTGCATTAAAGTTGGATTAGAGAGTTGCGTCCACTCCCTTTCCCTAGAAGTCTAGTTTTTGTCCACCCCGTAGCCACCCTACATCAATTGGTATCAGTGGCAGGTTGGGCCAATTGCATGCTCCGTAGTGGTAGGATTTTTAGAGCAAGCATGTCAGATCCACTAGTCAACGACGACCGAGCGGCTAGCTCGAATTCAGGTGCCGCTTTGGCTGACTTTCAATGTCGGATCCTAGATTGTCTAGATGTCTTAGGTACCCAGTTCGACGATGTGCGTCATGATCTTACCGAGGTACACCTCCGTTTGGACCACATAGAGAACACCCACAACACTCCTGCATAGCATGACGAGTCGTTAGAGGATGATCCAGGTGATCCCCCTCGTCTGGACCAAGCGTCCGATTGATGGTCAGACTCCCATAGACCGTTACCGTCTTGACATTCCTCCCCGAGCCCCAGCTCCACCAGTGAGGCAGAATCCTGATCTAGCGATTGAGCGCAGACAAGCTCCGACTCGTGATAGACCCCCACACCCGGGTGACGAGTATCGTATGCCCCGACAGCCTCAGCTGGATCCCAGAGATTGTGTGCCTCCACACGGTCGTCGTAATTATCACCGTGATGAGTACTATCCCCCGGGATGGAGAGAGCGTGGTCCCCCACCCGATGATTACGCTCATGATGACTACCTCGAGGAGTACCCTGACCCACGACGAGGTGGGTACCACTTCGACATCACCCGTCGTATTCGCATTGATGCCCCTACATTCGATGGCCACCTGGGCCCGAAAGCCTTTAGTGATTGGCTCCTCGACATGGACCATTACTTTGAGTGGTACAACATGAACGACGAGCGCTGTGTTCGCTTCGCCAAAATGAAGCTAATTGGGCAAGCCAAAGTGTTTTGGATCAGCGTCGAGAGAGCTATTGAGCGAGATGGTGATTATCCCATCACCCGATGGGATGAAATGAAGCAAAGGCTAAAAGTGAAATACCTTCACACATCCTACCGTGGCCAGTTATTTGAGCAGTTGCGGAACTTACGACAGGAGGCACTCACTGTCGCTGAGTATATGGCTCGCTTCGACGAGCTTATCGTCAGGAGTGACGTTTCAGAGGAGCCCATTGCCACCGCATCCCGTTTCAAGGCGGGCATACGATCTGAGATTCAGAGAGAGCTGATTCCCCACCGAGTAGAAACCGTTGATCAGATTTTTTAGCTCGCCCTCGAGTATGAGCAGTACCTCCGGTCATCTAGCACGAGGCAGTTTCCCTCTCGGACTGATACCTCGACTTATAAGAAACCCGCCCCGCCCCAGAACACCGCGGCCGCGCCCCCACGTGCCCCCCACAGACACGAAGGGCAAGGCTGTCGCCACTGATGGCCAGCATTTTGGGGATATTTTATGCTATAGTTGTTCAGGCAGAGGACACGTGGAGGCGCAGTGCCCTACACGGAACTTGCTAGTTGAGGACAAGGAGCAGGGTTTAGAGGAAGATGAGGAGGTTACTGAGGAGATCATAGCTACTGTCAAGGAGGGCTGGGAGAGCGACACTGAGTGATCCTTGGAGATGGGAGTGATTGGGCGCCTCCTGTATACCCCACGTGCAGATGAGGATTGACGCCGCACTACCATAGTTTATACTTACTTTCCTTGTGCAGGTGGTCCCTGCAAGCTTGCCATTGAGAGTGGCAGTTGTGTGAACATTGTGACCTAGAAGTGTCTTGACCGCATGCAGGTGAAGGCAGAGCCTCACCCCTACCCTTAACGTGTTGTTTAGGTTGACAATACTGCGATTCAGGTTACCCAGCGCCGTCTCGTCCCGATCAGCATAGCCTCATTTCAGGATCGGGTCTGGTGTGACGTCATTCCCATGGACGTTGCCCATGTGCTGCTTGGCTGCCCCTGACTATTTGATCGTAACGTCACGTGTTTCGGCCGCTCGAACACATGTGTCTTTTATGATAAGCTAAGTTATCAAAGGCGCAAGGCGCACTGAGGCGCAAAGGTCCCCTGGAGCCTAGGCGCAAGGCGCAAGGCGCAGGTGCGCGCCTGAGGCACGTGAGGCGCAAAAATTGGGGGAAAATGAAATTAAGTGAATTGGGCCCCCAATTCGCTGAAATTGAGCGAATTGGGCCCCCAATTCGCTGAAATTGAGCGAATTGGGCCCCCAATTCGCTGAAATTGAGCGAATTGGGCCCCCAATTCGCTGAAATTGAGCGAATTGGGCGCCCAATTCGCTGAAATTGAGCGAATTGGGCGGAAATTCAGCGAATTCGCTCAAATTCAGCGAATTGGGCGCCCAATTCGTTGAAATTGAGCGAATTGGGCTCCCAATTCGCTGAAATTGAGCGAATTGGGCGCCTCAACACAGCCTAGGGGTGCCTCGGGTGCGTCTAAGATCATGTTTTTGCCCATATCAAAAAATTTTTTTTTTAAAAAAAACCTGGAAAGGCTCGGGCGCGCCTTTGGCGCGCCTGGGAGCCTGTAAGGCGCGCGCCTAGGCGCGCCTGTGCGCGCCTGAGGCGCGCCTGGGGCACATCGCCCACCTCAGCTGTGCTGAGGCGCGGAGGGCTGCGCCTGGTGCGCCCGGCGCCTCAGGCGCGCCTAGGCGCGCGCCTTGACAACTTAGATGATAAGGGGTGGAAGATTACGTTGTCGCCTACGCAACCCAAGGGGAAACCGAAGGGTCAGATTGAGCCTTCCGCGAGCACGAACACCTCGAGGCCCCTACATATCTTGAGGTGGGGAGAGTTCCTGCAAGATAGCATTGAATCTGATATCATTTACATCGTGTCAGACACCATGGCTTCTGAGAGCCGCCCTGAGGACCACCCCCCTTCGGTGCGTCCCCTTTTAGCTGAGTTTGCGGATATCATGCCCGATGAGCTACCCCCTCCACAGGACATTCAACATGTTATTGACTAGTCCCGGGGGCTTCCCTCCCGAACCTGCCCCATTATCATATGCACCCTGACGAGCACGCTGAGCTCAAGAGGCAGGACAACTAGCTTCTTCGGAAGCATTTTACTCGTGAGAGTTCGAGTCCATGTGTGGTTCCCGCCCTTCTTACCCCTAAAAGGGCGGTGGTTGGCGTATATGCATCGACGACCGCGCCATTAATAAAATCACGGTTAAGTATTGTTTCCCCATCTCGCGACTCGATGGCTTGCTGGATACTATGTCCGGTGCCTAAATTTTTTCCAAGTTCGACCTTTGTAGTAGGTACCATCAGATATGAGTTCACGAGGGAGACGAATGGAAGACGACCTTTAAGACGTAGGATGGTCTGTATGTGTGGCTGGTCATGTCATTTGGGCTATCTAATGCCTCAAGTACTTTTATGAGAGTTATGACGCAGGTGTTGCGTCCCTACATGAGCAAGTTTCTGGTAGTGTATTTCGACGATATACTGATCTATAGCCAGACTCAAGCTGACCACCTTGATCATTTGAGGCTTCTCTTTGGCACCCTCCGCCGAGAGAAATTACATGTGAACTTAAAGAAATGCTCCTTCCTCTCGGAGTCGGTTCACTTTCTGGGCTTCATTGTGTCATCTACTGGTGTTTCTGTTGACCCTGAGAAGGTTAAATCTATTCGCGACTAGCCTGTACCAGCGAATATTCACGAGGCTCGCAGTTTTCACGGGCTTGCCACTTTCTACAAGTGCTTTGTCCAGGGGTTCAGTCCGATTATGGCCCCATTCACGAGCTGCCTCAAGAAAGGAGAATTTCAGTGGACGCCTGCAGCCACTAGAGCGTCTGAAGAGATCAAAGAGTTTGACGACGACCCCCGTTCTGAGACTTCTTGATTTTAGTCGTGCGTTCGAGGTCGCGTGTGACACTTCTGGTGTAGGTATTGGTGGCGTATTGAGCCAGGAGGGACATCCAGTTTCCTACTTTAGTGAGAAACTGAACGAAGCCAAGCAAAAATACTCGAACTATGATCAAGAATTTTATGCGATTGTCCAGTCTCTACGCTACTGGAGGTACTATATCCTCCCCCGGGAGTTTGTGCTCTATTCAGACCACCAGGCGTTATGTTATGTGGATTCGCAACGCAAGTTGGGACATCGGCATGTCAAGTGGGTCGAGTACCTACAGGACTTTCACTACGTTCTCAAACACCGAGCTGGTGTTGAGAACAAGCCGGCCGACGCTCTGAGTCGCCGTGTCTCCTTGCTCCAGACAATGACCGCACGAGTGGACGAGATTGAGAGAGTGATCCTAGATTACCCGACATGCCCCGATTTTGGCGAGATCTATTCCGCCTTGTCCCGAGACCCCCGTACCCTGTTGAGGGCTATCAGATATTTGAGGGATATCTGTACTGGGGATCCCTCCTGTGCATACTCCAGACTTCTTATCGCGATTACCTGATTTGGGAATTGCATGCGGGCGGGGCCGTTGGGCACTTTGGGCGGGATAAGTCTATTGTCATTGTTGAGGACCACCTCTACTGGCCCGGTCTCAAGAAGGACGTGGCTCGCGTTGTCCGCCACTGCCGTATCTGTCAGACGGCAAAGGGCACAAAACATAATACGGGTCTATACACGCCTTTACCAGTTCCACATCGCCATTGTGAGGACATCAACATGGATTTTGTGCTCGGGCTTCCCCTCACTCTTCGTCGACACGATTCCATCTTTGTGGTGGTCAATCGGTTTTCGAAGATGGCGCATTTTATCGCTTGCCGCAAGACGGCGGATGCTTCATACATAGCATCCATCTTTATGAGGGACGTCTTTAGACTGCATGGCCTACCTAAATATATCGTGTCAGACCACGATGTTAGATTCATGAGTTATTTTTGGAAGACCCTGTGGCGCAAGACTGACACTATTCTTGGGTTTTCCTCGACATATCACCCACAGTTGGATGGGCAGACTGAGGTAATCAACCGTAGTTTAGGGAACTTTTTGTGATGCCTAGTAGGAGAGCATGTAGGTAGTTGGGATCTTGACCTCCCAGTCGCAGAGTTTGCCTACAACAGTTCAGTCAATAGGTCTATTGGGTTGAGTCCATTTCATGTAGTGTCAGGCTATGACCCTAGGAAGCTTATAGACCACATTCTTTGCCCTTTAGAGTCACGCCCTAGTGAGTCTGCTGAGTTTTTTGCACGACATTTGCATGAGTTGCATGAGTCGGTACGCCGACAGATAATAATGAGGAACGACAATTATAAAACACATGCAGATAAGAGAAGGCGGAGCCAAATATTTCAAGAAGGTGAAAAGGTAATGGTGCAAATCCGCCCTGAGAGACTCCCTTCGGGGCCTGCCAAAAAACTAAGCGTCAGGCGAATGGGCACCTACTCTATTATAAGTCGTATTGGGTCAAACGCCTATCGGCTCGATATTCCGGCAAGTATGGGAATTCATCCAATATTTAATGTTGAGGATCTGACGTCATACTACGAGCCTCACGAGTATGTGGATCCGAGCAGTGGAGACACCCAACCACCCCCAACCCCACTCCCGTTACCTTACCACTCTCATAGTCCACCTCCGCCTGATAGCCACCACAGTACGCCCATTACTGAGGCCCACCCACCTGGGGATTCGTCTACTTCGGTTCCTCCGTTGACACCGGCGATCGCACCGGGATCCACCACTCGAGAGATGAGCGATGAGAGCATCACAGAGATCAGATCACACCAGTTCGTTCCCACCACAGACGGGCCGCGATGTCGTTACTTGGTACATTGGCAGAGTGTTAGGGCAAAACTACGGAGAGAGCAACTAAGAGGGAGATCTAGAGAAAACTAAGAGAAGATTAGTGTTAGAGAGGGAGAAAGAGGCTACCTGATAATACTCTTCATAATCCCCAAAAGGGGGGCTGCCCGGATATATATATATCCGGGCATGGAGGGGCCGGCCGGCCCCTCCCAAGGGCGCTGAACCCGCCTGGTTCAGCCCCTGGCCGGCCGGTTCACTGAGTGGGGGCTGAACCGGAAGGTTCAGCCCCGTTGTTTAGCGCGCCCTTGCTTCTCCGAACATAATGACGCCCCGTAAAGCGTAGCGGGGGCGTAACATTCCCCTCCCCATCAAGAACCAACTTGTCCCCAAGGTGGTAGTCCGGGTAGAGCTCCTTGAAATCGAAGAAGTCCACCCAAGAGTTGTGTGCTGGCGACAGGTTCTTCCATTTGACCAAGAGCTCGGGCCGGAATTCCGCGCCCCGGTTCTTCCACCTGTGCCCCAAAATATCCTCTGGCAGCGTCCGCAGCTCCCCCGTAGAAGTAACCTCAGGCAATTCAGTACTTGGCTGGACATGCGGACCCAACTTCCGCTTGAGCAAGGAGACGTGGAACGTAGGATGAATGCGGGAACCCTCCGGCAAGGCCAAAGTATAAGCTACCGGCCCCACCCTGCTGACGATCTGAAAGGGGCCGTAGTAGCGCGGGGACAGCTTCTGGTTGCCACGACGAGCCACGGACAACTGCCGGTACGGCTGGAGCTTAAGAAAAACTTCATCACCAACGGCGAACTCCCGCTCCGTGCGGTGCTTGTCCGCCTGGGACTTCATGCGTTCCTGTGCCAAGCGGAGATTCTCCCGAAGAGTGACCAACATGCGATCTCGATCCAGAAGAGCACGATCCACCGTCGGAAGAGTTGTGCTACCCGGCTCATAGCTCGCCAAAGACGGAGGCGGACACCCGTAAACCACCTCAAACAGCGTCATTCTGCTGGCTGAGTGATAGGCCGTGTTGTAACAGTACTCGGCCCAGTGTAACCAATCCGACCAACTTCGAGGCTCATCCATCACAAAGCAACGAAGATACGTCTCGACACCCCGATTGAGCACCTCTGTCTGGCCATCCGACTGCGGGTGATGTGCCGTGCTGAAGTGTAAGCCAGTACCCTGCAACCGAAAGAGCTCCCTCCAGAACCCACTGACGAAGGTGGGGTCTCGATCAGAAATAATGGCACGAGGGAGACCATACAGTCGAACAATTTCCCGAGCAAAGAGTGCGGCCACAGACTCCCCGGTATACGGATGGCTGAGGGCCAGAAAATGGCCATACTTGGAGAGCTTATCCACCACGACCAGAATGACTGACTTTCCTTTAGACTTAGGCAGCCCATCAATAAAGTCCATGGACACCGTGTCCCAAACAAGCTGCGGGATGTCCAATGGCACGAGCAGCCCTGCAGGAGAAGAAGTCTCATATTTCTGCCGCTGGCAGATGTCACAGTAGCGAACAAACTGCTGAATGTCCCGTCGCATGCCTGCCCAAAAAGCGTTTGCTCTCGCCCTCTGGAGAGTCCGGAGCACCCCCGCATGCCCTCCTGTGGGCGACGAGTGGAACTCATGCATCAATACCGTCTTCCAAGCTGAATCGGCGGGCACGACCACCCGGCCCCGATAGTAAAGCCGGCCATTACACAAATGGTAGCCGACCGCCACTGTCTCGCCCCTCTGTAAAGCCTCCACCAACGGCCGGAGCGTGTCGGATTGCAGCACCTCCTCCTGAATATCCTCCAGGGAATCGACCAACGGCGCCGAAATATGAGAGAGAGCAGCCTCTGGAAAACGAGAGAGAGCATCGGCGACCACATTCTCTTTGCCCTTGCGATAAACAATCTCATAGTCGTAGCCCAGAAGCTTGGTAACCCATTTCTGTTGCAGAGGCGAAGAGACCCGTTGGTCCAGGAAATGCTTCAAGCTTTGGTGGTCCGTCCGGATCTTAAAGTGCCGGCCCAGTAAATATGGCCGCCACACGGCCACTGCGTGAATGATCGCCAACATCTCCTTCTCGTAGGCCGAGAGACCCAAAGTACGAGGAGCCAATGCTTTGCTGTAAAAGGCGATTGGCCGCCCCGCCTGCATCAACATTGCCCCGATGCCGACCCCCGACGCATCCGTCTCCAGAACAAACTCCTTCGTGAAATCTGGTAATGCAAGTACTGGTGTGGTGGTCATGGCTCGTTTGAGAGCCTGAAATGCCTCCTCCGTCTCCTCACTCCAAGAAAAAGAATCCTTCTGCAGCAGCTGAGTCAATGGCCGGGCTATCTTCCCATAGTCCTGCACAAACCGCCGGTAGTACCCTGTGAGTCCCAAAAAACCCCGCAAGGCACGGACTGTAACCGGTCGCGGCCAAGACAGCATACTCTGAATCTTCCGCGGGTCGGCCCGAACGCCCTGACCGGAGACCAAATGGCCCAAATACTCCACCTCCTCCTGCCCGAAGGAGCACTTGGAACGGTTGGCATAAAGATTGTGCTGACGCAGTCGGGCAAGGACCCGTTCCACGTGGCGCACGGTGTCCTCCCAATTCGCGCTGTAGATGAGGATATCATCAAAGAATATCAGGATGAAGACCCGCAGGAAATCTCTGAATATCTCGTTCATGTTAGCCTGGAATGTAGCGGGCCCCCAGTCAACCCATTGGCCATAACCAAAAACTCATAATGGCAACTAAGAGGGAGATCTAGAGAAAACTAAGAGAGGATTAGGGTTAGAGAGGGAGAAAGAGGCTACCTGATAATACTCTTCATAATCCCCAAAAGGGGGGCTGCCCGGATATATATATATCCGGGCATGGAGGGGCCGGCCGGCCCCTCCCAAGGGGGCTGAACCCGCCTGGTTCAGCCCCTGGCCGGCCAGTTTACTGAGTGGGGGCTGAACCGGAAGGTTCAGCCCCGTTGTTTAGCGCGCCCTTGCTTCTCCGAACATAATGATGCCCCGTAAAGCGTAGCTGGGGCGTAACACAGAGCCGCCCAGATGCAGATGACATTTGGATACTATCTGCAAAGCTCGACCGACTCGCCCCTGGACTTCGACTTCAGTACGATCGTCTCCATTCATTGGAGATGAAGGATTTTTAGTCGGGGGAGTTGATGGGGAGTCATTTGATCGTGCACCAAGAGAGGTTCGTCGCAAGGCGGGACCCACGTTCGTATATTCGCGCAGGAAGGCTTGATCGGATCGCCGATCTGACTTCGCGGATTTTTCCGGATTGTCGCCGTGAGTCAAAATTATAAATTATTTTAGTATTTTTGCATTTATTTTCATGTATTTTGAGGGCCTCGCCTCCGACCAATCATAGCCATTGATTGCGGGATGTCATAGTTTGTTTTGCTTATAAATAGGAGAGTAGGGGTTGGTTTTGAGATCATTGCAGTTTTTGGAGATAGTATTCCCGTAATCCAGCGATCACCCCTCGGTGCCGACGCCGTGGAGCCCTAGGTGACGACTCCTAGGTTGGTTTCTCTTCCTTCCCCTACCTCTAGCCTTCATTTTCCACCCCTGACACCACTTGTCCAGCTGCCGACATCCCTCCAAATTTCCGCCAAAACCCGCCGGCCTGCTTCCTTCCTGCAGTCGCCCAGTCCGCCACCTTCCCCTCCATGTTCCGCCGCCCACCTCCACTACAACAGGACCGCCGGCCCTCCCTACCTCATTCCCACCTCCAGTCGATCCCTCTACCCATTTCCCACCACCGGCCACCCTCTTTGTGGCTGTCCAAACAGTCCTCCATCCTCCAACCCCTCCCCTCTCCAAGCCGCCCACTCCCCTCTGTGGATCCACCACCCAACAACCCACCAAAACCCTAGATCAGTCCAGATCTAGAGTTTTAGCCCTCCGATCCGTTATTTCCACTGCCGTACCTTTCCCGGGTGGCCAATCAATCCTAATCTAAGAGTCGGAACTCGTCCGCCAGCGCAGCGTACCAACGCCCACTCGGACATCCTAGCCTGAATCCGACCCCCAAAATATCAGATCTATCCTTTCCCGCCCGGATCTCCCTCCTAGTGGCCGGATCTATCCATTTTCGGCCCGATCTCCCAACTTTTCGCCGAGGACAACCACCGCCATCATCGTCACGCCTCCGGTTCCACCTACGATCGCCGATCTACGCATCTGGATCCAAAATCTCCAATGTCTCGGTCAACTCGCTACATTGGTGAGTGTCTTGTTGTATTGGTTTATGTGATTTTACATTATTATTGGATTGATTATTGTGCTTGGCCTAGATACGAACTTGTAGAGCTTTGTAGCGATATACTTATAATTTGTAGGTTAAATTTATTCGCCGCGCGCTTAGCCTTGACCCTCCGAGCGGAGCAAAGCCGTTAAATAATTGTTGAATTGAATGTTTGTTTATTTCCTTTAATTAACTGCGTGAGTTGAAATTGTTATTGCTCAAATTATTTTGCCGCCGTTACCGACGGTTTGCATTGCCTTTAGAGTTGGATTAGAGAGTCACGTCCACACCCCTTCCCTAGAAGTCTAGTTTTTGTCTACCCCGTAGCCTACCCTACATCACCATCCAACCCTCTAACACCTTCCCAAAGGTCCAAATTAACCTTCACTTTTCCGGTCACTCTCAACTCAATCCCCCCCCCCCCGAGCCTTCTATCCTTAATCATTATGAATTTATTATTTGGTTTCAATTTCTTCTGTGTTGAATCTTGCATAATTTCTTTTTTTTAAGTGATACTAGTTTGTAATCTGTGTTCAAGTATCCCATGACTTGCCTTGTTTGTTTGCTCTTGTATTTGTTTTCTCTCTCTTACTTGTATACACCTTAACTTGTTCTTTTATTAGAACTCTACTTCAAGGTGTTATTGTGCAATATTATTTATAAGTTCTTTTATTGCAAGTGCGGTTGCCAGTTACATGTCTCATTCGTATAGTCGACATATATCTTTGCTAGCAGTCTAGAATCATCCTGCATCACATGCCTTCTATTTTTTTACATAGCTTGTATGCAGCATCTGAAATTTGGAATCAAGGTCAGGTTGTTTGAAGTCTTGGAGGTCTCCTTCTAGTCAATTCATCTTTCCTTGGCGTGGTCCGTGTGGATGGCTTGGTTGTCACTTAATTCTGCATCTATCTGAAATGGAATTTTTTTCATCCCCATCATAATTATTATTATCATTAGCCTTATTCCAACACTTTTGGGGCAGGTTTTACAATTCTCAATCTCTATTCAGAATTTTTATGCGTTGTTTTATTTGAATAGTAATTCATGGTTCAGTGTCATCAGAATATCTGCATGCTGTCTTTTGCTAGATATGTTAAATCTTATTATTATTTCTAAAAAATATTATTGCATTTTGATAAACTCAAGAAGCTCTTTGCACCCAATATAGATTAGGTTCCTTCATCTAAATTCATTTGATTTTTGGTTGGATGCATAGGATCGAACGTCATATTGGAGCAGGCTAGTCCCAATGATCCAATTCGACATCACCCTACTGAAAAATAAAGAAGTCCAGATGTTAGAAGCCGAATATCCAACATGCGACGGGGCTTGTTCAGGATATAGTCCCACATCAAGAAACTCATTTAACCCTGTGCATTTAATATAGATACAGTAGGCTCTAACAATTGTTACCTTGAATTATAAAAGCTCAAATCCAGAAAGTTACCAAGTGCTTGTTGGCAGTATTCAGATGTTCATGAATTTGGTTTCAAATTCAACTTTTCTGACCTATATTTATATGAATAAAATGTTCTTGCAATATTTTTCTAATGCATCATTTTAATTTTCCATCATTCTCTTAAGTCACTTTTATCTTTTTGCTAGAATTTGCGTTCTTTCCTCGAACCTCTTTTAAGGAAGTCTAGTGAAGGTTCTCGAAACTGCTGTGTTGTCAAGAGCCTACGATACAGTGAGAATTTACAGGTTTGTTGCTAAATTGGACTACATAACTTGCAATGCCAAATATAAAATTTTAAGCTAAGTTTTCTTTTTATGGCATCTAACATGTATTTTTCTCTGAATCTTTTGTTTGTTTAGGCATGTATATTTCCTAATCTCGGGGCCATGTTCATATTAATTGGGTTCACTTTTCAGTTGACTTAATGCTATCATAATAAAATCTGTTTTGTGGAACAGGTAAAAGAGGAACTGTATAAGCATCGACGTAAAATGGTAAAAATTGATGGTGATAGCACATGTGCTCTATGTCACAAGAGAATAGGTACCAGTGTTTTTGCAGTGTATCCAAATGGAAAGACTATTGTGCATTTTGTTTGCTTTAGGGACTCCCAAACCATCAAAGCTGTTAGAGGATCTGGGACAGCAAGATTCAAGTAGTCATTTCTTAAACGAAGTAAGTTAAAAGTGGGTATTTATATGGTCATTATTTTTATCATATTTTGAAGTTGAATTTGGTAATTATTTCAACTGCAAGTTCTTTTTTGCATAGTACTATAGCAGTCAACCTAAAGCTTAATGTTTCTATATTGTGGGGATAATCTTATGATAAGATGTGAAATGCACTATGCTAGCTTTTTTATAGTCTCGAGTTTTTCCTCAAAACAACAGGTAGATATATATCATGAAAGTTGGGTTAACCAAAAATTACCTGGAGAGATAAAATTTTTATACTTGGTTTTGGGTCAATCTCATGACTTAGCAAAATAGTTGAAGCGAACTTCTTTCTTCTTGGATATTGCAACAATTCTGAGGTCACAGGATGGTTTGTCTTTTGGATGATTTTAGATTGGTCTTGGGATGGGTTAGGTTGTAGGAGTGATATTCAACTACTGGTGTGAGAATGACTGAAGTAAGATTAGCTTAAATACGAGGTTGATATTTATTAAAGATCATTTTGTAAAATGTTCCAAAGGGAGCCCATTGCATATTTTCTCTTTCCTGTATTTAGTCTTTGTAACGGTTGCGCATGCCGACGGGACACGCACATGCCGATGCGCCGCCTTGGCGAGTTCACACGCGGAGGGAGATGATGACGGGTCCTCCCGGAGGAGGAGAGACCGAAGATGTGCCACCGACATGATTATTTATTTGCATTTGTTATGTCATTTTCATTTGTGTACACTTTATTATTCACATTGCTTTTCATTATCCGTACCCCGCACCTATAAGGGTTTGTGTTGTACTCTTTTTCATTATGCTTGGATGTTTGCAATTTAGGGTTGCTCCCTAGGTTTCCTTTTCGTTTTCTCCTCCTTTCTCTCCCTCACCTCCGCCGGCCCTTTCCCTTGCTGGATTCCTCTCTAGGATCGTACCAATTTTGTTTGTCCTGCCTCATCGCCCGCATCTCAGCCGCTGGTGCCTAGTTTCCACACGGGTTTCTTGCTTCCGTCTTCGGATCGCACACTTCCTATATTCCTGTGTCGCCTAGCGGATCGCACGTCCAACTTCTGTCTCCTGTTGCGATACGTGTGTCCAATGTCGCGTGCGTCCATGGAGCTCCTTTCGCCAGTCTCTCTTCCTTATCTTGTTGCGAGCGTCGATAGTCGCGGGGGCCCCCTCCGCTCGCGTACATCCAACAAAGCCTCTCCGCCAGTCCCACACATCTATGCCGCCGGATCTACCGTTCCATCCGCCGGTTCCAGCGACTTCCGCGACACTCAGCGCTTCCGTCCAGATTAACCCTTCCAGTCGCTCCCTCCATTTCGCCGATTTCAGTCCTTGGCTCCCAACACTCGCTCAGCCGAAGATCTACCTCTGAATGCTGTCGCCAAAGCCCTAAGACGCCTCTTGGAGGCTTAAGAGCAACTCATCGCCTCCATGCACTCCTCGCTGTTCTCCCTCCACTCCAAGATTGACTCCCTACAGGGCGTCAATCTCCTAGGCTCCGGCTCCGGCCCACCAACAGACGACGACTCTCTCCTAGGCGCAGGACCACCGTCCATTCCTTCAAGCACCACTCCTCCGCCCATTCTGGGTCGATCCGCCCTCTCCCTTGACATTCCCCCCTTTGTCGGCGTTGATCCGATGGGTTCTATTACCAAGAAGGAGCAATATTTCGGCCTCAACTACACACCAGAGCACGACAAGGCGTCTGCGACGGTTGTTGGCCTAGACGGCTCGGCCCTTCATTGGGATTGGTGGCTACGCCAATCCAACCCATACTTCTCCTGGCCCGAGCTCAAGCAGGAGATGATCCAGTAGTATGACACCCACTATTCTGGCTCCTCTGCTATCGAGCATCTTTGACGTGACAGCCGTCCTGGACGACTATGTTGATAAGTTCGCCACCCTGGTCTCCCTCGTCCCCGGGCTACTGCCCAATCATTATCTAGGCTCTTTATCTATGAAGCATAGGTACCAGTATGATGTACGGGTACGGTACAAGTACCGGTACACGGTACGGTACAGGTACCGGTACGCGGTACGACAAAATTATAAAATAGCACGGTACAGGTACGTTTGGGTATGTGAAACAAAATAAAAAAAAATACATATAATAAGTTAATTTGCAGCAAGAATATATTTAATGAAATGTTATCAGTTATCATCATACATGCACAAGATTTCCCACGTAAACAAAGAAATTAGACTAATCTAAGGAATGATGAAAGTGAGAATTATATTAAAAATATCATCTAGTCACACACAGTAAAAGAAATCCATTCAAAAGAAGATATAGTGCATACATAGTTCAACAAACATAAAAGAAATCCAATGAAGATATAGGGCATACCTAAGTTATCAAAGGCGCAAGGCGCAACGAGGCGCAATGGGCCCCTGGAGCCTAGGCGCAAGGCGCAGGCACGCGCCTGAGGCACGTGAAGCGCACAAATGGCAAAAAAGGAAATTGAGCGAATTGGGAGCCCAATTCGCTGAAATTGAGCGAATTGGGCGCCCAATTCGCTGAAATTGTGCGAATTGGGCGCCCAATTGGCTGATGTTTAACGAATTGCGCGCCCAATTCGCTCAATTTCAGCGAATTGGGCGCCCAAGTGTGTCTAGGGGTGCCTCGGGTACGTCTAAGATCATGTTTTTGCCCATCTCAATTTTTTTAAAAAAATACCTTGAAAGGCCCAGGCGCGCCTGTGAGCCTGTAAGGCGCGCGTCTGGGTGCGCCTGAGGCGCGTCTGGGGCACATCTCCCGTCTCAGTCGTGTTAAGGCACGACGGGTTGCGCCCGGCGCCTCAGGCGCGCGCCTTGACAACTGTGGGGCATACATAGTTCAACAAAACAAATAAAAATGCTATAATGACTAAAGTTCTTGAATTTCAATGTCATCATTTTCTTCATCGTTAATAATATTGTTTCCATCTCTGGCTCATCAAGCGATAGGTTAGCAATTTCAAGAATCCAGCACCTCCATAGAATCAAATGCATCTCCACTAATGTCTCATAGTTTGGTGTCTCCTTTAGTATAAAGTGGCTTCCCTCTTGAAAGAGACCAATATTAGAATGCACAAAGACTAAGGCTCCGTTTTGGGGGACTTATTTTCACCGGTCAAGCGGTTACGACCGCTTGAATCGGACCATAATTAAGGTCTGATTCATGTGGTCGTCACCGCTTGACCGGAGAAAATAAGTCCCCCCAAACGGAGCCTAAATCTTCACATCGTTGTGGTGTCATCTTGTTTCTCCTCATGGAGTGAATGAAAGAGTAAGTGCTCCAATTTCTTTCACAACATGAAAATGAACACAATTAACTAAGCAGTTTTAGGGCTAATGATTGTAGCATAGGTGTTGAAGCCCCATGAGCTAACCATCAAACTATTTGCTCCATTGCACCTCTATCAATCATCCAAAAAATGTTCTAGACATCCAAAAAATTTAGCATACCTAGTATTGACTAGCCTCCTTTCATCTTGATTCGGAAATACTTCTTAAAGCACTTTATTCGCATAATAAAAATTTATTCATTCATGTGAGGAGGAATATGATTTGCTACAAGTCATTCCTCATTATAGTGCTTATATAATAGGAAAAAAGTAATATATTATTGATAGACAATGTAATTTAAGTAAAAAATAAAATCTTAAAAACAAAAAATAGTACATTGGATTCAATGCATGGACAAGACAATGAAGGGGTGTGGTGCTTTTTGTCCACCTCTCAACTAAAATCTGATATATCATATCATAGAAAATAGACTCCTCATTTTCCAACTTGCCTTCAGGCCTATAGATAACTGCCTTCACATTTTCAATCATTGTATCCCACATTTCATAAACCAAATGAAGACATGTCTTGTCGATGTCACAATATCTCAACATCTCATAAATAGGCAATGTGAACGAGAGTATGTAATATATTGTCCCACCAAATATCACTTAACAATTTTTCCTTCACTGTTGCTGCTTTCCCAATATCATTTTCTCTGTAGGAAGACCACCTCTCACTTATGACCATTGTTTGAAGGCCACGAGAAATAAGTTTAAATCTTTTCATCATGACAATCGAGGAAGCAAAACGTGTGTCAACAACTGAAAGTAACTTTAATGGTACAAATTCATTGAAAATAGCTAGTTTCATTGAATGATTCATGATGAAATTTTTAACAAACATGACATCATCAATCATAAGTTTAATCCAAATGCATTCATCATAAGCAAAACTAACTATTCGTGTTTCTTTGGGAGCACAAATATTCTTGAGTGCAATATTTAGTGTATGCACAACACATTGAGTCCAAAATATTTTTGGAAAAATGCCCTCTATAATAGATCCAGTGGCAGCGCAAGTAGCAGCATTGTTAGTTATAACTTGAACAACTTTTTCATGCCCAACTTCATGAATAATTTCTCCAAGTAACTTAACAATAAAAGTTTTATCTTTATATTCACCCTCACAATTAACAGCTCTTATGAAAAATTCCCCACCATCTGATGCTCTAATCAAATTGATAAGTGGTCTTCTTTGTGCATCATTCCATCCATCAACACAAATACTAAGACCCTTCTCATTCCATGATTTTTTAATAGGCCTCTAGCAATCTTTCAATATTTGTCATTTCTTTTTGGAGAAATGTTCGTAGTAAATTATATCCAGGAGAGACATACCCAGCTATATTATTCTCAGCAGCATATCTGAAAGCATCCACAAAGTAAGGATTTCTTGCTAAATGAAAAGGCAACCCAGTAGAATAAAACATGCGTGCAATCATAGAGTTTAAAGTTTCACGAGCACCCATATTCATCGCTTTCTTTAAGGGACTATTGCTCAATGCCCTTCTCTTCTTGGTTCATATCCTTCTAATCTAAATTCACCTATATTATCAACAATTGATCTAGTTGTAGTGTTAAGGGGGGAAGGTAGTAGAGGAACAATTTTAGTCTTTGACAGTTTCTTTCGATTTTCAGCTTGTTCATGAGCTTTTCGTAACTCCGAAAGAATATCAACTTTGTTACTAACAACAGAACAAATCCTTATACCTTCATTCTTTATTAGTAACAAATGAGCTTTGACTCTTACATATGACCCTTGAAAATCCATGTTGCAATAATTGCATTTCCATTTTGAATTTTCTTCTCTTCCCCCTTTTTTTAGAGTCAATGTAACGTGCTTCCAAAGCGGAAAAAATCATCTTCTTTTAGATTAGTTGAAGACACATTTGCACTAGTTGAACCCATTGAACTTGATGTAGAAGAACTCATTTTGAATTTAAAAAAAAACTCTGAAGAAATGATAACAGTAATATTTGTCATAATTCAAATTAAAATTACAAATTAAATGACAGTAGTTTCAGATTCCGATATTTGCTCCCGGTCGCTGGCCTAAGACGAGGATGTGCCGCCAGTGACGGAAATAGGATTTTGAAATCACACAGACACAATAAATTTCAACATATATTTCCAAAATTTAAATTCACAACATGATAACAATCTAAGCAATGATGCAAGCAATTCACAAGTTTATAGATCATATTCATATGGCATGTTGGACATAAGAAGTTCATTAGTTTGGAGATTGCAGACATGCTAGAAAATTAAGCTCAATCGTTCAGAAACAAATCAAAAATCCAATTGTTTTAATGCCTAGAAGCAAGAAAATGAGGAACAAATGAACAATACCTGAATGGTGATTGACTGATTGCTCAATTCCTCTCTGTACTCTCTGTACTCCAGATTTGAAGAAATAGAGGGAGAAAAGACCCTGGTAGTCTGGTACAAATCAAAGCAGAGGTCTGCGTTTTAGAATCTGATTTTTAAGATTTGGTTCATTGAAAAAGATAGTAAGATTCAGTTCTTAAAAATCAAAACTGAGGTCTACGTTTTAGATCTGAAAAACGTAAAAATCAAAACTGAGTTCTACGTTTTAGATCTGAAAAACGTAAAAATCAAAACTGAGTTCTACGTTTTAGTCTTTTAGATCTGAAAAAACAAAGTCTACGTTTATGATTCAGATCTGAAAAACCAAAGAAGAATCTCTGTTTTATCGTCCTAAAATCAAAACTGGCATGACAGCAGAAAGGCGAATGGCGAGTAGAGAAAAAAGAAAAAAAAAAGAAAACTGGAAATCGGAAGGGAGAAGCTAGGTCGTCGGCTAGTCACCAGAAACTGCCGCACGACACGCACTCCGCAGACGCCGACGGCCCGACGCCACGACTCGCCGTCTGTGACTCAGGCGAAGGAGAAAACTGTCGTGACTCGTTGTCTGTGACTCACGCGAAGGAGGAAAATGCCGCGATTTTGCCGGCGGCCCGTCTGTGACTCACACGAAGGAGGAAATGATGCCCTGGCACTTAATTGCAAAAAACACGCTCGGGCAAGTACCGGGCCGTACCAAAAAACAGTAAAAATACCGGGTATGTATTTTGTCGTACCGGGGCGTATCGAGACGTACCAGTACCCATAAAAGTACCGGGTATGTGTACGAGACATTTTTTGGAGTACCCGTTCATAGCTCTTCATGTAGGGTCTACTGCCATATATCTGCTCTTGTCTCCACACGCACCACCCTCACACAGTCTCTGATGCCATGCACTTGGCGCTTCTAGTGGAGGCTGACCTTGCCCCCTGATAACGTGCTCCTACGGCTGACCACCACCAACCTTGGACGCCTTGGCGACCACCAGCCACGACTCCACCGCGGCCGCCGTCTTGGGGAAATCCGTTCGGGCCGCCCACCGGCCGCTCAGCACATCTTGAATAGTGATTACAATGAGCTCCGCAACAAGGATCTCTGTTTTCGATGCTGCCAACCTTACTCCCCCAACCATGAGTGTGTCGTGAAGAAGTTCCACGACATCATCAGCAACGTCGAACCTGAGGTGATCCTGACCGACTTTAAGGCCCTAGAGCTCTCAGCGGGGGATACACCTCTCGACCCCACCACGACTACATTCCACCGTCTGGAGTTATCCCGTGTCTCGAGGGCGGGATCTCCGGGCAGCAGACCATGCATCTCTCGGGCACAGTGCGGGATCGCCCAATCATCATCATGGCAGACAGCGGCGTAAGCCACAACCTCATCTCTGATGACATGTTGCAGCAGCTCTGTCTTCCCTCGGTTCCCTCTCCGGATGTTGCAATTCGTCTGGGCAATGGGCGTCACCGACCGACTCAGGTCCGTTGCACTGCCTTGTCTCTCTACACGGGGTCTTGTTCTGTGACTGTAGACTTCTACGCATTCGGCTTGCGCGGTCTCAACGCCATTCTGGGGGTGGCTTGGCTCCACACGGTCGGCGATGTATGCGTCAATTGGGAGACTATGAGCATGCAGTTCCTACATGGGGAATAGCCATGCCACCTCGACAGTGACTCTGCTCTCCTATGCTCCCCGGTCTCCCTCTGCATGATCCCGCGAACCACGGACGTCAGCTTCTCCGCGAGGTTGTGGGCCCTCTCGGGCCTGTTTGTTGTGTTTCTTCCTTCCCCAATGGATCACTAAGATCTTTCTACTGCGCTCTCCGATGTCATCCAGCCTCTGGCAGGATTGCCACCAGCCCAGCCTTCTCTGATCCGGAAGAAAGACGGCAGTTGACGCCGTATTACCCAGCCAAGCTACTTGACCACCGCTACCACCTTTAGGGGGCCTCTGGCTCGCAGGTGGAGGAAAGATGACAATTGGTGCCATACTACCTAGCCAAGCTACTTGATAGCCTTCCCGCAGAGACGCACGCCTTACCCTTCAACGAGAAGAGAGCAACCGATAGCTTACGCTTCGTTTGTGATTCCTTTGTAGCGTCGAATCCTCCAGTCGCACAGCACGCGTGACGAGTCAATGATTTTGCCGACCTAACCTCGACACATCGACAATGCCAATTTTGCTTCTTCCTTGCTGCTTGACTTTGCGGCCTTATCATTCCAACGGCGTGCTATTAGTTATAATAACCACTCTTGTGCCTTCACATGTTCAGTCATTGAAGTGCGCATCCCTCGAGCTCAGCAGTCTAGCAGTCCACCCTTTTTCTTCCTCAAGTCCACCAAACAATATCCATATCTCGGTGTCACGTGACCTCATCCAATTAATTGATTAATTAATTCTTCATTGGATTAATTGATTAATTATTTACTGGGTCATGATGACGCGCTCCGACGAGCAAAGGGTTCTTCATTCAAAGTTCCAGAAGCTACTGGAGATGTCAATGTCATATAATGTCGCACTTTTGCAACTCACCACTAGCATTAATTGACACTTTGGGGGCCAAATTCCATTGGTTTCGCCACCGATTCCACCAGTGTCGCCACCGATTCCACTTGTGCAACCTCTGCTCCCACTGGCGCCCGAAGAAGTTCCACTACTCTCTACCATTCTTATCATTCTACCATCGCCCCAAGTTGTTCCCTCCTCGCAGTACACACAACCGATATCGTCGCCGCCAAGCCCCGCAAAGGTGTCACAACAATTTGCACTGCCATCTGTTCCCGCAAACTCCATTCTGCATCCTTTGTTCCAGCTACCTGCTCCGCCCGCCTCTCTAGACCCATTCCTTCTGATGATTTCCCCTGCGCCGATGTCACTGCTTTCGATCACCGCAATTCACCTTCTTCCAGGGCCTCCGTCACCCGCGCTTTTCTTCCTTCACCGGGCACACTCGCCACGACTCCAGACTTCTGCCCGACGGTTTTACTTTCGTAAACATCCTTGCCACACCAGATCTTTTCAGTCTCTTGTGTCATCTGTGAGCATGATGACAACCCGCCACTCGATGCAGTCGCTGCCATATCTGTGCGCTATCGGGAGTTGTTCCAACATGAAATTATGGAGCCAGATGATCAATTCATTCGAGTCTCATTCACCCAGAGGGCAAGCTCGATTTGAAGGGCAAGTGAGATGTTAGGATCCCACATTATTAGTTATCTATTAGCGGTTCTTCTACGCATACTTTATTATGCGTCTTTATGTATCAATTTCGAGTTGTATATGTCAACCCAAGTCGAGTCGAGTCTTTAGAATCTAATTTTTCTTAATGTTATCTTTTATTTAATGTTTTAGGGTTAATGTCTTAGGTCTATAAATAGACCCCCTTGGGTCAATATATGAGGCATCAATGAAGTTATGAAAGTGTTATTACTCTCTTGAGTTCTTTTCTTCTCCCTCAGTTTCTAGGGTTAGGGTTGAACATGACTCCCCTCTTGCTCTCCCCTTGCATTCTCTGCATGTACAACTCAACTCCCCTTATATCCTCATCTCCACTGCCACCTCTGATGAAGCCCCAGAGTAGGCTCGTAACACTGTCCTAGTCATATATTTCGCCGAAAACTCCTGACGGTGTTTGCGATCTCCCATCTAGAGTCAAGTTTTGCTAAGTTCTCGTGCTACCAACTCCCGTGAGTCTCTCGTGCGAGCTATTGCAAACAACGAACTCTTATTGACGATTTTATCTATCCTGCGAGCTCAACTACATCAGTGAACTTCTGTGATATCCAACTGCTGTGGTGAACTCCTGCACTATCCAACTGCTGTGGTGAACTCCTGCACTATCCAACTGTAGTGGTGAACTCCTGCGAGCTCTCCCAATCGCAAGCTGCATGCGACATATATGCGCCCTTTGAGGTCTTTCCTCTGCTTTGTCACTTAGGTACTTGCACACGGGTTAGACCGCGTAGAGGAAGCTAGGTCATCTACAATGACCACGACATCTCCCTTTCGAACTCCTTTCCATCGCGCTTTCTTTCTCGTGACTTGCATAACCCAAAGCTTCATGCCAACTCCTCCAGCGAATTCTGCCAAGCTCCAACAAGTTCATGTCAAGCTAGAGTACTCGCCCAACTCAACTCTCGCTCGAACTAGACTATTGCATCTCCCTCGCTCCCTCCTGCTTCCGTTGCAGCTATTCTTACCCCCACACTCATTTCCAGTGCCTCTGGAAATCTCGAGACGACATCCAAGTTGACTCTACCTAATTATCTTGGTTGAAATAGTTCCTTCACCTTCATCTTTCTCAACGCAAGAGACATCTCTCTAACACTCCTCCGGACCCCGCATCTCCCACCTATGCTGATTGGGATACCATTGATGTTCTTGTCTGCATGTGGCTTGCAAACAATCTTTCTGATGATTGCTTGCCTATAACCCATCGTGATGAAATTGTAAAGGCTATTTGGGATCTTCTTGTAGCCATTTATTCCAAGGGTGTCATAACCAATCACATATACACCATCTATTCATATCTTTTTGCTCGGCCAACATTCTCTATTGGTGGTGCATTTCGGAAAGTTTAGTCTTTCGGCGCAGAACTTCTCCAACATCGTCTGTTCTATACTGACTTTGCAACTCAATAGAAACATTTTTCGGAAATTCATTTTGTTTGTTATCTTCTACGTCTTCCTGATTTCTACGTGAATACGCCAATAGATTTTAGAGAACCCGAGACTCTCGCCCTTGATGCTACTGCAACTCTCATCTCTGGAGTGACAAACCTCTGCTCCGACCTCGGATAGTATCACTTCCACCCTTAGAAAATAATGCTCACACCGCTGGTCGTGGAGCACATTGTAGTCGTGGATGCCATAGTGGAGGTTGTAGTGGTATGCGTGTGTGTGTACGGGGGAGGGGGGATCACTCTCTTTCTTCATATTGTGGGAGGATTGGTCATCTTGTCGAGCGGTGCTTTATGAAGCATCCTTATCTATGTCCTCAGGCCTCATGTCATCGCTACTAAGATCAAACCTTCTTCTCAGCCCACCTCCACTCCGCCACCCGAATCCCGTCGGATGGTTCTCTTCGACAGATATTAAGACTCTGATTAGTGTTTCCAAGCAATTTGCCTCCAAACTTCATCAAGTAACATTCATGTTGCTACTTGGGGTAAGTGGTTCATCCACTCTGATGACCAAACATATGACTGAAAACTCTCTTGTCTTCTCTCACCTTTAGAAGCATAATGGCTTTCTTGTTTTAGTTTGTGGGACTGGAGTTGTTATTACCACCTTTCTTCTCCAATTGGACGACACTTTATATGTTATGTATTTTTTTGCAATTTGTTATTTGTCAGTTCATTTTCCAACTGATTACACAACTCTATCTCATTCTCTCCCACTAATTCTTTTCAAAACCTTCAATTGAAGAGGATGATTGTTACTGGGACTTGGGAGTGGGGGTTGTACTGCCTGGATGATCTTCCCACTTTTTCAACATTCGTCATCTCAATTCCTCTGTTTCCCTGACATCATCGTCTTTGCCATCGTCCACTTCTACTCCTCCACCAACTCCTATCATCATTTATGTCTGGGTCTATTTTAGAATGTGAGGTCTGTCAATATAGCAAGCATTATCATACTAGTTTTCCTAACAAATTTTGTTTGTCCTTTTGACATTGTTCATTCTAACATCTGTGATTCTCGTTCCACCAAGTCTGTTGTTGGAGGAAGTCTGTATTTTATTATTTTTTTTGATGATTACTCTAGATGTACTTCGATGTATCTTTTAAAAGAGCGATCTCAATTCTTCTCTACTTTCTATAAATTTTATAATGAAATTCACACTTAATTTGGTCTGGCTCTAAAAATTATATAGAAACTTAATACAAAGGAATATATGAGCCAATAACCATCATATTTTGTAACTCTAATGACATCATTCACTCGACCAGTTGTGTGCATACATCTCAATAAAATGGGGTGTCAGAAAGGAAAAATCGTCATTTGCTTGATGTTGCCCGAACACTCCTGTGTCAAATGAATGTCTTCACTTCTACTAGGTCATCATATTCTCATTTCTTGTTTTCTCATTAATCATTTATCTTCTTCTACTCTTCAGAGTATGACACTTTTTTCTCTTCATCCTGATTGCACTCCTTTTTTCTTCACTGTGTGTTTGGCTATACTGCTTCCTTCTACACTCTCACTTCTGGTCAGGACAGGCTCTCTGCTCATGCCACCAAATCTATTTTTGTGGGATACTCTACTATTCAAAAGGACTATCGTTTTTTTTTATCCTATCTCTAAATGTCAACATTGAAGACACCTTTTTTGGGTCTATCCCTTATTTCTCTAAGGATGGCATCCCAATTGCTTTTGAAATCCATCCTCCTCTCTCTACCACCTCTCCCCCCACCCCACCTATTTATCCTCTTTTCCAATCATTCGTGCTCATCTGCCCTATATTAGATAACCCGCACTGCCTCCTAAGCATATACCTCCTCTTTTACTTTTCCTCATCATTATTATCATTGACATCCCGTTTCTTCCACTCCCATAGCAGTCAATGTAACTAATTGGGTAATAAGAGCGTCTAAATGCCTGTCGATACCATGTTAAGAACCTAAAGAACGTCTAAGCATATGTCGATACCGGCGAACCGGTCAAATAGGACTTTTGAAACTTGGCCTTCACATCTCCATGTTTGAACCAGACGGCTCATTAGTAACCTATTGACTCTGCCGCTGCGCAACTTGCACAAATCCTTAAACCCGTGACTGTTGCTTAATTAAATGTATGAACGTAAGCAACACACAATTAATGAACTGAAACAATTGCTGAATGTATCAATCATGCGAGATTCGAGCATGCAATTCTAAACAGCAAAAATTAAATCTCATGTAGACAACCATAGTTGTGTGCACATAATTCTAATCAGGCTAACAAATTAATAATTGCATGCAAACATAAGTGCTATAAATTAAATACATATTGAATTACACGCATATATTTAAAAAGAAATATGCAACCGACTCAAAATTGAATTTTACTAAAATAAAAGAAGTATATTTCTACATTGTGAATGAAATGAAAATAAATGCAAAGACTCCCCGAGTAATAGAGTCTCGGGCGGAAATAAAGTAATACGTGGGTTTTGTAGAGGGATAAGAGCGATGCATAGGCTCGAATGTGCGGTTAGCAGAGAAATGCTATCTAAAATTTTTAGAATGTCGACAGGTTGGAATGTCCATGTTAGATTTTGTGAGTTTGGCGGACCAACGGCTTAGTCCAAGCAGTCTGGCGGATTGACAGTGGCGGACTGCCTCTGGCGAACTAGTTCCAGCAGGATGAGTTCGAGTGCTCATGGGGAGCGAGCTGTTGAAATTGATCTAACTGATGGATTCTAACGTAGCAAGTTTTACCTTGGAATAACAATGCCTCGAAGGTGTTTAGTACGCGCAAGTGTGACATGGCGCTCTTCTGAAGGAGAACCGCAATTACGGATTAGCGGATTTTGCTCGCGGCGAGCGAGTCTAGAGTTTGAAAGAGTGGCGAGAATAAAACACTCAGGCAAGGAAGCATACAAAAAATGATAAGTTGAGATAGAAAATCATTTTTCTTTAAAAAATAACAGATCACAAAATGATCGCCTCGCGGGCGAGTGAACAAGAAAAGAGCAAAAAAGTTTACAGGGCAAAAAGTACAGCATGTCCCTTCCTAGTCGGCTCCCCCCGATTGATCATCCTGACCGTCGTCCACCTTGTCGAAGAGCGAGTTGAACTCATCCTCCTCCTCGCCTGGTACAGGGACGAGAACAAATAGCTCAAGGACCAGCTCCTTGGAGGTGATCTTCTCGCAGTCAGAAGTCAACACTCTGAGGTGCCGCATCATCTGGAGCGTGTGATCAACAACCTTGATGGAGGTGGCCCTCATCATTTCTTTGACCTCCGCCTTGCTGTACATTCGTTTCTTTCTTCCCTGATTGCTAGACTTGCCACGAGCCGGAAGAAGGACAGCCTCAACCAGGCGAGTGATCTCGGCCTTGAGTTGTTTGTTCTGTCCCTCCAGTTCGGCGACGCGCGCATTCGGCCGGCGGCTTGAGCGTCCTGCAAAAATCAAAAGATTAGAAAAAGAGTAAGAGAAATGACGGGGAGGCCAAAGAGAAATGCTCGTCTATCCCTAGCTGGAAGGAGATTTGCTCTTGCTCTCTCGGCAAATGTTGTCCCGGTTAATTATTAGGAGGCTCCTGTTCTTCCACATTGGAAAGCGACAATGGATGAAAAAATGAAGACTTTAACCGAAATGGGTACTTTGTCTCTTGTCCCTACTCCTCTAGGTGTGGATGTGGTTGGCTGTCGGTGAGTCGTCATCGAGTTTTATCCGGATGGCACTATCGACCGCTTATAAGGCTAGGCTTGTTGTCAAAGGCTTTACTCAAACATATGATGTGGACTTCTTTGATACCTTCTCCCCAGGTTGCTCGCATCAACACTATCCGTGTTTTTTTCTCTGTTGCGGTTAACAAAGGATGGGAGATGTACCAGTTAGATGTGAAAAATGTCTTCATGTATGGTGATCAACAAGAGGTAGTTTACATGGAGCAACCTCCTGGGTATGTTGCTCAGGGAGAGTCTCAGGTATGCAAGTTATGGAAGAGGCAATTTATGATCTAAAGCAAAGACGTAGTCTGGTTCGACAAGTTCAGCAAGGTTGTCTCTCTCAGCCTGAGCTGTTATGTTGTTTCTCTCGTTGAACACCCGACACAACAGGGATGAACTCCTAACTCCCACATGAGAAAAGCTAGCTTTTCTTTCTTTTCGCTTGTTGGCTTTAATCGGAGTTCTGCCGATAACTCTCTTTTTATTTTTATTCGCTAAGACTACTAAAGGACTTGTGATTCTTGCTGTCTTTGTGAATGATATTCTCTTTACTGGTGATGATATGGAAGGAGTTGATCTAACAAAAAGACACTTTAGACAACATTTTATTACAAAAGATATGAGCTCTCCTAAGTACTTCCTGAGGATAGAAATTCTGCGAAAACACAACTTTTTTCTTGCTGTCTTTGTGAATGATATTCTCTTTACTGGTGATGATATGGAAGGAGTTGATCTAGCAAAAAGACACTTTCGACAACATTTTATTACAAAAGATATGAGCTCTCCTAAGTACTTCCTGAGGATAGAAATTCTGCGAAAATACAACTCTGTGGTGCTCTCACAACAGAAGTATGTGTTAGATCTTTTGAAAGAAATTGGTTTTCTTGGGGCAAGACATGTTCGTTGTCTTATGGTCGTTGGTGATGACAAGAGTTGGACAAAGATTCACCTCTTCTTTCAGATAGTACTATGTACAGACGACTAGTGAGAAAACTCATTTATCTGACTGTTATCAGACCTGATATTTGTTATGCAGTACGAAAGGTCAGTCAGTTTATGCAAGCTCCCAGAGAATATCATCTTCGTTCTGCTTTGAAAATTCTGGAGTATGTGAAGGGGTTTCCAGGGAAGGGGTTATTGTTTTGAAAATATAATCATTTGAAGGTTGAAACATATTCTGATGCTAGATATGCTGACAATAAAGAAGATAGAAAATCTGTTTCTAGTTTTTGCACCTTTGTGGGAGGAAATCTTGTCAGCTGGAAAAGCAAGAAACAGTCTGTTGTGTCACGATCAAGTGCTGAAGCTGAGTACCAAAGCATGACATCAACCGTTTGCTAGTTGAAATGGTTGCGTGCCCTCATGCTTGACTTTTGAGAGATATATGACCATCCTTTACTGATGTTTTGTGACAACTAGGCTGTTATACATATATCAAGGAATCCAATTTTTCATGAAAGTACAAAACACATTGAAGTTGACTGTCACTTTATCAGGGAAAAAATATTGAAAAATCAAATCTGTACTTCGTTCATCACTTCTGAGAAAGAACTTGCAGACGCTTTACCAAACCAGTGCCCACTTCTCTTTCAGATGTCTCTGACAAGCTGGACATGGTTGACATATATGCTCCAGCTTGAGGGGGAGTGTTAGATTTTGTGAGTTTGGCGGATTGGCGGCTTAGTCCAAGCGGTCTGGCGGATTGACAGTGGCGGACTGCCTCTGGCGGACTAGTTCCAACAGTCTTGTAGACTGCCTCTGGCGGACTGGTTCCAGCAGTCTTGCGGACTGCCTCTGGCGTAGTGGTTCCACCAGTCTTGCGGACTGCCTCTGGCGGAGTGGTTCCAGCAGTCTTGCGGACTGCCTCTGGCAGACTGGTTCCAGCAGTCTTGCGGACTTCCTCTGGCGATCTTGTGAACTGTCTCTGGCGGACTGGTCAGAGATCTTGCTATCCTGAGATCATTGAGGCCACTTCCTTAGTTGTACAAGAAGGCTTGTTTCTATCCGTTGTTGCGGGTTTAGCGGACAGGAGATTGAAGTCGCTGCAGATAGAGGTCGTAGTCTGAGGAGCAGCTGAAGCTGCGGATAGAGGCTACCGTTGCGGCCTGATGATCAAGGGAGTTGAGGCCCTGAAGTTTGACGAATTTATAGAGCTATCCGCTTGTATGGAGCGGATTTCTGACAGAGATCGGCGACAGTAGACTGAGAAGTAAAGACCGGCAGATACTTGTGTGGAGCGGACAGTCTGTCTAACCGTTCAGTTGTAGCGGTCTGAAATTTTTAACCGTCTGTCCGCATGTTGTATTTTAGTCTCACATCGTCTGTCTTATATCCATTCTTTCTCTTCTCCCTATAAATAGGAGGTCATACTCATGTAACTTAACTTTTTGTGAAATAAAACGCATATTATTTAGATTTTCTCACTGCACAAAATCCGAAGGCCAAACCGAATCGACGTTGGCGACCAACGGGCGAAGGGAAGAAAAACTGAGGTTGCGAAAAGGGAGTCGTGAGCTATGCCATAAAATATCTCAGACAACGAAAATATTTCATTTTGTTGTGTATTAAACCTTAAGCGCTAGATAAAATAAAATTTTAAAAAATCCAACTCATGTACGATACTAGATAAATTGGCCGATATATCGACCTGCGTATCGGCTGATAAGATCACTGCTCAATTGACCCAGAATGCGTCCGAATTTACATGCTCAGTGTGATGCGGTTGATCACCATCATTAACTTTCCATTTGTTGTGTATTTTTTCCATATCTCTAACCTATCTCCATGCTTGTTGCACAAAATACCGCAATTGGACGAAATGTGCTAATTTTTATCGTAGATACACGTATACTAAGAAATGATCATATTTCATAAAAAAATGATTGTATTTCATTTCATGGATAATCTCTCATATCACACCACCCTCATTGTTTTGTTTGTTGGGTTTACATCAGCTGATTTCTTTTGCTGAATGATCCAAAACAGCGTCGCGCCAGCACGACAGACCTTCCTGCCGGCATGCCTCAAAGTTCGGCGAAAAGCTACTTCAGCTCAGTGTATATTAGATCCTCAATATCTGCAGGATCCTGTAACTTCTGAAGCTGTCGCTGTTTTTTTTTCCATTTCTCCCGTTCACCTGCATATATCTGTTTGGAAAAGCTTCAGCTGCGTGGTTTTGGTGGATTTGGCAAGCAGTGACGTGCTCTAATTATTGGAAGTCGGCTTGTTTGTATTTCATCCACTGTTGTTTTATAATATGAATTCAAAAATGTTTAGATTGAGGAGGTTGTATGTCTGTATGATGATAAAAATGAATTGTATTTTCTCAGTTTGCGCACCTCGTCATTTTCGATGTCCTGATGGATTTCGCTCCTCGATCTTCTCGCTTCTTTTGGAGAAGTTTTTGAGGTTATTGTAGGGCTCTTTCGTTCTTCTCGATCTGTTAGGGATGGATTCCCACCGCCGTCATTGTTTTGGGGGCGCTTTGGTTTTCCTTCTGGTGGGAAATGTATTTGTGCCAAAAAGGTATTTTCTGGACTTTTAGAAAACGGCCAACAAGCTTCTGTTCATGCCACTATTTTTATTAACAGCCCTAATTTTAATCCATCCCGCTGCTGCTTTTCCCAACAGCTACATGCGTCCCAAATAGGGCAGACATGTTATGCAGCGAGCATCGTTAATCACCCTTCGTCATGTGACAGCTCTTTGCGCCGTCGTTTTCCTCAAATGAAAGTGTTTGTGCTTATTAAGGGGTGGTTTGGCAAGGCGGATTTGTCGCAGGCAAATTCGTGATCTTGACCACAGCACAGGGCTGCGGTCTAAATTTTTGCAAAATTTGTGATTTCTGCGGACAAAAAATGCCATCGTTTTTCTTGGGTGAGTTTGAACAAAAACATCATCCTCGTGGAATGTATGTTCTCACATGGAAACAGTTATGACCGCCACCGAGAGAATAGAGCCAGCTTTGAACATAAAAATGGAATAGTTTCTTATGTGAGGTGGAGAATTAACGAACATGATTCATAACTAGTGTGTTCGCAACCGCTCCCGTCTAATCAAAGGAAGCCTAAGCCTCTATTTGTTTTGGCGTTTCGCTGCTCCGTTTTGAGCAAACGTTGCCGTAAGGAGGATAAACAAATGAATCTCCGGCGGCGTTTGCTTTGTTTTCACCCGCCCGTCTTGAGAAATGCCTCAAAAAATTCCGTTTGGAACAGCCACCTCCCTCCTTCGATTCGAACACTCCGTTTCCACCCGCCGAATTGACCTGCCACTGCTAAATCAAATGAAGCCTAAGAGGGGCTCCATTTGTCATGCTCAATGTGAGCATTGACTCCTCCGCCGCCCCACCACGAATCATGCGCCCGAGATTTTTGGATACTCGGATTGATTCACGAATCCGATGAACAACCCGGCTAATTATCGGACCGGTGTTCGGAATTCCGGCGCCGGCAGGTCCACGTCAGCACCAACCAGAGCCTAATGACGCCAATAATGTATGCATACAGCATACATACAGTATGAGATCACACAGTATTCAAATCGTCAGTATGTGCTACCCAGCAGTCTACCAGCCATGCCGGTTTTTTTGGGAGTTAATGCCCGAGACGTGTAGGTGGGCCCATCATCACGTCGCCGCGATACGCTCTCGTAATCTCCGCTCGAATTGGCGGGAAATCCATCCAGCCGTCGTCAACACGCCACGTGTATCCCGGCCACTAGGGTTTACTGTGCCCGATGCGGGCACCCGCATCGGACGGCCAATATCTAATCCCGATTTCGAAATGGTTTTTGCACGGTCCTGATTCCCCCTTCCCTTCCCGCTTGTCGTCCTCCCCGCCGTTAATAAACACACAATCCCTCTTTCTCTCTCTCCCTTCAATTCCTCAAACGCCTCGCCGCCTGCTTCAAATTCGGACGGCCATGGTAATAATTCATTAATTCCATGTAAACTCTCCGCATTCCTTCTGATCTTGGTTGCTCTAATGGCCGAACAGGTTGGATGAGAAGAATTTCATTACAGGGTATCGAGGATGGTGATGGAGGAGGAGAAGAAGAGGACGAAGTCGTCTTCATGGCTTCACTCGCTTCTCTCGACAAACTTCTTCGGATCCTGCTCCAAACACCACGGGATTAAGAAGAAGATCGAGGTAAACATCTACTGCGTCGATTGCAGAAGCCCCATGTGCTCGCTCTGCGTTTCCTCGATCTCTTGCCAGCACCAGTACCATCGTCTTCTACAGATTCGCCGCTACATATACCAGAACGTGATTCGCCTCCGTGATATGCAGAAGCTGATTGATTGCGCCAAAGTTCAGGTTCTTTATTGGATTATTAGCGCTAAAATTTCACGATTTATTTAGTGATTTTATTTCTCTGTTTGATGAAATTCAGTCGTATACTGTGAACGGGGCGAAGGTGGTTCTCCTAAACCCTAGAATTCAATCCAGGCCGACGAAATTCGTCATCACCGGCGCTACCTTCTGCAAGTTTTGCCGGCGTACGGTTGCGGAACACAGCGGATACTGCTCAATTTTCTGCAAGGTGTCGAAGGAGGCGGCGCGGCCGTCGGATCCTGATGCCTTCGTCGTCTCCGACGGCGGCTCTGCTTCGTCGGTCGTCGAAGAATTAGAAACTTCACATGAAGGCCGCGCGTACTCTCTCCTCTCGTTGCAGCCATCGAACAGCCGTTGGATGGAAGGGGCTTTACCTCACAGCCGTTGGATTGAAGGGGATGTACCCCACAGCGGCAAGCCAAAGGTCGTCCGAAGAAAGGGTATACCAAGGCGGTCACCCATCTCTTAGCCCTCTCTTTAAGCACCTTTTAATTAAGAGGTATTTTTTGACTATTTAATTTTGACAATTTACATCATTCTAATTGAATATTTATGATGGAAAATGTCAATATTAAAGTTTACGGGCAAAAAACCTTTTTAAATGAGAGGATGGTTAGAGCGGAAATGCCATTAATTTGCTTCGATACTCTTATAAAATGTTAACAGTAATTATAATGAGAAATTATGCTAATTATTTTTATTAATTGAGGCAAAAAATTAGAGTCTTTCGGTCTTTCCTGATGGACTGGACGATTAAATTAGTAAATATTCATATGCTTTAATTATCGTGGTAATTATAATCCATTTGGGAGATTGTATATTTAAGTGGGCCCATGCATTTTATTGCATTTATAGTAAATAAATTCGCTTCATGCCCGGGCATGAGATAGCTGTGATTTCTTATTATTTTCTTTATGAGGGTATTGAGTAAGTGGCGATGCGGGGCCCGTTTATCGCTCGAGCAAATGTACGCGCGGTATTGAAAATTTGTTGGGTTTCTGGAAGTCAGTGTTTAAAAAGATCGGGCCAGCTTGGAAAAAGCCTGGCTAGGCTAGGCCCAGGAAAAGATCGGCCCAGGCCAAGGCCAGGCTTGGGAGCCTTACAGGGCCCCAATATCAGCTGGTTGCCCGGAGGGCAAAGCCCGGGAGCCGGGCCTAGCTTGGGCCCGGCACCCGGGCCGGCGGGAAATCCCACCTCCTGGCAGGATTTCCATTGAAATTCCGCCCACTCCAAAATCAGTCAGGCCCGGGCCGGATTGGAGGAAGCACGAGCCCTCTTTGAGAGGAAGCACGAGCCCAGTCCGGCCCGGCTAAAACTGTGGCCTGAGTCAGCCCTGTTGGCAAAAAGCCCGTATCCGATCGGCCCGGTCCTAGCCCGATCCGATCGGGCTTTTTGAACACGCCTAGTTTTGGGTGTGGTGTTGTTGTTTCCGAGGTTCTCTATCCTCACATGTTTTATGTGTCTATTCTTAGACCATAGAAATACAAAGGAGAAGAAAACTTCCCATAATTTTCAAGATCTGAAAATCTCATAGCACGACCACGCGTGTTTTTTAAAAAACCTAAATTTCGTGCCAAAACTGCATGATGCAGTTTGCAATTCAATACGATTTGTGCGGTGCAGTTTTTTCTGATAGTACTATAGTATGATAAAGGCTTGATTGTTGTTGTTGTAAATTTTAATTCTTAGCTTATATTATCATATTATTTTCTTTTCTACCAGCTATTTTTTAAAATGATTCATTTGTATCCTGAAATAATTTTAAGGTGTGCGAGTGTTTTCAATAGAGGTACATGAATGTAGAGTATACACTAACTACTATGCTAGTAGTGCATACGCTATATTTTGAATGTATTCGATGGTGATTTGAAATGATGGCCACACTGTCGAATGCGCTATATAAGTAGTGCACACATTATAGTTTCATATGTAGTATAACTTATGCCATATGATTTACAAAAGTAAGGGAGATTGAAGATGCATGTAGTATAACTTATGCCATATGATTTATAAAAGTAAGGGAGATTGAAGATGCATTTTAAGCCAAAAGTTGCATAAAACAAAGTCTTGTCACTTTTTTTTTAAGAACAATAGAAATAAGAATCATAAAGTTCTGTTTGTTTGGAAGAAATTGAGAGACATGAATTAGTATTGAGGCAATTTCAATTCCATTATATGAATGAAGCCAAGAATTCAGTCATAAAAATAAGAATGGGCAATTCAATTGTTCATATGTAAGCGAGCATTCAATTGCACATGAATTGAAATTATCACCGGTCAAGCTATATATATGCTGGGGTTTCTTTAGCAAACTCCACCTAAAAAATTAATTTCCACTGCAAAAACAATCCACGCACGCGCGCGCGCATTAAAGTAGTCAGATCATGAACGGTAACGTTAAGTACGAAACTTTTATCCATGTACGTAAGCTTGGAATTTGTCCAATCAAGGGCGTGAATTTCCCTTTTAGTCGACCACGAGAAAGTCAAGGGTCGCTCAGTAGTACATCAAAAGAGATCTTCCAAGCATAGTAGCATCAGACCAAAAAGGTCAGTAAGCACACATAAGTTTTTTCGTGCTAGGTAGAGACGCACTACCTTTCTCATAAGGCATATGATACCCTATGAGCAGTATAGTCTTGGGAGTTGACTCCCCTTTGAGACAGTTAGTAGATTCGAGGTCGTGTCCGCGCGACACTAGAACAATTGAGTTCGTAAGATAGTCTCGGGTTGTTACTTTCAGATGCGCGTTAGGAGCTACTCTGCCTAGAGCCTTCCAAGTAGATGTGTAGGCTAGAAGCCACCTAGAACTCAAGTATAGACCTGACGTGAGACAGTACACTAGTTAGTGAACGCCAGGACTTGAGTTATTGGACTAAAAGTCACGAACATAGAACAAGTAGGTGTATTGAACAGGAAATATTGTGAAGGCATGCATAACATATAGCATAAATATTTTTAATGCACTAAACTATTTTCTAAAGACATGCATTCATCATATGAGAAAATGTTTTTAGTGTCACTAGGAGGAGTTATTTTTCCTTACTCTGACCTCCTGTGGGCAATGTTTTTACAGGTGACCCAGGTGAAAAACTACGCTTAGGATGAGCATTAAGTAGAGTCAGTTTGTAGTTGCTTCCACTTTCAGTTTTCTCTATTTCAGCATATACTTGTAGTTGTGGACAATGTACCTTGTTAATGTTTTATATGCCTTGTATCAGACTTATAGTGTTATTTCTGATTTTCAGTCATTTCAATTCTATTCATGTTTAGTGGCTCTGTGAATATGAGGTATGTTGTTACCCTTAGTTTACTTTCTTAGCTTCTGTTGTAAGTTTTAAATCCTTAGTAGCTGCTTCTTTTTACCTGCTGCATACTAGTTTTAATACTCTTTCCTAGTTCTCTTTATATCGCTGACCCGGCCGGATGGCTAATTATTGTAAAACTGGGAAGAGGTGTTACATATATACATATGTTGGGGTTTCTTTCCCTGTTAAAATGTAGGCAAGATTAAGGCTCCGTTGGGAGGACTTATTTTCACCGGTCAAGCGGTTACGATCACATGAACCAGATCTTAATTGAGATCCTGTTCATGCGGTCGTAATCGCTTGACCGGTGAAAATAAGTCCTCCCAAACGGAGCCTAAATAAATTCAATCATAAAAATAGAGATATACTGCTTCAAACTTACAAGTTTAATTGAGATATTTGATCAACATGAGGCCAAATCATAAACCCTGCAGCAAGGAACAAGAGATCGGTGGTCACAAAATCATATACTGCTTCATGAAGCTGTAAAAGAGTTTGAACAAGAAGAAAAAAATCAACACTAAGAAAACTGATTTATGATTGCAACTGAAATAGCTTGAAGAAGAAGAATCGCAATTAAATTACAAAAAAATAACAATATAACTGCATCACTGTGAGTTATCAGCGTACAAAAATACAAACAAGCGAGTAAGTACTTGACGGGAAGGTTTTCGATTGTTATCAGAGCGACTCTCGCTTCGTTTGGGGGAACTTATTTTCACCGGTCAAGCGGTTACGATCACATGAACTGGTGGTTCATGCGCTCGTACTGCTTGACCGGTGAAAATAACTCCCCCCAAACGGAGCCTCTATCTGCCCTAACCACCATCACTGTCTGGCGCCCTTTTCCCACTTTTCTACCGAGAAAAAGCTTCGTGCCGGTGAAGCTCCAAGATGAAAAAGCGCTAAGCTTCCCCTTGGAGAACGGATGGAGGAGAGCATGCTACTTACAGCGAAATGAGTGTGGGACTCATGGTGTGTGCGTGTGCGTGGACCTCTTTAGGTTGGAATTGAGAAAGAGATTTTTTTTTTCCCACATAGCTAAGCCGAAGTTTGGGCATATTAGAAATATATTTAGACAATGAAATCATCCATAACCACTTTATTTGATCTCATATATAATTGAAAACACTTTCAACTCCACCAAATTCATATATATATTATGCTCATCAATTTCAATACCGTTTGGATCGTGGGAATTGAAATTGCAGAATTGAAATTTATTCCATTTCAATTTTAATGAGAATTGGAATTGTTTTGAATTCTATTATTATTGTTGAGTTGCAATATTGTTTTCTAGAATTGATAAATCACATAATCCTATGAACATTTTTAGAGATGATGAACAAAGAAAACACGTCTCTTTGAATCTCATCTCACTTCATCAATCAACCAGACGCAAAAGAATGATAAACACACTTGAAACAACAATTAAGAACTTGAAAAATTCGACTTTGACTATAAAGTTTAAAAAAACAATCAAAACATAGAGTATAAGAGCTTTGTGTATCAAATTGTCAAACAATAGGTTCTCAGTGAAGCTGTTCAACATGGACAGGGATGTAAGCCACCAAATTATTTGGAAATGGGTGATTCTATAGCGAAGAAAAAGTGAACCACGACTTGGATGAGATCGATGGTAGTGGGGGATGAGTTTATAGAAGAGATCTGCTCGTAGGAGAAGGATATTTCGACTAATTTTGTGATGATTTTCACAAGCGTGAAAAAGAAAACAGGTAGAAGAAGAAGAAATGAGAAGAAGAAGATTAAGAAAGGGAGAAAGAAAGGGAGCGACTCTGGGGTGCAAGACGTTGGTTAGGGCTCGTTTTCGTGAGATAGCAAAATCCTGGCAATATGTGTGTTGGAGCTGAGAAAATCGGTTCACAAGTTCGGACAAAGTGGTGACCAAACGTTACTAGTACATCATTCGACCCGGATACAACATAATAGAAGGAAGCTGAAGAGCAAGAAATGAGCTATTGATTGCCTACAAGTGAGACCCACGTGTTGTAGTGAGCAGGTATCCCTGCAACCCCTGAAGTTTATAAAAATTTTCCCATCAGAAGGTCAAAGTGAGGCGATAATTGAAATTTTGGGTGGAGGGGGTGTTCAACATACATTCTACTTGTGTCATGAGGGTCCTATTTATAGGTAATGCATGAAATGTGTCTGTGAATAACCACCCCCACTTATGTTGGGCACGAGGTTCTTGTTTCGTAGACTATCTTACTCTTAAGAATATTTGAAGCTGGTCGACAAAAGTGAGGTCCCAGCTGGACTTGAGGCCGTCTTAGAAAAGAGCTCGCGGGTGAACTGTAAAAATTTCTAGGAAGTTGAAAGAGATCGCAGAAACCACGCGGTCTGATAATAGAATTCGCACAAGCCACTAACCGCCAAGATGTCCGCTGAATCCACCAAGTCGCTGAACTGCAACCAAGTCGAGCGGACTGCCTGTTATTGATCTGCCGAGAAAACAACTCTGTCTGTTACTTCTGATTGCCTGACCGCAAAGTTTGCCGCGAACAGAACTGCTGAACGACGAAACAGCCTACCCACTGAGTCCGGGAGAATGAATTATTTGAATTATCCATGACCCCGAGGAAGAAGACTTCTAGTCGCATAAACCGTGACTTGCTGTATGCCACAAACTGTAAACCGCGAACTGTTTCACACTGAGCTTCTCACTCGTCGCCTAGTCGTCCGGTGCTAACTGCACAGCCTGCACAGTACAAGTCAACTTCACTAAGCCGCCCGGTTAGAAAAAATTTAACCGCAAGTTCAAAACGTGAGTAGAATTCTCACTGTTCTCGTTATATATTACGAGTCGAACACCTATTTATAGGCGGCAAGAGGAGTGCCATCATCGTCCATAGCGATAGGATAACCGCTCATCATCCTGCAGCTAGCACCACCTATCCGCACAAGTGCGGATTCCAGCGTCAGTCCGTCATAATAACCATCTATCTGCATAGACGGAAAGAACAACTACTGTGCCAAGCCGAGTGGACAAAAGCACCAGTCGGCGTGGACTTAGTAATACAGTCACGCGTCCTGATCCATTTTCACACCTGCGGCGGATTACCAGACTCAGCCACCAGACCGCTCTGTACAGCAGTCTCCGCATTCAGTCTGTGTACACTGCTACCCGTGACTAAGGTCATACACGAGCCTAGTCGAACAGCCGATCTCCGCCAACATCAGAAGCAGACCGCGCAACCAGGCGGTCTCGGCGAACTAGGCAACAAACCGGACTTGTCATAACACCATGACCAAGTCCACACAACTAGCGAACTCTGGCACAATTCGCGCGAATAGGCCCTAGCGAACTGATCGGTAAGTCTCCATAGACCGCGCTAACTGTCTTCCCCTTCGCGAGCCAGAAAACTTGACAGCTCTAAGCAGACTGTGTGGTCTCACAATCTAGACCGCAATAGTCGCGACTAGATAAGGCTAACCGTCCGGTTACTTTCTAGTGATGGATCTTGCTGAACCAGGTCGCAGGGGAGAAGAAGAGAAGGGGAAAACCGGCTAACCGCCACCTTCTACCCGCCAGACCGCTGGCGGTCTCTGGGGTCTGTAATATCAAATCGCCTCACTTCACTTCACTTCCACTTCAACAATTTTAACACAAACTTGAGACTACTGAGCAAGCTCTGAAGGAGCTCGTCAGCGAGCCGATAAACAAAATAGGTGAGCTCCATATGTGCTTCACATGTCTTTGATGGCGTCCTTCCTTCCAGATAGTGGTCAACCTCCTGGGATCTTGGGGGGACTATAATATGTCTCGGGCCACCGTACCTCGTCAAATACGGGTTCTACAACCCGTCATTACCCTAAAGAATTGACCAAAGTATTAAGCCGAATTCTATGAAATTGAACCAATTCCAATTCCACATGAATTCCTTAAATTTGAACACCGGAATTGATAATCTGCTGCCCAAATTCAAATTCCAAAAATCCAAATCTGCTAGTAAAAGATTCATCATTCAAGAAAGGCCCAAAATTTATAATATTTAGGAAACACAATGTGAACAAAAGTTTCATTGTTTATATGCTGGAGATATAACATATATGTTACTAACATACAGTATAAGCGTCTACCCATATGCCATAATATAATATCCTCAACATAGTTTAACATAGATTAATGTTAATACATTAAATATATCATTTATTTAAAAAAGATTTCAAAATTTATATTTAATTATATGAAAAAATTGTTATTACATATAATTAAGTAATGTTTCTGTAGGCTAATCCGATTATTATTATTAGTTTCTTTGTATAAACGAAATATTTAAATATGAGAACTGGAAAGGCATTGGTCAAGCAAGCCAGGGACAAATCTGTAATTTGATCCATCATCCGGGCTGATGCAATAAAGAAACCCCGTCGTTGTTTATAAATACAACTTTACCGGTCTATGACAGAATACTCCCCCACTCCGCGCTCTTCAGTTGGAGTAGTGCTGCTGCTTCCATCTTCCCCGTCGAGCTCGCGTTACTACAGATCTCATCGGGTTCCCAGAATCAGCTCCAATTGCTCCAGTTCTAGTGATGGATCCAGATTTGATCTCCCGGCGAGGAATCGCCGAGAAGAAGCGCCCTCGGGCGGTGGATGCGGTCCCCCATGCGAAAAAGCTCAGATCCAATATCCCCCGGAGGAAAAGAGTTCCTTCATTTCCGATGGTGGGCGTCACTTTGCGAAGCTACTTTCGCTCGGAGGATGAAGCCGCGGAGTCGTCTTCATCATGCTTCGACAACGAGATCTCCAACAGCTCCACTGTAAAATTTGATGGACATGATCGGAAGTTGCCGAGATCCTCAAGCGATGCTCGTGTGACTAAATCGATCAGTAGTTTCCATACGGATTCTTCGTCCGATCATCACTTCCAGCCGATTACCAAATTTTACACTAAACGTAAAAAGGACTCGCGATTGAAGGATTTCATGGTTGGGATGAAGGAATTCATGGTTCCATTTTCCGAATCAGCAGAAGATCTTACGAATCGATCGGAGCCAGCAGAGAGCGATGGAACTGCGATTGCTATTTCTGGGGTCTCTGAAATCTCCGCAACAATTCCTCGCGATAGTCCGATCAAAACAGGAAAAAATTCCAGTGAGTCGAAATTGAAGGTCCCGGATATTCTGTCTGAATCCTCTTGTCTTCTTATTCCAGCGGCCACTTCTGAAATCAATAACTCGATAATCCAAGATACCAGTACGGCCGAGGTAACCCAAATCCAATTCAAAACTGAAACCATCAAGCGTACTGCCGAAGAATCTCACGACTATGATGATCTCGAATCCGATCTGGCCTGCCCCGAGCAGCTCTTGCACGACGACGATGGAAGCTCGGATTACTCTGCTTGCAACGACACAACACTATCGGATTTCGAATCGGACCTCTTTGATGGGATCTTCGATGGAGTCTCCTCCGATGTTTCCCTCTCCGATCTCATCGAGTCTCCGGAAGATTTCTCAGAGAGATCGCGCGATAATTACATTCCCTCTGTTGCTTTCTCTCTTCTTCACCAGCTCTACGAACAATTCAATCCATCCACCAATCATTCTGGAATCAATCCAAAGTTTGAAGCCGTGGATGAATTATCTGAACAGCTCATCGTATGTCTGATGCCCAATTTTTTATTTCCGATTCGCAGTGTTTTTTGTAATGATTTAACTCTGTGGCAACGCATCTCCTGCAGTTCAGAAGATTTCCGGACATTGACGACGAGGAGAGCTACCAGATGTTTCGCAGCAGGGAGAGAAGCGAGGTCGCTCTTCACGATTATTCCTACGGCTACCACGCCACTACCAAATACGGAGATCTCATTGTTGGGCAGCGTTTGGAGATGGTGAACTGGATGATGGAGGTACGGACGATTCTGCCATTATCATTTCTGCATCATCTTCTTCTTCTCCATTTGATTTTGATTGTTCTCGTAATACTTTATTTAATAGCTATTTAATAATATTTTGATTGCGAGGTAATAGCTCTTTAATCATTCTGCTGCGTGGTGTCAGAGGTTGTTGTATAAAATGCCCGTTCTTACTAAAATGCCCCCCTTCATTGGACGTCTTAATTTGATCGCATTGACTTTTCATTTAGAGACAAATATACCATCGAATTGTGTAGGTAGGGGTGTTCACTGTTGCAGTCTAATCTAATTGTTTTTCAATTAAATTCAAATTTGTCATAGAAAGTGTTCATCCTAAATTTCTAAATTCTAAATCCGTTGCAAATGATAAATAGACGTGATTGGACGGCCAATATCATCTTCCTATATAATATTGATGTTGATACAATTTGTGAACTATACAAGAATTTTGACAATAGAAACAATATTAATTGGATTCAAATTTCACCCTAATCTCAATTTGGATTTGAATCCATCTGAATTATTTACAAACTATTTAGTTTGTGAACAACCCTAGGTGTAGGGTTGTAATTGATGTAGATGTGGATGGAAATTCTCTTTATTTTGGATTAATAAGAGAGATCTATTTCATGGCCAGTATCAAAATTTTGATTTTCTCTGAATTCAAAAAAATTACATATAAAATTAAGCACATAATTACTTAGAATAGTTGGACGAAGAAACAATATATTTTGGCCATTAAATATATCCCTCCATTTGAATTCAAATGGGACATCTAAGTGGGTGCACACATAAAATTTATTACAACTATTTCAGATAGAGTATTAATTCATTGCTCGATAAATTTTAAAAGAATTTAATTACAAAATTTTAATTTATGACACTCAAAATCAAATGGTTGTCTTTTGATGAAATGTACGTCTTAATTTATGACACTAAATAATTTGTTTACGATTTTATTGATGGAATTCATTTACGTTTTATTAATTTAGGATTTTTGCCGATTGCTCAAGGTTCTGGTAGACCGGATTAAATTGTACCGTCTTAGTTCAGGAGCGGTCGAACGCGCAAACAGTCAGAGTAAGCACAAATCTGAAATAGAAACTTTTTTAACGAGGAAAGTCTTTCGACTTGGTGAAAAATCACGTGACCGGACCTATGTCGGTCAAACCTCCACTATATGTTGGTTGTTGTACATGACTTCTTTAAAAAACTTGAGGGTAACAAGCCGCCCCTCGTTACAGTTAGAGAGAGTGTGAGAAAGCGATGGGCTCGGTGGGTGACAAAGCACCTCTCGCAGAGCTAAATATTTTTTTGTGAGTTATCGGGAGCGATGCGCTAGTTGCACATTGAAGTCCTCTACTGGTACTCTGAAGCATGAGCAACTTGTTGTACTTGTTTTGATGTCTGGGGCTTGGAAGCACCAGAGGTGCGCTCCGTGAGCCTTATCCTTTGTGATTTGTCTCATGTTGTGCTTAGAGGAGTCTGAAATGGTTGACTTGTCGTCGACGGGTAAGTTTGTTGCAGAGTTGAGGGCACTGGGAGCATTTTGTACGTTTGATTGTAGTTGAGCGGTCCTTGACGTGCTCTAAAGTTGATCTTGTCAAGGCGATTTGGGGAACGTAAACTTCGGGAGTTCCAGTGGGCTTAGTTTGTTGACACTAAGGAGGTCCTTGGTTGGCTTGGCTACCACGCAACCAACTAATAGCAGGAGAAGATTATTGGGCCTCTTGTGATCTTCAATGTGCTTGACGTATCTTGCAGGCGGCTTCAGAGGTTGAGACGAGCTTCAATGGACTAGACAGTCTTCGACTGACTAGATAGTGCTTTGGCAGGAGTGATTCGAAGAGTGGAGCGCACGACGGCCCACCTGAACGATGAGTGTATTGGGAAAATCATGTAAGGAGGAATGTGCGCACGGTGGAACGTGTGCACAGAGTGGCGTGCACAAAGGGGGAGCGCACTCAAGGAGGAACTTGCACGCGGATGATCGCGCGCAAAGGAAGAACGTGCGTCTGGAGGGACGTGTGCACAAGAAGGAACGTGCACACAGATGGACGTGCACACAAGGAAGAACATGCTTACAGAGGGGATGTACACACAAGGAGGATCATGAGCACAGAGGGACGTTCGCACAAGGGGGGGTGCGTGTGAGGCCATATTTTTGACCCCACATGCATTCTGTATCTTAGCTACTTTCAAGTCATTCATCACATAATGAAGTAAGACAAGTGAGTACAAAATCAAAAATATAATAAAATGTTAACATACCTTGGGTCATTCAAGAGTCTATTTTGTTCTTTCACGATCAACTTCACCTTGTTTTGCGTACTTAGAGTCACATCAGTTACCTAAATAAAATTGACGACAAGGTTAGTCATAAAAATATGATTAAGTGAGAAATATACTTCTTTAATTGTTGTATATGCAAATGAAAAGTGTTACATATGACAATAATGCATAGCTCTGTTATAACCTTTTTCTATGTGAGTGGCAATATAACAGTATAAACAATTATTGGTTAATAACAAGACAAAGGATCCTATTTTACAATAGTATTTAACAATTAGGAAAATATTCAGGGCAAATACATTCAGTATTTATATTTTCAGTACCAGTGCAAATAAGTAAATATGTAATAGTGTGTTCATATAACAGTGCAAGTAGGTAAGTAAGCAATGAAACAGTGAATTCCTCCAAAACAATCATATAGGTAGCATAATAGAATGTAAAACAAACTGTAAGAAACATCGTATAGGCACGTTAGTAGCAATGCATCAAGACAACAACTAACATTATAAATTTCTATATTTGTAAACTATGTATCCGTGTATGCAATAGAGCAGTGTACTCGTATGGCCGTATAAGTTCTTATGTTTGTACTTATGTAACAGAAATCAGTGTTAGGATCCCATCTTTAAAGATAGATAATGTTAAGGGTAACTATTGTAGTATCAGTATTCATATTTTAGTATTTCAGTCTTTGGGTCCGACCCCTCGGGATCTATAGTGTCCAAATCAATACGTTCAACACGTGTTTGTCTTTCGGCCGATTGATTTGAAAACCAATAAAAAAAATTAATGCTCATTTACATCAAGTTGTACCCTTAACATAACCATGTATCGATGCACTTTCATTTATTGTATGTAAATTTTTAATATACATAACGTTTGTTTATTTGTTAATCCCCACAAAAATTAATTGCTTGTATGCCTTTTTCAAGACCATATATATTAGCGATAATATTTATCAGTGATATAAAATGAATTCATGTTTTCACACGCAACATCTAAATATTGGATATCTTTTAAAGTAAGGGTGCACATAATTAAAAGTATAAAAAAACATAAATTAAACAGGTAGCTTTCACCATCAACTTTTCCTTCTCTTTATCATGCCCATTGTCAACGCCGTTTCTATTTTGAAATATAATCCTTCACGATATCTGTGTTTAGGAATCATATTATTAGACACATTTTTATTGGGATTGCACCTCTCGATAATGACTACGTTGACATTACAATTATGGCATAGAAAAAGTCTGACATTATCAATTATGCAGCTTTCCATTCAGCATAAAATAAATTATATACATGCTTTGTCCAATCAACTGGCTAAACACAGCAAGGGCCCCAACAAATGGCACAAAATGGGGAAAAGTCAATAGCAGGTCAAGCTAGGCCAAACTCATTCAAAATCAAAATGCAAGTAAAACTAACATAAACGGCCAATAAAATATAACGACCAAGTAGCAGCTATCCAAATTGCCAGCCAAATCCCACATCATGCTACCACAACAATGCAACTAAGGGCCCAAAACCGGCAAAATGAATTCATATATCTCAAAATAAGAAAATCCTAAATGGCCTTACAGTGAAATTGTTATGATCACAGATAAATTTCAGAAGAAATTCGATAAGAAGAGGGCCGGCGGAGGTGAGGGAAAAGAAAGGAGAAAGAAAGAGAGGAGAGTATTAGAGAGCAACTCTAATTACTTCATACATCCAATGATACACTCACCCATAAGCCTCATCCCCCTTATATAGATGTGGGAGGGAAACCAAACAAGAAAATACAAAATATTTAACTTAATTGATTAGTATTAATTAATTAATTCATACAAGTTAATTATAATAAAATTGACCAAGACGGCTTACCTATAGTCATATACCCGCTCCATAAATTATGACGAGTAAGGTCCAAGGCGTCCGCGACCAAGGCTGCTTCCATTTATGCGCTCAATAAATTTTGACAAAAGGGGGGCGGGGTCCACTTGAGTGAATGTTCCCGTGTAACACTATACCGCTCTTGAAAATTGACCTTGTCCTCAAGGTCGAGGCTCAAACCTTTGTCAGAGTCCTCAGAGTCGAAGCCCCAATCTTTGTCGGTATCTTGAAGAATTTTGATGGCGTGCCGTGAGCGGTGGGTCGTCATCCTCTATGTCCCCGCATGGGCCATGCCGATGAGAGAGCGAAAGAGGATCGTGGGGCTGGTGCGAGGTAGACGGGAGGATGTACCGCGGGCGACCACGTGGCCGCCTGCTCTTGACGGGAGATGACCGCTCAGGCTTGGGTGGCCAAGAGGCCGCCCAGATCTGGGAAGCCATGTGGCCGCTCGCTCTTAACGGGACACGGCCGCCCAGGTCTGGGCGGCCAGGGGGCGGGGCGGCCGTATGGCCGCCGGCCCCAGGCAGGACTCGGCCTCCCATATCTGGGCGGCCAGAAGGGCCGCCCCCTCCTGCCAGGAAACAGCCGCCCACTTCCGGGTGGCCGAAGGGCGGTGAGATCGCGTGCTCGGGGAAACATGCCAAGGTGCGCGCGGCTAAGACCACACGCGGCCCGGGGTGCGCGTGGATAGGCATGGCGAGACGAGGTCAAGTCAGCATGTGCTGACTCGCCCGCATGACTAGTGGTCGTGTGCGGTCCTATGGGTTTGGTCGATCCGGCTCAGGGGAATCCCATTAAGAGTGATGTTAATGACAGACCAAATATGCTACGTGTACATCGGTGATAAATGGTTAAATACATACCATAAAATTTGAAATACAGGTTATATTTTTAAAAGCAAACAGTACAAAAAAAAATCATTAAACTTAATAAAAATCCCTCAATCCGATTCCCAAATAATAATTAAGTGAGGCATTAAGAAAAATAATGAAAACTGCTACAAATGCCTTAACATTCCAACATTCTCCCACTTATCCTCACTAGAGCGGAAAAAAAACAATAGAACATGAAAATCAAGTTAAGAACCAGGGTTTGAGTAGAAACAGAGGAAGTGGCCGTTTTTAGTTTCTGACATGAAAGGCAATGAGCACGGCTAGAAGATGAAGGATATGCAGTTATTTACCTCGATTTGTTATGCAAGAACTGTGACCCCTGTCCGAATTTAAGCAAAACTGGGCCATTAACTTTAATTTTAATTTGAATTCTGTCTCTGGACCTTGAATATGTATCTTGATGACAAACAAACAAAAAAAACAATGGGTGCAGCATTGCCAGGGGAGGGAGGACCACGACGAGACCATTTTCATGGGTGTCAACCTAATGGACAGATTTCTCAGCAGAGGATACTTCCAGACTACGAGAAATCTGCAACTGCTAGGAATTGCATGCGTGACGCTTGCTGCCAGGATCGAAGAGAACCAGCCATTTAATAAGTCCTGCATCTAAACTGGAGCCTTCAATTAAATTCCATCTTAATTTCTCTTACTATTTATGTTGCCTGTCCTGCTGCATCCTGCTTCTATACATTAATTATTTCAGTGCGAGGAAGAAATCTTTCAAGGTGGGGAAAAACTCGTACAAGAGGTGCGAGGTAGTTTCCATGGAGTGGCTCGTGCTCGAGGTTCTCAGCTTCCAATGCTCCCTTCCCACAACCCACAGTTTCCTATGGTACTTAATCCAAACTTCTTTTTCTGAAGCGCATGAATTGAACATGGAATTCAAGCATAGCGAGGTGATTATTTATATGGGTTTTCTATACAGGTTTTATATGAAAGCAGCTAGAGCCGGTCCGGATGTGCAAGACCTGTGCCGGCACTTAGCCATCCTCACGCTATTCAACCACGGAATTCTCCGCTTCTGGCCATCCACTATCGCCGCCGGAGTCGTCCTCCTCGCTTGTCTTGTCACCAACAACGCCTCTTTCTGCGATGTGGTTCTAGGGGTTAAAAATCAAACCCCTGCTTGATTACTAATCATTTGAAATTCAAGCATTTATGAGCGTCATCACCGTGCCAAACAGAGCCTAAGGCCCCGTTTGGGGGGACTTATTTTCACCGGTCAAGCGGTCACGGCCGCATGAACCGGGACTTAATTAAATCCCGGTTCATGCGGTCGTGACCGCTTGACCGGTGAAAATAAGTCCCCTCAAACAAGTCCCGGTTCATGCGGTCGTGACCGCTTGACCAGTGAAAATAAGTCCCCCTAAACGGGGCCTTAGGCTCCGTTTGGCGTGGAGTTTTGCTCTAATGAGTTTGGACAAAAAAACATCACCATCATATAATGTGTGTTTGGCATGACAATCATTATGACTGCCAACAAGAAAAGAATAATTTTCAGCATAAAAGTGGATTAAGTTTCCTTTGGTGAGGTCTCACGAACGACGGTTCATAACCACTATGTTCACAACCGCAACCACCGTGCCAAACTGAGCCTAAAGGCTCTGTTTTGTACGTTGATGACAGTAGTGACCCCTCGAGCTCATCTAAGGAACTTCATATTTCAACCACCTTTATGTTCAAAACTAGTTTTTTTATAAACATACCTTCTGTAACGACGACTCTTTTGGCCAATGTCAGCATAGCAAAAACATCTTGGAGCCTAAATTACCTCATCCTGTAACCCTATCCGCCCATCATTTGCAGATACACGTGAGGAGCAAAGCGGACGACCTTCCGGAATGTTTCCAGGTGTGAACTTTATTTTCATTCCCCCCAGAATCTCACAGTAAATAAACAACCTTCCAACATTCATCGCGTCTGCTTTTTTTATTTTTGGGCAGTGTCTGGAATGGCTGGTGGAATACGCGAAATTGCGTTCGGGAAATGGGAGCTGAACCACCCTGGCTGGTGCGTAGATTCTCGTTTCATTAATCATCCATTCTGGATTTGGTACAGATCAATAATATGCACACATAATAAATCTCGTTAATGCTGCCCGGAGAAAATTGGGGCTGAAGCATAATCACTGCACCTTTTAATTACCACGCTTAGTTTAGTAGTCAAAACTTTGAAAATGTAGTGCTGGAATTATATAGGGACGTTCAGGAGCGGTGAGTAATTGTAATGAGTCATTGGTTATAGTAATGATTGACCGGCTAAAACCTGGTTATATTAATTGTTGAATGGCTCACGCGCAAAGGAGCTTTAGAGTAGTACACTAGCACAGGACAACCGGGATGAGAACACCGTGCTGAGTTGAGTTAGTTTAATCTTTTAAATTCATGTGTATCATGAAACCAATCGGCCGCCTATGTTGACTCTGCAAGCCGCCGATATTGAATCTCCAAGCCACCGAAGTTGACTCTCTAAGTCGTACATGTGTTTCACATGCAAGGAAACTTTTAGAAAAGTGGTCAAGTCAAATGAAATGACTATATAAAGGGTTGAGTTATGGTTTGGATGGACGCACCACCTGTTCTCGTCTTGGAGAAAGAGGCTCTTGAAGGTGAATTTACCGAGAAGAAGGCGAGGTTGCGGCAAGCTGCAATGAGTGTGGCAAGGTTGTAGTGGGGCAAGCGGCGTAGCGAGCAGCGGATGACTCTTCTTATGTATTTTGAGTGACATTGCACGACCCTTCGTGTCCCGTGCGACAGTATCTCACTTTTTGATGACTCCGCCCGCCCCCGATTATTTTTAAAATATTTTAAATTTTGTAAATTTAAAATTTTTCAAATATTTAATTATATTTTTATTATTTTTTAAAATTAGTTTTTATATATCATTTTTAACAGTATTTAAATTAAATTTTAAAATTATATTAAATTTACCTAACGTCCTATATTTTTATTTTTATTAACCGCCAGCTCCGCCTCTCCCTCACCGCCTACCGGTGAAGGGTTCGCCGCGACCGACAAAGCCGCCGGAGGGCTACCCAGCCCCCACCGGCGGCCTGACCAGCCCCCGCCAGCGGGTTTGCCGGACCCTGGCGAACCCGCTGGGGGTTGTCCGGCGGCGAGCAGACAGGGGCCGCCCTGCCCGTGAGGCCCGAATCTGGATCTCACGGGCAGGGCCACCGCCGGCGGTGGCCCTGCCACCAAACCACCCCCGGTGGCTTCGCCGGCAGCAGATGCCTCTAGCGTCGTTTTTTATATATAACGGGCGGCGAATCGTGCGGGGCACGAACGTCTGAGATTGATTCTATGATACGCACGTTACAGGTGGTATGAAAAAAAAAATTTGTATATAGTATAGATTATACATGTTAGACCTTTATTTTCTTAGAAATTATTGTTATAATAGCAGAGATTACTTGGACAAATAAAATTATGACGTGTATTGGATCAAACCCTAAGTAAGGAATTCGTTGCTCTTAGGACCCGTTCGGAAGAGCTGAATTGCTTCTCTCCGGTGGCTCGAAAACAACCTCTCGTCTAATGCAGGTGTTTGGGTGATAAAAGGGACAAAACTCAGTTTTTAGGCTATCTTAAACCTGCACGGGGCTGGAAAAAAATTTTCCTACGTTTCTCACAGCGCGGTACCGCTGAATCGCAGCGATCTTGATTTCAATGGCCTTCTCGCAGGGAGATTGGGCTGTATCTAATGGCAGAATCGACTTGTACTGTATCTAACGGCAGGATCTGCTTCTCGCGCAACTACCAGCACCTAATTTTTTTCACGTGTCTGCTCCAATCCGACAGCACGGAACATTGCATCACCACACAACTGGTCGCATAATAGAACAACCCGTCAAATCCTCTCCCTCTCTGTCTTGATCCTGAAATGAGAGTAAAAATACAGTCCGCCACGGAGACTTTTTTTTAGGTTCCCACCAATAGAAAGCTGTAATTTTGTGGGGTCCACAGTGCACAATAAATCTGTACTGTGGGGTCCATAGTGCACAATAAATCTGTAAACTGTGGCTCCACTTAGTCGTGCATTCTGATTGGCCGAGTGGACCATTTTCTCAGTGTCTATTAAAAATATAAGAGAAGACAAGCTAAAATAACCGGTTAATTGATTTCTCAGTGTCTATTAAAAATATAATAAATAGTTTATGTGCAAATATAGTAATAACATATTAATATGCTTAATTTAAATTAATAAATTTAAATAAGAGCACACAACATGCTTAACTTATTATGTCTAAACCTCCACCATTTGCAGAAAAATCAAAAATGCGCATCCGGGGAATCGAACCCCGGTCAGTACCGTGGGAGGGTACTATGATACCACTACACCAGATGCGCTTATAGAATTATTGTCCTGGTGATTTTTTATACCATTTGATTGACAGTATTGCTGCTGAACATGTTGAATATGCTAGGGATGCGTAAAAAGAACCAAATAATCTAGAACCAACCCGGAACCGAATCAATCCGATCAATTCAAGATGATTCTAATAGTTTATAGTTCGGGTAAGGTTCTTGAAAAGACAATAACCGACATTTCAGGTCGGTTCTCGGTTCTTGCGTTTGGGTACCTAAGAATCGAATATCTAATACTTGTTTAAGAAAATCATATTTGTTTACCACTATATTTTCACTTTACCCTCATTTTCAATTCTTGAACATTAAATCTCACTCGCCTAACTTATCTATACCCAACTCACGATTCTCCTAACAGTTATTTCCTAAACTTAACCACTCTACTTGCATTTCACATCCTTCCATCCATCTAAACTAGACTTCCCTTGCTGAAATCGACACCAGGAAATTCATTCAGCAACCTGATATCAATGCCCACTCTCCCAGCCCTCCAAAGACTCATGCACCTCTTAATATTAGTTCATGGAAGTGAGGACAACATTCATTTACTTATTTTACAAACATCTGATATCCTGGACCAACCCATACAACCCAACCTGCCACATTGCTCGGTCGCCAAATCCTGTCGTAGTCCTCAGTATAAGGATGTGTTTGGCGCGACTTATCGTAACTTATTTGCTTTGGTGAGGTTGGACAAAAATGTCATTGTCATAGAATGTATGTTTGGTATGACAAATGTTACTACTGTTATCAAATAAAGAAATTAATTTGAGGCATAAGATTTTGATATGACAATGACATTTTTGTTCAGTCTCACCGGTGCAAATAAGCCGCTATAAGTCGCGGCAAACACAACCTAAATCTCTTATGATTTGCTTATGAGAAATTGTTTTGTCTATTGCTGCTGTTTTTTTTTTTTGCATTGTGTGTAACTAGCAGCTAATTTGTATTGAACATGATTTCTTAAGATAAAGTTTCATTTGATTCGATATTTCAAATGATTACGAGTAGAACCGAGAACCGAACTATTCAGCTTGGATTCGATTCTATATTTTAGAACCGTGGGTCGATTCCTATTCAAAAAATTTGGAATCGACCTTACATGAGTCAGTTCCTAGTTTTGGGTGGAACCGAATGAAACCGATCTGAGCCGCACCCCTAGGATTTGATGTATTTCTCTTATGAATGAAAGTTCTTGCACTGGGGAGAATTTTACATACGGTAGCGCACCAAATATACTTACGCAGATCGTATTTTTAGATCAAAATACAGTCATTTTTAAAAAGTAAATCATAGAATACGTTCATATTTTCACGCATATTTTCACAGTAGGATCGTGGATCATGTGGGTAAAATTAATCCCGCAGGACAGATCATAGTGTGTGACACATATCTAAAATACTAAAATTTCCTCAAGAAGGGGAGGCCAGGGCCCACTTTGCTTCGAAAAAGACGTGCATTGTGGGGGCCCAAGACCAGCCTAGCCTTCAGTGTCTTGGCGTCCGGAGACCGAACTCAGTAACTCGTCAATTTAAAGAATCAATAAGCCCGTCGATCTGGTCTCGACAAATATGTGCTTTCACAAGGGATCCGAATTTTTTTTTTGCTCTTTTGGATATTCTAATGATAATTTTTTGGATCAAAAATTACGGAATATTTAATATTTTTACCATTGTTTTTCATAGTGTTTCCCAAAATAGGTTTGATCAAACGTAAGATTTTTTTTGCAACATCCACCAGCTCGACAATCCAATTCCAACGGGTCTGCTCCGGAAAAATTAAGAGCTCATGGACGTCAAATTGCACTTACGGTCAAAGGCGCTAGCCACACCACTCGTCATGGAATAGCGGGTAACCCCACTCTCCTAAGGAAAAGAGACACACTTCCTTAGGGGGGGGGGGAGGAAACCTCCCACAATCAAAACCGCCCACGACTGCCAGGAGAGCAAATGACCGCGCATCCTTGGTCGTGCCACGCAAAGCCCCGCCACATGGCGGGGATTATCAGGGGACCGCCCGGCCACACGACTATCGCCGGCCGGCCGGCCACCTACCGCATGGTCGCGTGCAACCCTACGCACGGCCCCAGTCGGGAGGCTGCACGTCTGGTGCGGTCGCGCGGCCTACGTCCCGCACGGCGGGTGCGGCCATGCGCCTTGGGTACCGCGCGACATATGCGATTGTCCGGGCAACGGCGGTGGATGCCTGGCCGGGGTGACTTGGTGATGACAATTGTCTCCATCCGGCGGGTGTTCGCACTCAAGCGTGGTCATGGCGTTAGTGAGCGGTTCTGCTCCCCCGTGATTGGAGGGGCAGTTACCCTCTTCTCAATGATTGAGGAGAGTTGACATGTGTGCATGTACACGTGTTTGCTTCGGTGTCTGTTTGGAGAACCAAACGAACTTGGAATTTTGTGAGAATGAGTCTTTGGAAATGTATAGGCGAGTCGGTCAAGATCGCAAAAAAAATCTTCAATTCGGCGGAGCCTATTTTGAGGAACACTATCAAATGACCCCCAATTTTTGGAGCTCATATTTGTACTATTTTGATGATTTTGAAATAAGTGAAATATTTTCCCCCTGAGAAACTGAGTGCGTAAGCCGCATCGGTCCATCCTCCCGGATTGAATGGGCGTTGCAAGCTCCAAGAGCTGCAGATGATAGTAGGTGTCCGGAGTTTATAAATTGCTATTGTTGTACTGTTTCGATGATTTTGGAATTAGTATAATATTTTTTGTTGACTCATATGTTCTTTCGCAATATCAATTCAAAAACTGTGCGGCACACCGAACAGAGTGTAATTTTTGTTAGGCTTGCTCCGCTCAAAGTATTCTTCATAGTTCTATCAAGTTTGGAATAAATATATATACCCAATAACCCGTTTCGAGTCAGACTCGATACGCACAGACATAAACACAATATATCTAACAATTTTTTTTATAAAATTTTGAGAAAATGAAAAAAAAAGTTCATAACGTTTATTTAAAAGACACTCAAGTAGATCTAGCTAGAGAAGTCATAATGAAAATTACAACGTACAAACTATCACTACCAACAAATATAGTGGGACTTGGACCCCAAATATCTGAATTAATAAGGTCAAAAGAACGAACAGAACTTTTACATAGTTTAGCTGGAAGAGAAGTACACGACAATACGTTCTATATTGACAAGCTTCAAGTTGAACTTGTAAGAGAGCATGCATGAGCTGGTGGAGGAGACGCAACGGAGGATGACGAAGACGTTGCCACAGGGGAAAAGTAGTGGTGACGACAAATACTGAGAAAGTGGGAAGATCATAGAGACCGCCATGTTCAGCCTCGAACCAATCGTCATCATCTGCCTCAACTTCTCTTGTTTCCTCAATAGGATTCTTGAGTGAAAAAGAATCTCATTGGCAAGAACTTTATTGTGATCATATGACCTATTTCCTGTAAAATTTATGAAACGGGAAGCTCGCAGGAACACTCAATCAACCAAGTCAAATAAACTAGTAGCAAACAAAAAAACAAGAGCCAAAATTGTAATATCAATCTTCTTTATAATGAGAGATATATTATGAGACATGATTTTGTAATGCATCTGATGGAGATCACAAAAAAATAGACATGTACAAAATTGGCGGACAGCACATTGTAACCGTCTAGACGCCTATCCACCCTGCTAACAGTCGATGCCACGGGAACAACTGCTTATTGAATGCTGAGGAAAAGAACCCTGTCTGCACTTCCTGGTCGTCTGACTGCGAGGTCTCCTGACCGCGAGGTCACCAAACAGCAGAAGTCGTCGTGAACAGACTGAACTGGAACTGAGCTACCCACTGACTGCAACTCCTGGTCGCCTAACCGCCGAAGTCGCCTAATCGCTGAGTAGAGTGAACAACTTATTCGAACTGCTAGTACAGAAAAAGAGAAAAAATGACTAAGTTCTCGGAGCTTCGATGGAAGTGCTCCGATCTTGAGATGACGTCGAGCTCACGGAACCTTGGTGGGAGCATTCTGGCTGGAAAATCTTCTAAGTCCATGGGGCTTTAAAAGGTTGCGCTCTCGTTGATGCAGAGCCTAGATGGGGGCGATCTTGCGAAGGCGGTTGACGTCACTTAAGGCGTGAAAATTTCGTAGCGCGAGGAGAAGAGCGGAGTGAATTCATGAGCGGAGAATCGACATAAGTCGACGATCTCGCCGGAAAACCTCAGAGCACTCTCTTGCCTCCGAAGTTGCTTGGCTTAAAATGAACGCTTGTGAGCCTATTTATAATTTTTTGGAGTGGCGCGTCGATAATTACACCGGTGAGTGATTTGTGTCGGTGAATTGCGTCGCTCCATTTTGATCACGTTAATCATCATAATTAGCTAAATGACGGAAGTGCCTCCCTTCACCTCGGACAGTTCGGGTGGCCTGGGCAGGGTGCCTGGAGGCGGCGGCGGCCAGAGGAGGTCGACGACGAGGGATGTCGACGACGGCGAGGGACGCCGGCGGCGGCGCGCGGGCGCGGCGCTTGCGAAGTGTGCGGTCGCGCGGGCCCGCGGTCTGGCGGATGCACGATCTGGCTGCGCGTGGCCGCACGGGTGGCGGCTGCACACAGGTCGCGCGAACGCGCAGGCCGCGCACTTAGACCGCACGCACAGGCCGCGCGCGCGGGGTGGCCGCGCGCGTGCGCGGGGATAGGTCATGCGTGCTTAGGCGTGGACCCAGCGCGCCCTCCCGGTCTTCTCGGGTGCTTGGAGTTCTCTGCGTGTCGCTAGTTTGGTTGGCTTTTTGTACCTGGACCGACTCCGCTCGGAAATTCTATGGGGTCCTATCAACCCTAATTATACTAACCCTAAGCCATGCCCAACCCTAAAATTAACAAAATTTTATCTTCAAAATTATTTGATTTTATAAAAGCAGCTTTTTTTTTCCCACCAAACTTGCTGGATGGATAAGGCACTTGGTAATGATGAATCCTAATATATCAATTCATTTTTTCTATATGATTGCTTTAGAATTTAGAACCAAATGTCCTGGTCGGTCAAAACAAAACCTTTTATATGGAGCTTTAAGCTCTATTTGGGGAGAAATGTTTTGGTACGTGTGGATATCACACGTATTTTTCATGCAAACGTAAATACAATCACATGATCTTATTTCAACGGTGCATATTTTTTTGGACTGTAGTACTTTTTAATAAGACCGTATTAAAGAAATATGATCATATATTTTTCGAATTCACTAGGCATGTTAAACGAGGGCAGGGTAAACCGATAAAGACTTGGAATGAAACTATGAGGAAAGATACGATCTACTTAAGCATTAGTGAGATTATGACAAAAGATAGGGCACAATGACGACAAAAGATCCATATAACAGACCCCACTATAGTGGGATAAAGGCTTGAGCGTTGAGTTGAATCGACATCGTTAAAATCAAGAATCATGTGGCTATATTTGCTCACACGGGAAAATAGGCGTGCATACACATGCACACACACACAATTTCTCCTGTTTGGGGCGACAATAACAGAAAAATTTCTCCTGTTTAAAAAATCCCAAATATGTAAATTAGAAAGGGCCATCAGTGTGAAGAAAAGATCACAAATGGATGAAGACTCACAAATGAGAGAAGACCCTTCAAATATATATATGGAACGCTTAAATTAGAAAGCAACAAAGGCAACTTCATCCGAAATTACAATAATATTCACAACCCAGAAGAAGAAAACAAGAGGAAGAAGAAGACGAAGAATCATGATGCTGCCGATACAAAAGCCTAGAAAGCTATACAGCCAAAGCAAAGCCAAGTTATTATATCTGATAAAGCATGCGACAGAAGAAGAAGAAGAAGAAGAAAAGGTTGTTAGCATCTCCAATCCCTATCAGAAAGAGAGAAAAAGAGAGAGGAAAAGGCCTCCCCGTTAATCCATTAGTCCTCTAAATTGTCAGCCGAGAAAGAGAAGAGCGGCGACCCCATATTTCTCCTTCCCCCCCCACTTTATATTCCCTCACTGCGTGTTGCGCATCAACCCGCTTCGAGCCACATTTCTGCAAAACATCACAATACCACAGCTATTATATTTGTTTGAAATTCCCAGTGCCAGAAATTTCTCTGCATATAAATGAAATGAACGGCAACATAAATCTGAAGCCCATCTCAAATTTATGATGAATATGTATGTACAGAACTGGCGTGTCAATATTTGATGGCCGTACAAAATCACAATCAATTTCTAATAAAATTAAGTTGGAATGAAGTTATCAAATATTGTCGGGAGCAGGTCTCACGCAATTCTTGAAGATAAATTTCCGCCTCTACGAAACTCGTGCGGAAGTCGCATCGGTCCATCCTCCAGGATTGAATGGGTGTTGTTGCACGCTCCAAGAGCTGCAGGTGATGGTAGGCTGTCCGGAATTTATAAATTACTACCTTTGTACTGTTTTGATGATTTTGGAACCAATTTTCATAAACTAATATATGCCTCCTGATAGTGGGCGTCGTTTTGTTAGCAGTGTTAAATGTAGTGTATTTACTGTGCAGAAGAGTTGTCTTATGCTCATCATGATTGTTGTGAACAACCTCTCATGTACTTGTATATATATTACCTTGTCACTTGTGAATAGAATATATTGAATTTATTGTCTCCCTATCATGGTATCAGAGTCAGAGAAAACCTAACCATTCCTCCTTGCAGCTCGCTTGCTTCCCAATTGATCGCGACACCGAACGATCCGTTCGCTGCCGAACGTCGGCCATCGTAGAACGATACCCGATCGCCGAACAATCTAATCTCTGCTTCTCGATCCCGACGTTGGTCGTCGTTTCCGATCGCCGAACAATCCGATCGCTGTTTTCGGTCTGTGCCCCGTTCGATCCCAACGACTGTGCCCCGATTCAGTCTTGCGTGCCCCGATCGCTGCTTTCGGGCTGTGCCCCGACGGATCCCGACGGGTTGTGCCCCGATCCAGCCCGGCCTTCCTTTTCTTCCTCAATCGCCACTTTCTTTTTCCCGCACGATCACGATTTTGGCTGTTGCTTCTTGGTGCCTTCTTCTGTGTTGCTGCTTAATCCTGTCGGTCTCCTCCGCTGCCTTCAGTAGCCGACAGATCTCCTGTTCCAGTGCACTAGTTGCAGCCCTGGCCTCCTACTCTCTCCAGGGCGGACGTCATTCTCAATGGACAAAACTACAAAGCCTGGTCCGACACCGTCGGCGTGATGTTTCGTGGTCTAGATCTATGGGGCCGCATTGACGGCTCTGAGCCTGCTCCGCCTCCATCAGCAGCCCCTTCTTTGGATGATTCTTCCACTGTAAGCACTGTCATTTCCGTCCAGGGTTCCGACATGGTGAAGTGACGCTCGGACAACTCTCGTACGATAGCCGTCATCTCTCAGTCCCGCGAGCTCCCCATTCGCATGACCGTCTACTAGCTACCTACGTTCAAGGCGATGTAGGATCACCTACGTTGTCTCTACCTGCCTTCTTGTCAGACTCTACACTACTCTCTATTCCAGACCTTTGGCTTCTGCCACCAGCGTGATCGTTCTGTCCAGGCATTCTTTGATGAGCTCTCGGACCTCTGGCGGCAGTGTGATGAGATGGCTCCTTCCTCATGCATTATTTGCCCTCAGTGTGTTGTCATATCTCGGGATCGTGACTTTCAGTGCATGTATGAGTTTTTCATGTGCTTACGTCCTGAGTTCGAGTCTGTTCGTGCCCAGCTTTTACACTGGGATCCTCCGCCTTCTATCAGTGATACGCTGGCTTTGGTAATCGCTGAAGATCGTCTCCACTCCTTGGACACTGCTGCGTCTTTTGGTGTGCTGCCTCATGTTGTCCTTGCAGCTCTCGAGCTCTCACCGCAGTCCTCCCTGGTAAGCACTCCTCTGTTGCCTCCATCGGGTTATAGTGCATCAGTGCGGTCAGTTCCTTGTCCTCTAGCGCCCTCTATAGCTCAGTCTGGTGCTCCTCGTCGCCATCCCGTTCGTTGTCACTACTGTCAGTGCATTAGCCACGTCAAATCTGAGTGCCGCAAGCTTCAGAGGGCTCAACAGTCTAGACAGCAGCGTGCTCCTGGTGCTCCTCCAGCTCATTTCTCAGTTATGGCACAGTCACTCTCTGTTTCTGAGCTTGCCCAGCAGATTCCCCAGCAGCTAATCTTACAGTTCACTGCATCACTCCTCTGCCTCTGTGCTCACACTGGGTGCTTCTGGTGCCTCTGCCTCTCAGTCGGATGTCTCCTCTCCTGCAGGTATCTCCTCCTCCGACTGGTTGCTTGACTATAGAGCCTCTTTTCATGACTCATGATGTCACTCATCCACTTGTCCTGTCAGCCCGTCTCGTCTGCCTTCAGTGTTATGCTTGCAGATGGTACTATTCTCCCTTGCACTAGCCGTGGGTTTCTTCATACCATCCATTTTCATATTCATGATGTGGCATACATACCCAAGTTATCCATGAACCTTATATCCGTCAGTCAACTCACGTCTTACGGTTGTCTTGTTATTTTTGATGAGTTTGCTTGTCGTGTGCAGGATCTTCTGACAGGGACACTCCTTGGAGTTGGTTGTTGTCGTAGTGGGGTCGACATCCTTGATCATCTTCATCTTTCATCTTATTCGATCATCACCAACAGTCTCTTCTTTGTGTCTTTCTTCAGTGGGCTTCTCTCAGTGGCATCACAGGCTTGGTCATCCCAGTGGCTCGCGTCTTTCGTCCTTCATCAGTACTGGTCTTCTTGGTCGTGTTTCTGTTGATAATCTCACTCTTGTATGGGTTGTAAGCTTGGAAAACAGACATAACTCCCTTAGCAGTCTAGTGAGCTCAGGTCTCGTCGTATCTTTGATTTAGTTCATTTAGATGTATGGGGTCCTGCACCTTTTGTATCAAAGGGCGGACATCGGTACTATATTATATTTATTGATGATTATTCTCACTATTGTTGGATTTATTTTATCCACTCTCGTTCTGATTTTTTTCAGATTTATATTGCATTATCCACTATGGTGCGCACCCAATTCTCTGACTCCATACGTATTTTCCATTTAAACTCTGGGAGGGTTACCTTTCTCATGTTTTTCGCGACTTGCTAGCTACCCACGGTACTCTCCCTCAGCTTGCTTGTCCCGACATACATCCTCAAAATGGCACTGCTGAAAGGAAGCATTGTCACATCATTGAGACATCCCGCACTCTCCTCTCTCCTCTCATGTTCCTCCTCATTTTTGGGCTGAGGATGTCTCCACTGCGGTCTATGTCATTAACCTGCAACCCTCCACTTTTCTTCAGGGTCAGTGTTCTGGTAAGTATTTGTACTCCCGACCCTCACGTTATACTCTGTGTGTTTTAGTTGTCGGTGTTATGTTCTTCTCCCATCACGTGAGCGTACCAAGCTCTCTGCTCAATCTGTATCTTGCGTCTTTCTTGGATACAGTACTGAGCACAAGGGCTATCGATGTTATGATCATGTTGCTCGTCGACTTCGTATATCACGTGATGTCACTTTTGACGAGTCTAACTCTTTCTTTGTGTCCCCCATTTCCTCGACCACGCACTCATCGGTGACTCCCTCTGATGTGCAGTTCCTTATTCTTCCCACTCTAACGCTTCATGTCTCTTCCTCTCCACCGGTATGTACACCTCCTCACTTCTTGCCACCGCCTACACCATCTCCAACCTCTTCTGTCTCATCTCCTCATATTTCTCTTTCACCTTCCACCTCTCTCTCGGACGTACTCATCGTCCCCCTTCCACATCATTGCACTCGCCGTTCTCTTCCTGCTCCTGTTCACTCGCCTCTGGTGCCCCTTGACTCGGTCCCTGCATCCTCCAGTGAGTGTCATGTGGACGATCATCCCGTGCGTCGCAATCCACCTCGTGAGTGACGTCCTCTTGACCGCCTTAACCTTTCTACACTTCCGCTGGACCTACTTGCCCTCCATGCTACGGCGCTACCTCTTGTAGCACTCCAGAGCCGACTACTTACCGTGAGGCTGCCCGGATACCTGAGTGGCAGGTTGCTATGTCTGCTGAGTTAGAGGCACTTGAGCATACTCGTACATGGGACCTTGTCCCTCTTCCACTTGGTGTTGTTCTGACCGCTTGCAAGTGGATCTTCAAGGTCAAGACTCGCTCTGATGGATCTGTAGAGAGGTACAAGGCTCAGCTGGTTGCTCGTGATTTTCAGCAGGAGCAGGGGAGAGATTATGACAAGAACTTTGCTCCCGTCGCTCACATGACTACGATTCAGACTCTTATTGCAGTTGCAGCTGTTCGCCACTAGTCTCTGTCTTAGCTTGACGTGAAAATGCATTTCTTCACGGTGATCTTCAGCAGGAGGTATACATGCTTCCTCCTCCCGGTTTATCCTCTCCTCCAGGCCTTGTATGTCGATTGAGGTGAGCCCTTTATGGGCGCAAGCAGGCGCCCCGCGCATGGTTTGCTCGTTTCAGCTCAGCCATTACAGCCGCTGGTTTCCAACCAAATCCATATGTTTCAGCTCTGTTTGTGCATTCTTCCTCTCGCGGTAAGACTCTCTTGTTACTTTATGTGGATGATATGATCATTACTGGCGATGATCCTTCTCATGTGACATTCGTCAAACATACCTTCAGCAGCAGTTTCAGATGACCGACCTTGGACAATTGAGCTATTTTTTGGGTCTTGTGGTTAGCTCTACAGAAAGAAGTTTTCAGCTTTCTCAACAGAGATATACATCAGATCTCCTAGCTCGGGCTGCTCTTTCCGACTCTCGCACAGTGGACACCCACCCCTATGGAGCTTCACCTTCAGCTTCGTCCGGATGATGGTGTTCCACTTTCCGACCCCACTCGCTACCGCCACTTCATTGGGAACCTTCTCTACCCCATCATTACCCGGCCTGATATTGCTCATGTAGTTCATGTGTTGAGCCAGTTTGTCAGTGCGCCTACCTCTGTGCACTATGGTCACCTGCTGCGGCTCCTACGCTATCTCCGAGCGATGACTTCTCGTGGTCTTTTCTTCTCCAGCAGCAGTTCTCTGCAGCTCAGCGTTACTCGGATGCTCTACTTGGGCTAGTGATCATGTTGACTGTCGCTCAGTCACTGGTTTTTGTTTGTTCCTGAATTCTTCTCTTATTGCTTGGAAGTCCAAGAAACAGACTGGTGTTTCTTAATCCAGCATTGAGGCTGAGCTTCATGCCATGACTACCACCGTTGAGGACACTATCTAGCTTCGTCGGCTTATTGAGGACTTTGGTGTCTCTTCTCCTCATCCAACCTCACTCTACTGTGATAACACTGGTGGCATTCAGATTACTCTGAATTTGATGAAGCACTAACTCTCCAAGCATATCGGGGTTGATGCTTTCTTCCTATGTGAGCACTATGGTCGTGGTACTCTTGCTCCTTTGTTCCTTTCGAGCAGCAGATTGCAGATTTGATGACTAAGCCGCAAACGAGAATCCAACACGCTCATCTTCTGTTCAAACTCTCGGTGTATGCTCGTGAGTTTGGGTGGGGGTGTTAGATGTAGTGTATTTACTATGTAGCAGAGTTGTCTTATGCTCATCATGGGTGTGGTGAACACCCTCCCATGTACTTGTATATATATTACCTTACCTCTTGTGAATAGATATATTGTATTTATTGTCTCCCTATCAATGAGAACAATAAAGAACGACTCGTAATTATCTATTTAGCGCCTTTATATATTTAAAAGGTCTAGGACATGTCCAATAGGGCTCTTTTGCCATCGCTCCTGAACATTCAATCGACATCTCGGATAACTTTTCCGCGCTGCTAGAGTGTAAGATCCTCACCACCTTTCGTGGTCGACATCATTTCCGGCCACCGTGAATATATTCCTTCGTCATTTTCTCTACATTTAAGGTACTATCGCGTCTCGGAATCCTACATTTCCTCCATTATTTTAGCAACTCCACGTCGTTGTGCTGGACGATGTTTTCGTGTAGGGTTCCTTCGATTGAAACCCTAGACCAGAACAAGACCAGAATGTCGTCAGCCCAATGACTGGAAAGCTTCATCCGTATAAAGCACCAGCTTAGGGCATCTCATGTGTCCTTTACGACACCTCAAATGTCTTATGAGACATCTGAGGAACTTTGATTCAAGCATAAATGATAAAGTTACTGATTTTAATTAAAAGTTCGTACTCAGCCCAATGATAATGCAAAAAAAAATTGGGGGATATTTGACATGCATAAATACACCAGTTAAGTGCATCTCAGATGTTGACATCTGTGGAACTATGGTTAGAGCATCTGAGAATACAAGATGTTTAACCTCAATACTGATACCATGCTTTTTTTGTGTATAATTCAAAACATATATAATTCCTTGTTCCTCACATTCCACAATACGTACTGCTAGATCATAAGTGTACCGATTAATGTTATTTCGGAAAGCAATCATAGATAAGTACTCTCAACTATTATTATTCTTTTTGTAGATATAAATCCTTCTTTGCAGTTAAATTTTTCCTTTTAAGAGAATATTTAAATGTAATATTTTTCTGAGTATAGACCTTCAAAGCATGACTACACATTAGTCTGAAACTTGTGGCAAGAACAACCGACATCCAAACTGCTATTGTCTAGCTCTGCGTATCAATGTTTGTTATTTTTTCAGCAGTAATTCCACTGTAGAATGAATATCTGACTACTATCGGGAGATAGCTAGCTCTTCCGGAACATATAAACCAAATGCGTCATGCTTGAAGTCGTCATAAAATGTTACATAACTCGTGTATATTATTGAAACTTGCTTCAAAATTGGATAGTTTTTCGCATTAACTGGTATGCTTGAGTGGCTTGCATTAGAAATCTTCTAATTGTTCCTTCTCACGTGTGTTGACAATCATTTCTCGAACTGAAAAAGCAATCGTATTCGTAACTATGGTAATTGAGTAGAAAACATGGTTCATCAATTAGCTTTTTTGGGAAGAGAGTCCCGTGATCAATAACAATTTTGCGAACCACAATCACCCACCTCCACCATGACCTCGGTAGCGACACTGCTAGACGAGTGCTTCGATCGACATGATGTTTCCCTTGCAAAAACCCTCATGATGGTGAACCTGACTCCATGCCAAACATGACCGATGTGATGGGATCAGAAGGCCGCAAACAGAACAACCACTGCTGCTCTAGGCATCCCCCACCAAGCTAGTGCCCTTCGTTATCCCACTCCCTGTGGGGGAACAAGACTTCGTGGCAGAATATTCTGCCTGTGTCATCAACGAGAAGAGTCTGATGTGCCAACTCTTAGGCGACTAGCAGAACTACACAGTTACCTCTCCAGTCCAAGTTGCAAAAAAGTAGACACGGAGGCCCATGTTGGCCGAAAGCCGCTTGGCCCAGCCTACCAAGTACATGATAACGACATGCACTCCGGTTCCGCACTTGTCGCTCACCTGCAACCCATCCATGCAACTGGATCGACCCCAAGTGGATAGGATTATAGGCCTTGGTCGCGGTTCCTTCCATGACCCCGCTACCAAGAGGAAGTGGCGCACTTTTTCGACTATGAACCTGTACAAACCCCTCCTCATCATCCTTTTTCCTGCATCCCAACGCCAAGCGTCCTCCTGTATTCCCTTCCCAGGACCACACAACAACATACGTCTTGTCTTATTCTGATATCCTGCAGTGCTTCTCTATCGTTCACACTACCTGGCACACTCAACATCCTACCTCTGCGGCCTGCCGCTTCATCCCTCCATCCCAATAATTTTTTTTCCCACTCGCGGTCCCCTAGTCAACCCACTCAGGATTCCACACACGCCTATAACCCCAACACCAACCCATCTTTGCTCTTGGAGCATCCTCCGTATACCCAAAATTCCACCCACCACTTTTCAAGCAACTTCTAGTAGTCATCATTCTTTCTCCTTCATACGTTCCCGTCGTCATTGATTCCGACCCTGCATGCTACCGCTATTCTAAAAAAATCCCACCAAAAAATTTAAACTTTACCTTGGGGCAAGGGCGATATAGTGTTAAGCTCACTCATTCGCACAAGCGAACCCTCGTTGGAACCATCATATCACAAATATAGTAGTTGTCGTGATAAATTCATGGTGGAATATAATATTTTGTAATTAATTAGTTAATATTAATTAATGAGTATTGATTGATACTATTTTGTTTTGTTGTACTAATTAAAGTATTATGTATTTTGATATGCCCACCTCATCTATATGAGGGAGAGATGCACTTTGATACGCCCACCTCATCTATATGAGGGAGAGATGCACTAGAATTTGGGCATCCTGGATGATAACTTATTTTTTGGTCTCTCTCTATATCTCTCACTTTCAATCCCTCTCCATAGGAATCTCTTCTCTCTCACATAAATGTATTTTTTATTACGAAAGAAATGCAATGTTCTTCACTTCGAGCATCCTCCTTCATACGGATCACATTGACCATTAAGGCTCCCGCTCGCTCGCACGCGCATCGCATTGAGTGGATTGCTCATCAAAGACTTCTGTTTGTAACAAGGACCTATTCTAATGCCCTCGGCACCAAATCGGAATTCATATCGAACCGTTTAAATGTGTAAAAGAAAAATTAAATGGATAAGGAATAGCAATGATCTTACCGCCCGGGGAGGAGCTGCGAAGTGCTAGCAGGCACCTTAGAACTACCAAGACGTTTTGCCCTATTATCTTGCTCTTTCTCTACTCGCATGGAAGCAACCTCCTTCTCCATGGAGGACAATTCTCTTCTCATTTTTTTGGCCTCCACTTCCATTGCTTTTGTCAAAGTATCTACTTTCTTTGCCAGCATCTGCAAGTAGAATTCCAAATTAAAATTGTTCTATAATCTACAAATTAAAGCTAGTCACTTAACAAGTTGTGGCTAATAACCTCAATTGCATCATCTTTATCCTTCAGGCTTTGATCTTTCTCATAGCATGATTTTCTGAGAATAATCACCTCCTTTTGTAGCATATCATACAACAATCCAGACACAGAGTCATCTGCATCTTCAGTTTGGAGCTCATTTGGTTTCTCCTCCAAAATATCCTTCCAATTGCTATGTGCCTCACCTTCTCGTGTTTCCTCAATAGGTTTGTTGAGTGAAAAAGTAATCCCATTGGCAAGGACTTTATTGCGATCATATGACCTACTTCCACCATCAAATGACTTTGATGTCCCTTTTGCATGTTTCAACACAGTGCTAGAGCCACTTGAGAGGGGAGATCTAAACTGGAAGGATGACGTTCTCCTAGTCAGAAGACCATTGGGTGAAGCCTTCGAAATATTATCAGCACCTCCCAATGATTGTCTGCGAGAAGAACCATTGCTTACACTCTTACCCTCTGAGTTGGTGCGTTGAACGCTACCAGATGACATTTTCAGGCCCTCTTCAAGTACTTTCAGTCGCAGATGATATTTTTCCTACCAAATTAAAACAATTTTAAATCAGATTCTCATTGATAAATGTTTCACTGTGCAGTAACAAGGTAAACTTGTAAAAATACCTTTAGCTGAGCTTCATATTTAGCAGTCCGCTCTGCTACAGTGAGCTTATCCCGCAGCTGTTGCATTTCTCCCTACAAGAAAGTTATATTTCTACGTTTATCAACAAATAACATACATAAAGAGCCTTTGAAAAACTAAATTCTGAAAAAAATTGACTATCGGAGGACAATTGGAAGAAGTAATTAAGAAAACAAGGAGTTTGTAAAAACACTTGCCTGCATAAATCTTCGGTCTTCAAGCCATTGTTTAACCGGCATAACTCTGTCATTTGCATCTTTCCATTCATTTGCAACAACTACTGCTACCCTATTTGCAGAAACTTTTGCCCGTGACAGCTCTCGATCCAGAGTCTTCATCTCATCCTAGTATGAAGCAATCATAACTTTATAAAAGAAATGTGTAAAAAGAGAAAGCAAACAAGTTGTGTAAGCTATTATGAAATCAATATGGGAACCCGCATATCCCTGAACCCCTAAAATCAGTGAATAAAAAATAATAGTACATTCATCTCTTGAACTTTCCGTTGGTAATCTCTCACAGCATTTGCTGCTGCACCACCAGCAAGAACAGCTTCCTCTAGCTCCCGCACAGTCAGGCTAAGCTTTTCGACCTCCGCAACTTTTTGCCTATGCATTTTATCCAAGATCTTGTTTTCTTCCTAAAATGTATAAGATAGACATGGAAAATAATAACTAAATAAATAAAATATTTTCATTTAGACACAACAAATTAAATAAAAAGCTAATTGTTTGTGGTACCTGACAGATTTCAATCTGTTTAATTAGTTCTTGATTTTTGTTTTGTAAGTCATCAACCATAGAAGCCTTTGCCAAAGCATTTTGAACATCTGTTTCAGCATCAAGCAAAGCAGCTTCCTTTGATTTTGTTAGACGATCTAATGCCCTGTTATCGTCTTGTAATTTAGCAATCTACAAAAGGAAATAAACCAAAAACACTCATTTAGATAAAAATTAACAAAAGATTTAATGAATACAAAAACATTCATGGGTTTCTAATTATTAATAAAATTATGTTTAAGGAAAGATGTGTAAAAGCCCAATATAAGGCTCATTTAGAGTCTACTTTACTTTTAGGATTTAGTCACACATCTTAGGTTGGAACTTCTTCCCCTCTTTCTTTTCCTATATATATGTATAAGTGTACAAATTCATATATAAAGAGGATGTAATCAATTATTTGAGAAAATAATAAAAATATTTTATTGCATATTCTTCAAGGTATCAGATACATCGGTCCTAATTTTATAGGTCGTATTCTCTCTTAGCGGTTAGATCTCGCCAAACCGCAGCCTATCCTCCCGTGCACTCTGGGCGGTTAGACCCCCCTTAACCGCAACCCTCCCTTCTCTTCCCCTCTCTCGCCCCCACCCCTCTGCTCTCCTTTATAGATTTTCTCTCGTGACATTGGGCCCCACAAATCTGCTACTTGCCGCGGTTTCCCTCTCCAGATCGCCGTCGTCGCTGCTCTGATTCCTCTAGCCGCTGGGTGCTGGCCTCATCTTTCCACCAGCTCTATTCATTGGGCCTCTTTACTGAGGATTGTTCGCCCCGGCCACTACGTCGCAAATCCATCTCGCAGGTACTAGGCCGCGGCTCTTATTTTCCTAACCGCAGCTCCTTGTGCTTGTTGTGACTGCTCTCCAGACCGATGGTGGTGGTTATTCCTGTTCATTTAAACAGCAGGTCCTTGACGCTGCCTACTCCAAGCTGCAGTCTGCTTCCTTCCCCCGGGTTCTTCTGCTAGTCGCTGTCTCCACCAGACAGTTGTCTGCCTTCTTCCCGTAGGGTGTCTGATGCGATGTCAAGGGAGGGTAGGCGGTGGTAGGGGAAACCGTGAGGGGGAGAGAGAAAAAGAGAGAGAGAGAGAAAGGGAGAGAGGATTAGTGATGCAGGACGGCGCGTAGGATTTGCGCGACTGTCGGCTTTTCTCAAGGAAATCCTAAATGTGTGTGATGATTAAATTAAATTTTTAAACAAATTAAAGCGGGCGTTGCGCAGACTTTGAAATTAAACAACTTTGATATTGGAAAGCACAAAAAAATTATTTGTTTAAAAAAGATGAATTTTCTTGAATTACTGGTTCAATTCTAAATTCGGGAAGGAAGTTTGCAACTTCGTTTTGTTCCCCTTGTCGTAGCGAAAAAGGAATCGTGAACTCCAAATACGTTTCCGTTTGGAGTTTTCAACGTAGTGTTCGCTGACAAAATTCGGGCGAAAACCCAACAATGAGTCTATTATCCTACGAGAAAATATAGAGGCACGCACAAAAAAAAAGATAGAAACAAATTACCCACGGAAAGAGACGTCTTTCCATATCCAAAGTCGACGGCGATCACGCGAGTAAATCCTCGTCATCTTCGATCTCCCGCTCTGAGGTCGGCCGCAGTCGCACGCGGGCACTACAGAATTAAATCGCTCTCTCACACGAGGTGTTTCCATGGAATCACTCAACAACGTAAGGAACCAACAAACTAACAACCTAAGATTCACTTGCTCTCACACTCAAAGTGGATCCACGTAATCTCAAGCACTCCAACGGAATCCACAAGCAACAGTTCACACAACAATTCAATCATCTACATTAATTGTTCATCATTTCCTTAAACGGGAAATAACATCCTTCAGGTGTCTAAACAATTCCACGGTTCAAGCAACAACAATATTATTCTCAAACTTAGATAACACTGTTCCTTAGCAACAAATTATTCACGTCATTGTTCACCTCCTCTGCCGGCGGAAGGAAACAATACAACAAAATCAACGGGAACACTGCAGCTTATAATCAATAACAAAACAATTCTAACAGGAAACATAAGAACAGGAAATCTCCAAAATCATTCATCCATCCCCAAAAGAAGACTATGGAATCCCTATTTATAGGGTTTGAACAAAATGCAAAAAGAAGAAAGAAAAAGAAGGTAACCGACCATGGTGGGAGCTTGAATGGGTGGGGAATAGGGCCGTAGTGGCAGGCGATTGGCTTCCACGTGGCGGAAGATGCACTGGATCGGGTTGCTCGGAGGCGACGCTGGGTCGTGGAGATGAGTCGAGACGGAGAAACCGAATCGCCATTTTTGGCCCTAGCCACCTGTGTAGCTCTCGATCAGGAGAGAGAAGACCGGTCCTTTTCTCTAGCCGGTTTACTTACACTTGATATAATTTATATATATATTTATATTTATAAGTATATATATATATTTATAACGATTAAAAAATAAAATTTAAATACACACATTTACAAAATAATAAGAGTGCACAAATAAAATGCAAAACTCAGGATCGATAGGCGTCCGGGAGAGTGCGGCGTCGGGTACTTTTTCGTCGACCTGATTGGGGCTGGTCTCCACCAACTCTCCCCCTCTCGAAATCACTCATCTCTGGTGAGTGCTCCGAGCGGTAGTGCTGTCAAAGATCGGCATCCATGCGTTGTAACTCCTCGGCCAAGACCCTGCTGGTCTCGGTCTCTGGTCTGCCATACCAAGGAACCAAATATCTCTGAAAACATCATCAGTAGTGGTCACCGTTTCGTCATCTAATATCTGCTCGGGAACTAAGATCTGTCGCGGAAGTCGATCAGTAGATCTGGGAACTGGTATAGTAGACTCATCTGGTATCTCATGCTCAACCTGAAAACTGTCATTGAAAACAGGAGGAGCTGCAGTGGACGTATCAGTGGCGGAATGAATGTCGGTATGTCATGAATGTGGCTCCTCATTCTCACTCACCAACCCAGAAGAATCAAATGAGGAGAAGGCAATGGAAAATCTAAAGACTCATGCGGGTAATCGTGGAATAAAATCAGATCAGCTACGTTAAAAACAAGATTTACTCCACAAACGGAAGACATCTCAAGTTCATACGTGTTTTGCCCAATCCGCTTCACCACTCTAAAGGATCTAGTTCTACGGTCAGCTAGCTTCTTTACAGTACCTGATGGTAACCATTCCGGATTTAGCAGAATCATAACCAAGTCATCAAATTTAAAACTAGTAGCTCTCTTGTGCTTGTTAGCTTGAGTTGCGTAAAAATCATAAGTACTATGCAACTTCCGCTCAATCTCTTTATGCTAGTCATGCAAATGCAATGCTTACTCATTTGCAAACTGGCTAGTCCTAAAAGCAGGTGGTAGTGGTGCTAAATCTAATGGCACTCGTGCAGTGTGACCATGAACAACCTCATTAGGTGATAAACCTGCGGACCTATTCTTTGAATTATTATACGCCAACTAAGCGTGCAGAAGAATTAGATCTCAATTTCCCTGGTGATCTACCAAACATCGCAGTAAGTTTCCTAAACTCATATTCACAACTTCAATTTGCCCGTCGGTCTGCGGATGATAAGCGGTAGAAAATAGAAGTTTAGAACCTAAAAGTCACCAAAGTGACTTCCAAAAATAACTGGTGAACTTAACGTCTCGATTGGTAACGATAGTCTTTGGTATTGCTCGATGTGCGACAACCTCTTTATAATAAATATGGGTTATATGAGAGGCGTCATCAGCTTTGTTACAAGGGTTGAAATACGTCATTTTAGAGAACCGATCAACCACTACAAGTATGGAATCGTGTTTCCTAAAAGTGTGTGGCAACCCAAGCACAAAATCCATGCTAACATCATCCCAAGGAATATGGGCACCGGTAAAGGTGTATATAATCAAGCGGGCTATTTGTTGCCCTTCGCTACCTGGCAAGTGCGGCAGCTACTGACAATCTGAGCGATAACCCGTTCCGGGCCAATAGAATCGTTCTTCTACTAAGGCTATCGTCTTATCACGTCCAAAGTATCCACATAAGCCTCCGTCATGTAATTCTCATACAATAAAATTTCGCAACGAAGTGCGGGGAATACACAAACGGGTCCCACGAAACAAATATCCGTCTCGAATGAGATAATTGATCTCATCGTGATAGGGATCCAAACGTATCACATCATAGATACCGCTAAAATAAGAACAACTGGAATAGTCATCATTGACAAGCTCAAATCATATCACCTGTCGAGGGCTCAACTTTTGTTGCAAATTGATATAACGCAACGCCTGATGATTTGAGTGGAAGAAAAACTTCTTAGGCAATAGATAATGCCTCCAATGACGTAATGTATGTACAATCGCATAGAACTTACTGCTCCTCCAATATGACTTTCATGTGTGCCCAATGTGTAAAAGAAGGGCATCCATTTCTCTCTATACTACGTTCCTCACCTATCCAAAAGATTTTTGCTTGCCCAGACAACCTCATCTTGGCAAACTGAACCTTTTGGTCTTCCGTCAAACGATACCACTCAAAATAGGTCTCTATGTCTATAACCCAGTCTGAAAAGACCTTGGGATCCATAGAACCATCATAAAGTGGCAGATCTAACTTCACAACACGTGTAAGATCCGGTCGCCTATCCCGAGGTGGATGATCGTACTCATCATCGTAAGGATCACGATTGTCTCGACGCCAAGGGGGTGGCAATCGATGCCAATCTCCAGATCGATCATCACGATGCATGGCCGGTATAAGCCTACGATGGTCTCGCGGACGCTCTTCTCTAGCTACATTATTATAGGGTCTCTCATGATAATGATCACGCGTACCTAGGAAAGGCTCACGTTGGGGTTCAAGAAAATTCCTCGGGAAATTCCTACCCTGATCGTACTCAAATTCATACCTATCTATGGGATTTCTAACCTCTTCCTCAAAAAGAGGGTTTCTCCTAAGTGCAGACCTTTCTCCATAAGGTGGTGGGACATCGTAATGGGGTCGCATGGAATGCTCATCTCGAACTGGAGGTGGCATTGACACTAGAGGGGGTACATTTAAGCTATTCATCCTAACACTAAGGTTTTCGAACTCTTCTCTCATTTGGTAGAAGCTCTCGGTTAAAATCGTCATTTGGTGGGCAAAAGGTAAAAACCACGGGGGTGGTTCACTCCCTTCGTTTTCACGACTCGGTTGACCATGTTCAACTCGATGCATCTCCGAGTTTACTTCGTGAGGATGTTCGTGTGGTGAATTGGTGTGTTGTAAACTCATACTCACTAACCTACAACTACGCAGATACATGCAAATAAACAAATAAATGCAAATGTATGTTTATGCAATAAAAATTCTTTTTTTTTTTTGAAAAATAAAATGTTATGCAGGTTCCTATTCTACACAGGGCGGATCTCGAAACTTAGAAAAATTTTGAAACCTCCATTTGATACAAAATTGATGCAGGACGGCGCGTAGGGTTTGCGCGCATGTCGGCTTTTCTCTAGGAAACCCTAAATGTGTGCGATGATTAAATTAAATCTGTTAAAAAATTAAAGCGGGCGTTGCGTAGACTTTGAAATTAAACAACTTTGATTTGAAAAAGCACAAAAAAAACTATTTGTTTAAAAAAGATGAATTTTCTTGAATTACTGGTTCAATTCTAAATTCGGGAAGGAAGTTCGCAACTTCGTTCTGTTCCCCTTGTCGTAGCAAAACAGAAATCGTGAACTCCAAATACGTTTCCGTTTGGAGTTTTCAACGTAGTGTTCGCTAACAAAATTCGGGCGAAAACCCAACAATGAGTCTATTATCCTACGAGAAAATATAGAGCCACAAATAAAGGAAAAAAATAGAAACAAATTACCCACGGAAAGAGACGTCTTTCTATATCCGAAGTCAACAGCGATCACGCGAATAAATCCTCGTCACCTTCGATCTCTCGCTCCGAGTTCGGCCGCAATTGCACGCGGGCACCACAGAATCAAATCGCTCTCTCACACGAGGTGGTTCCACGGAATCACTCAACAATGTAAGGAAGCCATAAACTACAACCTAAGATTCACTCGCTCTCACACTCAAGTTGGATCCACGTAATAACCTCAAGCACTCCAACGGAATCCACAAGCAGCAGCTTATACAACAATTCAATCATCTACATTAATTGTTAACCATTTCCTTAAACGGGAAATAGCATCCTACAGGCGTCTAAACAATTCCACGGTTCAAGCAGCAGCAATATTATTCTCAAACTTAGATAACATTGTTCCTTAGCTTAGACTTTACAACAAATTATTCAGGTCACTGTTCATCTCCTCTGCCGCCGGAAGGAAACAATGCAGCAAAATCAACAGGAACACTGCAGCTTATAATCAATAACAACCATCTCTATTACAAGTCTCTCACAGGAATACAAGCAGGAGCAATCAAAACAATCAATCTCAATAATTTCATCAACACTCAACAACTCTAAACAGGGGAGCAAATGCAGTTTCAACTTCAAACAGTTCTTACAGGAAACACAAGAACAGGAAATCTCCAAAATCATTCATCCATCCCCAAAAGAAGACTATGGCATCCCTATTTATAGGGTTTGAACAGAATGCAAAAAGACGAAAGAAAAAACAGGTAACCGGCCATGGCGGGAGCTTGAATGGGTGCGGAACAGGGCCGTAACTACCAGGAATAGGCATCGTGGCAGGCGATTGGCTTCCACGTAGCGGAAGATGCACTGGAACGGGTTGCTCAGAGGCGACGTTGGGTCGTGGAGATGAGTCAAGGCGGAGAAACCGAATCGCCATTTTTGGCCCTAGCCGCCTGTGCATCTCTCGATCGGGAGAGGGAAGACCGGTCCTTTTCTCTGGCCGATTTACTTACACTTGATATAATATATATATATATATATATAACGATTCCAAAATAAAATTTAAATACACAAAATTACACACATTTGCAAAATATTAAGAGTGCACAAATAAAATGCAAAACTCAGGGTCGATAGGGGTCCGGGCGGGTGCAACGTCGAGTACTTTTGCGTCGACCTGATCGGGTCTGGTCTCCACCAATTAGGGTTAGAGATTAGAGGAAGGGAAAAACATACATTCATCCATGAAAAGAATTACATGGTCCGTTTGCCCTCTTATAGTGGCGAGGAGTGAATACAAAAGGAAAGCCGAAAAATAAGGAATACAGAAAATACTAAAAATGTCTCAAACAAATAAAGCAACAAATTTAATTATCAACATATTTAATATTTAAATATCCTCCGCGTCGACCCCGCACGAGTCGTTCTCGTTGATCCAATCCGCTCTCGACGCGCCTGGTTCGTCTTCATCGGTTCGCGCCGCGTCCTCCACGCATATCTGTAACAATGTCGCCGTCTAGGAAGTATGTCTTGTCCCCAAGGCAGTCGTCGGAGTGGCCGCGACCGAAGTGTCCTGTGGCAACCAGTTGGCATCAGGCTTCAGACGGGAAGACCTAGCGATAAGGACCACTTGCGAGCCAGAGTTCCCCTGAAAGTGGTAGCGGGGACCAAGTAGCTTGGCTGGGTGGTTCGGCATCAACTGTCGTCTGTCTTCCGGACAAACGAAAACTGGGTTGATGGCAGTCCCGTCGGAGGTTGGATGGCATCAGTGAGTGCGGTCGAAAGCTCATGGTGGTTCGTGGGGAAAGGAAGAGGCACATCGGATGTGCCCGTGAGGTCCCACAGCTTCGTGGAGAGGCTGTCGTTTGTGGTCTGCTGGATCGTGCAGAGGGAGCTCGGAGAGCGTAGGAGGGCGGATTTGTTGTTGAGGCGACATGGCTGGCCCTTATGCAGGAACTGCATGAACATAGCCTAACAATTAACGCACACATCGTCGAGGGTAGCGAGTCAAGCCACTTCAAGAATGGCGTCGAGACCGCCTAAGACAAATATGTAGAAGTCTGCGGTCGCGGAACAGGTCCCCACCGAGAGAGAGACGACAGTGCAACGGCCCATAGACGAACGATGGAGCCCATCGCCCAAACGGACCGCAACATCCGGGGAGGGAACGGAGGGCAGACGGAGCTACTGCACCAGGTGCTCTGAGATGAGGTTGTGGCTTGCGTCGCTGTCCACCATGATGATTATCAGGCGATCTCGTAGTGTGCCCGAGAGCAGCATGGTTTGTTGGCGAAGGGTCCCGCCTATCGAGGCGCAAGAAAGCTCCAACCGGTAGAACGTAGTTGTGGTGGAGTCGAGAGGTGGAGTTGAGAGGTGTGTCCTCCGGTGAGAGCTCTAGAGCCTCAAAATCAGTCAAGGTAACCTCAGGGTCAACGTTGTCGATGATAACGCGGAACTCCTTGACCGCGCAGACGTGGGTAGGAGAATAGGGCTGACGGCAGCGGAAACATAACTCTTTAATACGGAGGTCGTCCAACTCGCAGTTGGAGAGTCGCTGAGTAGGGGTCGGTCGGCCTGGCTGAGCGACTGGAGGAGGTCGAGGGGCTGGTGTCTCTGGAGTAGCGGTCCGCCATGGTTGACCTCCCGGTGGAGATCCGCCTGGTGGTGGTGGTGGTGGACAAATAGACAAATCCGCCTCAACGAGGCGGACCATGTTGAGGGCCTCAGAAACTGTCCGGGGATGGTGAGTGCGGAGCCAGGAGCGGATGTGGGGCAAGAGGTCCTGCATGAAGAAGCCGAGATAATGATCCGGCGATAAGCCCGGAACATGGGTGACGAGGGTCACAAACTCATCGATGTATTCATCAACTGCACCGATTTGACGTACCCTACACAGCCGTTCGATGACGGAGCCGAAGTAACGACTGCCGTAGCAGCGGATCATCTCCTGCTTGATCTCTGGCCAGGAGATGGTTGGGTTGGACTGTCGTATCCATCAGGCTCAATGTAAGGCGGAGTCATCGAGTCCCACGACGGCGGGGGAGACCTTGTCTTGCTCGGGGGTGTGGTGGTCAAAGTACTGCTCCGCCTTTGCGATCCACCCAATCGGGTCCACACCGGCGAAGGAGGGAAGATCCAAGGCGAGGGTCGGCCGGCCGGGGGGGAAATGGGGTGTGGATTCCCTGATGTGCGCGGGTGGTGGCTCCCCCAGGATGGACGAATCGGTGGGCGGGCACGCGAATCCGTTGGAAGAAGAGGCCACGGGAGGTTGTAAAGCATCAAGTGTTGCGTGGATGGCGAGCAGGAAGGCCTACAAGGAGGCCACGATGGACTCCTGGGTGTCAACACGGCGTAGGAGGTCCTCGGTGGCATCCTCCGATGGGGCTTCGGTGGAGGAACGAGTGTTCGGCGCCATGGCAACGACGGAAGGCCTGCAGCGGCAGGAGGGTTGCCGAGGCGGAGACGACGCTGGAGGAATCCGATGGGGATGCGGCGGTGGAGGGCGGAGCTGGAGGTGCGGAGCAGCACAAGCGGCGTTCATAAACGGCGCTGGAGATGCAGGACGGGGGTGAGGCGTTGGGTTGCGGCGGCCTGGAGTGCGAGACGGCGCTGGAGGAACCCGTGATGCGTTGTCAGGACGGAAGTCTCCGGCGGCCTTCGATCGGCGGGCGAAAAGGACAGGTCGGACCAGTTGTTGCGATGTCGGGGGAGGGTAGGCGTAGGTAGGGGAAACCGTGAGGGGGAGAGAAAGAAAGGAAAAGGGGATTAGGGTTAGAGATTAGAGAAAGGGAAAAACATACATTCATCTAAGATAAGAATTACATGATCTGTTTACCCTCTTATAGTGGCGAGTAGTGGCGAGTAGCGAATACAAAAGAAAATACGAAAAATAGGAAATACACAAAATACTAAAAGTGTCTCAAGCAAATAAAGCAACAAATTTAATTAGCAACATATTTAATATTTAAATATACTCCACGCCGACCCCGCCCGGGTCGTTCTCGTTGGTCCAAGCCGCTGTCGACGCCCCCAGTTCGTCTTCATCGGTTAGCGCCGCGTCCGCCACGCATATATGTAATAGTGTCCTAGACGTTGGTTGGTCTTATCGCTGTTGGACGTTGCATGCCTTGCCGCCGCTGCTTGCTCTCACGCTTCTGTCTGTCGCAATTGTTCTCTCGGGCTACCTCCCTTCCCTCCCAGTTCGTTGCTCTTCAATCCGCTTTTTGCCCGGCCTCTTTTCCTATTGCCACTGCGTGTCGCCGCTGCTTTTTGGTCTCTAATTTTGCTTGTGCAGGTTGCCTCTTGCCACTATGGTTGTATGTTTGTTGTTGTTAACAACTTCCCGCTGCTTGTCGCTGGTCGTGCTTTGCCTACTCTGTTCTTTGCCGCGTGTCTGGCCGCAGCTTGCTCCTCCCGCAAAAGCTGGTCTCCGTGCCGCAAAGGCCTTCTGCTCTTGTCGCAGCTTCCCCGCCAGCTCTTGGCCTCAGATTCTGATCGCAGCTTCTTACCGCAAGGTATTTTCCTGCTTGCCGTAGCAAGTCCCTTCATTGCTTGTTGCTTTTCTGCAGGTTGCAGTTTTGATCGCCAGGTTGCCTCTAATGGCCGATCATGCTTCCTCATCTCCTTTGTCTCCTCTACCCTCTCGTGGATGTTGAATTTCTTCTCTGAGTGGCAATCGACACGATTACCCTTCAAACAACATTCAAGCTGACATTGATGTTTTGCGCACCTAACTCCAGCAACTTCAAGAGATGATCAACTATTTTCCTAGCTCTGTTGTGTCTATTTCTGATTGCAGCATCCCTGTCTTGCACGTACTTCATCCTGGGTTAAGGATTATGGGGCCTCACACCACATTACCCCAACGGAAACCTTCCAAATACTTGGACTCTGTTCATCCCAAGTTCACAATTGTTGTTAATGGGAACACCACTCCAGTATTTGGATCCGCAGACATCAACCTTACTCCCTCCATCACGCTTTGCTCAGTTCTTCATATTCCGAGTTCTTCTTTCAATCTCATCTTTATTAATCGTCTCACTCAAAACCTTAATTGTTATGTAACATTCTCTTCCACCTCTTGTGTGGTGCAGGATCGACAAACACAGAATATCATTGGTAAAAGGCAACTGTCGAATGGGCTCTATATCCTGGACCCCTCCCCTCCCCCTATGCTTCTCTCTTCTATTAGCTCTATTGAGTGGCACCGATGTCTTGGGTATTCTCCTTTGCACATCATCTGAAAAGCTCTCTCGGATCTATCCCTCCATGACTTCACTTGCGGGTATTGTATCAATGGAAAACATCATCGATCTACGTTCTCAACTCATCATACTCGAAGTGATGTTCCCTTTGTCCTAGTACATTTTGATATTTGGGGACACTACAAAACCGCAAGTGTTTCTAACTATCGTTAATTTGTCACCTTTATAGATGATTACTCTCGAATGACATGCTTGTATTTCCTTCATGATCGCTCTGAGCTGACTCGTGTATTTTGTACCTTTATTATTAAAACTCGCAACCAGTTCTCTACTACCATTAAAACTCTCTGAACCGGCAATGCCCGTGAATACACCATTCATGCATTTATAAACTTATGTGATGAGTTTGGGATCATCCATCAAACCTCGTGTGCTTATACCCCCAACAAAATGGGTTGCCAAACGCAAGAATCGTCACATCCTTGTTACTCACGTACTCAAAAGGGCATCATTCTCAACCAACTGATTCTCTAATTTCGTCTTTCCTTCTGCGGCTTACTGTCCCTGTTACTTCTAACCTTCCACCTCTCCTTCCTGCACCCGTCCCACTAAACCTACCTCTCCTTCCCACGCCAATTCCCCCAAAATCACTTTTGATTCGTGTGTACACCCGTCGTCCTCCTTTGTCTACTACTCTACGGAAGATGCCCTCCACTGATGATATTTTGCAGACTACAGATCCGGCAACCGTCTCTACTACTCACCCGATGGCGAACTATGCAGCCTCACACCGCCACTCTCCAAAACTCCAAAAATCTGCCCATTCTTTATCCTCTATTACCACACCTACCTCTGTGTAGGAGGCTCTCCAACATTCGGGGTGGCGGGGGGTCATGGATGAGGAAATGTCTACTCTTTGGGCAAACCACACTTGGGATTGTGTCCATCTTTCTCCTGTACAGACTTGCGTGGGTTGTAAGTGGGTGTTTGCCATCAAACATAGTTCAGATGAGACAGTTCAACATCTAAAGTCTCATCTTGTAGCTCGTGGATTTACTCACCAACAAGATCTAGATTATGATGAAACCTTTTCTCCAATCGCCAAACTCAATATTGTTCGTGTTTTGATCTCCTTTGTTGTTCATCGACACTGGACGTTGCATCAATTGGATGTCAAAAATATTTTTCTTAATGGCGATTTGCAGGAGATCGTCTATATGCAACAACCACACGGGTTTGAGACTACGGGGGAATCTCGTGTACGTCGTCTGAAGAAATCACTTTTTGGTCACAAACAGTCTCCTCGGGTATGATTTGGCAAGTTCAGTCAAACTGTTAGTATTGTTGGGTTCACTTGGAGTTCAACCGACTTCTCTTTATTCACTCGTCATCGTCCAACAAGCACAGTGATACTTTTGGTATATGTTGATAATATTTTAAATACGGGAGACGATCTCACAGTAATACACATGATCAAATAACATCTAGCGACTGTGTTTCAAATAAAGGACTTGGGAAATCTTTGATATTTTCTGGGTCTCGAGGTGGCTCGACGACCTGATAGGCTTGTTTTATCTCAAAGGAAATATTGTCTTTACTTGCTTCATGATGTGGGCTACTCTGGATGCAAACCTGCCAACACTCTCATGGATATCAATCACAAGCTCTGTGTTTATGCCTCAGACTTTGATCTTCTCCTTCCAAACCCAGAGTATTATCGTCGTCTTGTGGGAAAGCTGATATATCTCGCGGTTACAAGACTTGATATATCATTTGTTGTTGAAGTTGTCAGTTGATTCATGCATGAGCCACGAATCTCTCATCTCCAGGAAGTTGAGTGTGTTCTTTGATACTTGAAGACTGCTCCCAGACAAGGTCTTGTATACAAGCCTTCTTCGTCTCCCATATCTTTGATTGCATATTCTAACGCTGATTATGATGGTTCATTGGATGATCGTCGTTCCACAAGTGGATACTGTACTTATTTTGGAGGACATCTCATTACCTGATGCAGCAAGAAACAGTCTGTAGTTGCTCGCTCATCTATTGAAACCGAGTATCGTTCAATGACAATTGTTGTGTCTGAAATTACCTGGCTTGAAGGACTCCTATGGTGATTTTGGAGTTAAGCTTTCCTCACCGGCCACTCTATTTGCGACAGTCAAGCTGTCATACACATTGCCAAGAATCTTCTTTTCCACGAACGGACTAAACACATTGAAGTTGATTGTCATTTCATTTGGGAGAAGGTTCAGTTGAAGAAGATAAAATTACAACATGTTCCTGTTGCTGGACAAGTTGCTGATATTCACACCAATTCCTTACCTCGCTCATTACACTACCAGTTTGTGTCCAAGCTGGGTGTTTACGATTTGTATGCTCCAGCTTGTGGGAGAGCGTTGAAGAAAAGATGTGTAAAAGCCCAATATAAGGCTCATTTAGAATTTACTTCATCTTTAAGATTTAGTCCACATCTTAGGTTGTTGGAACTTCTTCCCCTCTCTCTTTTCCTATATATATGTATAAGTGTACAAATTCATATATGGAGGATGTAAATATTTATTTGAGAAATTAATAAAATTATTTTATTTCTCAATCATCGTACATTTTCTTCAAATTATAATATCAATCCCTACAAAAATTTAAAACTCTTCAGATGAAATCACTGAGGAACAATCTTCCAAAAGGCATGGAGGCAATTTAGATATGCTTAAAATCATAACAAATTTAAGAGTTCACCCCCCCCCCCCCGACACACATACAAAAGAAATCATGTGTCCCAAAAAAGTGTTATAACAACCTCTTATCATCATGAACAAAGCAAAGAAAGAGTTGAAATTTTCAGGTATAACAAGAAAGTAGTGGTAAACCCACGACAATTTCATTAAACTACGGCATTTAGATCCCTTAAATAATTATGACAATCATGTGTCTTAAAAGATACATTAAAGAGATAGCACACCTCTTGGCGGGCCAACTTGAGTTCTGCTTCAAGTGGAGCAAGGATGGCTTCAATGGGAGGCATATCATCATCTTTCTGTGCAGAATGGACCCGTCTAAGTGTAGCTTCAGCAGCAAATTGAGCAGCCATGGATGCTTTCTTCTCATCATTTATCTTCTTGATTTCAAGGTTCTGTGAAAGTATTCTGTATTAAGCCCCATTACAAGCCAAAATGGAAAAAAGAGAGAAATAATAATGAAATATTGATATAGAACAGAAAACCTTAGAGTCTAGTAAAGTCTCAGTTAGCTTTAGCTTCCCATCCACCTTGGCCAACTCCTCTGTAAGCTGACGTAAGTAGAAAATGGATAAACTATGTCAAGGTCCAAGTAACCATGCGCAAATAGAAGCAAATAATCATGTAGAAATATAATCTAAATATAAACTATGTTCACCGAAAAAAATTCAACCAGAAAAACATGAATCAGCATTATATAGAATTTAAATTAATATTTATGAACAAAATTAAGATACAACATGATAAACAAATTTTCGGATCAAAATCATGAAATGATAAATGTATGAAGTACCACCACCACCAGGAGTCTAATTCCAACCTTTGGGCTGGCTTTACTACTCATCTAGCATCAATTAAATACTGAATTAGGTCTTATATACAGATATAGATTTATTTTTTGCAACCTTTCAACTTCAATTCACACCACCTATAGTCATCCCTCGGGAAGTCTTTTCAAGTTGTAGGGAATCTCCAACCTTGCCCCATTGCAGCCAACCCCTATGGCACCCCTTCCCCTGATCTATTATGGCATCCCCTCCATCCAGCCCTCGTACAACATTCCACCTTTCCCTATAATCCCGACATCGACCGCCACCGCCAACAATCATCGGATCTATTTTCTCCTTCACCTGCAAACACCTACACTCATGTGAGTTTGTTATTTGGTTAACTTTCTTTGCATTTTGTGCAACGAACTCTATATTGCTATGGATGTGTATCTTTCATGATACACAACATTATTTTTTTCGTTTGGTTCGCAGGGCATATTATATTGTGCATTAAATTACAAGTGCTCTCGAGTGCAATACCTACAAGTTATCTTTAATCGTTATGTGATTGACTGTGTTATTTGCATTTGGTTTGGTTCTAAATTATTATTAGCTGCAATCACATGTTGGACTAGTCCTTGCATGGTTGCATCACCCGGAGGTTGTAGTTAGAATTTCCTCGACATCGTACTTTAGGGCTTGCATTGTCTTTAGAATCACACAATCCTCCCTACTGTGTCAGTCGAGTTCGAGCGATTTTAGCTCGGCTCGAAATCGAAATTTTCATGAATTTCATCGAGTCGGACCGACTCGAAATGGCTCGATCCGAGTCGGCTCGAAATCGAATCGAGTCGGCTAAAATCAAATCAAGTGGGCGAAATTTAACACATTTTATTCTTTTGCTCAAAATAAAATCTATAAATTTAGCATGAAACACTTAAAGTATATTTTAATTTTGTTATTTTTAATCTTAAAATAAGAATATATTAATAAATACATAATTTTTTTAATTAATTCGAGTTATTCAATCATATTTCGGCGATTAGGGTGGCTCGAAATCATGAAATCAGATTCAGTCAAATTGAGTCAATCATTTTAACGTTTTCGGCTCATTTTCGAACATTTTCAGCGATTTTCGAGTTTGAAATTGCTCACCTTCCCTACTGTTAAATATATTCATGAATTTCATAAAAGTTCAAACTTTATCAAATGCGCACATTTTATTCTTCTTTCTCATCAGTATATGGTTACAATGGTTATGAACATGTCATTCACACACATTTTCGTTTTCGATTGCATCAATCTTTGAAATTTCACCTTCAGTTAGATGAACAAACTGAGGCGGTAAACCATGTTGTATATGAGAGCTCCTGTTTTTTCCTGTGTTCCAACCTAGATTTTAAAGGAAGGTGTAGATCTAGCTCCCCAACATCACAATCATATCTTATGAAACACCCTCTTTCCATGAAGCACAGATACTTAAAAATGTCTCACGTATCGATCAGAATGCGTATCAGATATGAGAGACACCCAGAAACGCAAGAAAATGCGTTTCAAAAATGCAGGAAATGTATTTATTAATAAATAAATAAAATAAAATTAGGAAGCGCGTATCCCGCAAGCTGGATATGTGACTCCCGCTTATTAAGTCCAGCTTGTTGCGTATATTAGGTTTAAGGGTTGTTTTTTAGATTTTTCAAGCCAACCGATCCATGAAACATCTAGCATGCGCCGTCTTCACCCTCCTAAATACACGACTCCAATCTAGACGCGAGAAACCCCCGCCTGTATTGTCTTCACCCTCCTCAACTCTCGACGAAATCCCCTGCCTGCGTCGTCAATCAATTCCTCAACAACTATGTGGAGTCTTGTGCCGTCGATCACGTCCTGCAACTCCCATAAGTTTTTTTATTTCTCCCGCAAGATTTAACTCCAATTTTCTCCTTCATTTTTCCTTGCAGCTACTTTTACTGCATATATATATTCCCGAGATCACTCCTGCAAGTTTTAGATCATTGAGCATTCCTGAGTGCATATCCCTTGATCAACATGTTTCTTGTTAACATGTGCTCAATTCCTAGTAAACATAAACAATTTGTATCTTCAATACTTTTAAGTTATCATTGCCTTAGTTTACCAATAGTTTTAGGGTCCGTTCGGCGCGCAGGTATTGGCTTTCTGAAATTGGCTTTGGTCAGAAAACCAATATCTGCAGGAATTGGTTTTGTGCAGAAAACCAATTCTGTTGTTCGGCTGCAGGAAGGTTTTCAGTGAACAGAATTGGCATTGATACTTAAATGTTGTTCGGCTGCGCAAAGGAATTGATTTTCTGGAATTGTAAATTTTATAAACTTATTTTTTTAAAATTTAATCATTGTCCACAATATCATCAAAGTACTAAAAATACTTGAATTAAAAGTACTAATAATCTTAAAGCATCGTACACAAAATAAAAGTTTTGAAATAACAACACAACTAGATAAAAAGTCAATGACTCATAAACCAAAAACACTAAACTAGCGATCAAATTGCATTCGCAGCCAGGTGCCCTTCAACTCGTCCGGAAGTCTCTTGAATATGTCACGCTTGACACTATCATGACATAGTATATCCATCGCCCTAAGGAAATCTTGAGAAGATAAATCAGTCATCCGAGTAAGTGCGACGTAGATGTCATCAACATCACTAGCAGTCATGGTCCCCACCGCTCCTTGCACAGAATCAATATACATGCATGTTAACAAATTTATTTTTCAAAAAAAGTTTTGAGTAATTTTACCATTTGGTACTTCGAAGCGAACATCTCGTTCCAATGCATCTCGTAATACTCTAGAATCGGATGTTGAACCTTCCCAACCAGGCAGTACATATAGAAATTTCATGTTGCTGTCACAAACACCAAGTACATTTGTAGTGATAGCTTGTTTCCGATTACGAAATCTACCTTGATCTTCAATCGGAACGGTTACTTGAATATGTGTTCCATCTAAGGCACCAATACAGTCCACAAACCATCTCGAGCTTGGTTCTACTCTAGATTCGGGCAATTTGATGTAGTCCCTCGAAAGTTTTAAAATCCCACGAAGGACAATCTTGAAGTGCCTGCTAACAGTATCAATCGAGCGCATATATGTATGTCCAATAACTCGGAACTTTTCGTTATGCCCTAATATGTATAGAAATAAAGCAACAGCTTCTTTGGTCGAAACAAACTGTGTGTCACAGACATAGCCTTTTGTACGTAGAATATTACACAACTCATTAAACGGTGCTCTGCCCATACGTAACTGGTTGAAGCAATCTATTTCTTTGCCAGCATATAAGCGCGTTAATAAAATATTACGGAGGGCATCTCTGTCTGCTACATATGTTGGTTGTTTAGGAATCGAATTCAACACAACTACAGCTGCCCCTAGAGTCGCTGCGACTGACGACGCTATGATGATATCTCTCCTACGTTTCTTCTGCAACTCATTTGTATTCATTGTCCCTAAAGTCAAAATGAATGACATTAACTCACATAATTATGGGATGAATAAAATTGTGTTTTATTTAAGCAACCATTGTCGCTTCATTGTTGGAGAAATTACAGTAGATGTATACAAGGAAAAATTTCGCCCTAACATCATACAAAAACATGAAAATCTATTTACAGAGAAGTTTGGAATTTATTTGAATCATTTTCTTCTCAACTTCCTCTCAGCAAGTAAGGCCAACTCAACACACAGAAGTGTAAACTTGACTGTTTTTACCAGGTAGCCATGCAAAGTGGATTCTTATTGTGAGTAGGTACTCTACCAGGAGAGGGCATGCCAACTCAACACACTGATGAGTTTAAAGTTAGATGCTTTGCAATCAAATGATGGGCTTCTTTTTCTGTTATCGGGTGAAATGGTGAAGTTCGAAGGATTTTTCGTCCACCTAGTTAGTTGATTCAATGAAATGAGCCAGTTTGTTATGATGGAAGGATCAGATAGATGAAATGAGACAGTTTTTTCAGCAAGTTCCTCATTGTAGTTGAAAAACATCAAGAAAACATCACACAAGAAAGGCCTAAACACAGATCAATCGAAAACACTGGATCTGAGCATGAAAAAGACTGGATCGGAGCATGAAAACCGAACATGAAAAACTAGATCTGCGTGAAAAATCAAAGAACATAAGGATCACTGGATCGGAGTCCTACCAAGAAAATCGAACATGAAAACAACTCTGGAATTCCAAGATCAAAGCAAACTGAAACCTACCAAAAATTCGCAGAAAAAAGAGGAAAAAGAAGAAAAAGGCGTTACCTGCCGTGAAGATCGAGCCGAGGAGGGTGTCGGAGCAAACCTGCAGAAAAAAACGATGATGAATAGGCATAGGAAGACGAGGAAGAGGAAAGAGGGGCGGGAACGGAAGCATACCAGGCAGACACTTCTTCACGATCGGGATCGGGGAGGGCGACGGAGGAGGAAGAGCGAACATGCGATATCGGGAAAACCGGGGAAAAACCACGCGGGAGGATAGGTTTAGGGGGATCGTAATATTAGGTTTATAAGAAAACCGGTGGAATTGACCCAGAAAACCAATATCTACCTATTTGTGCCGCACCGAACAGAAGAATTGGTTTTCTTGAAGCCAAAACCAATTCTTCAAAACCAATTCCTGCGCGCCGAACGGGCTCTTAATGAAATTATTAGGTTTTTGCCAAGTTGAAATTCTGTGAAGCGAAAACAAAATTAAGAGCTTAATGAAATATACTTGCTTAGAGCTTAATGAAATAATATTAATTAATATTTATATTAAAATAATAAAAATTTTAAAAATATTGCTTGTATCCTTGTTTGTTTTAAATCACACTTCCTGTATCTGTTTCGTATCATATCCCGGTTTTATCCCCGTGCTACATAGCCCTTTTTCATCTTCACCAAGCTCATAATCGAATGTGCAAAAAATACGATACTCATCACCGTGATTTGATTTTTCACTAGGAAAATAGATGTGGTTAAAATTAAGTATGCATAGACATTAAGACAAGTATTACTATCATGTCAATTGAATTTAAAATAATCACACAAATATTATGATCCATCAAAAATTCAAAAAAAAATTGTTTATAAATTAGAGTTGGTTTTAAATGCTTAAATTTTTCCGTTTTCATATTTTTCTTAAAATATTTATAGGAGCTTCACTTTTTAGGCCTCGTTTGGCGGAGCGGATCCACCGCGGTTGCGCGGACTACCCCTCACCGTCGCGCGGACTACCCCGCACCGTCGCGCGGACTACCCCGCACCGTCGCGCGGAGCGAGATCTGCCCTACCCAAAAAATTTGTGGATTCCCATGGATTTCATCCACGCCGCAGCAACCGCGGAGGCGGTTGCCTCCCGCGCAAATTTCATCCGTAGGAATAAGTGGCGCCAAACGAGGTCTTAGTGTTATAATATTAAATTGTGTTATAGGCTAATATATAAAGCCTATTTGTCGCCCTAATAGATAATGAAGAACATTGTTCGTAACTTGGTATCAGAGCAACGTCGTACGTTTCCGCATCCGTGATCCGTCCGTCTCCTGCAAGGTCGCGACCTCCAGCGGCTCATCCCGCGACCTCCAGCGTGCATCTCCCCCCTCTCAGAAGCCGCCTCCCACGACTCTCCGTCTCCCACGACTCCTCCGTCTCCCACGACTCCTCCATCTCCCATGACTCCTCCATCTCTCACGACTCCTCTGTCTCCCACAACTCCTCACGTCTCCCGCGACTTCGGCCCTCGCAGTAGCTTCGCGCGGTTGCAACGTCCCTGGCTGCGGCCAGGCCGACCGCAGCGTGTCTTCCGAGCCGCACAACGGATCTTCCCCACTACAGCAAGCCATCCTAGCATCCAGTTGGTGCCTCCAATCTCCTCCTCCCTATGCCGCAAGTTGTACGGGGAATGATGAAAATGATTGCATCTAGGGCAGGAGGAGGCCTTGCTTGATTGATGTGGTGACTAGTGAGGAAGCTGATATGTGGCGATGAAGGACGGTACAATGGAGGAGGTCTTCAAAATGTTGGGTCCGGATGAGTTGGCCACATTATTGAGGGTGTTGGGTTCATTGCACAAACCGATGAAGCTGGAACTTCCAGCGATTGATCCGAAGCTTGATGGATCGGCCACCTATCTGAGTTGGTCACGTCGTGTGAAGAAAACCCTCGCAGTGAAATAGGTTGGGAGCTTCCTGACGAGGGCGTTGAAGAACCTAGAGTTTGGAGGAGATGAGTGGGACTCGACCCATATGACGGTGTTTATGTGGCTTCTCAGCTCGGTTGTCCCATCGATTGTCGTCACGGTTGATGGCCTCGAGACGGTCATGGAAGTTTGAGACAAGCTGAAGAACACATATGATGACGTGGGGAACACTCTGCGGGTCTTCCAGGTGAATGGAGAAATTGATGACACTGTTCAAAGAGAGAAGAAGGTGCAGGAGTATGCCTCCGAGTTGGAATGTCTATGGGTGGATTATGATCACACCTCCGGAGGGAGGTGTTACAACAACTCGCAGTGTCAGGCTTCCAAGATCATTGTGGAGGAGAGGACGATGAAATTCCTAAAGGGATTAGATGGCAAGTTTGATCAGCGGAGAGTCCTGCTTCTTTCTGGTACGAAGATTCCTATGCTTACCGAAGTCATCTCTGTCATGAACCAGGAGGAGACGCGTGTCAAACTTCAGGCAAGGAAGGAAAGTCCACTACTGTGAAGTCAACACTGTCAGTTGTTGGCCCTGGTGTTACTGGACAGAGGGAAGAAATCTGGCATTGCTACAACTGTGAAGAGGCGGGCCATCTGAGGCTTGCCTGCCCCAAGCTGCCCAAGGAGAGAGATTTGGGTAGTGGACAGGGACGTGGACATAGTTGGGCTCGTGGTGGCTGAGGAGGATATCATGCCAATTTGGGCATGACTGACAGTGCGGAGGAAGTCGACATTCTCTATACAGAGGCGGAGCAAACCATTATGAGCATGGTGGAGGACATCAAGAGGAAACAAATGGGCGAGGAGAGCAGGGATGTAGTTGTGTGTGTGTGGGGGGGGGGGGGGGGGGTCCTATGTATGCCCACCCAACATATGGATCTCTTGCTCTTGCATCCATATCTTCCTCCAGGGCATTAGATTGAAGCATTAACTTAGGAGCTTCACGTCACGTAACAAGAAATGCTGGGGAGTTTTTCATTTACACTCGCCTAGCTGTTGCCGATAGAATCCAGACGACGGATGGTACATTCCAACCAATGGTTGGTAAGGGTAATATTAATTGTTCAGGTTCAATAAAACTGTCCAATATTTTGCATGCTCCTTTTCCATTTAATTTCTTAACCATTAGTTCCAGATGTATTGTTTCCTTTGATATTCTCAAGGTGACTTTCCAAGAGAAAGGGACGAGGCGGATACTTGGACTGGGACTTGGCATGACGAACTGTGGTATCTGGATTGGGGAGGATTGGACGCAGCTCTAGTATCTGTAGTAGAGAAGGCAGTAGTTGAAGAACAAAGGGTGAGTGCAGAGGATACGCTGGTACTCCATCACAGGCAATTGGGGCACCCTTCGTTTGGTTATTTAATGCTCTTTTTGAAAAAGCAAATAAAGCTAAATTGGTATGTGATGTTTGGATTTAGGCAAGCTTACTAGAAGTTCATATGTTAGTACGGGCTGAAGAAGCTCTTCTGTTTTTGATGTAGCTCATTTCGATGTATCTCCACCTTATGTTGTAAGTTTTTTAAAAGGTTATAAGTACTTTGTCACTTTTATTGATTGTACATCCCATGTCACTTGGTTATATTTGATGAAAAATAAAAGTGAGGTATTTACCTGTTTCCGCAATTTTCACAAACACGTTCAGACACAATATACTGCAGTGATTAAGGTACTAAGGTAGGATAAAGGGACAAAATACACTAATAAGGCAATGAAGGAGTATTGATCAATCCATCGGATATTGCACCAGACCACTTGTGCATACACACCAACACGGAATGCAGTGGTAGAAAGGAAGAACAAACAACTTCTGGAGATGTCAAGGAGTATGATGCTCAACATGAAGGTTCCTTAGAGTCTGTGGGAATATGTGGTGTTGACAGCAGCACAACTGATCAACAGAATGCCATCACAGGTTCTGGAGTGGAAGTCGTCATGTCAGCGGTTGCAAGGACATAATGGGGGGATCCTTCCTTTGAAGGTATTTGGGTGTGTGCTTCGTGAAGGACAACAGGTTGGGTGTTGGTAAGCTTGATGCGAGGGCAGTCAAGTGTATCTTTGTGGGCTACTCTCGTGCTCAGAAGGGATATGTGTGATGGAATCAAGTGGAGAAAAGAAGCTATGTGAGCATGGATGTTCACTTTAGAGAGAAAGAACAGTACTTCTAACAGGAGGGAGCTCTACTCACACCAGATTTGTAGATACCAAAGATATGAGGCGAGAGAGGGAGAATTTGGTGACAGATTTGGAGTATGGCAAGGAGGATCTGCGGAGGAGCAAGAGAATGATGAGGAGCAGCTGCAAGAGATTAAGGAGAGGCGAGGTGTTAGACCTACGACTCATGGGGAGCTACTTACATATAGTAGGAGGAGGAAGCTGCCAACAATACCAGCTTCAATGTATGTGCTCAGTCTAGCTCCTAATCCCTTGGCTACGTAAGTCCCTACTCATGGAGTACCTTCATCACTGCAAGCCTCATGTGATATCATTCCCTCTACTTCTCCTCCCCCAATTGTCACATTTTGGAGGACTACTAGCCACAATGCGGGAAATCCTCCTGATAGATACGGTTGGGACCTTGCTTCCTTTGTCTCTTATGATCATATCTCATCATCTCATGAAGCATTCATTGCATCGTTGGATAGTATTATTGTTCCTAACAATTGACAGGTTGACAAAGACGATCCAAAATGGAAGACAACGATGAAGGAGGAGATGAGGGCTCTTGGGAAGAACAAGGCTTTGGAGTTGGAACTGTTGCCGAAGGATTAGAAGATTGTTGGGTGCAAATGTGTGTTCACTGTGAAGCAGAACCCAGAGGGATAGGTCGAGCGCTACAAGGCTCGATTGGTTGCCAAGGGATACAACCAAACCTATGGCATCGATTACGATGAGACATTTGCACCTGTTGCGAAGATGAGCACCGTCAGGACTTTGATCAGCTTGGCGGTGAATGGTGGATGGAGGCTGCACCAACTAGATGTGAAGAATGCATTTCTTCATGAAGAACTAGCAGAGGAGGTGTACATGGAGATACCACCAGGGTTTGGCACAGCCAAGACACAAGGCAAAGTCTGCAAGTTGGAGAAGTCCTTCTATGGGCTGAACCAGTCACCTCGCGCGTGGTTCGACAGGTACAGGAAAGTAATGATTGGAATGGGTTATCAACAGATAAACGCTGATCATACAGTGTTTATCTGGTAGAATGAAGGTCACATCACCATGCTAGCGGTATATGTGGACGATATGATCATCACATGGGATGATGAGCGGGAGATTGATTGTCTCAATGGGGTTCTGGGCAAAGAGTTTGAGATGAAGGATCTGGGTTTTCTTAGATATTTCCTTAGGATTGAGATTGCTTACAACGTAGAGGGACAGTCCTTTCCTAAAGGAAATATGCTTTGGATCTCCTCACAGAAACGGGGAATGTTAAGGTGCAGACCTGTTGCGACACCAATCAATAAGAAGTGTAAATTGGGTGTTGAGGCCAGGAACCAGTGGATCGTGAGATGCATCAAAAGCTAGTCGGGAGGCTGATTTACTTGAACCACACTCACCCGGACATCTCCTCTGTTGTGAGCGTGGCGAGCCGCTACATGCATGACCCACGGAAGGGCCATATGGATGTTGTGTACCATGTTTTGTGATACTTGAAGAATGCTCCTGGCAAGGGACTGATGTTCAGAAGGAACGAGCGCGTGAAGATTGAGGGTTATTGCGACTCTGACTAGGCAAGCTTTGTGGATGACAGGAGGTCCACCTCAGGCTACTGTATATTTGTGGGAGGCAACCTGGTTTCCTAGAGGAGCAAGAAACAGTTAATAGTGGTAAGATCGATAGCAGAAGCAGAGTATAGAGTCATGTCATTTGGGGTTGCAAAACTTCTGTGACTGAAGTTGGATCAAGGAAATAAGATGAAGTTGTGATGTGACAGTAAGTCAGCCATCAGTATTGCAAATAATTCAGTCTAGCACGATCGAACCAAGTATATAGAGATTGATAGGTTTTTCAAAAAAAAAAACTTAATGGTGGGAAACTGAAGTTTAGTCACGTCTCAACCAAGGGTCAGGTAACAGATTGCTTGACCAAGAAACTCAATTCAGAGGATATGATCAGAGGTTGTAACAAGATAGGCTGAGTGAATATTTTTTGCCAATTTTAAGGAGTGTTGTAATATTAAAATGTGTTATAGGCTAATATATAAAGCCTATTTGCTGACCTAATAGATAATGAAGAGCATTGTCCATAACTCTTAGTCCATCACCAGTTCCTACAATTGTTGAAGGTGGGTTACCCCAGCCCCACTCAAGGCTACCGTATTTATTTTTAACAAGGAATACCATAGATAGTTTTGCACTTGAAATGACTTGCAGAAGAAGTAATTTGGGAGACCATTGATGACTTCAAAAATGTTTTCCCTTCGTTACATCATGAGGACAAGTGTTGGTGTTTTTGAACAAAAACTTGAGAACATATACAAAGGATAGCCAAAACAAGAGCAGCTTTTTTTCATTGAAGCGGGAAAGTACACCTCACATCCTAAGTTATCAAAGACGGAAGGCGCACCGAGGCGTAAAGGGCCCCTGGAGCCTAGGCGCAAGGCGCAGGCACGCGCCTGAGGCACGTGAGGCGCACAAATGAGGGAAAAAGGAAATTGAGCGAATTGGGCGCCCAATTCGCTGAAATTGAGCAAATTGGGCGCTCAAGTGTGCCTAGGGGTGCCTTAGGTGCGTCTGAGATCATGTTTTTGCCCATCTCAAAAAGTTTTTTTATAAAAAAACATCTTGAAAGGCCCAGGCGCGCTTGGGAGCCTGGGCGCGCCTGGGAGCCTGGGCGCGCCTGGGGCACATCGCCAGCCTCAGCCGTGCTGAGGCGCGGCGGGCTGCGCTCGGCGCCTCAGGCGCGCGCCTTGACAACTAAGCTCACATCCCTATTGTTTTTTATAATTCCATACCATTTTCAGTATTGTTGAGAAAAACAGCACACGCATTTCTGAAAAAGATAATATTAAAGTCTTAGCTATACTCAAAAGATGCTTATGTAGATAAGGTTTAAGACTTTACTAGCCCAATCTAGATGGGCATGGTTTCAAAAAAAGATTGTTCAGGGTCAAACACAAGAACTACAACAGTTCTCGCGCATAATGTGTTATTCCACAACTCCAAGTTCTCAGTTTCAGAAATTTGTCATTGGGAAAACCCTTGATAACGATGTCCGCCACTTTATCTTCAGAAAGACAATAAATGAGTTACTTCATCTTCTTCAATTGCTTCACCTCACGAATGAAATGATACTTAACAGCAATGTGGCGTGCACAATTATACAAAATTGAATTCTTTACGATTGCAATAGCGGACTTATTTCCACAAAACTGTGTTGCATCTTGTTTCATCCAAAAATCTTCGAGAATTCTTCTCAACTAAATCACTTGAGAAGCAACCATACTAGCTGAAACATTTTTAGCTTCTGCACAGGATTGAGGATTGATTGCAGCTTTTTTATGCCCACCAAAATGCACTTTTCATATTGTTGAAAGAGCTCAAAAACTTGTATGTATTACTTGTGTGTCTAAATACAAGGAGAGAATACAAATATATAGGAAGAAGAAGAGAGAAAAAATCCTATACAAGATGTGGGACTAAAGGAGGAGAGAAGATAAAACAATAAATGGGCCCAATAATGGACCCTTTACAGGAGCTATTTTAACACTCCCCCGCAAGCTGGAGCGTACAAATCGTATGCGTCAAGCTTGGACAAGCATTGATAGAAGAGTGTCTTGGAAAGAGCCTTCGTGAAGACATCCGCAACTTGTTCCGATCCTGGGACATGCTTTAGGTCAAGCTTCTTCATTTGAACATTTTCCCGTATGAAGTGACAATCGACCTCAATATGCTTCGTTCTTTCGTGAAAGACCGGGTCATTTGCGATGTGTATGGCGGCTTGACTGTCACAAAGGAGAAGAGCCGGTGATGGTAACTTTACACCCAGATCAGTAAGAAGACTCTCAAGGCATGTCAATTCTGATACAACTGATGTCATTGCCTGGTACTCTGCCTCGGCTGAAGATCGAGCAACGACCGCTTGTTTCTTACTTCGCCAAGTAACAAGATATCCGCCAAGGTAAGTGCAAAAACCACTCGTAGATCGCCGGTCATCGAGAGAGCCAGCGTAATCAGCATCTGAATATGCCACCAATGTTGGAGCAGAAGAGGAGGTCCTGTAGACAAGTCCCTGACCAGGAGCGGTTTTCAGATACCTGAGAATTCGTTCCACTGCTTGAAGATGAGATTTTCGAGGAGAGTGCATGTATTTGCTGACAAAACCAACAGCAAAGGAAATATCCGGTCTGGTAACCGTGAGATATATCAGTTTTCCAACAAGACGTCGATAATATTCAGGATTCTGGAGAAGGAGATCGGAGTCAGATGCCTGGGCACACAGTTTGTGGTTCACATCCATAGGAGTATCACTTGGCTTGCAGCCGGACTGGCCCGCATCATGAAGAAGGTCAAGACAATATTTCTGTTGAGAGAGAGTGAGCCCATCCGTCCTTCTGGCAATCTCAAGACCCAAAAAATAGCGAAGAGGTCCCAAATCCTTTGTCTGGAAGACTGAGTTTAGATGGAATTTGACTGTCTGTATCCCTTGAGAGTCATCTCCAGTAATGATAATATCGTCGACGTATACTAACACCGTTCCTGTTGGTTGGTGACGAGTAAAGAGCGAGAAGTCGGCCGAGCTCCGTGTGAAGCCAATCTCACGGAGGACCTTGCTGAATTTTTCAAACCATGCCCGTGGAGATTGTTTGAGACCATATAGAGCCTTTTTAAGATGGCAGACCTGAGACTCCCCCGTAGTCTCAAACCCGGGTGGTTGTTGCATGTAGACAGTTTCCTGAAGATCCTCATTCAAGAAAGCATTTTTGATATCCGATTGAAAGAGAGGCAACCGGCGATGGACAACAACAGAGATGAGGACGCGAACACTATTAAGTTTCGCAACCGGAGAGAACGTTTCCTCATAATCTAGCCCCTCCTGTTGAGTGAAACCTCTAGCCACAAGACGGGCCTTTAGACGGGCCTTTAGACGGTCAATTGTCTCATCGGCAGCATGTTTGATGGCAAAGACCCACTTGTACCCAACTGGTTTCTGGCCCGGTGGAAGGGGAACAACAGACCATGTCTGGTTAGACCAGAGAGCAGACATTTCTTCCTCTATGGCCGCTCGCCATCCTGGATGTTGAAGCGCCTCCTGCACAAAATTAGGAATAGCAACCGAAGAGAGAGAAGTAGCCAAAGTGTGTAAATGGGGAGAGAGGCGATGAAGAGAGATGTAGTTTATCAGTGGATGAGCAGTGGAAGGCGATACCTGATCATTTGGACGCGGAGTATCCATGGTAGAGACCGACGGCAGAGGGGCAATGGAAGTGGTAGAGCGACGAGTGTAGACGCGGATAACTGGTGGTTTGGAGGGAACGACAGTCTGTTTAGAGAGAACGACAGTCTGTTTAGAGGGAACGACAGTCGGAGGAGTAGTTGCGGGAATGACCGGGCGGGGGATGGATGGAGGAGTAGGTGTGGGTGGGAGATGGTCAGGTAAGGGAGCAGGAAAGAATGGTTGATCCTCGCGAAAAGTGACATCAGCAGAAACGGAGATCTTGCGTGTAGCAGGAGAATAACATGCATACCCCTTTTGGGTGCGTGAATATCCAACAAAGATATGCTTGGCCGCTCAGGGATCCAACTTATCCGAGGAAGGCCCCAAACGGTGGACATAGCAGAGGCTACCGAATACACGAGGTGGGAGAGGAAAAGCTGGAGTGGAGGGAAAGAGTATGCTAAACGGAGTAGCATAGTTGAGAATAGAGGAAGAGAGACGGCTAATGAGAAAACAGGCGGTCGAGACCGCAAAGTTCCAATATGGTTTGGAGACATGCATTTGAAGCATGATGGAACGGGCAACATTGAGTAAGTGACGATTCTTGCGTTCGGCAACACCGTTTTGTTGCGGCGTGTAAGCGCAGGAAGTTTGATGTAGAATCCCGAACTCAGAACATAAAACAGTAAATTCGTGACTAGTGTACTCACGAGCATTGTCAGTTCGTAGTACTTTGATGGTCGTGTGGAATTGCGTACAGGTTTCGAGGACAAATGCTCGAAAGACACGGGGAAGCTCGGAGCGATCACAAAGTAAGTATAGCCAGGTAGTGCGAGAGTGATCATCAATAAACGTTATAAAATACCGGAAACCGGAAATACTAGTAATTTTAAATGGTCCCCAAATATCCGAATGCACTAAATCAAAAGGAGCAGCGCTCCGAGTACAATGGGAAGAAAAAGATGAACGAGTCTGCTTGCCGAGGATACATGAGTCACACTGAAAGGGGGTAAAAGAAACATCGGGGAGAGCCCGTTGGAGGACCGGTAGAGGAGTATGCCCAAGTCGACGATGCCAATCAGTTGAAGAGACGGATGAGAGGATGGTGGGAGAGTCGTTGAGAAGGTAGAGCCCATTCCGCAGCCGGCCTTTACTAATGGTAGTCTGCGTCCGTCGATCATGTATAACAAAAGAAGAGGAAGTGAATATAACAGAACAATCCAGATCATTAGTAAGCCGTCCAACAGAAAGTAAATTGAACGGTGAACTCGGGACGTGAAGAGCCGAGCGAAGGGAGATGGAGGAGGTGAGAGGAAGATTTGCCGAGCCGGAGACGGGAACAGTGGCTCCATTGGACACAGTAATAGACTGTGGATAAGGGGAAGTCAGGTACTGGGCAGGTCAATGTGAAGTAATGTGATGAGTAGCGCCAGAGTCCACAATCCAGCCCAAGCCGGTGGAGAGACAAGCGGTACCTGTGTTAGAGACGGAGGCAATGGAGGCAAATGGTGGGTGGAGCAATCCCTGAAGATGCTGGAGCTGAAGACTGACACTCTCAAGATCAGGACGACCAGCATCGGTAGCAACAGAAGCCGTCAGGCGAGGAGGATAGCAAACTTTCTTGTAACAGGTTGCCTCGAGATGACCATCTTTCCCGCAGAAAGAACACTTCGGCCGACCCCGGCCACCACGACCACGGCCCCCCCGAGTAGAAGGAGGAGGGTATGGTAGAAGCGGAGGTGCCTGCTGAAGAAGGGTCGGAGGAGCCGGAGTATCTGGAGGAGGTGATACTCGGAGAATCATGGAGCACACATCAGAAAAGGATGGTGTGGTAGAGGAAGCCAGGACCTGAGCACGAATGCTCTGAAGGTGAGGGGAAAGACGGGCCATGATGATGGCAGTACAGGAGGCTTCCTTCCGAGCGCGCTGAGCAGCAGCATCATTGGTGAAGGTTTGATGCTGGATCCATGCTTCAGCAAGAGTCTTTGCACGAGCAACAAAGGAGGTCATATCTGAAGCCCCTCCAGCGTCAAGAGCAAAGAGGTCAGTGAGGATGTCATAGAGATGTTGGAGGCTGTCCCGTCCAGAATATAAGGAGTGTATCTCAGTCCACATATCTTTGGCAGTCTCATGATACATAGTCATTTGATATGGCTCACCATCTAAAGAATTCAAGATCCAGGTCTGAACTCGGCCATCATTGCGGAGCCAGTCATCGGTAAGAGGGGTGGGAGGAGCCTGAGTAAGGTGAGGGAGAAGGCCCTTGGCCTGAAGAACCCGTCTAACAGAATGTACCCAAGGGCCGAAGTTCTTCTTTCCAGAAAGAGGGATGGTAGTTCAGCTCGTCACAGACTTCTGCAGTGCAAGTCGGGCGGTCAGTCGGACAAGCCGGGCGATCAGCAGGCGGGCTGGCCGTCGAGCCAGAGGAGTTACCGGAAGAGCCCATAAGGGCATACCGCAGAGGCAGCCGGCTGAGCTCGCTGCGAGAAGGGCAGGAGGCCGCTGCGAGAAGGGAGCAAGGCCGCGGCGAGGAGAGGACAAACCGCCAGCGAGAAGACAAGGAGGCCGCTGCGAGAAGGGATTGGCCGCGGCGAGAAGAGGACAAACTGCCTGCGAGAAGACAAGGAGGCCGCCGCGAAAATGACTGAGGAAGACCACGACCAGAATGCGGATAGGCAGCAGTCCGCACGGTCAAGCCGGACACCAGCGAGTAGTCAGTTCGCGACCAGAGGGCAGAAACAAAAGAGAGACCGCCCCGGTCTAGGTGAAGCCAGCAACGGTCAGAGAGCGGAAGGAAACCGCGAGAGAATGCAAGCGAGATGAAGGAAACAGAGAGAAGGCGAAGCCGCAGCGGACAGAAGGCGAAGCCGTAGCGGACAGAAGGCGGAGCCGCAACGGACAGAAGGCGAAGCCGCAGTGGACAGAAGGCGAAGCCGCAACGGACAGAAGGCGAGGCCGCAGCGGACTTGCAGCGGACAAGGAAGCAGAGGCCGAGCACGAAGCAAGAGGGAGAGGAACTCGCAGCGGATAGAAGGGGAATCCGCAGCGGATAGAAAAGAAGTGGACCCCGCGAATTAGAGAGAATGGTGGCTATAAAAGGGTCTGAGGGTGGAACCACGGAGAGGGAGAGGAGAAGAGGAATGCAGAGGCAAACCGCAGAGCCTGCGGATAGGAGCCCGCGGATAGGAGACCGGAGCGGGTAGGCTCACAGTCCGCAGGAGAAGCGGAGAGGGGCGGGCGGGGGAGGGTTGGGGGGTTAAAGAGAAGGAAACCGCACCGGAAAGACCGCTCCCTCTGATATCATGTTGAAAGAGCTCAAAAACTTGTATGTATTACTTGTGTGTCTAAATATAAGGAGAGAATACAAATATATAGGAAGAAGAAGAGAGAAGAAAATCCTATACAAGATGTGGGACTAAAGGAGAAGAGAAGATAAAACAATAAATGGGCCCTTTACATGGGCTATTTTAACACATATCAACTAAGCATATAGCCCAATCACTCTCACAATATCAGTGTAACTTCATTTTAGAGAATTTCCAATATTAAATACCAAAGTTAATTTTACCATTGATGCATCTTAACATTCTTTTTGCAACACCAAAATGGCATTGAGATGGTTTATTGATGAACCTTGCCATTAAACTAAAAGCAAATATAATATACAACCTTGTTGCAGTAAGATACAACAAAATTTAGATCAAACTTCTATATAATGTCTCATCACCTTTCATTGCATCATATTCCTTGTTGAACTTCTCATTCACAATCAATGGTATAAAAAATAGATTGCAAATTTCCATAACAAACTTCTTCAAAATACAAATAAACATGTCATTATTTCCTTGGTAAATTTATATACCGAGAAATTAGTGAAGCAAACCCATATCGCTCATTTCATGCATCTTCATCACTTCATTATTTCCACAAAATAGTACAGCTACGTATAAGAGATTGTTAGAAAAGCCTCCTTTAGGGCGCATCTTGGGGCCCATCCTTCTCTCTTCTCTCTCTATTTGTATTAGTCCCACATCTTGATTTGGGATTTCTCTCTTTCTTCTTCCCCTATATAAATGTATTCATACTTATAATTATCAATTCAAGAAGTATATACAAGGTTTGGAGCTTTCTCTACATGGTATCAGAGCCACCGGTCCTCAGCCTACGGTTTTGCCTTTCTACCCGCCAGCTCGCCTAGCTTCTGCGGACTGCTCGCCTAGCTTCTGCCTACCCGCCTCATTCCGGTCTGCGGCTCTATCCGCTCCGGTTGCGGCCTTCCTTCTCTTATCCGCATAGCTTCTGCGGACTGCCCTCTTTGTTTCCGCTTCTCTTCTTCTCCTCTGTGGTTCCACCCTCCTCAGGCTTCTTATAGCCATCTTCTCCACTGACCCGTGGGGACCACCTCCTTATCCGCTGCGGACTCTCATCCTGTCCGCTGCGAGCTCTTCTCCTTGCTGCCACGCGCTCTTCTTCTCCACTGCGAGCTCACTTCTTATCCGCAGCGAGCTCCTCTCCTCTTGACCGCTACGGTCTCCTTGCTGCTTGAGTTCTTCAACCTCGCGGTCTCCTCTTCTCCGCTGCGAGCTTCTCTCCTTATCCGCTGCGGACTCTCCTTTTAACCGCGCCATCTCTTCTTCTGTCCGCTCGAGCTTCTCTACTCACGGACTTCTCCTTCCCCGCAGCAGGCTCTTCTCTTGTCCGCCGAGTTCCTCTCCTCTCGCCTGCTCGCGTGGTTGTTTCTGGACTCTTGTCGCGGCCTGCCTCCTCTTCTCGCGACCTCGTCTCGTCGCTTGCTCTACAAGCGCGGACACCCTTTCTGTCTACCCGCTGCGATCTCTCTTTCTATCCGCCGCGGGCCCTTCCTCTTACAGCTTTGAGTTGTTTTACTCGCGGTCTCGTCTGCTGACCGCTCGAGTTCCTAGCTCGCAGTATCTTGCTTCCCGCTGTGACCTTTCCTTACCGGTGCGAGTTCTCCTCTCTACCTCTATCCGCGGATGTCCACCTGACCGTGTGGGCTTCCCTTTCCGCATTTTGGTCGCGATCTGCCTAATCGCTGGTGTGACCGCGCGGACTGATCCCCTTCTCGCTACGGCCTCCCGCTCTGCCTCTTCTTGGTGCGACCTGCTCCTTCTCTCTGCGGTCTGGTCCTTCCCGCTGCGGCCTGGTCCTTCTCGCGGTGACTTCCTTTCCCCGTTGCCGCTTCTCGACTCGTTAAGGCTGTGTTTTCCTTGGCCCGGTCTGTCTTTATCCGCCCGGTCTGGTTCCTTATTCGCCAGGTGGTTGCTTCTGTTGCGGTCTTCTCCTAACCGCGCAGCCTGCTTGTTTCTAGCCGCTGCGGACTCTGTTCTTACCGCGCTGGTCGTGGTCCGTTTCTTGCCGCTGGTGCGTTGTCACTGTGACCGCTGCGGACTATTCCTTGCAAAATGATCAGCTGCCCTTCCGGCTCTGTGGTGTCTGTTTCTGATGGTGGTACCTCCTGCCTTGCTCACAGCTCATCTTGGATTTTGGATTCTGGGGCCTCTCACCACATTACATCACGGAAACCACCACAATATTTGAACTACGTGCATCCCCAGTTCATTACTGTTGCTAGTGGGGACACACTTCCCGTCTCTGGTGCGGCAGATATTAACCTCACTCCCTCCATTACTCTTCGCTATGCTCTTCATGTTCCGGGCTCTCCGTTCAACCTTCTCTCTATTGGTCGACTCACTGCTGACCTCGATTGTGCTGTTATTTTTTCTTCTAACTCGTGTGTTGTGCAGGATCGCAAGACGCAAACCATCATTGGAAAAGGGCATCTGTCGAATGGTCTCTATATCCTTAACCCGTCTCCCCCAACGGTGTTGTCGTCTATTAGCACCGTTGATTGGCATCGACGTCTGGGTCATGCTCCTCTAAACATCCTCAAAAAATCTCTCTCAGACGTGTCCTTCCACGAGTTCACGTGCGAGTCCTGTATCTATGAGAAACATCATCGCTCTACGTTCTCACCACATCCTTCTCGGCGTCCTGCTCCCTTTGATCTTGTTCACTTCGATATTTGGGGCCCTTACAAAATTACAAGTGTTTTTGAATATCGTTACTTTGTCACATTTGTCGATGACTACTCTCGGGTGACCTGGCTGTATCTCCTTCGTGACCGCTCTAAATTGTCCGGTGTATTCCGTACCTTTTTCCTTGAAACTCGCAACCAGTTCTCCACAACCATTAAAACCCTTCGCACCGATAATGTCCGTCAATACACTAATTATACCTTCTCTCACCTCTGTGCAGAGTTTGGGATCATCCATCAGACCTCTTGTGTCTATACCTCCCAACAAAATGGCGTTACTGAACACAAGAATCGTCACATGCTCGAGGTCACCCGCTCCCTTATGATTCAGATGAATGTCCCAAAACAATATTGGAATTTTGCGGTTTCAACCGCTTGCACTCTTATTAACTGCATGTCTTCATCTATCCTCAATTTTACGGTTCCTTTTAATCTCCTTTTTCCCTCCCAACCTCCATTCTCCATCACCCCACGCGTGTTTGGGTGAGTATGTTTTGTTCATCATCTTGGTCTGTCCACTGACAAGCTTGGCCCCCGTGCCACTAAATATATGTTTGTGGGCTATTCTCGAACTCAGAAGGGCTACGTTTGTTTTTCTCCCACGGATCGCAAGATGGTTACTTCTGCTGATGTCACCTTCCTCGAAGATCAGTCGTATTACTCTCAACCTATTGACCCTCCTCCTCCGCCACCTCTCTCGCGCCCTGTTATTCCCGTAAATTCCACCATTCCACCTCTACTTCCCACACCCATCCCACCTAAACCACATACACCACCAGTCATTCGTGTGTACACTCGACATCCACCCTCGTCTATTACCCTACGAGAGCTGCCCCGCTCTAATGATGCTTTGCAACCTGCGGCTCCGACAACTGCTTCCATTGCTCACTCGATGGTCAACTTTGTCTCTCTTCACCGCCTCTCTCCGGAACACCGTCAGAGTGTTCTCTCTTTATCCTCTATATCCACGCCTAATTCTGTACAGGAGGCTCTTCACCACCCCGGATGGCGGGCGGCCATGGAAGATGAAATACGGGCTCTCTGGGCTAACCGAACTTGGGATCTGGTTCCTCTTCCTGCAGGTCAATCCTGTGTTAGCTGCAAGTGGATCTTTGTTATTAAACATGCGGCGGATGACACCGTTGAGCGTCTAAAGGCCCGCCTCGTGGCCCGGGGTTTTACTCAGCAACATGGCCTTGATTATGAGGAAACCTTTTCTCCGGTGGCCAAATTGAACACGGTCCGCGTTCTTCTCTCCCTGGCTGTTCATCGTCATTGGCCACTTTATCAGCTGGATATTAAGAACGCGTTTCTCAACGGAGATCTGCAGGAGACTGTTTACATGCACCAACCTCCCGGGTTTGAGACCACGGGGGAGTCTCAGGTCTGTCATCTTCGGAAAATCTATTTATTGTCTCAAACAGTCCTCGCGCGCTTGGTTTGAAAAATTCAGCAAGGTTGTCTGTGATATTGGCTTTATTCGAAGCTCGGCAAATTTTTCCCTCTTCACCCGACACCGGTCAACCAGAACTGTGATCCTACTTGTCTATGTTGACGATATCCTCATTACTAGCAACGATATTACAGGGATACAACATATCAAGAAGCAGTTAAATTCCACTTTTCAGACCAAAGATCTTGGCAACCTTCGGTATTTCCTTGGGCTTGAGGTTGCACGACGCCCTGATGGTCTTGTGTTATCCCAACGGAAGTATTGTATGGACCTCCTTCATGATGCCGGTTATTCTGGATGCAAACCTGCGGATACTCCTATGGATGCAAATCACAAACTCTCAGCCCACAGCTCTGACTCCGACAAGCTCCTTACAAATCCAGAATACTATAGACGCTTGGTTGGGAAGCTAATCTACCTTACGGTCACTCGACCAGATATCTCTTTTGTTGTGGGAGTCGTAAGTCGTTTTATGCATGCTCATCGGACATCTCACCTTCAAGCTGTCGAGCGCATTCTTCGATATCTCAAGATCGCTCCAGGACAAGGGCTTGTGTACAAGCCATCCACATCTTTATCCCTTGTCGCGTACTCTGACGCTGACTATGTCGGGTCCATTGATGATAGGCGTTCCACAACAGGTTTTTGTACCTACTTCGGTGTACATCTCATAACCTGGCGTAGCAAGAAACAGAATGTGGTTGCTCGCTCTTCTGCTGAAGCTGAGTACCGCGCTATGGCTGCTGTTGTTTCCGAGTTAACTTCGCTTGAGAGCCTTCTGAGAGACTTGGGTGTTCGTCTCTCATCACCAGCGACCTTATTTTGTGACAGTCAAGCGGCAATCCATATTGCCAAGAATCCAGTCTTTCACGAACGCACAAAGCATATTGAAGTTGACTGTCACTTTATCCGAGAAAAGGTACAGGCAAAGAAGAAAGATTTGGAGCATGTTCCTGCTGCAAACCAAGTTGTCCGACATCCTGACTAAAGCTCTCTCCCGTCCACTATACTACCAGTTTTTATCCAAGCTTGGTGCCTACGACTTGTACGCTCCAGCTTGCGGGGGAGTGTTAGAAAAGCCTACTTTAGGGCCCATCCTTCTCTCTTCTCTCTCTATTTGTATTAGTCCCACATCTTGGTTTGGGATTTCTCTCTTTCTTCTTCCCCTATATAAATGTATTCATACTTGTAATTATCAATTCAAGAAGTATATACAAGGTTTGGAGCTTTCTCTACAAAGATAATAAGAGTAAACTTACCGTGACTTTTCACATATAAAGTAGGTTTACTTTTGCTCTTCTTACATATCCTTGAATATCAAGGTATCCATAAATTTGACTATACCATTCTCTTGAAGCTCGTTTTAGTCCATATAAAGCTTACTTCAATCGGTAAACTTTTTTTTTCTCCTTTAATCACAAAACCTTATGGTTATTCAACAAATATTACTTCCTCAAATTATTCATTTAAGAAGGTTATTTTCACATCAGTTGATATATGATACGATTACAATTAATTCCCGGAAGGAATCCGGCAAGGGGAAGGGACGACGAGGGTGAGCGAGAAGGAAGGAGGAAGAAAAGAGACGAAATTAGGGAGCAACTATAAAAAATACCTTCTTACATTCCAAGATGATTTCACACATAAACCTCCCTCCCTCCCTCTTATATAGATGAGGGAGAGCAACTAAACAAGGAAATACAAAAGGCACCAAAACAAGAAAATACAAAAGGCAACCCAACAAGAAAATACAAAACAATTAAGTTAATTGATTGTTATTAATTAGTATGAATCAATCAATATCAATTAATTAATTCATACAAATTAATTTTACGAAGGTCAATCATGACGGCTTCCATATGTGTGCTCCATAAAATATGATGAGGGGTCCACTTGAGTGAATGCGCCCACGACCACGACTTCCATATATGCGCTCCATAAATTATGACAAAGGGGGTCCACTTGAGTGAATGTGTATGTGACATGTGGACTCGTAACACTTATCCATCCTTCAAAACGAGCTTGCCCTCAAGCTCGTGTACCAAGCGGGTGGCCAGATCATCTGGTACCTTGAACTCCCGCCAGAATAAGGCCAAGTAACGTGTAGCAACGTCGACGGTGTTGGCGAGTCGCGGCGGCGCCATCGAAAAGACGGGAAGCAGAAGTAAATAGCTTCTGCAAGGTCGATGGAGCGGTGGTGAGAAGCAACCAAAAGGATGTCGTAGACGCAACGACGGGCAGCAGGAACGGATCCGTCGGGGAAAGCAGGCCACGGGATAGCAGAAGAGTCGGTGAAGCGGCCGGTGGAAGCGGCAAGGCAGGGGCCGGCGGAGCAAGAGCCAAGAGAGGAGGCGGTGAGATGGTCGAAGGAGGCGGCCAAGCGGGTGACCGGGGAGATGGCGGAAACGGTGGAGGTACGATCACCGTGGAGAGATGTGGTACGTCAGCGGCCGGTTCACTCTTGACGGGAGGAACGACTGCGGAGAGGAGGGTTCGGTTGGTGTCGTAGAGGAATATTGGGGGCGGCATGGCAAGATAACTCTCGCATGGTGCAGGAGGTAGCCATGGTGGAGAAAACTTAGGGCAGAGAACCTCGTGGGGGTTGCAGAAGCCCGTCCATGGTACACGAGAAGACGATTGACTTTGACATGGAGGGAGGCGCATGTAGCCGGGATTTGTGCAGCTAGGATAGCAAAATCTAGCCGAGTGTTGGTGGTCGGCGACGACAAGAACAGCGGCCCGGGAGCGACGGATTGAGCGGCATCCATGGTGCCCAGTATGTGGGTTGGATATAATGTCGGCGATGTCCATGGCGGCACGATAGGTTGGCACAACGAAATAGAGGCCCGGGGTGGCGGCATTCCAGCAGCAGAAACTGAAGGGGAAGCAGATCCGGCAGTCAAAAGCCCTACGGCACGGGGGATGGACGGTCGATGCCTGGAGCGAAGCGGGGCCAAGCACCGAGAGGCAGACGCTGCAGAACAGAGGCCCGGGCGGCGGTCTTCCTGCAACCGAAACGGAAGGATGGACCTTGGAAGCGGGGTGATGCGGAAGGATCGACGCATATTGGTGAATCGGGGTGATGCGGAAATAGCGGATGGGGGCGGACGCTGGCCCAGGCGCGGGATCGGGCACGAACATGAGGAGCGTCGCTGGCGTCGTGAGGCGGAGACGAGACGGTTCGTCGGTTCGGGCTGATGCATAATCGGAATAGATCGATGAGGAACCAGAATGGATCAGTGCGGAACGCGGACTCGCGGCGTGCGGGGGAATCAACAGCAACGAAGATCTGGCGGCCTACGGCGGCGGATCGGCAGGTCGGACCAATTGATACGATTACGATTAATTCCCGGGAGGAATCCGGCAAGGGGAAGGGCCGACGAGGGTGAGCAAGAAGGGAGGAGGAAGAAAAGAGACAAATTTAGGGAGCAACCCTAAAAAATACCTTCTTACATTCCAAAATGATTTCACACATAACACCCCCCCCCCTATATAGATGAGGGAGAGCAACTAAACAAGAAAATACAAAAGGCACTCAAACAAGGAAATACAAAAGCCAACCCAACAAGGAAATACAAAACAATTAAGTTAATTGATTGCTATTAATTAGTATGAATTAATTAATATCAATTAATTAATTCATACAAATTAATTTTAAAGTCGGTCATGCCAGCTTCCATATGCGCACTCCATAAATTATGATGAGGGGGTCCACTTGAGTGAATGTGTCCACGACCACGACGACTTCCATATGCGCGCTTCATAAATTATGACGACGGAGTCCACTTGAGTGAATGTGCCAGTGACACGTGAACTCGTAACAATATATTTGCAATCTCTGTTGAGCTGGTGATGCAATGAGCACTTAAATTGTGCCCAAACAAACAACAGAGTCAATAGTTTCTTGATTATCAACTCCAAGTTGTTGTGTATATCCCTTCGAAACTAATCTTACCTTATTTATTTTTTAAAGATTCATATTCATTTAACTTCACCTTATACTTCACACTAACTGCTTCCATGTTGACTGGTCCTTAAATATGCTCTCATGCTTTATTTTTCGCAACAACATTTATTTCTTCTGGCATTCCATTCTTCCAAACTTCATTGTTTATGGCCTTCTTCAAAATTTTCAGGCTAAAGTGTGCAGGAATGACAACTTGCATAAACATCATTTAAGCTTCTTGGTTGAAGAACTTGATGAAGATGAGCTAAACCCTGCACTTGATTGAGAGATGAATCATTTAGGAAGCATAAATTTACTCCTTCAACTTCACCATCTTCATCTGTTGAATTCTCTTTCTTTTTACCAAGGCACACTGCAATATCATCAGTTTTTTCTTCCACCCAATTCCATGAAGCAATCCAATAAAACATGAAATCACGACTGACTATAATCTTCTAATCTTTCAAGTTGTAGAAAAGATAATCCTTTGACTTGCAGTAGCCATCAAAGATACATTTCTCGCTTGTTTCATAAGCTTTAGTCACTTTTCTTTTGGAATTTGAGCATAAAAGATCACTCCAAACAATTTCAGATGATTGACTAAATGTTTTGCTCCACTCCATGCATCAAAGGATCTCTTATCAATCACGGTTTTAGTTGGGCATCTACTTAGCAAATCCATAACGGTATAAATTGCTTTTGCACAGAATATTTTAGGCAAACCTTCGGCAAGTAGTAAAGACTTGGCCATTTCCAGCACAATTTGATTTTTTGCTTTGGGAACTCCGTTTTGTTGTAGAGTATATCCAATAATGAGTTACAAACCAATACATGAATCTTCACAAAACTTGTTAATTCATTAGAGGTATATTCTTCTTCATTGTCACTTCTAATAGCCATAAGAAAATAATAACTTTGCCTTTCAACAAGAATTTTAAATTTTTGAAAGAAATCCGAAAACTACGAATTTTTGTCTCATGAAATATACCCATGACATGCATATAAAAAAATCAATAAAGAGTATGAAGTACTTGTTGTCATGAGATGGTGTTGACATAGCTCCACACACATCACTGTGAACAAGTTTTAATGGCATCTTTGCTCTCCACGCTACTCCCTTGGAAAAAATATTGTCTGTGATGCTTCACAAGAGAACAACTGATCCAGGATAAGGAGAAGGTAGTGAAGTGGTTATGCGTTAACGAATATTTAATGAATGAATGCCCATGTGGTGGGGTAGGGAGACCTAGGTGAATGTGATGCTCATGCAATAGTCCATACGCTTGAAAACGGAATTTACAAGCATGTACAATCCAGACTAGACTTTAAGTATACAAGCAAAATCAGATTACAATTAAAGCGAGAGTGCTTTGATTAAACACTCTGTGAATACACCCTCAAATTGAACAAAAAGATTATCTAGAAGTCTATGAATATGTATCTCAAATAGTATGAATTACACCAAGTAATCAACAACACAAAGTAACTTTGAATTCCAATTTAGAACTTAGACAGGTAATTAAGACCAAATGAGAAAAATTGCAGTAATTTAAGACCTCTTACAGTGGTTCCAATATTGAAGCAATCCAGGGAAGCTAGAAATGCATAGAACCAGTAGTTGACGGGTGCAAATGTCTAGTTCAACAGCTGTGGCCCAAGGAAAAGTGAATTTACTTGTTGCACACGCTTTTAATTCAAGTTTTTATTTTCTCCCGCTTTTTTTTTCACGTGATATGTCACGTGAGTGTTGTCATATATATACGTACCTTGGCCCGATTTAGGGCAACGGATTATTATTCTTTTCCTCTTTTCTATTTGGTATCAGAGCCCGAAGGAAATCCTGCCGCTTTCCCTCCCGTCCGCATCCGCGTCGACCTAGCCCGCATCCCGCCGCGTCCAGCCCACGTCCCCGTCGTGTCTGCCTCTCGCTCTCCTCCAGCCGTGTCTGCCTCCAACCGCGTCCTCCTCCAGCTATGTCCGCCCGCGTCCCGCCGGGTCTTCCTACCGCACGGTTCTATCCAGCAGCTTTCTTCGCACAATTTTTTTCAGGCGGCCCTTTGTCTCCGGTCGTTTTGTTCTCCATGGGGACTGTCAGAGACATTGCGGTCACATCCTCTGGTGTCCTCTCCGGCGACAATATCTAGGGACACTCGTAGGATGCGGTTTCCTCAGAATTGAGACCTTCGTCTTGCTTCTTTTTTTCCTCCGACCTGTTATCGATGGATGATTCCTCTGAAATCTCATCGTCTCTTCAGACTGGTGCCCTCCACGGTCCCTCTGCAAATCCTCCTCAGAGAAACGACCAATCTGGCTCTTCGAAGATCACTACCGTTGCTTTGGATGGCACAAATTATGTGGAATGGTCCAGGGCCGCGCGCAGCATGCTATTCGAAGTCACCTATTCGAAGTCACCAACTATATAAGCATATTGATGGTACCATTGTTGAGCCCCCACATACCGATCCCTCATGGAAAAAATGGCACGCGGACAATTCCTTAGTGGTCTCGTAGTTACTTCACTCTATGTCCCCTCAGGGTGTACCACCGCTACATGCTTCTGGATTCGGCTTATAACATTTGGACAAAGGCCCGTGATATCTACTCTCAAGCAGGCAGTTCGATGCAGATTTATGAAGCTCACTCGACGTGTTTTGGAGTTGAAGCAGGGCACCATGACAGTTTCTGTCTACTACTCTGAGTTCAAATGCATGTATCAGGAACTGGATTACTTCAACACATTTATCGCTTGCTTGCATTGTCGATGCTCAGGCTCTTCAGAAGGATAAATATCGCATTCGAGTTCATGTTTTTCTTATGAGACTCAATATGGAATTTGATGTTGTTCGTCTGCATGTCTTTCTTATGCAAGAGCGTCACTACCATAATGCTCGCGTAGGAAGAAAGCATCCACCCTGATATGCTTGGAGAGAGAGTGTGCTTCACCGGGTTTAAGGTAATTTTAATAACATTGATGCTATCACAGTAAAGTGGAGTGGGATCAAGGTGAAGAAACACCAAGGTCCTCAAGATTTCAACAGAGCCAAATAATATCCTCAGCGGTGGTAGTCATGTGCTGGAACGAGAAACACCAGTCTGTTTCTTGGATTTCCATGCAATAAGTGAAGAACCCAAGAACAGACAGAAACCTGTGACAGAGCGTCGATCAACAGGATCACTGACCCAAGTAGCATTTGAATAAGCACGGAGTTGTAGAGAACTACTGTTGGAGAAGAAGAAACCACGAGAAGTCGTCGCCCAGAGATAATGTCGCCGCAGCCGGTGACCGTAATGCATAGAGGTGGGCGCATTAACGAACTGGCTCAACAGATGAGCAACATGGGCAATGTCGGGCCAAGTAATGGTGAGGTAGATGAGACTCACAACGAGGTGGCAGTAGCGAGTAGAATCAGAGAGTGGAACCCAATCATCCGGACGTAACTAAAGGTGAAGCTCCATAGAGGTGTCCACTGCGCGAGAGTCGGAGAGAGAAGCTCAAGCTAGCAGAGCTAATGTGTAACGTTGCTGAGAGAGGTGAAAACCACGAACTGTAGAACTGACCTTAAGGCTCAGTTGTTCAAGGTCAGTTATCTGAAACTGATGTTGAAGATGATGTTTGACGAAGGCCACATGAGAAGGATCATCACCGGTAATGATCATATCATCCACATAATGTAATAATAAAGTCCGACCACGAGAGGAGTGTACAAACAGAACTGGATCATGTGAACTTGGCTGAAAACCAGAGACTATAACGGCTAAGCTGAAACGTGCAAACCACGCGCGGGGTGTCTGCTTGAGCCCATAAAGAGCTCGCCTCAAACGACAGACGAGAGATTATCCGGACGTAACTAAAGGTGAAGCTCCATAGAGGTGTCCACTGCGCGAGAGTCGGAGAGAGAAGCTCAAGCTAGCAGATCTAATGTGTAACGTTGTTGAGAGAGGTGAAAACCACGAACTGTAGAACTGACCTCAAGGCTCAGTTGTCCAAGGTCACTTATCTGAAACTGCTGTTGAAGATGATGTTTGACGAAGGCCACATGAGAAGGATCATCACCGGTAATGATCATATCATCCACATAATGTAATAATAAAGTCCGACCACGAGAGGAGTGTACAAACAGAACTGGATCATGTGAACTTGGCTGAAAACCAGAGAGTATAACGGCTAAGCTGAAACGTGCAAACCACGCGCGGGGTGTCTGCTTGAGCCCATAAAGAGCTCGCCTCAAACGACAGACGAGACCTGGAGGATAGGATAGACCGGGATGAGGAAGCATGTATACCTCCTGCTGAAGATCACCGTGAAGAAATGCATTCTTCACGTCGAGCTGAGACAGAGACCAATGACGAACAGCTACAACTGCAATAAGAGTTTGAACCGTAGTCATATGTGCGACTGGAGCAAAGGTCTCGTCATAATCTCTCCTCTGCTCCTGCTGAAAACCACGAGCAACTAGTCGAGTCTTGTACCTCTCCACAGAACCATCAGAGCGAGTCTTGACCTTGAAGACCCACTTGCAAGTAATAGGAACAGCACCATGCGGAAGAGGAACAAGATCTCATGTACGAGTATGCCAAGCGCCGCCAACTTAACAGACATAGCAACCTGCCACTCAGGTATCTGAACAGCCTCACGATAGGAAGTCGGCTCTGGAGTAGTACAAACAGTAGCAGGAAGAGCAGGTAGGTCCAGCGGTAGTGTAGCAAGGCTAAGGCGGTCGGGAGGACGTCGCTCACGAGGTGGGTTGCAACGCACTGGTGGAATCATCCACAAGGCACTCGCTGGAGGAGGCAGGCACTCAGTCTAGGGGCACTGCAGACGGGGGAGCAGGAAAAGGACGACGAGTGTAGTGATATGGAAGGGGAGCGACGAGCGCATCAGAGGGATATGTAGGTGGCGAAGGGGAAAAGTGAGAAGGTGACGGAGTAGACTGCGATAATGGAGAAGGAGGTGACAGAGTAGACTGTGGCAAGGGAAGAGGAGGTGGACATATCGGAGGGAGGATACATGAGGCGGGGATATGGGAAGAGTGAGAAACTGCACATTTGAGGGAGTAACAGATGAGTGTGAGGTCGAGGGAACAGAGGACACGAATAAAGGGTGAGACTCATCAAAAGTGGTATCACGTGAGATGCGGAGTCGACGTGCAATAGGGTCATAACACTGATAGCCCTTGTGCTCGGTATTGTATCCAAGAAAGGCACAAGAAACTGACTAATCAAAGAGCTTGGTACGCTCACGTGGAGGGAGAAGAACATAACACCAACAGCCAAAAACCCGAAGATGAGTGTAACGCAGGGGTTTAGAGTACAGACAATCACTAGGACCCTGGCCCTGAAGGAAAGGGGAAGGCTGAAGGTTAATAAGATAGACAGCGGTGAAAACAGCCTCAGCCCAAAAATGAGGAGGAATGTGAGAGGAGATAAGAAGGGTGCGGGTTGTCTCAATAATGTGGGGATGATTCCTTTCAGCGGGGTCATTCTAAGTGTGAGCACCAAGACAGGCAAGCTGAGGGAGAGTGTCGTGGGTAACTAGCAGATCTCGAAAGGCATGGGAGAGGTAGTCCCCCCTGAATCTGAACGAAAAATACGTATGGAAGCAGAGAATTATGTGCGCATCATAGCAAAAAAAGGTAGCCTAAGTCTGAAAGAACTCAGAGCGAGAATGCATAAAGTACACTCAACTATAACGGGAATAATCATCAACAAAAATAACATAATACCGGTATCCGCCCTTGGATACAAAAGGTGCGGGACCCCATATATCATAGTGAACTAGATCAAAAGGATGTTGAGACCTAAACTCACTAGACGGATATGGGAGCTATAACTGTTTACCAAGCTTACGACCCATGCAAGAGTGGGACCGATCAACAGGAACACGACCAAGAAAGTCATAACTAATGAGAGTCGCAAGATGCGAACCACTAGGATGACCAAAACGATGATGTCACTGAGAGAAGCCCACCGAAGAAAGACAGAGTAGGAGCGGTCGGTGACAAGGTAGTGGATGGAAGATCGAGGCGATCAAGGACGTACACCTCGCTATGACGACGACCAGCTCCAAGGAGTGTCCCGTACAGACGATCCTGCACACGGCATGTAAACTCATCAAAGGTAACAAGACAACCGTGGGATGTGAGCTGGATAGCGGATATGAGATTCGTGGATAACTTGGGTATGTATGCAACATCGGGAACATGAAAGTGGCTAGTATGAACGAGGTCACGGTTAGTGATGGGATGAATCATGTCACCTGCTAGTCTACTACCATAATACTAAGGGTAGAGGAGACGAGCTGACATGACAAGAGGTGAGTAGCATCATATGTCATGTCAAAAGAGGCTCCAGAGTCGAGCAAACAGTTGGATGGGGAGATACCTACAGGAGTGGAGGCAACCAGCAGAGAGGAGCGAGGCAGTGAAGTTTGCTAGGAGAACTACTAGGCAAACAGCTGAGTAAGGTCAGAATGTCAGATACATAGAAAGACTGCGTTGTGGTCAAAAAATGAGCGGAAAGTGCACCAGGAGCACGCTGCTGACCGGACTGCTGAGCCCGCTGAAGCTTGCGGCACTCAGAGTTGATGTGTCCAAGACACTGGCAGTAGTAACAGTGGATCGGTTGGCGACGAGCCGCACCGGACTGAGTTGCAAAAGGTGTCGTAGGAGGACGAGCACTGAGTGCCATCGAGATGATCAATCGAGGAGGTCAGTGTTGCGGAATCAGCGGCGAAGAAGGTCATGAAGTGTTGAAGCCACGGATCGGCTGAATCGGATCGACACAAGGATCGAGCGATTCAATGTTGTGTATGAGAGATCGAAATCACAGTTGATCGTCTGAAAAGAAGAAATCAGCGGAATCGGCAAAATCAGACGGAATGCAATAGGCAGCGAGGAGCAGCGGAGCGGAGATGGGTTGGCTTCGGACTGCAGCGGAGAGCGGCGTGTAGCGAAGAAGAGCTAGCGTCGGGCTGCAGGAGGCAGCGTTGGGTTGCAGGAGGCAGCGTCGTTCCGTCGAGGAGAAACAAGAAATGAGATTCTTCGTCGGGGAAGGAGGAGGAGGGCGACTCCCAAGCACGCAATCTGAGTCAGCGACAAGAACGATGGAAGTTCCTTCCTGCGGTCAGCGAAGAGGAAGGCGAGGTCGATGGATGCTTTGCCCGACATAAACGTGTCGGTCGGTGAAGAGACCGCTGGTTTCTGCGCCGCAAACAGCGACGGATCAGCGGATTGGGCGAATCCGGCATTGGCGTCAGGAAAGAACAGCGCCGGAGAGAAGCTTCAGCGGATCGGGCGGATGCGTCAGGAGAAAACAACGACGGGAGAGAAGATACGGAAACGGAAACCTGGCTAGATCTGGCGTCGGCGGAAACCTAATGCTCTGATACCACGATAGAATTAGGATTGAATGTAAGAGAGAGAGAGAGAGAGGATGATAAGTGTTTTTATTTGGACACTAATTGTGGTGGCTTCTATTTATTTTAGTGAATTGGATTACCTCATCTCTCCCATGGACATGGTAGATCTCTTTTGAGGTCAAACCACATGACTCCTTTTAGACTGTTGAATCTCTTTTTTTATTCACTGTGTTCATTTCATTTTGTCTATAGAGGTGCTCCCGCATACAGAGTAATCACAAGATAGTGATATCAGAGCCGGCGTGCGGCGCATGAAGGCCAAGAATTTTGAGATCAAAAAGTTAATTAGATCGAAGGGTTTTGGACATCAAGAGTGATAGAAAGAATGAATTTTTGTGTCTATTCACAATTAACAAACATAATACATAAACATGATAGGGGATGGTGATCCTAATACCCAAGGTGACTCTAAGCTAACACGACCACTCATAATGTACAACATATCTAACACCCTCCCACAAACTCACAGGGGATCATACACCGAGAGTTTGGACAGTAAATAGGCATGTTGGGTCCTCGTTTGCGGCTTTGTCATCAAATCTGCAATTTGTTGTTCTGAAGAAATAAAGCAAGGGGCAAGAGTGTCACGACCATAGTGCTCATGCAGGAAGAAATCATACACCCCGATATGCTTGGAGAGAGAATGTTTCACCGGGTTTAGAGTAATCTGAATGGCACCGATGTTATCACAGTAGAGGGGAGTGGGATCTGGAAAAGAGACACCAAGATCCTCGGGAATAATTGTGACACCTAGACATAATGAAAAACCTATAAACTCTACGACTGTGTATCGAAAAGTGTGCGCAACCTGGCTGCGCGCAACCTGCCCTCTGATACCAATTGACGCAAGGGTAGGCTACGGGTGCACAAAATCCTACGACTCTACGTGGTAATGCAAGGGTGACACACTATTCCAAACCTATATGCAATATAATGATCGATATGTTAACGAATAAATTAAAGCAATGTAAATTTTCAGCACCACACTGATATTTAAATAGAAAACGAATATTTAATTTTAGTAAATTATAATGACTTACTCCGCTCGGAAGGCCAAAGCGAAGTGCGCGGCGAATATCTCCACCTGCAAATTATTAGCGTACCAAAACAATTTCTACGAACAAGAATCACAGCACATATATTTATTCACCAGTGAAAATATCAAATCAAATAATCTAATACCACAAAACAAACTCACAAAGTAGTGGGCTGAACCGAGGCACTGAAGAATTAGGGTCCGGACGTGTAGATCGGCGATCGGAGGTCGGACCGGTGGCGTGAAAACAAAGGAGGTGGCTGTCCTCGGCAGTAAAGGATGAGATCAGGTTAGAAATGGGTAGATCCATCAACGTACAAGTAGATCCGGGCCGAAGAGGGGTGGATCCGCTATTTAGGGTCAAATCCGGGCAAAAATGGAAAGCATGAGCGGTGAAAATAACGGGTCGGAGGCTGAAATTCTCATATCTGAATTGATCTAGAGAATTAGGGCGATTTGGAGGTGGTTCCACAAAGAGGAGTGGGCGGCTTGGAGAGGGGAGGGTGGCGGACTGGGCTGCAAGACGGCAGCAGGCCGACGGGTTTTGGGAGGTGTTTGGAGGGCTGTCGGCGGCTGGACAAGTGGTGTGAGGGGTGGAAAATGAAGGCTAGAGATAGGGGAAGGGTTTGGGGAAGAGAAACCAACCTAGGAGTCATCACCTAGGGCTCCACGGCGTCGGCACCGAGGGGTGAACGCTGGAATCCGGGAAGAAAAGTCTCCAAATTCTGCAATGCTTTATTCAGCCCACAAGACTCCTAATTATAATAAAATGAAGCACTAAGGCATCTCAATCAACGGCTATGATTGGCCGATGGGAGAGACCGCTAAAATACATGAATAATGAACCAAAAGTAATAAACTAATATATGAATTTGTCTCGCGGCGACATTCCGGACGCAACCGCGGAGTCTGATCGTCGATCCGGGCACGTCATATATGGAAAGTCATCAAATCAGCACCGAATGAGCCCAAAACTCGTCATTCACTACAAGTGTTCGTCTATGCTCCGCATCAATATCCCTTTCCCCTATCCATCTAAACGGTCACCCTCCTTGTACCTATCTCCAGTCAGCCTCCCCTCAAGTCCACCACCACCCCCTACAAAATTCCACCTCCATCACCATTTAAATTCCCCTCATTTTCAGTTTCTAATTATCGTCGTAAACCACTTTTGGCCACCAACTTCAAGCCACCACCACCTCAAAATTCTTCCACCACTACCGTTTAGAATTTCCCTTCATTTTTAATTTTCCCGCGATCGCCAGAAAACACCTCCGTCACCCACCACTACTGCTGGCGATCCCCTCCGGCCACCACCACTACCTCCGGCGATCCCCTCCGGCCACCTCTTGGCCAGTCATCACCATCCCATCTTTCAAGCCACCTCTCACAATCTCCTAATTAATTCCCTTAGATTAATCCCCACCTCACATTTCTCCTTACTCCCTTACGGTACCTTCCAGCCCTCCTAATCATTTGTCCCCAGTAATTGGATCCCGCATCCCCACTTTCTCCTCACAGCCCATTATCCACATACTCAAAACGAGCCCTTCCCTGTTGGTATCCTTCACTGCCAGGAAACCTCCAATTTTCATTCAAATCTTCACCATAAAGTGCGCAACTGTTTTAACCTGGAGTTCTAGCCATCCCAACAATCCAATTCCCTCCCAAATCCACTGTCAAACTCGGCTCACTCCAAACGCTTCAAAACAAAGTCAGCTAGCTGTTTCCCATCATGTTTCGTCCAAATATGCACCCTGGACTGGGACAGACTGCTGGTACTCCAATTCCAGCCAACTGGGTCCATCTGTGGCCTATTCCCATCCCAACCTTCCCCTCCATCCAGTAAATGCCCTGAGCCCCCATAAACTACCACTTTCTTGTTTCCTGCCGAGATATCCCAGAGGACAATATTCAGAGCTCTGGAATGTCCTTTTAGCACCCCTAATACCTGCTTTCTGCACCCAAATTATCAGACAAGCAGTCTGTTACCACTTAAGGTGGAGAAAGGGGAATCCGGCAAGGGGGAGACCGGCGGAGGTAGAGAGAGAGAGATAGGGAGATAGAAAGCAAAGGGGAGCAGCCCCACACAAATTAGATTGATCCAAAGATGCCTAAGCAAGATACAAAGGTCCTCCATTTATAGTGGAGATAACCAACAATAAAACATAACACTCATAAATGAAACCCAAGTTCCCAAGCCCATAATTTTAAATGCCCATAACTAAGTTCTTCCCCCCTCATTTCCGAGTCCCAATGCTTCCGCCAGGTTCGCCCCTCCTGCGGTATTAATGGTCTCGGTGTCGCCGGGCGGTAATGCGGGCGGCTCGGCGGTATTAATGGCCTCGGTGTCGCCGGGTGTTAATGCGGGCGACTCAGCTGTTATTTCCTCATGCCGATTTCTTGACCGTCGTGCGTACACCCTCCAAGGTGGTTCATTCTCATGCAGTTCGGTAACAATACCTCCGTCTGGAAAACTTGTCTTGTCCTCAAGGCAAAAATCCGGAAATTGGCGACGAAAATCATTGCGGAGAAGCCAGGTGTTTGCCGAAGTGGGTCGATGTTGCCATGCGACCTGAACCTCCTCAGGCATGCCGGTGCCGGGGTGAGGGGAACGCGTCGCCACAATTGCCGCGGGATATAAAGGTGTGGACCCGGAAAAATCCAAGTCGGCGGGAATGTGGTCCACAATGGGATGATCGCCGATGACTCGGCGGAGCTGGGAGATGTGAAACACCGGATGGATTCGGCTTCCCTCTGGTAGGCGTAGGCGGTAAGCTACGGCTCCAATTCGGCCGATGACCTCAAATGGGCCGAAGAAGCGTGGGGCAAGCTTGGGGCAGGAACGGCGTGCAACGGTCAGTTGGCGGTACGGATGTAATTTAATGAAGACTTTCTCGCCCGGTGCAAACTGCAAGTCCCGACGTTTCTGGTTAGCAAAAGACACCATTTTTGCTTGGGCGCGGCGGAGGTGTTGTTTCAAACTATCCAAAATAGTATCCCGGTCCTGGAGGTGGGCTGCGAGGCCGGCCACGGGACATTCGCCCGGAAGATGCCGGAGTATCGAGGGAGGAGAGCGGCCATAGACCGCTTCGAATGGGGATGTGTTGGCGGCGGAGTGGTATGCTGTATTGTACGAGTATTCAGCCCAAGGAAGCCACTTCGCCCAAGTAGCCGGCCGTTCTCCGATGAAGCAACGAAGGTATGTCTCTAAACACCGGTTAAGGACCTCGGACTGCCGGTCCGTCTGGGGGTGGTATGCGGTGCTCATCCGAAGACGGGTGCCTTGTAACCGGAAGAGAGTAGTCCAGAAGCTGCTGAGGAAAAGAGGGTCCCGGTCGCTGACGATGGATCGTGGAAACCCGTGGAGGCGAACAATCCCGGCTACGAAGCTATCTGCCACGGTGGCGGCCGTGTAAGGATGGCGAAGTGGAATGAAATGGCCGTATTTAGAAAGGCGGTCCACGACCACCAAGATGCAGTCGAACCCGGCCGAGTAAGGAAGCCGGGTGATGAAATCCATAGCAATGTCTTCCCAAATGCGTTCGGGTATGGGCAAGGGTTGGAGAAGGCCGCCCGGAAAAAGTGCCTCGTACTTAGCTTTTTGGCATGGTAAACAGGCGGCGACATAGTCCTTGATGTGGCGGAACATGTGCGGCCAAAACAAGGAGGCGGCTAGGCGGCGGTATGTGCGGAAAGCGCCGGCATGGCCACCGGTTGGGGATGTGTGAAATTCCGTGAGTAGGCGTGGAATACATGGGGAGGTGGCTGATAACACAAGCCGGCCGCGAAAATACAACCTTCCGCCAACGAGGGAATACGAAGGATGGGCCGCGGGATCCCGAATAAGATCCGTACGGATGGGTCCGAGCACCGGGTCCCGTTCCACGCCGTCCTGAATGAGTGCACCCTCTTCCCAAATCGGGCGCGTCAGAGCCGTTAAGGCGGCCGCGTGTGGTTGGCGGGAGAGGGCATCGGCCGCCCGATTTGTCTTGCCGGTGCGGAATTCGATGGTGAAGTCATATCCCAGAAGCTTGGCGGCCCATAATTGCTGCGCTGGGGTGGCAATCTTCTGTTGGAGAAGGTAGCGGAGGCTATGCTGGTCCGTCCGGACTACGAATGGCCGTCCGAGGAGATAAGGCCGCCAATGTTGGACGGCAAGGACGAGGGCCATAAGCTCATTTTCGTAAGCGGAACGGCTGCGAATGGAGGACGAGAACCCGCGGCTATAGTAGGCAATGGGGCGGCCGGCCTGCATGAGTACCGCACCGACCCCGGTGCCCGAGGCGTCGCATTCCACGATGAAGGGTTGATGAAAGTCGGGCATGGCCAGCACCGGTCCCCGGACGAGTGCGGATTGTAGGGCGGTAAAGGCGGCGAGTGCCGCCGCGGACCATTCGAACGGGCCTTCCTCCGAGGCTTTGAGCAGTTGGGTGAGTGGACGAGCGAGCGAGCCGTACCCTTGAATGAATCGCCGGTAGTACCCGGTGAGGCCGAGGAAGCCGCGCACTTCGCGGACCGAAGTTGGTGTGGGCCACTGGAGAACTGCCATGATCTTGTCGTCATCCATGGCCACGCCGTTGGCCGAGATGGTATGGCCCAGGTAGCTCACTGCCGGCGACCCGAACGTGCACTTCTTGCGATTTAACACAAGTTGGTGGTGGCGAAGGGTGACCAGGGTGGCACGAACATGTTGTAGGTGCGCCTGCCAAGTCGAGCTGTAGACCAAAATATCATCAAAAAATACCAAAACGTGTTTACGAAGTACCGGACGGAATATGTCGTTCATTGTTGCTTGGAAGGTTGCCGGCGCGTTAGTCAAGCCGAAAGGCATGACGAGAAATTCAAAGTGGCCATCATGAGTGCGGAAGGCCGTTTTGGCGACGTCCTCGGACCGAACCCGAATCTGATGATAGCCGGCCCGAAGGTCCAGCTTGGTAAAGAATGTGGCGCCGTGGAGTTCGTCCAGGAGTTCTTGGATGACCGGAATGGGATACTTGTCGGGGATGGTTGCTTTGTTGAGTTCCCGATAGTCGACGCAAAAACGCCAACTACCGTCTTTCTTACGGACGAGAAGCACTGGACTAGAGAACGGGCTTGCGCTAGGCCGAATAATCCCGCCCAACAACATCTCCCGCACGAGTCGCTCGATCTCGTCTTTCTGAGCATGCCCGTACCGATAGGGCCGCACGGATACGGCCGTCGTGTCCGGCTGTAGGATGATGGCGTGATCCGTGTGTCGGCTCGGGGGCAGGCCGGTCGGATCTTCAAACAGATCGGCAAAATCCTGAAGTAAGTGGCGGAGGTCCGCCGGCGGAGGCGACGGTGTTGGCTCGGTTTCCTGGAGAGGCCACAACATGGCAGAAAAATCCACCTCCGTGGTGCGGTGCAGGGCGCGGAAGGACACCGGCGTTCGAAGAAGAGTGGAGTCGCCTTTGAGGCAGTGGTCGATGGCTCCCTGTTGGAAGTGCATTGTCATGGTGGCCCAGTTGATGCGAACGTCGCCCAGCGTTTGGAGCCATGCCACGCCTAAAATGGCGTCCAATCCGCCTAGCCCAAAAAGATAAAAATCCGACGTGACGGCGCATGAGCCGAGGTGCAGTGTTACCGCCTGACAAAGGCCTTGCGTAGGTCGCCGACGGCCATCCCCCAAACACACCGTAAACTGCGGGGACGGCCGCGAGGGAAGTGCCAACTCGCCTGCGAGCTCGGCGGAGAGGAAGTTATGGCTGGCGCCGCTGTCCACCATGAGCACTATGTCGCGGGTGTGGAGCCGTCCGCGAAGCTTCATTGTCCGGGGGCCTGTGATCCCTCCGACCGAGAAGTACGGCAATTCCAAACAATGGAGAGCATCATCCGCGGGAAGAGGTAACTCGGCTGGCAAAAATGTGGCCGGATCCGCGAGGTCCGTGGTGGGTGGATCTGTGTCCTCTTCGCCAAATAATGCATGAAAGTCTTTCATCGTGCAAACATGATTGGGAGAATATGGTTGGCGACAGCGAAAGCATAAGCCTCGCTTCCGCAGGTCGTTGTAGTCGGCATCCGAGAAACGGTGAGGGGGGCCGCTCCCCGGGCGAGGACCTGTCCCGGTATTGGGGGCGCGGAACCCGCCTTCCCGTGGTGCGGGTAACCGCGGAGCAGCGGGGTGAGCCGGCGGTCCATGGTGGGTGGCGGAAGGAGGCCGGTGGCCCAAATCAGCTTCAACGGCTCGGGCGAGATCCATGGCGGCCGAGACCGTTTGGGGATTGTGTGTGCGGAGACGGGAGCGAATGGAGGGCCGTAAGCCTTGAAGAAAAAAACCCAAATAATGATCCGGGGGAAGCCCGGGGACATGAGAGACTAAGGCCACAAACTCATCAATGTACCCGTCGAGGTCGGCCGATTGGCGCACACTACAGAGGCGCTCGATGGCGGAGCCGGAATAGCGGGCGTCATATCGTTGAATCATCTCGGTTTTTAATTCAGCCCATGATATTGTGGGCTGAATCTGTCGAAGCCAACGGGCCCAATGCAAGGCGGAACCGGAAAGGCCGACAATGGCGGTACTCACCATGTCGCCGTCGGCGGTGGAGTGGAGGTCGAAGAATTGCTCGGCGCGTGCGATCCATCCCATGGGATCGACGCCCGTGAAGGAAGGTAATTCCAAGGCCAAGGCAGGGCGAGCTGGTGGTGGTGGTGGTACGGCTGGCAGCCGCGGGTCGTTCGGCGGAGGAGGCGGTAGCGGGGGTTGGCCGAGGAGGGAGCTGGACGAGGTGGCGTTGGACGCGGAGCCGGCCGCGATGTTGGAGGTGGGGAGGAGGAGATCTAAGCGGGCGAGGATGGCGGTGGTGTTGTCGGTGTTGGCAAGAGTGGAGGCTTGGAGGGTCGATAGAGTGGCACGGATGTCGGCGACGTCGGCTTCCAAAGCATCGGTCCGGGCCTGAAGGGCATCCGCGCGCTCGGGAGAGGGATTGTTGTTCCTTGTGTTCACCATGGCTAGGCTGTCCGGCGGCACGACGGCGGGCGGATCGGCAGGTCGGACCAAATTGTTACCACTTAAGGTGGAGAAAGGGGAATCCGGCAAGGGGGAGACCGGCGGAGGTAGAGAGAGAGAGATAGGGAGATAGAAAGCAAAGGGGAGCAGCCCCACACAAATTAGATTGATCCAAAGATGCCTAAGCAAGATACAAAGGTCCTCCATTTATAGTGGAGATAACCAACAATAAAACATAACACTCATAAATGAAACCCAAGTTCCCAAGCCCATAATTTTAAATGCCCATAACTAAGTTCTTCCCCCCCTCATTTCCGAGTCCCAATGCTTCCGCCAGGTTCGCCCCTCCTGCGGTATTAATGGTCTCGGTGTCGCCGGGCGGTAATGCGGGCGGCTCGGCGGTATTAATGGCCTCGGTGTCGCCGGGTGTTAATGCGGGCGACTCAGCTGTTATTTCCTCATGCCGATTTCTTGACCGTCGTGCGTACACCCTCCAAGGTGGTTCATTCTCATGCAGTTCGGTAACACAGTCTAATTAAACCATGTCCCTGTCTCCCAGAGCCCCTGCCTTCACCATAAAGCCCACAAAAATTGCAATTCAGCGCTGGAATAGCCTGGCCCAGCCCTCCGATTCCCCTCATTCAGCCCGATGTTGCTTCTATGACCACTGATCTCTCATCGAGCATCCACCGAGCCGTCTATCTCATGATTATTGTGAGTTTATTGCTTGATTGTTATTTCTTGGTGTTGAGTCTTGTGTGAATTGGTTGTTTTGAAAAATATTAATTTGTAATCTTTGTGAAATATTATACCGTGACTTGCCAAGTTATGTACATTCAAGTCTTTGTTTCCAACACTCTTGCATGTGTATTACAATATTTTTACCTTTCTAGAAGCTTTGCCTAGAATGTGATTATTGTAGCCTTCATAGAGTCGGCAAAAACGCCTTTGTCGCATCTGCCCTGCATCAAATTAGTTCCTAGGAGCACACACCATTGTCTTAAAGCACATATGATATTACTGTACTGATGTACACTATTTCAGACCCTTTATTGCATTGTTCAGAATCACATCAAAAGTTGGCAATTTCATCTATTTGTTTAATTCTTTTTTTGTACCATCAGTCTTGGTTTACTCTCTTGTAATTGACTTGAGGTATTTGAATTTTTCTTTGACATCTGGGTGTACTTGAGCTTTAGAAAGGACTAATAAGTGTTCTTTACCATTGATGCTCTACAGTTCTGAGTGTTGGGTAGTGGACTATGTATATGAACAAAAATTGGGAGTTGCGGACATGAAAATGCTCAAGTGGATTTGTGGACACATGAGACTGGATAAAATTAGGAATGAATGTATCAGAGATAAGACAAGAGTGGCACAAATTGTAGAGAAAATGCAAGAAGCTCGATTAAGATGGTTTGAACGCATACAAAGGAGAACATTAGAGGCATATGTTAGGCATTGTGAGAGTTTAACTACAAGGCATGTTAAACAGGGGGAGGGGTAGACCAAAAAAACTTGGAATGAAACTGAAAAAAAAAGGCATGAAACTGAAAAAAAAGGCATGATGTACTTAAGTATTAGTGAAATTATGACTAAAGATAAGGCGCATGGCGACAAATGATCCTGTTACCGACCCCACTATGGTGTGATAAAGGCTTTAGTGTTGTTATTGTATACTGTTTGTTAATTTCTATAACTTCAATGTACATATCCTTCAATACTATGTTCTCCAATTATTTTGTTCGCGACCTACAGACGGGCAGAGCCCATTCACAACCAGCAAAGATACTACGGTGACCAGTGTACTATCACGGATGGGGTACTGTCACCAGCACAAGGTCCCACCGTGCATTGTCACTCATTTTTTCTATATGAATTAGTTTATTCTAATTCAATATTTTTTTATTCTATCATATAATTTATAGAGGATAAAGAGACATAAATGCACTAGTATTAAGTAGCTTGAATTTATTATTTAGAAGAATGAGGATACCATAAAAATTAAATTCATAGAACTACTATTATAACGATAGTGTTATGTACATTTGAGTATTGGACACTTATAAATTCATTAACATCTAAATTGAGCGCAAAAAAATGAGAATGCATAGATGGATATGTTATAAAAATAAAAAATAGAGATTATATTAGAGTAACAATGTGTGTCCTGTAAATGAAGATAAAATGATAGAAAATTAAATTAGGTGAATTGGGCATGTACATTAAAGGTTAGAAAATGCACCAATTAGACAAGTAGTAGAATTAATGTTGAAGGTCTGTGTAGGAGAAGGGATAGACTCAAGAAAATATGGATTAAGTTGTACAAAATGATGTGTAGTTTAAGTTTAACACCTGAGCAGCACTAAAGTAGAATGAATGAAAAATAACAATTCATAAAGGCATATAATTGGGATAAGGCTATTGATGACAATGATGATGATATCCTCGTATGCATCAGAAAAACTAAAGAAGCAACAGCAGATTTCAAGCATCTGGTTGGAATTCAATACAGAGGAAGTACCAACCGATTTCAAGAAATTGCACAAAACAAGTATCTGCTTGGAACGCAATACTAAGGAAGCAAAAAAGGTTAAGTAAGTTTCAGGGTGGTTCAGTTTTGATTTCTAGAATGTGAGGAAATGTTTCCAGTAATACTAAGGTTGCATGACTTGTTGATATAAACGAAATGAATGCATCAAACCACTTTCATACACGAGTTGACCAATTAGTTTTGATTCAATAAAAAAATTCAGAAGGAATTATCTGGCAATGGCAATATAATAACAAACCAGGCAAGTATGATTTTAATCGCAGAATGGGAATCTACAGAATTACAGGTAAAAAAGCGTCACTCTATCCTTATTTGCATAACACTTTCACACACAAAAATTGAGGAAAATGATAAAGCACTGAGATCGCAGATCACCTCTTCGACTGCTTTCTCTCTCGCACGCTCTGAAAGTTTCAGCGCCTTTATTTCAGCGTGGGCCTCGCCTAATTCACGGTCTTTGTCTGGATACCCAGAGCCAAAAACGTTGAAATAGACACAACAATGTTTAAAACATCAAAAAATCGGCAGAAGGCAGGTGAATGAACCCACCTTTAACTTCGTTCTCCAGCCGATTGAGCTCCACTTTAACCGGATCAGATCCATGCAGCAAGTTTATAAAGTCCTCCGAATCCAAACTCGGCCTAATCGCCGGCCTCCGTCTCTCTTTCCCCGAAGACTTGCTTTCCCCCTTGAACGACGCCGACGATGTTAACGCAGCAGGAAATGCTGATGGCGGCGCAGGAACTAACCCCGAAAAAGCTGCATTGCCCCCGACGCTAACCACAGGCCTGAACCCTTCCCCTTCATCGCCACCGCACAGATCCGCCATTCTAGATCCGATAACCTTACATCCAAGTGAGAGAAACAGCAAACCAAAAGAACCGGCGGGAACTCAAAATGCCAGAAACCGGAACCAAGACCTAGGTCTTCGTCCCTCCGATCTTGAAATCGCTCTCTGCAACGCTTTCAATTCGAGGACTACTAAAGAAACCACTCAAACAAGTGTCGAAGAAACCCTAGCTTCCTCCTCGATCTGCCTCCATCCACCGCAACCCGAACTGCTAAAGGGGGGCTTCTCCAGTCGAGCAGAAGCGCAGCTCTTATAAGTTATAATATCAAATATTTCAATTATAATTTACAGGAACTCTTGAAAGTAGAAACAGAGAGAAAGAAGGAGAGAGAGAGAGAGTGTGTGGGAGGGTTAGTGCCGCTGCCAGCTAAAGAAGGCTCTTTACCTCCAGCTGAAGTATGAATTCCTGTCCTCACCAATTACGGTAAGTTTACCTCCGGGATTTTATAGACGAATCCACCGTCTTCTAGCAAGCGAAAGACTGGGGTCGGCATACGGAAGGTGTTCAGACCCGGCAGTTTGAATAATGAATGGCTCGAACAGCGCACAGAGTAAAGAGCGTGTAGATAGGCCTGTGCCACGTGTTCGTAGAAAGCAATTATTGGCGCTTCGGCTGGATCGGGACCGTTGGACCGGTAATCACAGTGACACCAGTTTCTTCAGATTCGCGTATAAAACAGAGTAAGGATACGACGTCGAGTACGGAGACAGCAACGCTACTTAACCACTATTACGTATTAACAATTTTGTGTGTGCATATTATTAATTTATTGACAAAAATGTTAAATCAGTCCATCAATTATAATATATTTTTGAAATCAGTCCCTAAACTCTCAAAATGTTGAAATCAGTTCTTGAACTTTTAAAACCAAGGCAATTTGATCCTAAAGCTGTATTTACTATTTTCGTTGATAAATCTTTTATATTTTTATTGTTAAACTTTTTATATTTTTATTGTTTAACCTTTTATATTTCCAATGGTACTATGGTAGCTTGTAATAATATATATTTCATTCTATTTTCGTTGACGGGAATGTGATAGGATGGTGGAGAATTGAAAACGATCATTAATCCGGCTGGTGGATGTCGGACGGAGTCGGAATCCAGTCGGCGACTGCGGCGCCGCCCAAGGAAGAGAGGAGCGACGGCGGCGGTGGTTGTCGCGTCGATGGTGGCGATTGTCGCGGTGATGGAGGCGGTCGCCGCAGCGCCGGCAGCGCCGCCGGCGACGGCGGCGGTGATGAAGATGATGATGACAGCGACGGAGGTTGTCGCGACGATGACGGCGAAGACGACGACGGCGACGGTGATGAAGACAGTGATGGTGATGGCGACGGTTGCCGCGACGATCGCGATGACGGTGACATTGATAAAGACGATAACGGCGACGGCGATGGCGGCAGCGATGGCGGCATCAATGATGGTGGTGAAAGCAACAGTGACGGTGACGGCGGTTTCTGTACTAGTGGCTTGACTTTGTCAACCTCACTTCCTCCATCAAAGGAGGTGAACGGTTTGACTACCTGCAACCCGAATCATTTCACGAGGACCCTCTCAGGTAGAGGTGCCCAAAAAAACCGGACTCACGGGCCCGGCCCGGCCCGGTGAAACGCCTGGTAGGCCCGGTCCCGGGCCAAGCCCGGCTTGGGCCCAGGCCGGGACATGGGGCCCTTCCGGGCCCTAGTATAAGACCACTGCCCGGGCCGGGCCGGGCCGGGCAAAGCCCGGTCACCGGGCTTAGCCCGGGCATGGAAAAGCCCGGGCTAGCTGGAACCAACGGCTCTTAGAGCCGTTGGTTGCCAGCCCAGCACCAACGGCTCTAAGAGCCGTTGGCTGTTGGCAGCAGCCACTTGGGCTGCTATTTGTAGCCCAAGTGGCTTTTTTTTAAAATATTTTTTTAAAAAAAAAAATTAAAAAAAAACTATAAACCCCCCCCCCTCCTTTCTTCCTTTCACCCCCCCCCCCCCCCCTCTCTCTCTCTCTCATCTTTATTTCTATTTTCTCGCGAACATGTCGTCAACGCAGGCGTCGTCTTCCTCATTTGTCGCTCACGAAGTGGTGAAACACAAGCGTATGGCGGCAGTTTGGGAATATTTCGACTTAGTACAAGTCGGCGTTGAGCAAAAGGCGAGGTGCAAACAGTGCTCAAAATTACTTTCGACCGCTGGCAACTCGACACTCACAAGACACGTTAAGTCTTGCGCAGCCAAACAAGCTCCTCCCGAGTCGACCCAGGCGCAATTATCGGCATCCGGACAAATCTGGACGTACGATCAAGGTCGGCAGCGAGAGTTGCAGGTGAAGAATATCATCAGACGCGGGTTGGCGTTCAACCACTACGACAACGAAGAAGAGACCGAGTACATTCACCAAGGGCTACAACCCAAATATCACCAAGTAAGTCGATCTTCTATTAGACGCGACACGCTTAAATATTACTTAGAGGCAAAATAAATTTTAATAAATTTTTTTGAAAAATTTGAGGGTCAAGTGAGTTTAACGAGCGACGTTTGGACAAGTAGTATAAAATTAGGATTATCATATATGTCTATAACGTGTCACTGGGTCGATCCCGTTTCATGGGATCTAAATAAACGAATAATTTGTTTTGAAAGTTTCGAAGTCCCGCACACCGGTGAGGCGATTTATCAAATAATTTCAAAATGTGTGCGCGAATTTAAAATAAAAGATAAAATTATGAGTATTTCTTTCGATAACGCCACAAATAATGCAACTTCAATTGAGTGGTTAAAACGTGATTTGAAACCTATGTTAAACGGCGCCTTTTTTCATACTCGTTGCGCGTGTCACGTTTTAAATTTAGTAGTACATGATAGTTTGTCCTATATGGAACCATACATTAATAAAATACGTTTAATGTTACAATTTATTTATAGTTCTAAACAACGACGTCAAGATTTTAAAAAATTCGTAACCGGTCAAGGTCACAAATTTTTGAAACTTCTATTTGACATGTCAATTAGATGGAACTCTACATATATAATGTTAAAACGAGCGATTCGTCAAAAAATACTATTAATGAAATTTTATACTTTGTTAGGTCAATATGAATTAATCGAGTCCGATTGGGCAATTTTAGAAAATTACATGGATTTGTTAGAAGTTTTTTATACTGTGACAAATAGTTTATCGGGCGTATATTATCCTACTAGCACGCTAGTTATTGAAAATATTGTTAATATTTCACAAAAATTAAATTATTTTAAACAACACGCCGGATGGATCGAATTAATAAAAATAATGGAAACAAATTTTTTAAAATATTACAGAGAAATCCCAGTTATGTTTTCATGCGCCGCCGCTTTGAATCCTCTTTTCGGAGTAGACGGCGTAGAAAATTTTATTGAAGAAATAAATAATAATATAGGCGTAGATCTAAGCGATTCAGATTTAGATAATCTGAGTCTTTTAAATTTTAACACTATTTTTACTCAATGTTATAATTATTACGATAATTTATATGGGTCGCGGCCCCGAGAAGATGTGTCGCAACCCAAAACATTTAGTAGTTTTAAAAATAAAATGTTAGAGTTATCCTCTAGAAAAAAAACGCGCACAACATCTAGTAGTTTAAATGAAATAGGGTTGTACACAAAAACACAGTTTCGTGATTTTATGTCCACGGACAATTAGAAAATTTCGATATTTTAAAATGATGGAAAGGTAAAGTAAATACATATCCTATTATGACCTATATGGCCCGAGATTTACTAACGATCCAAGCTAGCACGGTAGCTTCGGAGTCTGCTTTTTCTCTTAGTGGCAGGGTTTTAAACGAGCGGAGAGGTCGGTTAAGCGAAGAATCGCTCGAGATCTGCATATGCTACAAGAACCACCTGGACGCGATGAAGAGAAAGCAGCATATTTCAGCGATCGAGGATAGCTCGTCGCACATGGAAGACGAGATGGACGCGATCAATTTAAACTAGGGCCACTAGGCAACTTTTTGTATTTTTTTGATTTGTAATTTTGTAATTTTTAATATTTTAGAATATTTGTCATTTGACATTTGTAATTTTTAAAAATTTCGAATTTCCTAATTTTTGTATATTATTCCTAAATTTGTATAATTTCATTACATTAATTATTAATAAAAAAAAATTTCAATATTAGGTTGTTGTGTTTTTTTTTTTATGATAATCTGTAATTGTATAAATTTTTTTTAATTTTTATATAAAATTAATTATTATATAAAATTTTAAAAAAAATTAAAATAATAACCGGGCCCGGGCTAAGCCCGGGCCGGCCTGGGGGGGCCTTACCAGGCCCCCACTGGGGGCATTGCCCGGCCCGGCCCGGTTACTTCTTAAACCCGGCCCGGGCCCGGTTCGGAAAAGCCCGGGCCCTGCAGGCCCGGGCCAAGCCCGGGCCAAGCCCGGGCCCGCCGGGCTTTATGTGCACCAATACTCTCAGGTCTTGACAAATTAAAAAGAAATGAAATATATATTATTACAAGCTATTATTGGAAATATAAAAGGTTTAGCCATAAAAATATAAAAAGTTTAGCAAGAAAAATAGTAAATTGGGATAATGAAAACCAGAAAATCAAAAACTAAACAGTTATAGGATCAAATTGTCTTGGATTTAAAAGTTGAAGGACTGATTTCAACCTTTTAAAAGTTGAGGGACTGATTTCAAAAAAGTATCATAGTTGAGGGACTGATTTAACATTTTTGCTTAATTTATTTGAAAATTTTTAATCAACAAATATAAAAAAAACTATCTTATATTTGTTAGGAGTCTAAATTGAACCGCCTTAGTCCGGGAGCGGTCGAGTTCGTCAACAGTCATAGTAAATAACAATCTGAAAAAAGATTTTTTTTTTAACATGAAAAACCTTTCAACCGGGTGAAAAACTATGTAGTCGGGACTATATCGGTCAAACCTCCATTATATGTTGAGTGTTGTGCAGAGCTTCTTTGAAAAACTTGATGGCGACAGGCCGCCTCCCGTTACAATTTGAGGGAAAGAAAGAGAGTTGTGTTCGGAGGGTGATAGGTCACCTCTCACGGAACTAATTCTTTCTTTGTGTGTTGCAGGGAGCGATGCACTCGTTGTATTATGGAGTTCTCTGATAGTAATTGGAGGCGGGAATAACTTGTTGTACTCGTTCTGATGTCTGGGGCTTGAAGCTCGGGGAGCGCTCGGTGCGCTTGAAGCGGTCTTGACGGCGGAGTGCACAATGGTGCACTTGGAGCAATCTTGAAAGCGGGGCGCGCGGAGACGCGCTCGGACATCTTGACGATGGTGCGCATGGAGGCGCGCTTGGACGGTCTAGACGGCGGAGCGCACGGAGGCGAGCTAGGACGGTCTTAACGGCGGAGCGCACGGAGGCGGCTTAGACGGTCTTGATAGCGGAGCGCACGAAGACGCGATTGGACGGTCTAGACGCCGGAGCGCACGGAGGCGGGCTTGGACAGTCTTGAAGGCGGAGCGCACGGAGGCACGCTGGGACGGTCTAGACGTCGGAGCGCATGGAGGCGCGCTTGAACAAGCTAGATGGCGGAGCCTACGGAGGTGGGCTTGGACAGTCTTGACGGCGGAGCGCATGGAGGCGCGTTTGGACGGTCTTGACGGCGGAGCCCACCGAGGCGGGCTTGGACGGTCTAGACGGTGGAGCGCACGGAGGCGCGCTTGGACGGTCTAGACAGTGAAGCGCACGTTGGGATGGTCTAGACGGTGGGGTTCCCTACGATCGGTATTTCATAGGGATCATGTGGGAAGAGAGAGAGTTGAGAGAGAAAGAGAGGAGAGAGAATAGGAATGCCCGTAACAGGGCACACATATCGCGATTTTGCGGAAATGACGAGACTGCCCCCGGGCGGAAAAAATAATCGGCCACGGAAAAATAACCGCCCCTCCCATTGCGGGAGGGGAGGACCGGTGAGGCTGGCAACAGTGAGAGGCACCGACGAGAAAAAAGTGGCGATGGAGAAACCCAACCTGGGCGGCAAGGAGGCCGCATAAACGGGGCGTCGAAAAAGGCGTTGGTGGCCATACTATTGCCCTTTCTTGGGGAAGAAGACACCTCCCAGGTTGGGCGACCATAGGGTTGCCCTGCCCCCGCTGTAGGATGCAGAAATTAGGGCGGGCGGCCAAGGGGCCGCCCGTTCCTAGAGAAGGTCGCCCAGGTCGGGCGGCCAGAGGGTCGCCCGACCTAGGCGACCCCGCTCCAACTGTGGGGTGCAGGAAAAGGGGGCGGGCGACCAAAGGGTCGCCCGCCCTAACCAGCAGAGAGTCCTCCAAGAGTGGGAGGCCAGAAGGCCGCCCGATCTGGAAGGCCTTGCCCCCAGAAGAGGCGCGGGCGGCCATGCTACCGCCCGCCCTAGGGAAGATGACGTCACCCAGATCGGGTTGCCAGAAGGCCACTCGACCTGGACAGCCTTGCTCCCGTCGTGGGATGCCGAAGAAGGGCGCGCACTGAGGCGGTGATGACGGTCGTGGCGGTTGCCACGGCAGTGGCGACGGCGACGATATCGACTGTTGGATCGACAGTTAGACCCCGAGTGGTTACGTCGTTAGTGGGGAAAACTGGATATCTGTACCCCGTGCATGGGGTGCGGGTAGTGTTTTTAGGGGAACATATCATTTTCCCCCTCCCCCCCCCCCCAAGTCCCCGCAGTTATGAGCCAAGGCGAATGGAGGGCGAGGACTTCCTCTCGGAAGCTGACTTGATGTGTATCGCTTTGCGGTGTGTGCACGACAAAGCGTGCGGGAGGTGCGAAGGGCAAAACGTGTGAAGGGCGCTCACCAAGTTAGGGGCAGCGTGCACAATTGGTGCAGCAAGCGCGAAGAGCGTGATGGGCGCAATATGCATGAGGATTTGAGCAAATAATTTTGAAGTGCGTGCAACATGTGCGTAGAGCGCAATGAGTGAAGTGTGCGTGCCAAGAGCATGGTGCACTGTGTGTAAGGTGCAATGTGCGCGGTATGCACTATACGCGTGTGGAGCGCAATGAATGTAACGTGCGTGTTGGGCTCAACGCGTGTTGCGTGTGCAGTATGTAATGTGCACGAGACGGTATGAGATACCTGCGAGATTGTATGTGCAGATCCACATAGCGGTGTTGCAATGTCATTGCGGTGTAGCCGAACCAGACACTAGAGATCCCTCCAAGGATGAACGAGAATCTCTTGCATTGACGTAGATGAGACGTGACTCTGCCTTTATTGCTTCTTTGCGCTTTTGCATTGTGTAGTGGCTTTGCACTTTGTTTGCGGAGTTTTGATAGCTCTTTGGGCATTGCTTGATCATTTGTTCATTGTTCTAGCTTCGAGCACTTACTCGTGGTTATGATTGGGTCTTTGCGGTGTTGAAACCATGGTTGTAAGTAAACCTGTTCTGCTTCTCAGACATCGACGGTTGAAGGGTGAGGTCCAGACGATGCCCGAACCACCTACTGGGCAAAGGGCGGATGGCATTTTGCAAGCATGAGTGCGTCGCTGCTAGCCTCGACTATGATGACCTTTTTGAGGGCGAACATGTTGAGTTTGTCGTTGATGGAGAGGAGCAGTCTCCTCAGTTTGTTGTATCTTGCTTTAATTGCACTTGTGTTTCATGTGTGCTCGTTGATTGGATCTTTCACCCTTGTTTTGTTGTAGCAGTTACGTGTTTTTCCCTTCTTTTTGACTGATTGTTGTAGTTTTGAATTCTTGTGAAAGCTGTATTGTTGACTCCGCTTTCTTTGCGCGGGCAACTTTGGGGTACTCCTTTGAGGTTGGCTGCAAAAGGACGAGACCCAGATGGTTTCACGACCTACTAGCAGGGGCGAAGGCCGAATGCTTTGAGCTGAGTAGTGAGAGGTAAGGTTCACCATATCGTGGGATGTCACTGAATGTATTTCTCCTTCGAACCATGACGATCCTGAGGGGGGGAAGACCCTTATGGTGTTGTGGTTGTTGGGTATATTGGAAAATGTGTACCTGATTTGAAGAAGCCTAACTTAGCTTTATGATATACATCAAGGTGTATTTGATGTTATTTTGAGTTGACATGTGCAGATTAAGAAAGTACTAAAAGTACAGGAAATTATTCTAAGTCCATGTGTCGACACCAGAAAAAGCTATGTCGACACTTCAGAAGAATTGTGTCAACACTTGAAGAAGACTGTGTCGACACAGAGAAAAATAGTCGACCATTTTTGTGTCGACACTGGGAAGCAGTGTCGACTTACAGAAGTAGGGTCGACAACAGCTGGTTCAACACAGAGAAAAATAGTCGACCACATTTGTGTCGACACTAGGAAACAGTGTCGACTTACAGAAGTAGAGTCGACAACAGCTGTATCAACAATGGGAAGCTGTGTCAACACATTGAGGCAGAGTCGATATATATTGGCAGGGTCGACGATAGTTGTGTCGACACCAGAAGACAGAGTCGACACATATTGGCAGAGTCGACAAAAGCTGTGTCGACACCTGAAGGCAGTGTCGACACATACTATGTTCTGAATCTATAACAACTGTGTCGACACACAGGACTTGTGTCGACACACTGCAAGTCTAGACCAAGTCATTTCCTGAAGAATGATGAAGTGCTTGAGTCGACACAAATTCTCAGTGTCGACTCATCCTCAAGATGAAGATCTGAAGAAGCTGTGTCGACACCAAAGTAACTTGTGTCGACACATATAGACAAATGGTCTCGACACTTTCTAACAGTCAGTCTCGACACTTTGCTGATCAAGACAAAGGCTAAGGATCTGTTTGAAGACTTGACAGTTGTGGGTTGCAACAGTTTATCTGAAGCTGTCGGACTTGTCAGAAGACAGTTAGAAACCGGATCAGCCGGTTATCATGAAGAAGGTCTATAAATAGAAAGATTCAGAAGACAAATAAGAGAAGATTGATTTAAGAAGAAACACACATACAAACTGATCAAGAAAGTGCAAGGCACGGAAGAAGATCTTCATCAGAAGATCTAAGAAGACATTCTGAAGGGTTCAACCTATCAGGATCTGTCTAAGGAGAATTCGTTCAAGAATTCTGAAGAAGTATCAAAGGGATTGGATAGAGAGGGATCCAGCCATTTGAAGATCAAGAAGGAAGCTGTTACAAGTTTCTCAAGAAGCTGTTTGGAAATCAACTCAGCTAGTTCAGATTCAAGAAGCTTTGAAGAAAGCTAAGATTCAGTTGATTTCATCCATCAGCTAATCAAGTATTGTCCTGTCCTTACTCTCTCATCTAGGACAAAATTCTATAAAACTCTTTTCTAATTTCTGTAGGATCTATTAAGATAAATCTGAGTTGTAAGCCTAAAATTATAAATGCTGAGTGTAGGAGAGTTGATCTCTGAGTTGTAGGGCTGTGTTGCCTGAGTGTAGGAGAAAGTTTTTCTCTGAGTTGTAGGTCTTGTGGCAAGGCTGAGGTAGGGCTGATTAGCCTGAGTTGTAGGAACCATTCTGGGTTCTGAGTTGTAGGAACCTTTCCAGGTTCTGAGCTGTAGGATCTGCTGATCTGAGTTAAAGAGGAAGTTTGGCCGAATCTAGCACACTGCTAGATAGGTGAAGGGGGAAAGTGGATGTACCCAGACCTTGGGGAACCACTATAAAATTTTGTGCAATCTGTGTTGTATGAATTTCTGTGATTGTTGTGCTGTGTAATTTAATTCAGTTATTATATTCTGCCTAAAAGTGAGAACAAGCATTAGAACCTATTCACCCCTCCTCTAGGTGTTTAGGTAGTCTTGAAAGTAAAATTATCAAGTGGTATCAGAGGGAGGTTACTCAAATAAGGACTTAACAGTCTGAGTAAGATCCCTAAGGCAGAATCAAGATTTAAGAAAATGGGTTCTGGAGAGAATCACAAAGAGTTAGGGTTAATAAAATTACCAATCTGTAGAAAAGAAATCTTTGGAATTTGGAAAGAAAGGGTGAGATTGTTCATGGAGGCTTCTGACCCAAGGATATACATTACAGTACAGGAAGGCCCCTTCATTCCAATGAAGGTATCAGTTCTTGATGCAAATATCCAAACTCCAAAGAGTTATTCAGAAATGACAAAGGATGAAATCATTTTGGCAACCATGGATAAAAGAGCACAGAACATTATTGTAAGTGACATAGATGATTCTACATTCCAAAATTTGATTCACTGCAAAACCTCCAAAGAAATGTGGGACACCTTGATTGTCTACATGGAGGGTTCTGAAGAAGTAAGACAGGATAGGAAGTCTATGCTCAACCAAGAGTATGAAAGTTTCAAACAAGGAAAATCTGATAGCATAACTGAATGCTATAAGGAATTCTACAGAATAGTGAATGAATTAATGTCCTATGGAAGAGTCTTCAGTACCTATGAACTGAATGACAAATTCTTAAGATCCTTGATAAAGGATTGGGACACCAAGATCTGTGCCATAAGAGAAGTGACTAAACTGGCAGAAATTTCTCCTCCAACCTTGTTTGGAAAGTTGCTATCTTATGAAATGCAACTAATGGTGAGGAAGGAGGAAGAAAAGAATTCAAAAGGTGAGCATAGAGAAAAATCTGTGGCCTTCAAGGCTGAAGCCAATAGAAAGAATAGGAGGATATCTTCATCTTCTCCTAAGGAAGTTGTAGAAGTTAATTCTGAAAATTCAGACAGTCAGAGTTCAGAGAGGAGTGATTCAGATGCAGACTTTGCTGCATTCACAAGGCAATTCCAGAGGTTCTTTAAGAAGAAGTAGTGGAAGTCTAGGCCCTCCACATTACAGCAAGTTGATGATTATTATCAAAAGAATAAGTCATTAAGGAAGGAAAGGAACAGAACTAAGCCCAGCAAAGCCACTACATCAAAGATTGTCTGCTATTGTTGCAATATGCCTGGACATGTAGTGGCTGATTGTCCTGATAAGAGAAAGGAGTCATCAGACAAGAAGAAGACTCATCAGAAAAGCAAGAAGGAGAAATCCTTTGTTGCAAAGAAGGAAAAGAGCCTTACAGATCAATCAACTTCAGAGTCAGAATCTGAAGCTGAAGCATATATTGGACTGTATGCTGCTACTGAAGAAGAGGAGTTTATGCAATTGCTGGACTCCATCTATGAACAAGAGGACCATCAGTGCATGGGACTGATGGCTGGATCAGAAGAAGACATGTGCCAGAATCAGTCTGGTCCTAGTAAGGTACATTGTCCTTCTATAAATTCAGTTTGTAGTACTAGTGCAGAATCAGCTTCATCTGCATCAAGTGATGTAGATGAATCTGAATCTGAAGGAGATGTCTATCAGTTGATAGATAAGTATGGGGACTTGTTGCAGGCCCTTAAGAAAAGCAAGAACCTAGTCAAATCTCAGGCTCAGGAAATTGCTGATCTTAAGGTTGCTGCAACTGAGTTGGAAAAAATAATAGATCAAAAGTTGAATGAGATTGTCAAACTGAAAAATATAACTATTATTCAGATGGGCACAATCAGATATACTAATGATCAAATTAAGAGTCTGGAGGCCAGACTAAGAATAGAAAAAGATTTAGTGGCCAGTTACTCAAAGCCAAAATCTGTCTTACTCTTGATAGATGAGTTTGTGGCTCAAAAGGGTAAGGCAGGATTAGGTTTCAAAGGTAACCCCAGGGCTGCCCAATTCAAGGGAAAAGGCAAAGCTCCTGTCCAGCCACTAAACCTTTCAGTCCCTGTTAAGTTTAGAAAGGTGTAAGTGCCTTCTAACAAATATAATCTTGAGAATATTCATGGTCATATTAAGACTAATGTTCTGATAAACAAAGGTGTAAATGCCAACAGGTCTACCCATGTTCATAAACCACATGGTTATAAGAAACCTGTGGGTGAAGCTGCTGCTGCACCAGCACTAGACAGAAATTCTTCTGTCAAGGGTGTATCTAGATCTAGATACAACAAGTTTGAATGTTGGTGTTGTGGCAAGAGAGACCATTTTGTCTTAGACTGCTGGCACAACACAAGTGTTAGAAAGAATAATAGTCTACTAGTTAGAAGAGCAGCTGGTAGTTTTGTTGGTGCTAACCTAAACCAAGGACCCAAGACTTACTTGGGTTCTAAGGGAAGGTAAATCTGTATTGCAGGAAAGTCCAAGTGACCATGCCCCTATATGGTACTTGGACAGTGGATGTTCCAGGCACATGACTGGAACAAAGGGGCTGCTGAAGGAGTATACATCTGTCAAAGATGGACCTAAAGTAATCTTTGGTGGATCTGAAAAAGGAGTCATCAAAGGGTTTGGTAACATTTCTTCTAACCTAATTATTATTACCCAAGTGGCTTATGTAAAAGGTTTGAAACACAATCTGATAAGCATAAGCCAGCTGAGTGATTTAGGATATGACATTTCATTTGTTAAGGATGGATGTCATATCAAAAGGTCAAGTAATCAAGAGATTATTTTGACTGGGTATAGGAAGAGAAATGTATATTGTCTTAATTTTGTATGTGAGAACAAGGTTTATCCCATCTGTCTTGTAGCTGATGATAATGCATCTCATTGTGTCAAGTGGCACAAGAGATTGGCTCATCTTAACTACAAGACAATTGGCCAACTCTTTAGCAAAGAGTTAGTGAGGAATGATCCTCAAGTTAAGTGTATAAAGGATGAGATATGTTCTGCTTGTCAAAAGGGCAAGCAAACAAAATCCTCCTTTCATAGCCTTGAAAACAAGGATTCTGTGAGGTGCCTATACCTCTTACATATGGATCTTTTTGGTCCTATGCCAGTTCATAGTCTAGGTAGGAAGGTCTACACTTTTGTGGTTGTAGATGACTATTCTAGATTTACATGAGTGTTCTTTCTGAGACAGAAATCAGAAACCCAAGTGTCTTACTTAGTTTTGTGAAGCAAATTCAGAATGAACTGAATTGTACAGTGGTCAAAATCAGAAGTGACCATGGTACTGAGTTTCAATCTGAAAGCATGACAAAATTATGTGAAGACTTTGATATTTTCCAAGAGTTCTCCTCACCTAGAACACCACAACAAAATGGCATTGCTGAAAGAAAGAATAGAACATTAATTAAAGCTGGTAGAACTCTATTGAGTGACACCTCTCTTCCAGAATATTTCTGGGCTAAGGCAGTAAACACTGCATGTCATGTGATCAATAGGACTTCTATCACCAAGAGCCACAAAATGACTCCCTATGAGATTATGAAAGGTAAAAAACCAAATCTATCCTACTTCAGGATCTTTGGTTGCAAGTGTTATATACTTAACAATGGCAAGTCATATCTGACTAAGTTTGCTGCCAAATCCCAAGATGAGATATTTGTTGGGTACAGTATAAATAGTAAGGCCTATAGGGTCTTTAACTTGACTACTCAAGTTGTAGAGGAGTCTGTACATGTTGTATTTGATGAAACAAGATTAATCAACTGTGAGTTATCTTGTAGATCAAATGATTCAACAGGTATAAGCAAAAGGATGGACAAGTTTTCCATTGCAGAAGCATCAAATGCAGATGAAGCATTGGAAAATGAAGGCTACTATCCAGGGGGAGTACAAGACTCAATAGAAGCTGATGAAATCCAAGAGGTACAACATGATGAAGGAGTTGGAGACGTTCAACCAGAAGGGAATCTACCTCCAGCTACAAGACATTTAAGAGATCATCCAGTTAATCAGATTATAGGTGATCCAAGACAGGGAGTTCAGACAAGAAGCAAAAATCTGAGCACAGTTCTGCATTCAAGTTTCCTGTCTCAAATGGAGCATAAGAAGTTTGAAGAAGCCATCCAAGACCAACACTGGATTGATGCTATGCAAGAGGAGCTGAATCAATTCAGAAAGTGCAATGTCTGGAGCTTGTTCCTAAACCAGAAGGCCACAATATAATTGGCACAAAATGGATCTATAAGAACAAGTTGAATGAGAGTAGAATAATTGTGAAGAACAAAGCTAGGTTGGTTGCTAAAGGATACAGGCAGGAAGAAGGGATTGACTTTGATCAAACATTTGCCCCAGTAGTAAGGCTGGAGGCAATCAGAATGTTCCTTGCCTATGCAGCATTTCAAGACTTCAAAGTGTACCAGATGGATGTGAAATCAGTATTCCTGAATGGTGATCTAAAAGAGGAAGTCTATGTAGAGCAGCCATTAGGTTTTGTAGATCCTCTTAAATCTGATTATGTCTATAGGCTTAGGAAAGCTTTGTATGGGTTAAAGCAAGCCCCAAGGGCTTGGTATGAAACCCTGTCTACTTTCCTTATTGAGAACAAATTCTCAAGAGGGAAAATAGATAAAACTCTATTCCTTAGGGAATCTAAAGGTAAGATCATCTTAGTACAGATCTATGTAGATGACATAATCTTTGGATCTACTGAGAACAACCTTTGCAAAAAGTTTGCCAAACTTATGCAAGGGAAGTTTGAGATGAGCAGTATGGGGGAACTTATGTTCTTCTTGGGACTCCAAGTAAGACACACTGAAGATGGCTTGTCCATATCCCAGTCTAAGTTCACCAAGGAATTAATTAAGAAGTATGGTCTGGAGTCATCCTCCACCATGAGAACTCCTATGGGAACAAGTATGCCTATATGCAAAGATGATGCAGGTAAACCTGTTGATGAATCTTTGTATAGAGGAATAGTTGGCTCTCTACTATATCTCACTGCTAGTAGACCCGATATTATATATGCTACATGTATCTATGCTTAGTACCAAGCCTGCCCTAAAGAATCTCATTATACCGCTGTCAAAAGGATTCTGAGATATCTTAAGGGCACACCTAATCTAGGCCTTTGGTACCCTAGGAATAGAGATTTTCTACTAACAGGTTATTCAGATGCAGATTTTGCAGGCTGTAGAGAGGATAGAAAGAGTACTACAGATACTTGTCAATTCTTGGGAGGAAGACTGATATCATGAAGCAGTAAGAAGCAGACCAGTGTGGCAATATCCACAGCTGAGTCAGAATATGTTGCTGCTGGAAGCTGCTGTGCACAGCTATTGTGGATACATCATCAATTGAAGGATTATGGTATTCAAGTAAGTAGAACACCTTTATTGTGTGATTCTAAGAGTGCTATTTCTATTGCTAACAATCCTATTTCTCATAGTAGAACTAAGCATATAGAAATCAAATATCATTTTTTTAGAGAGCATGTAGAAAGAGAAGACATCTCATTGGAATTTGTTAAAACAGATTATCAAATAGCAGATGTATTTACTAAGCCACTGGATGAAACAAAATTCAATAAATTTAAAATTGAATTAGGAATGCTGACCATTGACTAGTATATCAATAAACTTTCAAGTGGTATCAACAAACAAATATTGGCTAAGTAAAATGGTGTCGACACTTATAGTGATAAAGTGTCGACTCAGTGAAGTCTGGTCGACTAGTGAAAGAAATTGTGTCGACACAGAGAATATGTGTCGACACTTAAGGGTCAAATAGTCGACTCATCCAGAAATATAGTGTCGACTTCACCAGAACATTGGTGTCGACACTTACAGATTTGTGTCGACACTTGAACAAAGAGTCGACACAGAATTTCTGATGCTCTACTATGTATCTCAGGTATCGACATATCCTCAATTGGTGTCGACACATAGTAGACAGAATTGTTTGCCGAGACAATAGAAGTTTGTGTCGACACATTCCATCTGTGTCGACACATTTAGATTGTTTTTGCCCGACTTTTGATCTTCTTTCTTTAGAGGGTATAAATTGGTCAAGAACATATTCTGTCGACACGCTCACAAGGTTTTCGAGACTAAAATCCTGTGTCGACATTCTCTCTCCTTCTCTCAAGCTTTCACGACTGATTCAATGGCGCCTAAGGTTGAAGATAACGTGAATGAAGGATATGAGCTGGTTAGGGTTGCGTTCGACATCGCCGCACCAGAATTCAAACAAGTGATTTCCCTTATTGCTGAAAATGGATTGGAATTTCTGGTTTCTGAACCAACGAAGATTTGGAAGAAGGAGGTAATTGAATTTTACACTTCTGCATCAGTGGATTCTTCTGGACTCAAGATCAAATCCACAGTTCATGGCACCAAGGTCAAACTTACTCTACGGAGTTTAAGACAAATTCTTCAATTGCCAAGCATTGAGAATGAAGAAGAGGTTCCTGCCTCTAAGACAAGGGAGGCTCTCCAATGGTGTGGATTGGATCCAACCATAAAGATTGGAGCAGCCATCAATAGAAAAGGAATGAATCACCAGGGCAAATTTCTGTCTGAGATAGTTGAAAAGGTGATTTTGTGCAAACCTGGAGGACATGATAGGGTCTCAGCCTATATGTTCTGCCTTATGACAAGAATTATTTTTAAAATTCCAACTGACTGGTCAGCAGTTGTATTTGATAAGATCAAGGAAGGACTTAAGAAGCCAAATCTAGCTAGGATTTTGAGTTTATACTTGGTTGGAGTGATTCCAGAAGTCCTGCAACAGATATTAGGGACTAAGATCAATCACATGAGAAAGATGGATATGAGATTATTCTCAAGGTGGGATAGAGTACTATCCAAAGAGATGCCTGAAGAGGTCAGACAAGACATAACTGAGATGTCACCTAGACATGAGCAAAGTACTGAACAACATCAAGGAGATCAAGTGAGAGAACAGGGTGAAGATCAGTCTGGATTAACTCTAGTCCAGAAAGAAACATTACCTGCACAGGAGCAGGGGGAGCACGTTCATTCTCCTACTCAGGATATTACTGATCTAGCTCAGGTGCAGGGGGAGCAAGGTTATTCTCCTGCCCAGGACATTCCCAATACTGAACAGGTGCAGGTGGAGAAAATTTCTGAACAAGTCCAAGAGGTAGAAAGGGAAAACCTACCAGAAGATCTGAATATAGCTGATCTAGATGTCTCATCTTCTGCTCCAACTCAGCAGGAATTCACTCTAGATGAGTTGTTTCCTAATGATGGAATTGCTAATGATGGAATTGTTAATGATGGAATTGCTGGTGATGGAATTGCTGATGAAATAGAGGTAGAGCAAGAGGTTGAGAAAGAACAAGAGGTTGAGAAAGAGCTAGTTGTTGCTGAGGAGCAAGTTGTTGAGGGGGAGCCTGTGAATGTTGAGGTTGAACAACATGTCACTGAGGCAGAAATTCCTGCTCCTTCTCATGAACAAGTTCAGATTGACAACCCTTCAGAATCTGAGACTGAAGAAGCCAGAGAGGCAAAGAAAAGGAAGCTTATAGTCTTCAAGAGAAGAAGCCAAACCTATAAGCAAGCTCTCCAAACTGCAAGTCACCAAACTCCTGCTGCTTTTGATTATAATAAGTTCATGGTGGACTTACAAGTTAAGTTGGATGAACACAGATTGGCTGTGGAAAAATATGTTGATGAGAATAATAAGTCACTTCAGTTTGACTTAGCCCAGGATATTAAATCAATCAGATTTGAAGTTAACTTGAACAAAAAGGAAATGACAGATTGCTTCCAAAAGGGAGGTAATGCTGTAGTATTTTTGGCCAAACAACAGCAGTCAATTCTTACCAAGGTAGATGATATTGCACTAAAGCAAGGTTATGTTCTAGAAAATTAGCTGAGAATGAATGAGAATCTGGCTGAATCTCACCATGAAATTCTTGATAAGTTGAAAAAGAGTGCTACAGGGATGACTGAAGCAAGAGCACAAGAGATGGTAGATTTTGATAAGAAACTCAAGGATGCCTTAGATTCAGTTCAAACTGCTATCACAACCTCTCAGACAGAGATATCTACTAAGCTTCAAAAGTTGAAACCATATTTTAAAGAGGGTGTGAATTATCTTGATGGCCAGATCAGATTTCAGAAGGATGATCTCAGAGACCATATTGAAAGAGAAGTCCTAAAGGGGGAGAGATTATTAGTTCATGCTGGCTCAGAACACACCAAATGGGTGACTAATAGTATTCGAGCCACATTGGGATATCCACCTTTATGTGATGATGATATGGTGGCTGAGTCAGGAATTCAACAAGGTTTACTTGAAGGCAATCAACCTGAGGTTGCCCAAGTCATTTACCCCCCTATAGATTTTGATATGATTAATCAGCAAGTACATGCTATGTATAGTCCTCCACAGGAGGTTACAAATGTTGTTATTGAGAAAGTTGATAAGCCTGATACAAGTTTGAAAGAACAACAAGATGCTCTACTGTCCAAGAAAAGATTTAGAGAGCAAGCTGAACTTAGGTCTGACTTTGAGCAATGGAGTCCCACTTCAAGAAACATTATACTGACAGCATGAAAGGCTGTAAAGGATCAAGTCCATGAAAGAGGAAAGTGGTATAATGAGATTGAATGGCAAAAGTATGAAGCTAGGCAGGAGGCTATAGTTCAATATAGAAGAAAAGCCAAGATGGGGGAGGCTACCACCAGATGCTCAGGAGCCAAGCAAATATTTTCCAAAGCCCTTTCACTACTTTGAAAGGCAAAGGCTCAAGGAAGAAGCTCAGAAGAAAGCTGATCTGAAAGGCAAGAAGCCTGCTGAGGTTGCTGAACCAGCTGTGAATGCTCAAATTCAATCTGGCAAAGGAATTGTCATAAGAGAGCCTGATCAGTCTTAGCTTAAACTTACCAGTCCTTTCAATTGTTTTGTAATGTTTTGATTAAGTCATTCAATGTAAATATCTGTAACAAACATTTCCAAGTTATAAACAAAACATTGTTCTGTAATCATTTATTAATGTTCATCTTTATTCTGTGATGAATTTGCTGTATGTTTTGTTTATTAAAGTATTCCTGTAATGTCATGCTTATATACATCATCATATTATATTTTTTAAATGGTGTATATCATTAGCTAAAAGGGTTATGACTTCTCCAAATAGGGGGAGATTGTTGGGTACATTGGAAAATGTGTACCTGATTTGAAGAAGCCTTAACTTAGCTTTATGATATACATCAAGGTGTATTTGATGTTATTTTGAGTTGACATGTGCAGATTAAGAAAGTACTAAAAGTACAGGAAATTATTCTAAGTCCATGTGTCGACACCAGAAAAAGCTATGTCGACACTTCAGAAGAATTGCGTCAACACTTGAAGAAGACTGTGTCGACACAGAGAAAAATAGTCGACCATTTTTGTGTCGACACCGGGAAGCAGTGTCGACTTATAGAAGTAGGGTCGACAACATCTGGTTCAACACAGAGAAAAATAGTCGACCACATTTGTGTCGACACTGGGAAGCAGTGTCGACTTACAGAAGTAGAGTCGACAACAGATGTATCAACAATGGGAAGCTGTGTCAACACATTGAGGCAGAGTCGACACATATTGGCAGGGTCGACGATAGTTGTGTCGACACCAGAAGACAGAATCGACACATATTGGCAGAGTCGACAAAAGCTGTGTCGACACCTGAAGACAGTGTCGATACATACTATGTTCTGAATCTATAACAACTGTGTCGACACACAGGACTTGTGTCGACACACTGCAAGTCTAGATCAAGTCATTTACTGAAGAATGATGAAGTGCTTGAGTCGACACAAATTCTCAGTGTCGACTCATCCTCAAGATGAAGGTCTGAAGAAGCTGTGTCGACACCAAAGTAACTTGTGTCGACACATATAGACAGATGGTCTCGACACTTTCTGACAGTCAGTCTCGACACTTTGCTGATCAAGACAAAGGCTAAGGATCTGTTTGAAGACTTGACAGCTGTGGGTTACAACAGTTTATCTAAAGCTGTCAGACTTGTCAGAAGACAGTTAGAAACCGGATCAGCCGGTTACCATGAAGAAGGTCTATAAATAGACAGATTCAGAAAGCAAATAAGAGAAGATTGATTTAAGAAGAAACACACATACAAACTGATCAAGAAAGTGCAAGGCACGAAAGAAGATCTTCATCAGAAGATCTAAGAAGACATTCTGAAGGGTTCAACCTATCAGGATCTGTCTAAGGAGAATTCGTTCAAGAATTCTGAAGAAGTATCAAAGGGATTGGATAGAGAGGGATCCAGCCATTTGAAGATCAAGAAGGAAGCAGTTACAAGTTTCTCAAGAAGCTGTTTGGAAATCAACTCAGCTAGTTCAGATTCAAGAAGCTTTGAAGAAAGCTAAGATTCAGTTGATTTCATCCATCAGCTAATCAAGTATTGTCCTGTCCTTACTCTCTCATCTAGGACAAAATTCTGTAAAACTCTTTTCTAATTTCTGTAGGATCTATTAAGATAGATCTGAGTTGTAAGCCTAAAATTATAAAGGCTGAGTGTAGGAGAGTTGATCTCTGAGTGGTAGGGCTGTGTTGCCTGAGTGTAGGAGAAAGTTTTTCTCTGAGTTGTAGGTCTTGTGGCAAGGCTGAGGTAGGGCTGATTAGCCTGAGTTGTAGGAACCATTCTGGGTTCTGAGTTGTAGGAACCTTTCTAGGTTCTGAGCTGTAGGATCTGCTGATCTGAGTTAAAGAGGAAGTTTGGCCGAATCTAGCACACTGCTAGATAGGTGAAGGGGGGAAAGTGGATGTACCCAGACCTTGGGGAATCACTATAAAACTGTGTGCAATCTGTATTGTATGAATTTCTGTGATTGCTGTGCTGTGCGATTTAATTCAGTTATTATATTCTGCCTAAAAGTGAGAACAAGCATTAGAACCTATTCACCCCCTCTAGGTGTTTAGGTAGTCTTGAAAGTAAAACTATCAGTGGTCTACTGCAGGAGAAGGGCAGACCTTCGATTGCTGGCAGTGGGAGACCATGGGGATGTGGTCCCGAAGAGACGGTGAAGAGTTGGTCTTCGGACTGCTGGCAAGCGCGAGGGGGGGTAGGCCCTGACGTGGTGACCTACTGCGGGGAGAAGGGTATACCTTCGATCGGCAATAGTAGGAGGTCGTGGGTGCATGGTACCGGAGAGACGGTGAAGAGATGGTCTTTGGAGCGCTGATGAGCGCGAGGGGGGCAGGCCCTGGCGACGCCGCAACCTAGTGCGGGAGAAGAGCAAACCTTTGATTGCTGTTAGTGGGAGGCCGCTAGGACGTGGTGCCGGAATCACGCGGGTGCTCTGCAGCGTGGGGGCATGAAGCCCTAGCAGCGCGGGAGCCGGTGCTCAGCAGCGCGGGGGCATGAAGCCCTAGCAGCGCTGGAGCCGGTGCTCAGCAGCGCGGGGGCATGAAGCCCTAGCAGCGCGGGAGCTGGTGCTCAGCAGCGCAGGGGCATGAAGCTCTAGCAGCGCGGGAGCTGGTGCTCAACAGCATGGGGGCATGAAGCCTTAGCAGTGTGGGAGCTGGTATTTATTCTTGGGAAGTTCATACTTCCTTAAATCAGAGAGCCCGTTGTTTGGTGTTGGAGACCGGGTCTGTACTGAGAGCTTTACTTTGGGATATCTAAACCTTTGACGAAGTCCGTAATGTAGAAAATCAAAGCATACATGTGCGCAATAATAGTTTTTAGCAGACAATAACGATACAGAAAAAAGTTAAGACCACGCTCTTTGTACGCTTTGTCGGGGGGAGCCCCTTCCTCGGTGTAACGCCCCTGATTTTTTGGTATTTATTTTAATTCTCGTAGTGACGTATTTTTGACGTCAGGGCGTTACGTTGACGTGCAGTTAACGGGTGTAGTTTGTTGGGGCATGGGTTTGCTCAGTGGTTTTTCTGGTGTGGTTGGTTCTGTCTGGGTTGTGCACCATCCCTTGTGAGCCGGGACTGTTTTGGTGACTCGGTGGTGCTTTTTATTGGGATGTGGTGGCGTTTTATCTTCGGGTGGTGTTTTACCCGAGTTTGGTTTGTTAGATTTGGATTTTGACTTCACCGTTAGATTCGTAGCGTCAGTATTTAATTACACTGTGATTTTCAAAAGGTTCCGAGTTGGTTTGAATTTCGTGTCGTGTTGGGATTATTGATTAGTAATTGTATTATATATTATAATTATTTATGTATGTATATATATAATCGGTTATTAGGTCGCGTCAAACCCTGTTCATCCTCTTCCTGAACCGAGCGACAGTTGTTTTTCGCGAAGCGAAAGAAGGAGCAGCGTCCCGCGTGTTTTCAGTTGGTGATTCCCAGCGTTTTGGTGGTCGGTTTCCGCGATAGATTAAAGATTTGAAAAGCTCTCGTCGAGATCCACCCGTTCATGGTAAGATTTTACAGATTCCTCGATTTTTAGGTGTTAGGGTTAGTGAATTTGACCTCCTTCCTCCTCCAAAAGTTTCAGGAAACGTTGCTAAGATCATTTAGCGGCCGATCCTTGTCGCGGTGCGAGCGGGAGGCGTTTTTCTGGAGTTTCAAGGCAAGTGGATTTTCCCCCTAGCATGTCTATTCTAGTTGTGTTCTTCCCTTCTTTCCTCCTCCCTTAGAGAGTAGGATTAGTGTAGGTTAACTTTGAAAAGAAATCCTAGAGGGGGCAAATTTTCGGCCAAGGCTTGGAGAATAGGATTCGAGATTAAGGCTTTATTTGTTTCGGCATTTTTGCCGGGCGTTTGGAGCAAACGCCGTCGGACGGCGGGTAAACAAACGGAGCGGCGGCGACGTTTGATCTGTTTGCACTCGCCGCAAGAAGAAAAAGCCCCTCAAACGCCGCTTTTCCAACCCCACCTCCCCCTCCGGTTCAAACTCTCCATTTCGACCCGCCAGGAGCAAACGCCACCGCCGTACCAAATAAAGCCTAAGTTAAATTCGGCGGGTTTAGGTTAGAAGATTCATCGAATATCGACGGTAGGATTTGTTGAATATGGTAGGTTAGCCAAGTAAAAATTCGTCGTGAGTCGTTAAGTAGAATTCAGCGAGTATCGCAAGTTTAATTCATCGAGTATCGGTAGGCAGATTCGGCGAGTATCGCCGAATTTCCTAAAGGCAATTTCATCGGGTAACGATTCGCCGAGTGTAGATTGTAGGTCTAAGTGTTTTTCGGCGAGTATCAATGAGGATCGTCGAGTATAGTCGGGTAACGATTCGCCGAGAGGTCAAAGGCAATCCTCTCCTCCCGAAGGAAGCAGAGGAATCCAATGATTATCGCCATACCGTTGGGATTAATCTGCGCCGGGACAATCCCAAAATACCGGAGGATCTCGCAAAACTCAGGCCAGAAGGGAAGTCGCAAGCCAGCGTCAAAATGACACAGCGACAAGACGAGCGCACCCTCGACATACGTGTTGAGTCGCTCGCCGCGAGCAGGGAGTCTCGCCGAGTATCCCTCTGGCAATAGGCGCTCTTTGAAAGTCGTGATATCCCTTTCTGTGGTGATCGACTTCTTAAATGCCGCGTCGGCTAAGTTAATGGCGTGAGCCTGTCGGCGAGCGCTGGCATCGTCACCAACCATTTCCGCGAACTGCACGCAGAGAAAAGTGAAAGAGGTGCGAGGAGATAGGCTACTCGCCGGGAGGAAGAGCTAATCAAAGAACACTTAATGACCCACAAACCCCTCCTATTTATAGACAAAGGCAAAGACGGGGGGGGGGGGGGTTTGCCCGTCTCGGCAAGTAGCAACAAAGGTCGCGCAGTATAAGTAAAGGCGCTGCGATACTCGCTAAAACCTGCATAAAGCTAAATCGACACATCGAAGAAATGAGAATCGCGCATGTATAAAACAAGAAGCATGGTCACCAATAAATGCAAAGGAGGAGCATGGTCGCCAATATCCGAGTAACTACAAAGTCGCCAATGGCGAGCCCAACTAAGAAAAGAAAAGAAAAACAAAACTATGTCCTAGGTGGCCGCTCCGGAAGATGGGGATGTCGCCAATAAATGCAAAGGAGGAGCATGGTCGCCAATAATCATTGGATGATTCGCCGAGTATCGTGTAGCATTTGTCGGGTATCGTTATGCAATTCATCGAGTATCCTTGTGGTCCGTTGGGTATACTCGCCGAATTTGGCCATGACTTAGAATATTTTGTCGTTTCGTGTAGGATTCGTCGTGTATGGTCCTTAGAGTGATTTTAGGGCTGGTTTATGTATTTCTTTGGGTTTTGGGGTTGGGTTGTTTGGGTATGATTGTTTCTTCGGCTATGAAGGTTGATAGTGGATAAATGACCATCAATTGGACGTCGGTTTGTGAATCATTACACTTGGTAGTTTGGTTTGGTCTCTGTTTTGTGACCTGTTGGGTTGTATTGGGCCAAGTGGCCACCACCGCAGTGTTTTTGTGAGACGTTTGAGTCTGGTAATTCGGGTTTGGACGTTTTGGTCACCGACTCCGGCCCGGTTGTTTTTTCCATGTGTTAATGATTCACGTTTTCGAGCTGTTTTGTGCTCAGTTTGCTTCTTAGATTAGTTTATGCCACTTCATGCTAATTTTTGCAGATTTTGTCAGATCATGGCTTCGTTCCGCACTTGGTGCAATGTTCTTTTAACTCCTTTATTGCAACTTTTACTTACCTGTTTTATTTGGCTAATCAGCTGTGGTTTCAGCAATTCTTATAGTCGGGTTTGGTAAACTCTTTCTTGTCTTTTACCTTTTACTTGTTTATTTCCATTGCCACTTGTATTTTCTTGCTGAGGTGTTCTTCTTTTGAATGCCTCAGGTTCAGGGCTGTAGCCGGTGGAGCGACTGTGTTGGGTGGTAGCTTTTGGACTGTAGCTGTTGTAGTAGTTTCCTCACTATTGTGAGGTAGTTCTTGTTTTCAGTTTTTAGTTCAGATTTGCATACTTTCAGTGGATTCGTGACAGGTTGTAGATGTCCACTGATAGTTTTCCCTAGAATATTAAATACTTTGCTAACTGCTAGTTTACCTCTTTATGGTTGTTTTTACTTGCTCTCTGGGAAGTTTTTATGTTAGATTGCATGTTATGTATTTTAAATTATAAAAATTACTATTACTACTTCATATATACCATATTTGAAATCTAAATCACTATATTTAACGATCGTAAAAACTACTTTCGTAATTATAAATCTAGAGTCTTGCATACCATGAGTTGTGCTCTGGGGATGTTTATACTCATGTAGGACGTCTAATCTTGTAAATAAAGTATTTTTTCGCATCGTATAATTATATTTTCTCGTGGACTAGATGAGCCACTAAGCCGAGGGATACAGCTAACCGCTTAACTTAAACTAGATGTTCTCTAAATAACTTACAGATCTGTCATAAAGTGTTAAGTTGGAGTTTTGCCTGAGCGTCTGCAGTTATCTCCTACTGACGTGGCATGATGATGCGCGTTTTCCCTTTCTCTGATATATCATTAAATGCGGAGAAAATGCGGGCCGTGACGCTCGGGGTCTTTGTTTTACCCACGCTAGGGTGCTACGTCATCTTGTGCTGAGTTATCTGCTTAGGGCGCACACCGGTTCGGGTCCTGGTTCAGAGGTAATCTCATGAGAAGCCCTTGCTTGACGAGACGCTCGATCTCCACCTTCAACATGTGACAACCCTCCGTGTTGTGGCCGCGTCCTTGATGGAAGTTACAATAGTGTGACTTATTTACTCTCTTTGGCGCAAGTGACTCGGGCCTACGAAGGATGCCGTTATCTTGAATGGTAAGGAGTATGTTGGTTCGAGTCGTATTGAGGGGATGTAATCCTCGCGTTGTCGCGGGCCTCGATCTCGGTGAGGTTTTTGCGGCGTGTGCCTTTCTTCTTACCATCCAACCGTGGCAGTGACTCAAGCTCTCTCTGTCTTTTCGGGTTCCTCTTAAACCGTAGGCGGTGTGCATCAACTGCATCATGAACTGCAATCCAGACATCAATCCGACAGATGATATTGGGGTAGCTGGATATTGTCTCCCGTACTAGTGCGGAGTGGAAGCTACCAGGACAGAGCCCTCCAAGAAGAAATTTTTGCAGGATCTCCGATTTTATCCTGGGGATTTGTCGTGCCTCCGCGGTGAATCGACGAAAGAAGTCTTTGAGGGGTTCCCCTTCGTTTTGGCGGATCCCTGACAAGTGGGAAGGGTATTTGACTATCGGTCGGCTAACAATGAACTGGTTTGTGAATTATTGAGTCAACTCTGTGAAATTCTTGACTTCTCCATCCTTCAGGGAAAGAAACTAAGTACGAGTCTGTGCTTTCAGTGTCGCCGGGAATGCTTGAAACATTAGTGGATCGGAGGCATTGCAGAGTTGCATCATGATCGCGAAGTGCCTGACGTGCTCCAATGGATCACTCGTCCCGTCGTATGTATCATCAATCTCTGGGAGCTTGACGTCGCGGGGGATCAGATGTTCCAGGAGTTCGGGTGTGAATGGAGAGCGATGATGGAGAGGGACACTGGCTATGGCGGCGCGCTGCTCGGCTTGTTTGCGTTCTGCAGCAATGATGTCGTAAACTTATTCGCGTGCGAGCCTTTCACCTACAGGTTCAAGGCATACAACTTTTAAACAGTGATGACGATGATCTCCGGGCTCTCTGGTCTTGAGAACTAGGCGCGCTAAGATGGTCACGCCGGGGAGCTCTCCTTTGGGTATGTTGACGAACGGGCAGAGGGGAGCCTGATATGTGTACCCCTAGGGATTGATCCTTCAACTGTGCAGACAACTTTTCCTTGATCTCTAGTCACGAGTACCGCTATGGAGTAGGTACTGTCTTCAGATTCTTCTTTTAACTTTGGGGAACCACGTTCCCCACAGATGGCGCCAAAACTGTTGGGGATCGCTCAAGGCTCTTGTAGATCGGACTAAATGGGACGCCTTAGCCTGGGAGTGGTCAAGCGCGCCAACAGTCACAGTAAGTAAAAAATTGGAAAAGATTTTTTTTTAACGTGGAAAACACTTCAACCGGGTGAAAAATCACGTGATCGGGACTGTGCCGGTTAAACCTCCACTATATGATGAGTGTTGTACAAAGCTTCTTTGAAGAACTCGAGGGTGACAGACCGCCTCTCATTACAATTTGAGGGAGAGAGAGAGAGTTGCGCTCGGAGGGTGACATACCACCTCTCACAGAGCTAATTATTTCTTCGTGTGCTGCAGAGAGTTATGCGCTCATTGTATTATGGAGTCCTTTGATAGTTCTTGGAGGCGGGAATAACTTGTTGTACTCGTTCTAATGTCTGGTGCTTGAAGTTCGGGGAGCGCTCAGTGTGCCCTATTATCCGTGGTTTGTCTAGGTGGTCTTGAGAGTGGAACGCACGGAAGTGCGCTCGAAGCAGTCTTGACGGCGAAGTGCACGACGGTGCACTTGGAGTAGTCTTGAAGGCGGGGCACGCGGAGGCGCGCTCGGACGGTCTTGACGGCGGAGCGCATAGAGGCGCACTTGTACGGTCTAGACGGTGGAGGGCACGGAGGCACGCTTGGACGGTCTAAACGGCGGAGCGTACGGAGGCGGGCTTGGACGGTCTAGACGGCAGAGCGCATGGAGGTGGGCTTGGACGGTCTAGACGACGGAGCGCACAGAGGCACGCTTGGACGGTTTAGACGGTGGAGCGCACGAAGGCGCACTGGGACGGTCTAGGCGGCGGAGCGCGGGGAGGTGCGCTTGGACGGTCTAGACGGCGGAGCTACCCGGAAGCACGCTGGGACGGTCTAAACGGCGGAGCTGCCAAGAGGCACGCTTGGACGGTCTAAATGGCAGGGCGCACGAAGGCGCGCTTGGACAGTCTAGACGATGTGGTTCCCTGCGAGCGGTCTTTCGTAGGGATCCTGTGAGAAGAGAGAAAGTGGAGAGAGAAGATAGAGAGAGAATGAGAGGAGAGAGAAAATCCGTAGAAGGATTTTTCGAGCCGAGAAGAAGGTGGAAATGAGAGGGAGAGTGTTGAAACTGGAAATCGGTCTCTGTGGAGTTCGAGACCCAAGTAGGTGGCAACTTGCACCTACTTCTCCCAAGCGAGAGCACTTGGCTTGTCTCGCGAAACTAAGGAATAAACCATGGGCTGCAGCGCGGAGTTCCCACCACACACCCGAAAGATCTTAGAACGTTTCCCCTTCCTAGCCAATGTTGAGCTAGGCACCTTGGGGGAAGAAGAAAGTATCTCCTCCTATTTCCAAGATATCTTAAGGGTCTATTTATAGTTTTCGAGTCTGCTCTATTGATAGCGGAATTCCGCCTACCGATTTTACTAAATGCACTCTAAAGTGATCTGCCAACAGCTAAGTTTCGCTGTTTGTAGGGGCTATTAGCAGGCCAAAGTGGGCATCATGGGGGTGGCGAGTGCCTGGTGAAGCGATCACTCGCCACTCACCATGATCCTGGATCTCGCCATCCAAGGGGGCCTGCACTCGCCCCTTGAGGGCCGAACTCGCCTCTGGGAGTCTGTTCTCGCCCCTGGGTAGCCTGCACTCGCCCCTGGAGGACTGAACTTGCCTCTGGGGGTCTGGTCTCGCCCCTAGGTAGCCTGCACTCGCCCCTGGAGGGATTAACTTGCCTCTAGGGGTCTGGTCTCGCCCCTGGGTAGGTAAGACCTTCTAGGCCCTCCTCGGTCGTCTTTGGTCTCAACGAATTACGGTTTATATAGAGATGAGTCTATTTATAGATTTTAAGAACGGCAAGCCGGTAATTTCTCCCCGTAACCACTGGTCGGACGAATAGGAATGTTCGTAACACGGGACACAGATCACGATTTTTGAGGAAATGACGAGACCGCCCCGGACGAAAAAAAATAACCGGCCACAAAAAAAATGACCGCCCTCCTGTTACGGGAGGGGCTGACCGGCGAGGCCGGCGGCCGGGAGAGGCCACCAACGAGAAAAAGGCGACGAGGGAGCATCCCAACCTGGGCGGCAAGGAGGCCGCCCAGACGGGGCGCCGAAAAAGGCGCGGGCGGCCACGCTGACGCCCGCCCTATGCGAAGAAGACACTGCCCAGGTTGGGTGGCCCTGCCCCCGCTGCAGGATGCAATAATGGCGGCGGGCGTCCAAGGGGCCGCCCACTCCTGGGCAAGAAGGCCGCCCAGGTCCGGCGGCCAGAGGGCCTCCCAACCTGGGCGGCCCCGCTCTTTGACCGCACGCCCTAACCGACAGAGAGGCCTCCCAGAGAGGGCAGCCAGAAGGCCGCCCGATCTGGGCGGCCTTGCCCCCAATCGAGGCGCCAGAAGAGGCGGGGGCGGCCATGCTGCCGCCCGCCCTAGGGAAGATGACGCCGCCCAGATCGGGTGGCCAGAGGGCCGCTCAACCTGGGCAGCCATTCCCCCGCCGCGGGGTGCCGAAGAAGGGGCGCACGGAGGCGGTGGCGACTACGAAGGCGGTTGCCGCGGCGGCGGCGATGGCGACGATGGCAGCAGTTGGAGCGGCGGTTACACCTCTGATGCTTACGTCGTTAGTGGGGGAAAACTAGATATCCGCACCCGTGCATGGAGTGCGGATATCCATTCTAGAGGGACCTATCAAAGTTTTTGTCCAAACTAACCGGAGCAAAAATACCGCGCCAAACAGAATCTTACTTAGGTGAGATGGGCCATTGACGAATAACAGTTCATAACTATCTCGTTCATGACCACCATCACCGTGCCAAACGAATTCTAATTCAAGCCAAAAACCTAAAACAGCTTTTGCAGTATTAGAAGACATTTTGGCGTGCGCCAACTAAGGGGCAATGATGCTCATAAATGAGGATAACAGTTTGTTAAAATTATGGAATACAGAAAGGATTCCTTTGGGGAAGCTTATCTGCAAGGACCACACCTGTCCGGCGGACCACAAATTTCCGGGGCAGTCTCCAGACCACATCCATGGTTGCCAGCCACAAAGCTCGAGATCGCTTGAGATAGTTATGGTGTTTGGGCGAAAGAGGAGCGAAACTGTTGTTGAAAACACAGTGGTGACATTTCGCCCTTATTTGGAGCATCTGGACAACATTTTTGGCACAACCACATTTTTCTGGCTGAGCCTAACCTTTCTTGGAAGACTATGACAATGTTTTGGCTAAAAATATTATTTCTTTCACAAATGTAGCCATCCAAACGCCGAACAAAACACTTTGAAAAAGAGTCATATACTTCAATTTTCGCTGAAACTAAGATGGTCGAAAAAGGAACCTCGCACCCTTCTATATATCTCCCAACCCTAATAACAAAGATGAGATGCTTCAATCATCCCTAAGACCAGACCTAGAGTGACATCAACCCTTACAGTCAAAACTAGCTATTGAAAAGGCTTCCCGGCCCTTCACATAGGCTTTCGCTCTCTCTAATAGGGACAAGGATCCTCTCCATTTGAAGGCAAATGGACACTATTCATTTCACGGTCTCGATTGTCTCTTCCTTCACGACGGGTTACGTGATCTCATACTTTCTTATTTTTCATAAAGACAATATTTTGCATCATCAAATAAGTAGGTTCAATCTCGACCGTGACATGAACCCCTCCATTTGGTCCCAAATGAAAAAGATCTCCATTCCCCCAAATAGAGCCTAGATTTGCAAGAAAGCTCCATCTGCGTCCGCCCGTGGGAGTGGTAGCTGCCTTGGCACAAGGGAGGAAGAGACAACCTTTTTGCCATTCACCAGTCAACTACGCTGGTCACTCCAAACCTGGCTTAGTCACACCAAACCTCGCGATTCAAAAGTACATCCGAACAAATGGTATTAGCCCGGATCCGAAGCTTCATCGACCAAGGTTTTCTTGATGTCACACACTCCAATTTCCTCCTTCAACAGCCCAAATTTCTTCATATGTTCCAGTAAATCGGCGATCGAGCTCGCATCATTCTGCTTAAGGTAGCCCCCAGCTAAGATATCATACACAACAGAATCAGGCACAATTCCCCTCCCAATCATGTCATCAAAAACCTCTCTTGCCTCCACCATAAGCCCTTTGCAAGCCAGCCCCCAGATAAGTGTACTGTGAGTGAGCAGGTCCGGGGCCGCTCCCTCCCGCAGCATCGTTTTTCGCAGTCTGAATGCTTCCGCGAGATCGCCGTCTTTACAAAACCTCGCGATCAGCGACGTGTAGCTATACTTGTCTGGAACTAAACCAGCCTCTTCCATATTCAAAAATGCCTTCTCAGCCTCACCTCTATCTCCTTCCTTGCACAGTCCATCAATTAGAATAGTGTGGGACACCTCATTGTTCCATTTAGCCTTCACAAAACACTCCTTTGCTTGCTCTAGAAGACCATTCTTGAAGAGCCCATCGAGTAGTGCCGCCTCGGCGAACACGTCCGGCTGTAATCCTCTCGACAGCATCTCTTGGTGTAAATCAAAACCTTTCTCGACATTTCCAGTCTTAAAACAGGAATCCATGAGCGAAGTCAGGATAATCTCGTCAGGAAGAAGACCCCTTTGTTCCATCTCAGCTCTCATCTTCACGGCTTCTTCCAGCCTGCCACCACCACACAGTCCAGATATAACAACTCCATAGCCCTTCACGTCGAGTTTCAATCCCATGTCTCTTGTTCTTCTCAAATGCATCAATGCCGCTTCTGTATCGCCTTTCTTGAAGTATCCGTCGATCATGGAGGTGCAAACGACAACATTTGGTTCAACGCCTTCCATACCCATCTTCTCTAACACGTCTTCTGCGCTCTTCATCATTCCCTTCTTACAGAGGCCGTCGATGAGAGCGGCACAAGTGACAACATTTGGCGACAACGGTAGGCTCAGCATTCTGTCGAACAGCTTGAGTGCGGAATCAAGGCGACCATTCTTGCAATGCCCGTCGATCAAACAAGTGAAAATAACCAGATTTGGAGAAATCCCGCTAAAGCTCATGTCATTCATAGCAGCGAGGGCAGAATCTGGATTGCCCTGTTTGCAGAACATGTCCACGAGGATGCCGTAAGTGACTGCGTCCGGCAACTGGGACTTCCACATCAAGCACAGATAGGCGAGAGCGAATTCTGGCATCTTATGCTTGAACAGGGAGACGATCATGGTATTATAGGTAATGGCGTCCGGCAGTGGTCCGAAGCACCGGAGGCGGGTCACTGAGAGAGAAGCACGGCGTAGATCGCCGGAGCGGCAGTGGCCGTCGATGAGGGAATTGAAAGTGACGAGGTCGGGAGTGCAGCCGAGAGCAGGTATGGAGGCAGCGAGGCGTTCTGCGGCGCAGGGTTGGTTGAGGCGGCAGAGGAATGCGACGGCGGAGTTAAGGGAAGGGAGGTGAGGGCGGATTCCATGAGAGACGAAGATTGGGAGGAGCTTGAGTGCGAGGACTCCGGCGCCGGGGCCAAATAGACGGAGGAATTGAAGGTTGCAAGCCGTCGGATTGGGAGGTTTGGTGGAGCTCAGCGTTGCGGCGAAGAACTCTAGGGTTTCTCTCGCCATTGGACACAGGGAGGAAGCGAGAAGGCATCTTCTTCAAGGGCAACTCCTCCGGTGCGGCGATTTGGAGGTGGAACGAACATGGGACGGAGTATTGGAGAATTGGGGTTTTGTTTGGGGGTTTAGCGATTTTATATAATTAATTATTATCTAAATGTTGATGCCCTACTGTGCATTTTTGATCTGCGTAAATTTATTTTAGGGCATGATAGATCCGTTTTTCAATATGATCATATTATAAAATTACGAATGTATATTTTCGTGAACAATCTAGGCTTTGAAAATCAAGGATCATACGGTTGTATTTGCTCCCGCAAGACGTTCTATTATGATAATCATGCATTGTTTGTATCGAAATATCTCTCGAGAACAAAAAAGACTAGAAATAAACGAAACATGTGGAGTTCATGACTTAGTCGTGATTTGAAAATTGCCCTTTTTAGTGAAACATTTAACCCCTTATGCATCACTCTGGTTCGTGACGCTGCCGCTCCGCTAAACATCATTGAAATAAATTACTATCAGACTACTCCCCCCTTCCGCCTTTCTCTTCCCTCTCTATTCTTTGTTCTTGCCCCACGGCCCACCTCTATCATTAAGATTTACGAAGGATCATCTCGCTCAAGCCGCCCGTCGTTCATTGAGAAGTCCCTTTTGCATCACTACAGTTTCGCCCCGATACATTGTCAACTAAGTGAAATTTATCTTATTTCCACTAAATCTTCATTTTCCACCATCTTCCACTCAGTCTCAAGGGGAAAATGCATTATCTTCATTGTTTATAGAGATAAATCTCTATCCGCACTCACAAATCTTTCATTCACTCAGAAATTTCCATCCTCTACTCCATGATCCATGCCCTTTACTACATCTTTGTTCTTCTATCTCCACTAACAAGATCTTTCCCAATTTTTTCTAGACACATACAAACAAAAGTCTCTATACCGATATGTATCGTGGGTGTGGTGTCAGACTCGGCCATAATTTTATACAAGCAATCTCGATGAAAAAGCCAGTTCCTATGAACGAAACTTCCCTATCGAATGACCCCTCTTTTGAAGTGCATTTTTGTACATAAATAGTCTAATTTGAAATTAAGGGAGGTAACATTTCTCATTTTTGATTTTGGCCCTTCTTCCAATTTCACTTAGAACCATAAGAACTTGGCATTTTTTGAAGGAGAGGCGTGTTTGGCAATCTTTTGGGTGTGCGGTGAAACCTCTGAAGGCCTCCGTTTAAAAAAAAATGCCTTAAAGTTATCACCATAATTTGTCTCATTGATGGAGCCTTGAAACGTTTAGCCATATTAAACCAACACCGACAGAATCAAAGTCAAAGGAGCCAGCCAAAGCTGTAGAAAAATAGAAGGAGAGGATCATAATTCACCTGTGATTTGAGGAGTCCAAGTTGAGAAATCAAAATGTGATAAAAGTTTTGAAATTTCTTCCCTACCTCTTCAAAAACGCTGAAAATCTAACCCGCCAAAAATACTACAATTAAAGCACTGCAGTCACACTACAACACAAGAACAGAAAACTACAACAGAAATTTCAGTAGCAGACAGAAAACAATGGCATCCACTGGATGATTCAATTGATTCAGAGCAGCAGCATGCGAAGTGCTCCCGGCTGGTCCGCTCGCCGGAGAGAACCCGGGTGAGTTGAAGGCTCCCGGGAACGAGGTCTTCGGCGTCGGGACGGGGCCGCCCGGCTGCGATTGAACTGGAGACGGCCCTGGCGCCAAGAACGTGTCGGGGCTGAGATAAGTCGGCGGGGGAACGACCAATGGAAATTGCTGCGGACCCGGACAACGAGGCTGGAGCGACGTGGACAACCTGCGGCGAGGGAATTCGAGGGCTCTTTAATGTGTTCCTCCTGCTGAAAGAAGTATTGAAGAGAAGCTCACCTGGTGAGAATTGTACCATTCACAGAGCCATCATAAGAGCAGGAGGTGACGTTGCACCCAGCGCTGGTGGGCTGAGAAGTAACATTTCCGAGCATTAGGTTGCTCCCTCTACATTGCATGCTGGAGCATGATACTGCCAGGGAAGCTGGAGTACAGTATAAGCTGCAGAAATGAGTGCCACCACTTGTTAGCTCATGATGAAGCCGAATTCGCAATAGAGCCGAATTAGCTCAAAGACAATTTTGTATCCCAGGCCATCGCATGTGATTATCACGATGATCATGCACAAGCATAATGATCATTCGTGCCCGTGTCCGGGACATGAACTCAAAGAATTTGGTGCCACCTCACAAGGAAATGAACTCTAAGGCAATGCTTGGGCGGTCCGGAGGACGAGATCCGCACGGTAGCCCCTTACATTTCCGAGGATCTACCGCGCAGGGGCCTCCATGGTCAGGGTGGCCTCTGCGCGGATTTGCTCCGCGTGAGATACGCGGAGCCAAACCAGCCCTAAATGAGACTTGGCCTCATGGAGGACACCTACAGGGAGGCCCTGCCGCCGACAAAAATTGTCAGCCAAATAGAGCCAAAATTTACATAGTAGTTAAACACAATGCATCTCGAAGGGTCACGAAATGGTTACTTGAGATTTCCCGGGCCGCAGCTGCACTGGACACAGTGACTGGCAGTTATAGCGTAGGTACCATTTGCTACAGCCAAGCCAAAATCAGATGCATATCTTGGGAAACTTGAGGCGCAGGCTATAACAGAAGAGAACCATGATCTTGACCATCAGTGAAAATTTTATGGACAATGGCGTCCAAATAATCATTCAACTATATTAGAAAATGTATTTTTAAGAACTTTAAATTTTTAAAAAAGCAATATGATTTCTGTACTCTATAAGCAGCTCAAAGATGCTGCAGAATTGATATTCTATTTCATCCCACAAAATACAAAGCATCCCGCGCAGCGGGGTCTGGGGAAGGGTTCCAGCACAAGGGGTGTAATGTAGGCAAACCTCACCCTACATTTTTGCGAGAGGCTGCTTCCAGAACTCGAACCCGTGACCGCAAGTTCACACGACAACACCTCAACCAGTGCATCAACTATCATTTTTAAGGATGAATACTCTAGAAGTCATCAACTATCATTTAAAAAACTGGCAGAAAGATGATGGTGTTCTCAAATTTCATGGCAGTTTGATCATGATGCAGGCGGAATAGGCCCAAATGATGCGACATGAAAAGAGGGTGGATCATCATATATTCATGTTCATGATAATAAAGCCATCAACCTTATTATTATATTTTCAAATTCTATCACAATTTGATTTTTTTTATAACTATAATTGAAAGGAATATTTTTGCATTTCTGATAGGGAGACATTTTTCACTTTGATTCTTTACAATTACCATCAAAAGTTGATCAAACTCTTATGTGTGACATCATGGAGACTGCATAAGGCTTTTTTGGGTTATATTGTTAAGATTGTCATAGAAAATGACCAAGCTATCATAAAAATGAAAGCATAAGGAATTTCAATCATTCTAAAATAATAATATATCATACTATCAAAATTTGATGATTTGTCTAGTATTTTACTCAAAACTTCTATCTGCAAGCAGTTATATTAGCCCTTAGGATCCGTTCTTCTAGAAGAAATTGTGGCTCGTAATTAGAATCAGACCTCCATTTTCATTGAAATTGGACCTCCATTTTCATTGAAATTGGACCTCCATTTTCATTGAAATTGGACCTCCATTTTCATTGAAATTGGACCTCCATTTTCATTGAAATTGGACCTCCATTTTCATTGAAATTGGACCTCCGATTTCAATTTGTCTGGAAGAAATTGTGGCCTATAGGAACTGTTTCTAATTTTATGTGCTCATTGATGATGGTTAAGGTGCTACCGCATGACCCTAAGGTCACGGGTTCGAGTCCTGGCAGCAGCCTCTTGCAAAAATGCAGGGTAAGATTTGCCTTCATATCACCCTTGTGGTGGGACCCTTCCCAGGACCCTCGCTGCATGAAGATGCTTTATGCACCGGGCTGCTCTTTTATCATTGATGATGGTTAAACTATCTTTATTCTAGGTATATGCAATATCAATTTTAACACAATCCAACCTAAACATTTCCTTCAAATTCTTATCTTGCAATTTTCTCATTTCACTTATGCCCCCAATAGATTATACACAGAGATTATAAACCATCCTAAAATTACACGCAAACAGATGATTATGCATGGAGGGTAAATATGTGTGTAGAAAAATACCTAAGACTATTCAGATGTAAGGATCTACAAATTTGGGTTTGGCCCCCTTAGTTTGTTGCAATATCATTATGGCTCCATTTGGCACGGCGGTGACGGTCACGAATGCGGTGGTTATGAACCGTCGTTCGTGAACGTCTGACCACACCTAAGTAACTTTGTCCACTTTTATGTTCAAAATTAGTTTTCTTTTTTAATGGCGGTCATAACCGTTATCATGTCAAACATCAGTGGCGTTTTTTTCAAAACTCACAGGAGCAACAAAACCAAGACAAACGGAGCCTATAACATCTTATAGCAAGCAACAGTCCATTTGAAGCCCAAGCAGCAGTAAACTCCATCAAAACAGATTTGCAAAATAGAAAAGAAAAATCGTCCGTGAACGCGGTGGTTATGAACCGTCGTTCTCCCGACCACACCTAAGGAATTTCATCCGCGTTTATGTTCAAAATTATGTTATGGAAAGCGGAAATACAAGGGCGTTGAGAAAATTTTAGAAAGAGAAAGGAACTTTCATATTTCATTACTTAATTCAAATACAAGACAAGCCACCCCTTAAATAAGGCGTCAAGGGCATGAGTGTAAATACCCGTTACAACTAAATACGCGAAATATTAAACATATAAAAAGGACTACACTCTAAACCCTTAAGCATAAAAGAAAGACTATATAAAATATTAATTAGCTAGATAATTGACTAGGGACCATAACACTCCACCCGTCCTTCAAAATGAGTTTGCACTCAAGCTCGTGCACCAAGCTGGTGGCCGGATCATCGGGTACCTTGACCTCCCTCCAGAACAACGTGCGGTAACGCGTGCGGTGGTGGCGTCGGCGAGGGAGTGGCTTCGTTGGGGCCGATGGAGCAGGTGCCGGCCGAAGAGGTAGTAATGCGGTCATTGGGCAGCATGGCAGGGATCGACGGAGCAAGAGCCGATAGAGGCGGCGACGACGGTGGTGGCAGCGACGACGGCGGCAGCGACGACGGCGGCGATCGAGCTCGCATCATTCTGCTTAAGGTAGCCCCCAGCTAAGATATCATACACAACAGAATCAGGCACAATTCCCCTCCCAATCATGTCATCAAAAACCTCTCTTGCCTCCACCATAAGCCCTTTGCAGGCCAGCCCCCAGATAAGTGTACTGTGAGTGAGCAGGTCAGGGGCCGCTCCCTCCCGCAGCATCGTTTTTCGCAGTCTGAATGCTTCCGCGAGATCGCCGTCTTTACAAAACCTCGCGATCAGCGACGTGTAGCTATACTTGTCTGGAACTAAACCAGCCTCTTCCATATTCAAAAATGCCTTCTCAGCCTCACCTCTATCTCCTTCCTTGCACAGTCCATCAATTAGAATAGTGTGGGACACCTCATTGTTCCATTTAGCCTTCACAAAACACTCCTTTGCTTGCTCTAGAAGACCATTCTTGAAGAGCCCATCGAGTAGTGCCGCCTCGGCGAACACGTCCGGCTGTAATCCTCTCGACAGCATCTCTTGGTGTAAATCAAAACCTTTCTCGACATTTCCAGTCTTAAAACAGGAATCCATGAGCGAAGTCAGGATAATCTCGTCAGGAAGAAGACCCCTTTCTTCCATCTCAGCTCTCATCTTCATGGCTTCTTCCAGCCTGCCACCGCCACACAGTCCAGATATAACAACTCCATAGCCCTTCACGTCGAGTTTCATTCCCATATCTCTTGTTCTTCTCAAATGCATCAATGCCGCTTCTGAATCTCCTTTCTTGAAGTATCCGTCGATCATGGAGGTGCAAACGACAACATTTGGTTCAACGCCTTCCATACCCATCTTCTCTAACACGTCTTCTGCGCTCTTCATCATTCCCTTCTTACAGAGGCCGTCGATGAGAGCGGCACAAGTGACAACATTTGGCGACAACGGTAGGCTCAGCATTCTGTCGAACAGCTTGAGTGCGGAATCAAGGCGACCATTCTTGCAATGCCCGTCGATCAAACAAGTGAAAATAACCAGATTTGGAGAAATCCCGCTAAAGCTCATGTCATTCATAGCAGCGAGGGCAGAATCTGGATTGCCCTGTTTGCAGAACATGTCCACGAGGATGCCGTAAGTGACTGCGTCCGGCAACTGGGACTTCCACATCAAGCACAGATAGGCGAGAGCGAATTCTGGCATCTTATGCTTGAACAGGGAGACGATCATGGTATTATAGGTAATGGCGTCCGGCAGTGGTCCGAAGCACCGGAGGCGGGTCACTGAGAGAGAAGCACGGCGTAGATCGCCGGAGCGGCAGTGGCCGTCGATGAGGGAATTGAAAGTGACGAGGTCGGGAGTGCAGCCGAGAGCAGGTATGGAGGCAGCGAGGCGTTCTGCGGCGCAGGGTTGGTTGAGGCGGCAGAGGAATGCGACGGCGGAGTTAAGGGAAGGGAGGTGAGGGCGGATTCCATGAGAGACGAAGATTGGGAGGAGCTTGAGTGCGAGGACTCCGGCGCCGGGGCCAAATAGACGGAGGAATTGAAGGTTGCAAGCCGTCGGATTGGGAGGTTTGGTGGAGCTCAGCGTTGCGGCGAAGAACTCTAGGGTTTCTCTCGCCATTGGACACAGGGAGGAAGCGAGAAGGCATCTTCTTCAAGGGCAACTCCGGTGCGGCGATTTGGAGGTGGAACGAACATGGGACGGCGTATTGGAGAATTGGGGTTTTGTTTGGGGGTTTAGCGATTTTATATAATTAATTATCTAAATGTTGGTGCCTACCGCGCATTATCTAAATTTATTTTAGCACACGATAGAACTGCTTTTCAATACGATCGTATTATAAAGTTATGAATGTATATTTTCGCAAACAATCAAGATTTTGAAAATAAAAAATCATACAGTTGTATTTGCTCCCGCAAGGCGTTCTATTATGATAATCATGCATTGTTCGTATCTAAATATCTCTCAAGAACAAGAAAGACTAGAAATAAACGAAACCTGTGGGGTTCATGAAGTAATGTGATTTGAAAATTGCCCTTTTTAGTGAAACATTTAACCCCTTATGCATCACTCTGGACGCGGCCGCTCCGCTAAACATTATTGAAATAAATATTTTATTTAATAAATTACTAACAGACTACTCCCCCTTCCGCCTTTCTCTTCCCTCTCCATTCTTTCTTCTTGCCCCACGGCCCACCCCTATCATTAAGATTTACAAAGGATCATCTCGCTCAAGCCACACATCGTTCATTGAGAAGTCCCTTTTGCATCACTACAGTTTCGCCCCAATACATTGTTTCCCTTACGAAGGATCATCTCGCTCAGCCTTGAAACGTTTAGCCATATTAAACCATCACCGACAGAATCAAAGTCAAAGGAGCCAGCCAAAGCTGTAGAAAAACAGAAGGAGAGGATCATAATTCACCTGTGATTTGAGGAGTCCAAGTTGAGAAATCAAAATGTGATAAAAGTTTTGAAATTTCTTCCCTACCTCTTCAAAAACGCTGAAAATCTAACCCCGCCAAAAATACTACAATTAAAGCACTGCAGTCACACTACAACACAAGAACAGAAAACTACAACAGAAATTTCAGTAGCAGACAGAAAACAATGGCAACCACCGGATGATTGAATTGATTCAGAGCAGCAGCATGCGAAGTGCTCCCGGCTGGTCCGCTCGCCGGAGAGAACCCGGGTGAGTTGAAGGATCCCGGGAACGAGGTCTTCGGCGTCGGGACGGCGCCGCCCGGCTGCGATTGAACAGGAGACGGCCCTGGCGCCAAGAACGTGTCGGGGCTGAGATAAGTCGGCGGGGGAACGACCAATGGAAATTGCTGCGGACCCGGACAACGAGGCTGGAGCGATGTGGACAACCTGCGGCGCGGGAATTCGAGGGCTCGTTAATGTGTTCCTCCTGCTGAAAGAAGTATTGAAGAGAAGCTCACCTGGTGAGAATTGTTCCATTCACAGAGCCATCATAAGAGCAGGAGGTGACGTTGCACCCAGCGCTGGTGGGCTGAGAAGTAACATTTCCGAGCATTAGGTTGCTCCCTCTACATTGCATGCTGGAGCATGATACTGCCAGGGAAGCTGGAGTACAGTATAAGCTGCAAGAAGTGAGTGCCACCACTAGTTAGCTCACGATGAAGCCGAATTCGCAATAGCTCTCCTTTCAAAGACAATTTTTGTATCCCAGACCGCCGCATGTGATTATCACGATGATCACGCACAAGCATAATGATCATTCGTGCCCGTGTCCGGGACATGAACTCAAAGAATTTGGTGCCACCTCACAAGGAAATGAACTCTAAGGCAATGCTTGGGCGGTCCGGAGGACGAGATCCGCACGGTAGCCCCTTACATTTCCGAGGATCTACCGCGCAGGGGCCTCCATGGTCGGGGTGGCCTCTGCACGGATTTGCTCCGCGTGAGATACGCGGAGCCAAACCAGCCCTAAATGAGACTTGGCCTCATGGCGGACACCTACAGGGAGGCCCTGCGCCGACAAAAATTGTCAGTCAAATAGAGCCAAAATTTACATAGTAGTTAAACACAATGCATCTCGAAGGGTCACGAAATGGTTACTCGAGATTTCCCGGGCCGCAGCTGCACTGGACACAGTGACTGGCAGTTATAGCGTAGGTACCATTTGCTACAGCCAAGCCAAAATCAGATGCATATCTTGGGAAACTTGAGGCGCAGGCTATAACAAAAGAGAACCATGATCTTGACCATCAGTGAAAATTTTATGAACAATGGCGTCCAAATAATCATTCAACTATATTAGAAAATGTATTTTTAAGAACTTAAATTTTTTAAAAAAAGCAATATGATTTCTGTACTCTATAAGCAGCTCAAAGATGCTGCAGAATTGATATTCTATTTCATCCCACAAAATGAGTTTTTTTTCTTCTTAACCTGGTCCTGGTGCACAAAGCATCCCGCGCAGCGAGGGGCCGGGGAAGGGTTCCAGCAAAAGGGGTGTAATGTAGGCAAACCTTACCCTGCATTTTTGCGAGAGGCTACTTCCAGGACTCGAACCGTGACCGCAAGGTCACACGACAACACCTAAACCAGTGCATCAACTATCATTTTTAAGGATGAATACTCTAGAAGTCATCAACTATCATTTAAAAAACTGGAAGAAAGATTGTGGTGTTCTCAAATTTCATGGCAGTTTGATCATGATGCAGGCGGAATAGGCCCAAATGATGCGACATGAAAAGAGGGTGGATCATCATATATTCATGTTCATGATAATAAAGCCATCAACCTTATTATTATCTTTTCAAATTCTATCACAATTTGATTTTTTTTTAACTATAATTGAAAGGAATATTTTTGCATTTCTGATCAAAGGGAGACATTTTTCACTTTGATTCTTTACAATTACCATCAAAAGTTGATCAAACTCTTATGTGTGACATCATGGAGACTGCATAAAGCTTTTTTGGGTTATATTGTTAAGATTATCATAGAAAATGACCAAGCAATCATAAAAATGAAAGCATAAGGAATTTCAATCATTCTAAAATAATAGTATATCATACTATCAAAATTTGATGATTTGTCTAGTATTTTACTCAAAACTTTTATCTGCAAGCAGTTATATTAGCCCTTAGGATCCGTTCTTCTAGAAGAAATTGTGGCTTGTAATTAGAATCAGACCTCCATTTTAATTGAAATTGGACCTCCGATTTCAATTTGTCTGGAAGAAATTGTGGCCTATAGGAACTGTTTCTAATTTTATGTGCTCATTGATGATGGTTAAGGTACCCTAAGGTCACGGGTTCGAGTCATGGCAGCAACCTCTTGCAAAAATGCAGGGTAAGGTTTGCCTTCATATCAGCCTTGTGGTGGGACCCTTCCCGGGACCCTCGCTGCATGGAGATGCTTTATGCACCGGGCTGCCCTTTTATCAGTGATGATGGTTAAACTATCTTTATTCTAGGTATATGCAATATCAATTTCATTAACACAATCCAACCTAAACATTTCCTTCAAATTCTTAACTTGCAATTTTCTCATTTCACTTATGCCCCCAACAGATTATACACAAAGAGATCATAAACCATCCTAAAATTACACGCAAACAGATGATTATGCATAGAGGGTAAATATGTGTGTAGAAAAATACCTAAGACTATTCAGATGTAAGGATCTACAAATTTGGGTTTGGCCCCCTTAGTTTGTTGCAATATCATTATGGCTCCATTTGGCACGGTGGTGGCGGTCACGAACGCGGTGGTTATGAACCGTCATTCGTGAACGTCTGACCACACCTAAGTAACTTTGTCCACTTTTATGTTCAAAATTAGTTTTCTTTTTTAATGGCGGTCATAACCGTTATCATGTCAAACATCAGTGGCATTTTTTTTCAAAACTCACCGGAGCAACAAAACCATGACAAACGGAGCCTATAACATTATAGCAAGCAACAGTCCATTTGAAGCCCAACAAGCAGTAAACTCCATCAAAACAGATTTGCAAAATAGAAAAGAAAAATCGTTCGTGAACGCGGTGGTTATGAACCGTCGTTCTCCCGACCACACCTAAGGAACTTCATCCACGTTTATGTTCAAAATTATGTTATGGAAAGCGGAGATACAAGGGTGTTGAGACCCTAAAGCTTGTGAAAAGAGAAGAAGTTGGGGGAAGAGGGAGGAGGAAACACTAGAGGGAGAAGAGGGGTTAGAGAGAGAGAGAATTTTAGAAAGAGAAAGGAACTTTCATATTTTCATTACTTAATTCAAATACAAGACAAGCCACCAATTAAATAAGGCATCAAGGGCATGGGTGTAAATACCCGTTACAACTAAATAAGCGAAATATTAAACATATAAAAAGGATTACACTCTAAACCCTTAAGCATAAAAGAAAGGCTATATAAAATATTAATTAGCTAGATAATTGACGAGAGACCATAACACTCCACCCGTCCTTCAAAACGAGCTTGCCCTCAAGCTCGTGCATCATGCGGGTGGCCGGATCATCGGGTACCTTGACCTCCCTCCAGAACAATGCGCGATAACGCGTAGCGGCGGTGGTGGCGTCGGCGAGGGGCGGCGGCATCATCAGGAAAATGGGCAGCATATGGAGTGGCTTCGTTGGGGCCGGTGCCGGTCGAAGAGGTAGTAATGCGGTCATTGGGCAGCATGGCAGGGATCGTCGGAGCAAGAGCCGACAGAGGCAGCGACGACGGTGGTGGCAGTGACGATGGCGGTGGCGACGGTGGTGGCAGCGACGACGGCGGTGGCGGCGATGACGACGGCGGCGGCGGCGGAGACGACGGCGGCGGCGGCAGCGACGACGACAGCGGGGCGTTATGAACGACGGAGGACGGTGGTGGCACCAGTAGTGGCGGTGATGGCGGCTGCGCCGAAGGGGATCGAACCACAAAGTATCCCGACCTCTCCAATTGGTCCAGCTTGGAGTCAAGGCGAGACATAGAATCATGAAATGACGTCGACCACTTCAACAGCATAGAGTGGAGGATGGCCACATCCGCGACACTAATACTAATGTTCATCAAATTAATTGATTAATTAATTTGATGAGGTGTTGTGTGGATAGGAACAAAAAAAAAAGTAAAGTTTAATAAGAAGAAATAAGAAGGAAGAGGTGGACTTGGCGTGCAGGAGGAAGAGTAAAAAAAAAAATAAGAAGGGCGAGGTGGGACCCAGGAAAAACAAAGAAAAATAAAAGTTAGAAAGATGGGGTGTGGGATAGGAAGTGGTCGGGAAAAAAATAAAAAGGATGTTCGGGGCTCGGGGCGACAAAAAAAATGTGAGGGGGTTATTTTCTACGTGACGGTAGAAGGGACGGAGGATGGGGCTCGATGGCAGAGCAGCGTGGGCTCAAGAAGCGCTGGCCGACGGAAAACGGTGGTAGGAGCTGAGCGCGCCGGTCTGGAGAGGAACGACAATGCAGAGGAAGACTGCGGCGGGGATTCTCTGGTGGATAAAGCAAAGCACTGTGGTTGCAGCAGCGATTGGGAGAGGCGCCGACTGGCAACGCACGAGAGGTGCGCGGGCTGGACATCGGGGGCCTGCGGAGTGAAGAAACAACGGCTTGATGTTGAAGGAGTAGAGCAACGTCGTCGAACAGAAGCGGTGGTTGCTGGCTCCGTAGAAGAGGCGGAAGTCGGTGTTGGAAGGCAGCCAAAGAGGCGAGCGGCGAAGCGTCTAGCGGCGGAAGCGTCGAGCCGAGGAAGGATGCTCTGATACCAGATGTTATGGACAACGAAGATACAAGGGCGTTGAAACCCTAAGGCTTGTGAAAGGAGAAGTTGGGGAAGGGGGAAGAGGAAACCCTAGAGGGAGAAGAGGGGTTAGAGAGAGAGGGTTTTAGAAAGAGAAAGGAACTTTCATATTTTCATTGCTTAATTCAAATAGCCCCCCTTAAATAAGGCGCCAAGGGCATGTGTGTAAATACCCGTTACAACTAAATACGCGAAATATTAAACATATAAAAAGGACTACACCCTAAACCCTTAAGCATAAAAGAAAGACTATATAAAATATTAATTAGGTAGATAATTGACGAGGGAACATAACAAATTAGTTTTCTTTTTTGATGGCGGTCATAACCGTTGTTATGTCAAACATACATTCTATGACAATGGCGTTTTTTCGAAACTCACCGGAACAACAAAACCGTGCTATAACACCTTATAGCAAGCACAATCCATTTGAAGCCCAACAAACAGTAAACTCCATCAAAGCAGATTTGCAAAATAGAAAAAAAAAATATACTACAAGGCTACAACAATTTCACCAAAATTTTCAAAAAACTCAAGTATGAAATTGAAGATAGATCGGTAAGAACAATGCTAGATCTTAGTGTTAGGTAATATAGAAGTGTTAGAGATTGCACACCGCATGCATTTTACAAATGTCATGAATGAAGAATTTAAAAAGGTAGGTGATATGGCCCACAATAGTTCTCGTTATAATTTAATTATATATATATGTATTATTGATTTATCATGTTAGTATCGTCAATTTTAGTGTGAATACTTAGGGTTATTATGATGTTTCATGTCTTTTATTTCATGTAGGGTATTTTAGAAATTGTTGAAAGTCTTCTAATTTCAATTTAAGGGACCCCAGGGGTCTATGAATCATTATAAATGAATGAATCTAATTTTCTTTTATCTCTCTCTAAGTTTCTCTCTCTCTAATTCTCTTATTCTTTCTCAATTTCTAGGATTAGGGTTGAGCATGACTCCCCTTCTTTCTTTCCCCTTGCATTCTCCAAAGGTCGAGCTCGGCACCCCATTGTATCTCTGTCTCTACCGTCACAACCGACGAAGCCCCGAAGTGGACTCATGACAATAGGCACATAACAACAAATTCCCAGGTTCAACTAAGCACCAACAATTTGTTCAGCAATCTAGTTCAAGGCAAAAACTCATCGATCCTTAAGCACAGCACGTAAAGGCACAAGTAAAAGCAAAAAACAAATATCCTTAGATACTTAAATTATCCTATTTTATATTGAGCCCGCTGGCCAAGACAGCAATAAAAAATACATTAAGTGCTCAACAACAATAGACATGAAACCTCAATTCTCTTCCTCTTTTCCTAAATTTATCTCCAATTATCTTCACCTTTCTCCCAAAATTCCTCTCTCAAACCTTAACAATTCTTCTCGCATCCCTTAGATCTTGATCACTCAGAGCTTCTTCACACAATGACTTACATTCCCTTGTGCTGCAGTGCATATGTTTTCTTCCACAGACATGTCAAGAGGTGGGCCGTTGATAATCTCATGTTAAAATAACTAATCCATAATAACTGCTTGCAATACGGTAGAAAGGCTTCCTTCGTTTGGACATAATTGAGCCCTCGGAATTGAAATTGGAGGGATCCATTTCAATTCCATTATTTGGTGACAAAATAAAGGATTGAAAATCATACCGAATTTGGTAGAATTCTATTTAAGGTAATCATAATTCCTTCCTAATGATGTCGGAATTGGCAAGGTTCCAATTCCAATATCCAATTCCAATTCCGTCCAAACGAACAATGACAAAAGAATCACAACATGATTGTCAAGAGGTAAGCAATCGTTCAACCAAACAAATTTGCTTAGGATCCTAGAAGATCGAAAGAAATTGACAACGACATATTGCAGTGTTACGATCTCAGTATGAGCCCGGACACGTTCTTTTGTTCTATTAGAAATAAAGGCGGGAAACGGTCATTCGGAGTTGTCTTTGTTTAGAAGGGGCACTTTTGTCTTTTAAATTTGCTTATAGGAAGCGGGAAGGGGGGAAGCATTGAAGGTAAGCTTGTTTTGAATGTTATGAATGTTCTCTTTGTTTCTAATCATAGTTCTGAGCTCCTGCGAGCCCTCGTCTGCGATTGATCATCTGTTCAGGATTGTTTACATTCCTTAGGAATTAGGATTGATCTCCCCTTATTTGTATCACTTGTTTGTGACAAAATTATACGTTACTGTGGTGTCGATCTCAATTACCAAATGTTGTGTGTTGACTCCTCCTGCTTGAATAGATCTTGTTACCCTGCAGTGGAAGAATCGTATCATGGGATCAAAGGGATCCGATCTCTCGGATTTACCATGTTGGCTGCCGAAGCGACCAGATCAAAGAAGATGCAAGCGGATCTGGAGGCATTGCAACAAAATCAAGAGGTATTAGGGTGATTGATCCAAAGTTTGGCACTTCATCATCGTTTTGGGTCCTTACTGGGTTCAAATTCGATGGGAAAACTCAAGATTTTACGTCAGCATGGTTCTATCTATATGAATGAATTTGATTTGTTGTTACATCACGTGGAGATATCAGAGGATCATGCGATAAGTTTTTGTTTGGTTGGTCTTTGGGCTGACGTTGGGTATCTTGTGTGAATGTTTCGGCCAAAGTCCCTGCTCGAAGTGTTTTCCCTAGCTCGTCTTCAAGAGAATCGGGATGCATTGGGAAGTAAGCGCATTCTACCCATTCCTTTTCCTGCTAAAGTGCACGCAAATCACACCTCTGCTGCACTGACCCCAACTCTTAAACTTTTACCAAGAGTACTGGTTTAGGATAACAATTTTGTCCTCGACGGCGTCTTACCTCCACAGAGATGGATAAGAAGCATAGTCGTGGTTTGTATTTTTTGTGTGATAGTCGGTAATCGGTATACGTCGAGACACAAATGTTTGAAGCATAAACAATCTTATGCGCTAGAGTTACTGGTTTAGGATAATAAGGTACTTCCAGAAGATGAATTTCCCATGCTGGAAGTGACCCAAGATGACGTTATCGCACCTCAGGTGTCAGTACAAGCCCTGTCAGGCATTACAAACTTTCATAAAATGTGCGCGGCGAATTCTTATCAAGGCAAACCGATGAGCGTGCTTATGGATTCAGAAAGCACACAAAATTTTTTAGATTTGCAAACAACAGACAAGTTGGGGTGTCCGTTGATACCAATTCCGACCTTTATAGTGGATGGTAAAAGCATTACCAGCGCCCACAAGGTCAAGGACTTTCGATGGAGGATGTAGGGAATTTTATTTGCTTTGGAGATGCTAGTTATTCTCTTGGGAGGCTGTGAAGTGGTCTTGGGCATCCAATGGTTGGTAACCATAGGGGTTGCCCACTGAGATTTAAAAAATTTGACAAAGAAATTTGTTAGAAAGGATAAGAAAATCTATTTGTTGGGCTCTAAGAATGTGGCTGGCGCCTGGTTAGAGCGACGACGGAGGGGCAATGTGCTCTCTAAAGCGAACAATCTTCAACTAATGGCCATGTCATGTTCAGGAGGTCTCTGTTCTAACACCACAAGCTTTTAATAGGACTATGGAGTAGCCTCGGGACGAGCTACCTTCGCTGTCGGTGTTCACAAAACGGTACCTTCAAACCTTGCTTCAGGATTTTGATGATATAGTTTGTGAACCAGTGGGTTTACCACCAGCTCGGGGACATGCACATTGTATTCCTTTAAAAAAAGGTGGGGTGAAGGTTAACTTGTGTCCTTTTCATTATCCACCACTCTGGAAAATGGAGATTGAATGGCTTATAAAAGAAATGTTGGCAGATAATGTTATTCGACATAGCACTAGCCCATAAGGTTCTTCAGTGGTGTTAGTGAAGAAATCGGATGGCTCTTGGCATTTGTGTGTATATTATAGGAAGTTGAACTCTTATATTGTTAAGGATTTAATTCCTATCCTAATCATCGAAGAATTGATTGATGTGTTGCATGGGGCCTTCTTTTCTAAATTGGATTTGTGAGCAGGATATCACCATCTGCTAATGGCTATGGAGGATACACAAAACTGCATTTAGAACTCATCATGGACATTATGAGTTCTTAGTGATGCATTTTGGCTTCACTAATGAAGCATCTACATTCCAAAGTTTGATGAATCATTTTTCCAACATCAGTTAAGGAGGTTCATATTGATCTTTTTGGATGACATATTGGTGATCAGTAAAACATGGGAAGAACACCTTGACCACTTGGCTTTTACCTTTAAGATCCAGGTGAATTATTTGAGTCATTTGATTTCACGGGAGGGCATGTCTACAGATCCAGGAAAAATTCAACCTATGCTGACTTGGCCAATTCTGACATTATCAAACAACTGAGAGAATTTCTTGGATTAACAGGGTATTACCAAGATTTATAAAGGGGTAACAACTGAGAGAATTTCTTGGATTAATAGGTATTACCAAAGGTTTATAAAGGGGTATAAGTGTCTGGCTAAATCCTTGTCCCTTGACGCATTTGCTAAAAAAATGTGTTTAGATGGACTCCTGAGGCAGCAGTGACATTTGAAAGGTTGAAACAAGTTGTGACAGAACAACCGGTGTTCTATCTTACTGATTTCACTAAGTCATTTATACTAGAGACAGATGCATCCGATAGTGGCGTTGGCACGGTTTTGATGCATGAGGAGAGACATGTGGCTTATTCCAGCAAGGCATTTCGGCCAAGGAATGTTGTATTATCTGTATATGACAAGGAGTTATTAACTTTGGAAATGGTAGTCCAAAACTGTCGTCACTACCTACTGGGATGCCAATTCGGTTCTCGTAACCGAGTTTTTCTTTCTTCGCTAGTTAACGAAGATCTAGGAGTGGTGCGCCTGAGACTGAGCTTATCTTTAGGACTGATCACCAAAGCCTTCGATTCTTGTTAGAGCAGAAGATGGCAACGCCTGCTCAACGAAAACATTTGGCGAAGCTCCTTGGTTACGATTCCAAAGTTTGATGAATCATCTTTTCCAACAACAATTAAAGAGGTTCATATTGATCTTTTAGGATGACATATTGGTGTTCAGTAAGACATGGGAAGAACACCTTGACCACTTGGCTTTTACCTTCAAGGCTCTGAGGGATCAACAAGTCTTTGTAAAGAAGAGCAAATGCACCTATGGCCAACTGCAGGTGAATTATTTGGGTCATTTGATTTTATGGGAGGGTGTGTCTACAGATCCAGGGAAAATTGAATCTATGCTGACTTGGCCAGTTCCGACATCTATCAAACAACTGAGATAATTTCTTGGATTAACAGGGTATTACCAAAGGTTTATAAAGGGTATTACCAAAGGTTTATAAAAGGGGTATGGGTGTCTGGCTAAATCCTTGTCCCTTGACGCATTTGCTCAAAAAATGTGTTTAGATGGACTCCTGAAGCGACAGTGGCTTTTGAAAGGTTGAAACAAGCTGTGACAGAACAACCGATGTTCTATCTTCCTGATTTAAATAAGTCATTTATACTAGAGACAGATGCATCTGATAGTGGCGCTGACACGGTTTTGATGCAGGAGGGGAGACCTGTGGCTAATTTCAACAAGGCATTTTGGCCATGCAATGTAGTATTATCTGTATATGACAAGGAGTTATTAACTTTGGAAATGGCAGTCCAAAACTGTCATCACTACTTACTGGGATGCCAATTCATCATTAGGACTGATCACCAAAGCCTTCAATTCTTGTTAAAGCAGAAGATGGCAATGCCTGCTCAACAAAAACATTTGGCGAAGCTCCTTGGTTACGACTCCAAAGTTTGATGAATCATCTTTTCCAACAATAGTTAAGGAGGTTCATATTGATCTTTTTGGATGACATATTGGTGTTCAGTAAGACATGAGAATAACACCTTGACCACTTGGCTTTTTACCTTCAAGACTCTGAGGGATCAACAACTCTTTGTAAAGAAGAGCAAATGCCCCTTTGGCCAGCTCCAGGTGAATTATTTGGGTCATTTAATTTTATGGGAGGGCGTGTTTACAGATCCAGGGAAAATTAAATCTATGTTGACTTGGCCAGTTCTGATCTATCAAAGAACTGTGAGAATTTCTTGGATTAACAGGGTATTACAAAAGGTTTATAAAGGGGTATGAGTGTCTGGCTAAACCCTTGTCCCTTGACGCATTTGCTTAAAAATGTGTTTAGATGGACTCCTGAGGCGACAATGACATTTGAAAGGTTGAAACAAATTGTGACAGAACAGTCAATGCTCTATCTTCTTGATTTCACTAAGTCATTTATACTAGAGACAAATGCATCTGATAGTGGCGTTGGCGCGGTTTTGATGCAAGAGGGGAGACCTGTGGCTTATTTCAGTTTGACATTTCGGGCAAGGAGTGTTGTATTATTTGTATATGATAAGGAGTTATTAACTTTGGAAATGGCAGTCCAAAACTGCCGTCACTACCTACTAGGATGCCAATTCATCTTTAGGATTGATCACCAAAGCCTTCGATTCTTGTTAGAGAAGAAGATGGCAACACCTGCTCAACAAAAACATTTGGTGAAGCTCCTTGGTTACGACTTCAAAATTCAGTGCAAAAAAGGAGTGAACAATTTGTGTGTTGATGATCTCTCCCGGTGTTTTGGCCGACAGAGTTATGGGTCATGGTGACTATTTCGTCTGATATACTTCAAAAGATTAAGGATTCTTGGCAGTAGGAATCTCACATCCAGAGAATCATTGTGGAGGAAGAAAGCTCAGAAAATAAACCTAAATTTGATTAGTCTCGTGGACTCCTAAAGCGGAAAGGAAAGTTGGTGGTGGGGCATGACAGTGCGGTGAAGGACAAATTACTTCAGCTCTATCATGATGGTGCAGTGGGCGGCCATTCTGGAGTTATTGCAACCTATCAGAAGATGAAGCGCATGTTCTATTGGAGGAGAATGAAGTTAGAGATTTATAACTACAATCAGAAATATGAAGTTTGTCAACACTAAAAGTCTGATCATCAAAATCCATTGGGCTTACTCCAGCCATTGCCGGTACCAGAACGGATTTGGGAGGAAATTTCTTTGGATTTCATTGATGGCTACCTATGAGCTATGGGAAGACCACTATTTTGGTGGTTGTGGATAGGCTAAGTAAGCAAGCTCACTTTATGGCGCTTAAGCATCCTTATACGACTGAGAAGGTAGCACAAGTATTCCTTAATTCAATTGTTTGCCTTCATGGTCTGCCTAAGGCAATTGTGAGTGATAAAGATGCAGTGTTACTGAATTCTTTTTGGCAAGACCTATTTCTTATACTCTAAGTACAACTTAATATGTCCACGACATATCACCCTCAGTCTGATGGTCAGGCAAAGGCGGTGAATCGTTGCGCTAAAGGTTATCTACGACATATGTGTTTCAAAAGGTCAGGAGAATGGATGAATTAGCTTGCTTTATTTGAGTGGTGGTATAATACCTCCTTCCACAGTGCTACCAAAATGACCCTTATGAGGTAGTTTATGACCAGAAACCTACCTTACATTTCCCTTATATTGAAGGTTTGGCTCACTTGAAGAGTGTTGATCGTTCGTTGGTAGCAATATGTGAAGCACGGGTACCGGTGCGCGGTATGACAAAATTATAAAATAACACGGTACGAGTACGTTTGGATATGTGAAAAAAAATTAAAAAATACTTATAATAAGTTAATTCGCAACAAGAATATATTCAATGAAATGTTATCAGTTATCACCATATATACACAAGATTGCGCACATAGACAAAAAAATTAGACTAATCTAAGGAATGAAGAAAGTGATAGTTATACTAAAAATATCCTCTAGAAACACACAGTACAAAAAATCCATTCAAAAGAAGATATAGGGCATACAAAGTTCAACAAACACAAAGGAAATCCAATGAAGATATAAGACACACATAGTTCAACAAAACAAATAAAAATGCTATAATGACTAAAGTTCTTGAATTTCAATGCCATCATTTTCTTTATCGTTAAATAATATTGTTTCCATCTTTGGCTCATCAAGTGATAGGTTAATAACTTCAAGAATACCAACACCCTCCATAAAATCAAATGTACCTGCACTAATGTCCCATAATTTGGTGTCTCCTTTAGTATAAAGTGGTGTCCTCCTTGAAAGAAGACGAATATTAGAATGCACAAAGACTAAATCTTCACATCGTTACGGTGTCCTCTTATTTCTCATCATGGAATGAATGAAAGAGTAAGTGCTTCAATTCCTTTCACAACATGAAGATGAACGTGGTTGACTAAGCAGTTTTAGGGCTAATGATTGTAGCATAGGCGTTGAAGCCCCATGAGCTAACCACCAAACTATTGGCTCCATTGCACCTCTACCAATCATTGAGTCCGCATCCCCAAAATGTTCTAGACATCCAAAAAAAGTTGTTGTCGGTCGCTGGTATTGAGACGTGAAGGGGGCGCCGACGAGCGTGAAGCGAGAATAAGGAAGAGCCGACTGTCGTGAGGCGAGAAGGAGGCGTCGAAGGAGGAGAATTCTGGTGTCTGCTCCCGGTCGCTGGCCTACGACGAGGATGCGCGGCGCAGCTCTCAGTTGTATTGGGCCGAACCAGGAAGTACCGGGCCACACCAAAAAGCAGTAAAAGTACCGGGTACGTATTTTGCCGTACCGGGGCGTACCGGGGTGTACCGAGCCATACCATTACCCATAAAAGTACCAGGTACGTGTACGAGACTTTTTTTGGAGTACCTGTGCTTCATAGGCGACAATAGAACGGGTTATTTCCATTTTGAAGTTTAATCTACACCAGGCCCAAAACAGGATAAAAGTAATAGCTGATAAAAAGAGACGATAGTCCTTGGAGGTGGGGTCGTGGGCGTTTGTAAGGATTCAGCCATATAAGCAAGTAATCCTGAGAGCTCATGGCGTCCATTAACAGCCTCCGAAGGTCTTTGGTCCTTTTCAATTGTTGGAAAGGGTTAGGAAAGTGGTGTATAAGCTAGAGTTGCCTCGAGATGCAAAAAATTTACCATTCATTCCACATTTCCCAACTTCGAGAGCATAAAGGTGATGCTCCTAATCAAGTTTTTTCTCTGCCTGATACTATTACTCTAGATGTATTGTTCTGGTGAAGCCATTGAAGCTGCTGGACCGGCTCATCGTGCAGAAGAACAGCAAGGTAACAACCCAATTTCTAGTTCAATGGGTCAATGGTACTAAAGTAGAAGCAACTTGGGAGGATTTGGCTCTATTACGATAACATTGTCCTCATTTGGTTCCTTGAGGACAAGAAATTTGACAATGGGAAGGGTACCGTTACAACCTCGGTATGAGTCCCGGCATGTTCTTTTGTTCTCTTTGTTTAGAAGGGGCACTTTTGTCTTTTAAATTTGCCGATAAGTAGCGGGAAGGGGGAGCACTGAAGGTAAGCTTGTTTTAAATGTTATGAATGTTCTCTTTGTTTCTAATTTGATCATTTGTTCAGGAGTGTTTTACATTCTTTAGGATTGATCTCCCCTCACCTGTATCACTTGTTTGTGGCGGAATTATATCTTACTGTGGTGTCAATGCCAATTATCAAATGATGTGTGTGTTGATTCTTCCCGTTTGAATAGATTTGTTTACCCTACAGTGGAAGAATCGTATCATGCAGTAAAAACACAAGAATGTAGAACAAATTTACAGCCACTCTAAGCATCTAAGCAAGCGTCGTTACCTGGCAATGGGATGGCGAGTATATCACCAGCCTTAACAACGGGGCTCCCCATCGCATTCACGTTCATTATATCGGTAACCGTGGTGGAGTACCTCGCGGCAATGCCGGGGACCGTGTCTCCGGCCAACACAACGTAAGACAAGTAGATCGCAGGGAGGAAGTTGTCGGTGGAATTGAAGCAGGTGCAAGGGAGAGGGATGACGAGGGTCTGGCCGACCTGGACGGCGAATGGGTCAGTTATGGAGTTGGCTTCGCTGATCTGATCGGCGGAGGCGAGGCCGCCGTAGACGGAGCCGGCGATCGAGGAAAGAGTGTCGGAGGGACGGGTTTGGTAACGGGTGGAGAGAGACTTACGGATGCCGTCGGCGCAGGAACAGAGAGTGGGGATGTTGAGGAAGAGGCCGGAGGGAAGGATATGATTCTCGACATCGGGGATAGAAATGTCGAAGGCATTGGCGGTGAGGATCAAGATCGGATCGACCTGGAAGAGGGCGGCCACTTCGGAGACCTTGAGATCCGTGTAGAGCGTATAGCCGGCGAGAGCGTTGCAGGTGTCGGAGACGGAGCAGGGCTCGATGGTAGATTTGGAGAGGACGAGGAAGGGGAGGGAGAGGAGATGGAGGAGAAGGGTGGGGATTAGTAGCGCCATTAATGGAGGAAATTGGGAATAATGCGGGTTTAGGGTTTGGATGAAGAAGACATGGGGGAGAAAAGGCTGCTTGTTCGCTCCTTTTCTCTCTCCCTCTTGCTGTCTGTCTTTCTCACTCTCTCATTGACGGCCAAAGATGGGAGCGGACTGACGGGCCCAACAGTTGGAAAAGGAAAATGGCGAGAGGAAGAAAGAGTTCAGTGAGCTGCTGAGTGAGCACTGTCTGTTATACCGAAGTCCCTCTGTTTGGCCATTAATTTTTTTTGATTCGGATCCTCTTGAGTTTCTGCGGGAATTTTAGGGGGTGAAGTTTCACTTTTACGAATTATTCGAGCGGAATCAGAAAAAATGGTTAACATGAAAGTTGTAGATACCCCTGAGACGAATAACTTTCATGTTGAACAGTTTTTGATTTGAAGTCGTTTAGACCCCCGATTTGGGCCCCGAAAAAACTCAGTCCTAAATCGGTGGTCTAAACGACTTCAAATCAAAAACTGTTCAACATGAAAGTTATTCGTCTCGGGGATATCTACAACTTTCATGTTAATCCTTTTTTCTGATTCCAGTCGAATAATTCGTAAAAGTGGAACTACAGGGAATCCAGATCCTTAATTTTTAGGTCAGGACTCCTGACCTAAAGAATGATCAGGACAATCAATGAGGAGTCAGAAATTATGAGGGTCCGTGCAAAAGTGTATGACATAAGTCAAAATTGCATGGGTCTCACCTCATTTGCAAGCTCTTCATTGATGCAGGACCATGAACATCGAAAATATGTGTAATATTAAATACTGTCTGTTGATTTGATATCTTACCATATGATATTAAATACTGATCGTTGATCAATATTTAATATCATGTTATTTTTGCAGAAAATCAACGATCAGTATTTAATACATCACCTATTTCTAGATGAGAGTAAATCCCACCTAATTTTTTTTTTCCGTTTGGCACGGTGTAGCGATGGTGAATGCAGCAATAGTAATGAATTCTTGATGGTGAAAGTTTGGCCTCACATAAGAAAGTTCATTCCCTTTACGTTCAAAATTAGTTTTTTTTTGTGACGATGATAACTGTTATGTCAAATATATTTTATGAACGACATTTTTATCCAAACACATTAGAGTAAAAATGTTGCTATATTTTTTGGTAGGCTTATCTTACATTTGATCAGTGTGAGTGAGATCTCAGCCGTTCGATCAGTCAATTGAATAACCAACCAAAAAGGACTTTTTTTAAAAAAATCCGGTCGGATTTTAACTGAGCCATGAATTTCCGGCCGAATCCCGCATCTATCTAATATACGCCCAACCTACGCAAAAATTGCTCGTCAAATAGAGCATAAGCTATGGATTAAAACCTTAAGAGAAAGGAAATTAAAAATTAAAAGGAGGGTAATTGACACTTTGCACATTGGAATAATATGTTTTTGGCTCAGTTGAGTGTTTTGTTGACCGCCGCATCACCCTTACCCTTTTAAAGTGGTGTCTCATTTAGGTTCTGTTTGGGAGGACTTATTTTCACCTCTCAAGCGGTCACGACCGCATGAACCGAACCTTAATTAAGACATGATTCATGCGATCGTGACCGCTTGACCGATGAAAATAAGTCCTTCCAAACGGTGCCTTAGCCCTCTATTTCACTACGGCTTCGTTTGGTGAGTTTTTTTTTTGTTCGCTATATATGTTTGGCGTGACAACGGTTATGCCGTCCGTCATGAAAATAAGACTAGTTTTAAATATAAAGCGGATGAAATTTTTGAGGTGAGATCATTTGTTCACAGACAACGGTTCATAACCACCGCAATCACAAGGGTCGCCACATTGCAAAACGGAGCTTTCATCAAACGGCAATGAAGCAGCCCTTCACCTCCTCATAACGCCTGAAAATGCAGTATCTTCTGTAAAAAATCAGCATGCGATTTATTTTGAATATAACTGATGAAAAAATGGATGTTAAATATTTACTGTATTTTCTTATGTTGTTCAAAGAGTTAAATAGACCTTTAAGGACGGTATAATGCTATATTCATTTAAAACATACAAAAAAAATCACAAAAGTAGGCCCAACTCATCACAAAAACACTTAACCTTCTTATTTTCCCAACTTTACAAACTTAATTACAGGAGTTGAGTATTTTTGTGCTAAATGAGGCTCACTTTTTTGTGATTTTTTGATATGTTTTAGGTGAATATAGTATTATCCTTTGGAACGGGCTCCTCTCAATTTGGGACAAATGGACTGGAATTTTATTTATTTATTTATTTATTATTGAGTGTTTTTTAGCTAGAATGTTGAATGAGGATCCTCTTCATCTGAGCAGTGAAATGGATCCTCGTCCACCGCATTTGCCACAGGTGGAGAGGATTGTTGGCCGACTTTTTGGCTTCGTTTGGCGGGACAGATACGCGTCGGTCGCACGTAGCTCACGCCCCAACGCCTCCGTGCATTCCAAAAATGTGCACGGCCGAACGGTGGGGCTCCGCCCCGCTGCGGGATTTCCGCGGAAATTAGCCACACCGCGGGAACTGCGGGAGCGGTCGGACGGTGCGGTGATTTCCGTGGAAGCCTTGCCGCCCCGCCAAACTAAGAGTCTGTTTGGGACAGTGGCGCATCCAGAAAATTAATAATGGGGGTGCACAAATTGATAATGAGGGTGCACAAATTTTTTTTTGAATGCGTCACTGGGTTCTAAAAATTATAACATGGGAGGTCAGACATCAACTTCCTTCAAAAAAAATTTTAAACGTTTCAATCTTATCAGAGTTGTTTATCCCTCATCTGGCAACCGTTTTTGACGTATAAGTAGTCAAAATCCAATGTCTCGACGAGAGGAATCCAAATACACTAACCATTTTGAAAAATAATGGGGGTGCCGGTGTCCCTCGGGCCCCCCTCTAAATCCGCCCCAGGTTTGGGAGGGCTTTCTAGCTCCTTTCCATTTTTTAGAAAACGCTGTCACACCTAAGAAACTGTTTGGAATTTCTACCTGTGGGAAAAGCTACCACTCAAAACTCCTTTTCTACTCTTTTTGAAAAGTCACGAGCCTCCGACTTTTCAACTTTTTGAAAAGCTTCTTCACATCCCGATACACAGTTGATGTTACGAAAACGTTTTACTCCTCCAGATCCAGTTCGACAACACTGCAAAAACATTAGCCTTTCTCTAGACGAATATTTCACCGAGCGCGAATTTTTCTCCCGCGCGCAGTTTTTTCGCCCGGGCGCGATTTTTTCACACGACTCGAAATTTTCGCCTGGGCGCGAATTTTTTGCTCGGGCGCGATTTTTTCGCCCGGGCTCAAATTTGTTGTCGGGCTCAAATTTCTCGCTCGGGCGCGGAATTCTCGCTCGGGCGCGGAATTTTTCGCCCGGACTCGATTTTTCCCCCGGGCGCGAATTTTTCGCCCGGGAGCGAATTATTCGCCAGGGCGCGAATTTTTCGCCCGGAAGTGAATTTTTTCGCCCGGCTGCGAATTTTTCGTCCGGGCGCGGTTTTTTCCCCGGGACGCGGTTTTTTCCCCGGGACGCGGTTTTTAGCCCGGGCACGGTTTTTTCACCCGTGCGCGATGTTTTCACCCGACACGAAATTTTCGCCTGAGCGCAATTTTTTCATCCGAGAGCGAAATTATCGCCCGATCGCGAATATTTTGCCCGGGCGAGAATATTTTGCCTGGGCGCGCATTTTTCACCCGGGCGCACTTTTTTTTGCACGAGCGCATTTATTTTGCCTGGACTGGAATTTATCTCGCCCCGACAGAAAATTCAGGCCCGGGTGAAAAGTTCGCTCCTGGGCGAATAATTCACCCCCAGGCGAAAAATACGCGCCCGAGCAAAAAATTCGATCCAGGGCAGAAAATTCGCATTCGGCTGGAAAATTCACGCTCGGCCACAAGTTGACTTTAAAGTGATAAATTCAACGTCTACTATTTTTGCGCTCACTTAAATATGATAAAATTATTATTTTTGTTAGTATTGTGAGGGATAAACTCATAGAAAAATTATAATACTATAATAATTAATTTTAAGTTTTTTTTAATTTTTGACTGCAAATAGCTTCCGTGCTTGGGAATAGCAAATATTAAAAAAACATACTTGCAAATACACAAGTGCTAATAGCCAAAAGAAAATTGCTAATTTCAACTTCCAAGAAATTTAAGTAAATAAATTCTTATGTGCAAACAAATATCACATCAATCATTTCAATGTAAAAAATCATTCAATAGGACGTAAAGAACTATGAATAAGCTGAGAGCTGTAAGTCTGTAACCATTGAAGTGATTTAAAGCAACATAAACCATTAACACTGCTTTAATTTGGGTACCGTTGGGCAAAAATCAGTAGAAAAGTTCACAATAATTGCCATCCCTCAGAAACAATTGGAAATAAGAGATCTAATGGATTCAAAGAAGACAATTGCACTCAAAATAACAGCTTTCTCCCGCGGATTATGCAAAAACTTGCAAGACATACACGACATTCAGCCTAGAACGCAGACAAATATAGACACTCGCACACCAAACTATACAGCGTCTCGGGTATGCGAGATTCCACAATACTTTCCTCTTGTACACTAAGTCATGGCGTCATTGATACCACAAAACATCAACACGACGCCGCCCGCTTGAAAAATGTTACCGTTATTCACACGCTTCGCAGATTTAGGAAAGAAAAAACCGCACGCGGACCAGTGTTTATAGTTCGACCGGCTCGAACAATTTATACATAGTCTCGCCGCATGGATGATATAAACTCGACAAATCATGGCTTCCAATCACAGCAATCATACACAACTTCTGAACAGTAATCGCAGCATTATCCACATACTTTTTATATATTGCAGATAAATGAATATACAGTCGCATCAGCACAAGGTTACATGCATAGCTAACAATAACATAAATGCGGAGGGCGAAGCCCCCCCTGTAAAATTTCACCTGAGTTTATGAAATCCTAAAACCACTTCTTATTTGTCAGCTTATGCCAAATGCCGATGCTCCCCTGCTTCTCCGGCGCCGCCTCCTCCGAGGCCTATCAGATCTCAACACGCCCAAATCTCGTCCTCTGTTGAAACCCGCGCTGCTATCATTGGGTGCGGATATGTCGGCAACGCCGAGCATGTCGTGATCGTAAGCACCCCCTCCGCCTTCTACCCCCGCATGGGCGTCGTGATCCCTCTGAAACCTCATAAGCCGCGCACCTTCACGCAAGAAGAAATAAAGGATGCTCCTGCTGATGCCGCGGCTCCCTCCAACGAAGTCGCCGTCTCCGGCCTCGTCCTCGCTGTCCGCGTCACTGTTGGCCATCTCGATGACGTAGTCGCCAAACACCACCGACCTCGGCATCGACGACATTACCGTGCTGATCACATCCTGGCGCTCCCGCTCGTGCTCGAGCGCTCTCCACTTCTCCTCCATCTCGGGGTCCACCTCGCGGGGCTTGGCGCAAGGGTGGTCGGACTTCACGTGCTTTCTGAGCTCCTTATACGTCCCGACGTAAGCACACTCATCTTGCATGCAGCTCCTCCGCTTGTTGTCCAGGTATTGCCGTGCCGGTTCGACCACCGTCCAACCCTTCACCTGCCCGCGACAGAGAGGGCAGGCGAGCTCCGATATCTCAGACTTGGGCAGATTGGCAGCGTTTTCCACTGCGGAATCATGCTGAAGGGCCCTAACTTTGGTGTAAGCTTTCTTGAACTGGTCGAGGCAGTTCGAGTGGCGGTAGCTGGTCCCACACATATAGGGCCGGCAGCCCTTCTCATGGGAAGAGCACAGCAAGAGGACAGCATTGTGGGGGAATTCCATGCAGACAGAACAGTTGGCTTCTTCCCAGTCCTTCCTTTCCAAGGCCAGTGCTCTTTTGAAGCTGCCTTGTTCTGAAGCAACCCAGCTGTAAGACTGGGGAACGGGATAGGGAGTTGATCGGAGCTGGCGGGATGAAATCCTGCTGCGGCGGTTCCGGGCAGTTTTTGCCATGTTGCGAGTAAATTCTGGAAAATTCAAACAATAAGAATCCTGCAGTTTATGTTGACAATTGTTTAAGAACTTATCCAGAAATTCATAGATATTTTGGCAAATGTTTATGTTCAAGAACTTCATGTTAAATTTTAAATGTTCATGTTATATAATTGCATTTGTGATATATAAATATATAATTATTATATTTAATACAACGTATCCTGCCGTACCCGTATCCTTGTTTTTTAAAATTTGTCGTATCGCCGTACCGGATACGTATCGTACCCGGTACCCGTACCCGTACCGGTGCTTCCTAGACCACAAGCTTTTAATAGGACTATGGAGTAGCCTCAGGACGAGCTACCATCGCTGTCGGTGTTCACAGAACGGTACCTTCAAACCTTGCTTCAGGATTTTGATGATATATTTTGTGAACCAGTGGGTTTACCACCAGCTCGGGGACATGCACATTGTATTCCTTTAAAAGAAGGTGGGGTAAAGGTTAACTTGTGTCCTTTTCATTATCCACCACTCTGGAAAATGGAGATTGAACGGCTTATAAAAGAAATGTTGGCAGCAGATGTTATTCGACATAGTACTAGCCCATAAGGTCCTTCGGTGGTGTTAGTGAAGAAATCGGATGGCTCTTGGCATTTGTGTGTATATTATAGGAAGTTGAACTCTTGTATAGTTATATTGTTAAGGATTTAATTCCTATCCTAAATTCCTAATCATCGAAGAATTGATTGATGTGTTGCATGGGGCCTTCTTTTCTAAATTGGATTTGTGAGCAGGATATCACCAAGTGCTAATGGCTATGGAGGATACACAAAACTGCATTTAGAACTCATCATGGACATTATGAGTTCTTAGTGATGCATTTTGGCTTCACTAATGCACCATCTACATTCCTAAGTTTGATGAATCATTTTTCCAACATCAGTTAAGGAGGTTCATATTGATCTTTTTGGATGACATATTGGTGATAAGTAAGACATGGGAAGAACACCTTGACCACTTGGCTTTTACCTTCAAGGTTCTGAGGGATCAACAAGTCTTTGTAAAGTACAACAAATGCACCTTTGGCCAGCTCCAGGTGAATTATTTGAGTCATTTGATTTCACGGGAGGGCGTGTCTACAGATCCTGAAAAAATTCAATCTATGCTGACTTGGCCAGTTCTGACATCTATCAAACAATTGAGAGAATTTCTTAGATTAATAGGGTATTACCAAAGGTTTATAAAGGGTAAGAACTGAGAGAATTTCTTGGATTAACAGGGTATTACCAAAGGTTTATAAAGGGGTATGGGTGTCTGGCTAAATCCTTGTCCCTTGACGCATTTGCTCAAAAAATGTGTTTAGATGGGCTCCTGAGGCGGCAGTGACATTTGAAAGGTTGAAACAAGTTGTGACAGAACAACCAGTGTTCTATCTTCCTGATTTCACTAAGTCATTTATACTAGAGACAGATGCATCCGATAGTGGCGTTGGCACGGTTTTGATGCAGGAGGAGAGACATGTGGCTTATTTTAGCAAGGCATTTTGGCCAAGGAATGTTGTATTATCTGTATATGACAAGGAGTTATTAACTTTGGAAATGGAAGTCCAAAACTATCGTCACTACCTGCTGGGATGCCAATTCGGTTCCCGTAACCGAGTTTTTCTTTCTTCGCTAGTTGACGGAGATGTAGGAGTGGTGCACCTGAGACTGAGCTTATCTTTAGGACTGATCATCAAAGCCTTTGATTCTTGTTAGAGCAGAAGATGGCAACGCCTGCTCAACGAAAACATTTGGCGAAGCTCCTTGGTTACGACTCCAAAGTTTGATGAATCATCTTTTCCAACAATAGTTAAGGAGGTTCATATTGATCTTTTTGGATGACATAGTGGTGTTCAGTAAGACATGGGAAGAACACCTTGACCACTTGGCTTTTACCTTCAAGGCTCTGAGGGATCAACAAGTCTTTGTAAAGAAGAGCAAATGAACCTATGGCCAGTTGCAGGTGAATTATTTGGGTCATTTGATTTTATGGGAGGGCATGTCTACTGATCCAGGGAAAATTCAATCTATGCTGACTTGGCCAGTTCCGACATCTATCAAACAACTGAGAGAATTTCTTGGATTAACAGGGTATTACCAAAGGTTTATAAAGGGTATTACCAAAGGTTTATAAAGGGGTATGGGTGTCTGGCTAAACCCTTGTCCCTTGACGCATTTGCTCAAAAAATGTGTTTAGATGGACTCCTGAAGCGACAGTGGCATTTGAAAGGTTGAAACAAGCTGTACAGAACAACCGATGTTCTATCTTCCTGATTTAACTAAGTCATTTATACTAGAGACAGATGCATCCGATAGTGGCGTTGACTCGGTTTTGATGCAGGAGGGGAGACCTGTGGCTTATTTCAGAAAGACATTTTGGCCATGGAATGTTGTATTATCTATATATGACAAGGAGTTATTAACTTTGGAAATGGCAGTCCAAAACTGTCATCACTACCAACTGGGATGCCAATTCATCTTTAGGACTGATCACCAAAGCCTTCAATTCTTGTTAAAGCAGAAGATGACGACGCTTGCTCAACAAAAACATTTGGCGAAGCTCCTTGGTTACGACTCCAAAGTTTGATGAATCATCTTTTCCAACAACAGTTAAGGAGGTTCATATTGATCTTTTTGGATGACATATTGGTGTTCAGTAAGACATGAGAAGAACACCTTGACCACTTGGCTTTTACCTTCAAGACTCTGAGGGATCAACAACTCTTTGTAAAGAAGAGCAAATGCACCTTTGGCCAGCTCCAGGTAAATTATTTGGGTCATTTAATTTTATGGGAGGGCGTGTTTACAAATCCAGGGAAAATTCAATCTATGTTGACTTGGCCAGTTCTGACATCTATCAAAGAACTGTGAGAATTTCTTGGATTAACATGGTATTACAAAAGGTTTATAAAGGGGTATGAGTGTCTGGCTAAACCCTTGTCCCTTGACGCATTTGCTTAAAAATGTGTTTAGATGGACTCCTGAGGTGACAATGACATTTGAAAGGTTGAAACAAGCTGTGACAGAACAGTCAGTGCATCTGATTTCACTAAGTAATTTATACTAGAGACAAATGCATCTGATAGTGACATTGGCGCGGTTTTGATGCAGGTGGGGAGACCTGTGGCTTATTTCAGTTCGACATTTCGGGCAAGGAGTGTTGTATTATCTGTATATGACAAGGAGTTATTAACTTTGGAAATAGCAGTCCAAAACTGCCGTCACTACCTACTAGGATGCCAATTCATCTTTAGGATTGATCACCAAAGCCTTCGATTCTTGTTAGAGCAGAAGATGGCAACACCTGCTCAACAAAAACATTTGGTGAAGCTCCTTGGTTACGACTTCAAAATTTAGTACAAAAAAGGAGTGAACAATTTGTGTGTTGACGATCTCTCCCGGTGTTTTGGCCGACAGAGTTATGGGTCATGATGACTATTTCGTCTGATATACTTAAAAAGATTAAGGATTCTTGGCAGTAGGAATCTCACATCCAGAGAATCATTGTGGAGGAAGAAAGGTCAGAAAATAAACCTAAATTTGATTAGTCTCGTGGACTCCAAAAACGGAAAGGAAAGTTGGTGGTGGGGCACGACAGTGCGGTGAATGACAAATTACTTCAGCTCTATCATGACGGTGCAGTGGGCGGACATTCTGGAGTTATTGCAACCTATCAGAAGATGAAGTGCATGCTCTATTGGAGGAGAATGAAGCCAGAGATTTATAACTACAATCAAAAATATGAAGTTTGTCAACACTAAAAGTCTGATCATCAAAAACCATTGGGCTTACTCCAGCCATTGCCGGTACCAGAACGGATTTGGGAGGAAATTTCTTTGGATTTCATTGATGGCTACCTATGAGCTACGGGAAGACCACTATTTTGGTGGTTGTGGATATGCTAAGTAAGCAAGCTCACTTTATGGCGCTTAAGCATCCTTATACGACTGAGAAGGTAGCACAAGTATTCCTCAATTCAATTCTTTGCCTTCATGGTCTGCCTAAGGCAATTGTGAGTGATAAAGATGCAGTGTTATTGAATTCTTTTTGGCAAGACCTATTTCTTATACTCTAAGTACAACTTAATATGTCCATGACATACCACCCTCAGTCTGATGGCCAGGCGAAGGTGGTGAATCGTTGCGCTAAAGGTTATCTACGGCGTATGTGTTTCAAAAGGCCAAGAGAATGGATGAATTAGCTTGCTTTAGTTGAGTGGTGGTATAATACCTCAGTCCACAATGCTACCAAAATGACCCTTATGAGGTAGTATATGACCAGGAACCTACCTTACATTTCTCTTATATTGAAGGTTTGGCTCACGTGAAGAGTGTTCATCGTTCGTTGGCAGCAATATGTGAAGCACGACTACCGGTATGCGGTACGGTACAGGTACCGGTATGTGGTACGACAAAATTATAAAATAGCACGGTACGAGTACGTTTGGGTATGTGAAAAAAATTAAAAAATACATATAATAAGTTAATTCGCAACAAGAATATATTCAATGAAATGTTATCAGTTATCACCATACATACACAAGATTGCGCACATAGACAAAGAAATTAGACTAATCTAAGGAATGATGAAAGTGATAATTATACTAAAAATATCCTCTAGAAACACACAATAAAAAAAAATCCATCCAAAAGATGATATAGGGCATACATAGTTCAACAAACACAAAGGAAATTCAATGAAGATATAAGACATACATAGTTCAACAAAACAAATAAAAATGCTATAATGACTAAAGTTCTTGAATTTCAATGTCATCATTTTCTTTATCGTTAAATAATATTGCTTCCAACTCTGGCCCATCAAGCGATAGGTTAACAACTTCAAGAATACCAACACCCTCCATAGAATCAAATGCATATGCACTAATGTCTCATAGTTTGGTGTCTCCTTTAGTATAAAGTGGTGTCCTCCTTGAAAGAAGACGAATATTAGAATGCACAAAGACTAAATCTTCACATCATTGTGGTGTCATCTTATTTCTCATCATGGAATGAATGAAAGAGTAAGTGATCCAATTCCTTTCACAACATGAAGATGAATGCGGTTGACTAAGCAGTTTTAGGGCTAATGATTGTAGCATAGGTGTTGAAACCCCATGAGCTAACAACCAAACTATTGGCTCCATTGCACCTCTATCAATCATTGAGTCCGCATCCCCAAAATGTTCTAGACATCCAAAAAAATTTGTTGTCGGTTGCTGGTATTGAGACGAAAAGGGGGCGCCGACGAGCGTGAGGCGAGAATAAGGAAGAGCCGACTGTCGTGAGGCGAGAAGGAGGCGTCGAAGGAGGAGGATTCTGGTGTCTGCTCTCGGTCGCTGGCCTACGACGAGGATGCACGACGCAGCTCTCAGTTGTATTGGGCCGAACCGGGAAGTACCCGGAAGTACCGGGCCACACCAAAAAGCAGTAAAAGTACCGGGTACGTATTTTGCCGTACCGGGGCGTACCGGGGTGTACCGAGCCATACCAGTACTCATAAAAGTATCGGGTACGTGTACGGGATATTTTTTGGAGTACCCGTGCTTCATAGGCGGCAATAGAACGGGTTATTTCCATTCTGAAATTTAATCTACACCAGGCCCAAAACAGGATAAAAGTAATAGCTGATAAAAAGAGACGAGAGTGATCCTTGGAGGTGGGGTCGTGGGCGTTTGTAAGGATTCAGCTGTATAAGCAAGTAATCCTGAGAGCTCATGGCGTCCATTAACAGCCCCCGAAGGTCTTTGGTCCTTTTCAATTGGTGGAAAGGGTTAGGAAAGTGGTGTATAAGCTAGAGTTGCCTCCATATGCAAAAATTACCATACATTTCACATTTCCCAGCTTCGAGAGCATAAAGGTGATGCTCCTAATCAAGTATTTTCTCTACCTGATACTATTACTCTAGATGGTAATGTACTGGTGAAGCCACTGAAGCTGCTGGACCGGCTCATCGTGCAGAAGAATGACAAGGTAACAACCCAATTTCTAGTTCAATGGGCCAAAATGTTCTAGACATCCAAAAAAAGTTGTCGGTCGCTGGTATTGAGACGAGAAGGGGGCGCCGACGAGCGTGAGGCGAGAATAAGGAAGAACCGACTGTCGTGAGGCGAGAAGGAGGTATCGAAGGAGGAGGATTCTGGTGTCTGCTCCCGGTCGCTGGCCTACGACGAGGATGCACGGCGCAACTCTCAGTTGTATTGGGCCGAACCGGGAAGTACCCGGAAGTACCGGGCCACACCAAAAAACAATAAAAGTACCGGGTACGTATTTTGCCGTACCGGGGGGTACCGGGGTGTACCGAGCCATACCAGTACACATAAAAGTATCGGGTACGTGTACGGGATATTTTTTGGAGTACCCGTGCTTCATAGGCGGCAATAGAACGGGTTATTTCCATTCTGAAATTTAATCTACACCAGGCCCCAAAAAGGATAAAAGTAATAGCTGATAAAAAGAGACGAGAGTGATCCTTGGAGGTGGGGTCGTGGGCGTTTGTAAGGATTCAGTCGTATAAGCAAGTAATCCCGAGAGCTCATGGCGTCCATTAACAGCCCCCAAAGGTCTTCGGTCCTTTTCAATTGGTGGAAAGGGTTAGGAAAGTGGTGTATAAGCTAGAGTTGCCTCCAGATGCAAAAATTTACCATACATTTCACATTTCCCAGCTTCGAGAGCATAAAGGTGATGCTCCTAATCAAGTTTTTTCTCTGCCTGATACTATTACTCTAGATGGTAATGTACTGGTGAAGCCACTGAAGTTGCTGGACCGACTCATCGTGCAGAAGAACGACAAGGTAACAACCCAATTTCTAGTTCAATGGGTCAATGGTACTAAAGTAGAAGCAACTTGGGAGGATTTGGCTCTATTACGATAACATTGCCCTCATTTGGTTCCTTGAGGACAAGGAATTTGACAATGGGAAGGGCACAGTTACGATCTCAGTATGAGTCCCGGCATGTTCTTTTGTTCTCTTTGTTTAGAAGGGGCACTTTTGTCTTTTCGTCTTTTAAATTTGCCTATAAGTAGCGGGAAGGGGGAGCACTGAAGGTAAGCTTGTTTTAAATGTTATGAATGTTCTCTTTGTTTCTAATTTGATCATTTGTTCAGGAGTGTCTTACATTCTTTAGGATTGATCTCCCCACACCTGTATCACTTGTTTGTGGCAGAATTATATCTTACTGTGGTGTCAATGCCAATTATCAAATGATGTGTGTGTTGATTCTTCCCGTTTGAATAGATTTGTTTACCCTACAGTGGAAGAATCGTATCATGCAGTAAAACCACAAAAATGTAGAACAAATGTACAGCCACTCAAAGCATCTAAGCAAGCGTCGTTACCTGGCAAAGGAATGGCGAGTATATCACCAGCCTTAACAACGGGGCTCCCCATCGCATTCACGTTCATTATATCGGTAACCGTGGTGGAGTACCTCGCGGCAATGCCGGGGACCGTGTCTCCGGCCAACACAACGTAAGACAAGTAGATCGCAGGGAGGAAGTTGTCGGTGGAATTGAAGCAAGTGCAAGGGAGAGGGATGACGAGGGTCTGGCCGACCTGGACGGCGAATGGGTCAGTTATGGAGTTGGCTTCGCTGATCTGATCGGCGGAGGCGAGGCCGCCGTAGACGGAGCTGGCGATCGAGGAAAGAGTGTCGGAGGGACGGGAGCGTCGGCGCAGGAACAGAGAGTGGGGATGTTGAGGAAGAGGCCGGAGGGAAGGATATGATTCTCGACATCGGGGATAGAAATGTCGAAGGCATTGGCGGTGAGGATCAAGATCGGATCGACCTGGAAGAGGGCGGCCACTTCGGAGACCTTGAGATCCGTGTAGAGCGTATAGCCGGCGAGAGCGTTGCAGGTGTCGGAGACGGAGCAGGGCTCGATGGTAGATTTGGAGAGGACGAGGAAGGGGAGGGAGAGGAGATGGAGGAGAAGGGTGGGGATTAGTAGCGCCATTAATGGAGGAAATTGGGAATAATGCGGGTTTAGGGTTTGGATGAAGAAGACATGGGGGAGAAAAGGCTGCTTGTTCGCTCCTTTTCTCTCTCCCTCTTGCTGTCTGTCTTTCTCACTCTCTCATTGACGGCCAAAGATGGGAGCGGACTGACGGGCCCAACGGTTGGAAAAGGAAAATGGCGAGAGGAAGAAAGAGTTCAGTGAGCTGCTGAATGAGCACTGTCTGTTATACCGAAGTCCCTCTCTTTGTCGATTAATTTTTGATTCGGCTCCCCTCGAGTTTGCTGGAATTTTAGGGGATGAAGTTTCACTTTTACGAATTATTCGAGCGGAATCAGAAAAAATGGTTAACATGAAAGTTGTAGATATCCCTGAGACAAATAACTTTCATGTTGAACAGTTTTTGATTTGAAGTCGTTTAGACCCCCGATTCGGGCCCCGAAAAAACTCAGTCCGAAAAAACTCAGTCCCAAATCGGGGGTCTAAACGACTTCAAATCAAAAACTGTTCAACATGAAAGTTATTCGTCTCGGGGATATCTACAACTTTTATGTTAACCATTTTTTCTGATTCCACTCGAATAATTCGTAAAAGTGGAACTTCAGGGAATCCGGATCCTTAATTTTTAGGTCAGGACTCCTGACCTAAAGAAAGGTCAGGACAATCAATGAGGAGTCAAAAATTATGAGGGTCCGTGCAAAAGTGTATGACATAAGTCAAAATTTTATGGATCTCACCTCCTTTGCAAGCTCCTCATTGATGCAGGATCATGAGCATCGAAAATATGTGTAATATTAAATACTGACTGTTGATTTGATACCTTATCATATGATATTAAATACTGACCGTTGATCAGTAGTTCGATCAATTATGTTATTTTTGCAGAAAATCAACGATCAGTATTTAATACATCACCTATTTCTAGATGAGAGTAAATCCCACCTAATTTTTTTTCCGTTTGGCACGGTGTAGCGATGGTGAATGCAGCAATAGTTATGAATTCTTGATAGTGAAAGTTTGGCCTCACATTCCCTTTACGTTCAAAATTAGTTTTTTTTGTGACGGTCATAACTGTTATGTCAAATATATTTTATGAACGACATTTTTGTCCAAACACATTAGAGTAAAAATGTTGCCTCAATTAGGCTATATTTTTTGGTAGGCTTATCTTACATTTGATCAGTGCGAGTGAGATCTCAGCCGTTCGATCAGCCGATTGAATAACCAACCAAAAGGGCATTTTTTTAAAAAAATACGGTCAGATTTTAACTGAGCCATGAATTTCCGGCCGAATCCCGCATCTATCTAATATACGCCCAACCTACACAAAAATTGCTCGTCAAATAGAGCCTAAGCTATGAATTAAAACCTTAAGAGAAAGGAAATAAAAAATGAAAAGGAGGGTAATTGACACTTTGCACTTTAGAATAATATGTTTTTGGCTCAGTTGAGTGTTTTGTTGACGGCCGCATCACCCTTACCCTTTTAAAGTGGTGTCTCATTTAGGCTCCGTTTGAGAGGACTTATTTTCACCTGTCAAGCGGTCACGATCGCATGAACCAGGCCTTAATTAAGGTCCGATTCATGCGATCGTGACCGCTTGACCGGTGAAAATAAGTCCTCCCAAACGGTGCCTTAGTCCTCTATTTCACTACGGCTTCGTTTGGTGAGTTTTTTTTTGTTTGCTATATATGTTTGGCATGCCAACGGTTATGCCGTCCGTCATGAAAATAAGAGTAATTTTAAATATAAAGTTGATGAAATTTTTGAGGTGAGATCATTCGTTCACAGACAACAGTTCATAATCACCGCAATCACGATCGTCACCGCATTGCAAACGGAGCTTTCATCAAACAACAATGAAGCAGCCCTTGACCTACTCATAACTCCTGAAAATGCAGTATCTTCTGTAAAAAATCAGTATGCGATTTATTTTGAATATAACTGATGAAAAAATGGATGTTAATTTTTTACTGTATTTTCTTATGTTGTTCAAAGAGTTAAATAGACCTTTTAGGACGGTATGATACTATATTTATCTAAAACATATAAAAAAATTATAAAGTGGATCCAACTCATCACAAAAACACTCGACTTTCTTATTTCTCCAAATTTACAAACTTAATTACAGGAGTTGAGTGTTTTTGTGCTAAATGGAGCTTACTTTTTTGCGATTTTTTGATATGTTTTAGGTGAGTATAGTATTATCCTTTGGAACGGGGCTCCTCTCAATTTGGGACAAATGGACTGAAATTTTATTTATTTGCTTATTTATTTATTTATTGTTGAGTGTTTTGTTAGCTAGAATGTCGAATGAGGATCCTCTTCATCTGAGCAGCGAAATGGATCTTCGTCCACTGCAGTTGCCACAGGTGGAGACGTGGAGAGGATTGTTGGCCGACTTTTTGGCTTCGTTTGGCGGGACAGATACACGTCGGTCACACGTAGCTCACGCCCCAACGCCTCCGTGCATTCCAAAAATGTGCACGACCGAACGGTGGGCCTGTTTGGGAGGGCTTTCTAGCTCCTTTCCGTTTTCTAGAAAACGCTGCCGCACCTAAGAAACTGTTTGGAATGTCTACCTGTGGGAAAAGCTACCACCCAAAACTCTTTTTTCTCCTCTTTTTGAAAAGTCACGAGCCTCCGACTTTTCAACTTTTTGAAAAGCTTCTTCACATCTCGATACACAGTTGATGTTACGAAAACGTTTTACTCCTCCAGATCCAGTTCGACAACACTGAAAAAACATTAGTCTTTCTCTAGACGAATATTTCACCCGAGCGCGAATTTTTCTCCCGCGCGCAGTTTCTTCGCCCAGGCGCGATTTTTTCGCCCGGGCTCGAATTTGTTGTCGGGCTTGAATTTCTCGCTAGGGCGCGATCTTCTCGCCCGGGCGCAAAATTCTCGCTCGGGCGGGGAATTTTTCGTCCGGGCGCGATTTTTTTCCCCCGGGCGCGATTTTTTCGCCCGGGAGCGAATTATTCACCAGGGCGCGAATTTTTCGCCTGGAAGCGAATTTTTTCGCCCGGCCGCGAATTTTTCGCCCGGCCGCGAATTTTTCGCCTGACCGCGAATTTTCGTCCGGGCGCGAATTTTTCGCTCGGGAGCAGTTTTTTCCCCAAAACGCGGTTTTTTAGCCCGGTCACGTTTTTTTCACCTGTGCGCGATGTTTTCGCCTGACACGAAATTTTCGCCTGAGCGCAATTTTTTCATCTGAAAGCGAAATTTTCGCCCGATCGCGAATATTTTGCCCGGGCGAGAATATTTTGCCTGGGCGCGCATTTTTTGCACTAGCGCATTTTTTTTGCCTTGACTGGAATTTATCTCGCCCCGACAGAAAATTCAGGCCCGGGTGAAAAGTTCGCTCCCGGGCGAATAATTCACGCCCAGGCGAAAAATACGCGCCCGAGCAAAAAATTCGATCCATCCAGAGCAGAAAATTCGCATTCGGCTGGAAAATTCAGGCTCGGCCACAAGTTGACTTTAAAGTGATAAATTCAACGTCTACTATTTTTATGCTCACTTAAATATGTTAAAATTATTATTTTTGTTAGTATTGTGAGGGATAAACTCATAGAAAAATTATAATACTATAATAATTAATTTTAAGTTTTTTTTAATTTTTGACTACAGATAGCTTCCGTGCTTGCGAATAGCAAATTTTAAAAAAACATACTTGCAAATACACAAGTGCTAATAGCCAAAAGAAAATTGCTAATTTCAACTTCCAAGAAATTTAAGTAAATAATTTCTTATGTGCAAACAAATTTCACATCAATCATTACAATGTAAAAAATCATTCAATAGGACGTGAAGAACTATGAATAAGCTGAGAGCTGTAAGTCTGTAACCATTGAAGTGATTTAAAGCAACATAAACCATTAACACTGCTTTAATTTGGGTACCGTTGGGCAAAAATCAGTAGAAAAGTTCACAATAATTGCCATCCTTCAGAAACAATTGGAAATAAGAGATCTAATGGATTCAAAGAAGACAATTGCATTCAAAATAACAGCTTTCTCCCGCGCGGATTTTGCAAAAACTTGCAAGACATACACGACATTAAGCCTAGAACGCAGACAAATGTAGACACTCGCACACCAAACTATACAGCGTCTCGGGGATGCGAGATTCCACAATACTTTCCTCTTGTACACTAAGTCATGGCGTCATTGATAGCACAAAAACATCAACACATCGCCGCCCGCTTGAAAAATGTTACCGTTATTCACTCGCTTCGCAGATTTAGGAAAGAAAAAAACGCACGCGGACCAGTGTTTATAGTTCGACCGGCTCGAACAATTTATACATAGTCTCGCCGCATGGATGATATAAACTCGACAAATCATGGCTTCCAATCACAGCAATCATACACAACTTCTGAACAGTAATCGCAGCATTATCCACATACTTTTTATATATTGCAGATAAATGAATATACAGTCGCATCAGCACAAGGTTACATGCATAGCTAACAATAACATAAATGCGGAGGGCGAAGCCCCCCCTGTAAAATTTCACCTGAGTTTATGAAATCCTAAAACCACTTCTTATTTGTCAGCTTATGCCAAATGCCGACGCTCCCCTGCTTCTCCGGCGCCGCCTCCTCCGAGGCCTATCAGATCTCAACACTCCCAAATCTCGTCCTCTGTTGAAACCCGCGCTGCTATCATTGGGTGCGGATATGTCGGCAACGCCGAGCATGTCGTGATCGTAAGCGCCCCCTCCGCCTTCTACCCCCGCATGGGCGTCATGATCCCTCTGAAACCTCATAAGCCGCGCGCCTTCACGCAAGAAGAAATAAAGGATGCTCCTGCTGATGCCGCGGCTCCCTCCAACGAAGTCGCCGTCTCCGGCCTCGTCCTCGCTGTCCGCGTCACTGTTGGCCATCTCGATGACGTAGTCGCCGAACACCACCGACCTCGGCATCGACGACATTACCGTGCTGATCACATCCTGGCGCTCCCGCTCGTGCTCGAGCGCTCTCCACTTCTCCTCCATCTCGGGGTCCACCTCGCGGGGCTTGGCGCAAGGGTGGTCGGACTTCACGTGCTTTCTGAGCTCCTTATACGTCCCGACGTAAGCACAGTCATCTTGCATGCAGCTCCTCCGCTTGTTGTCCAGGTATTGCCGTGCCGGTTCGACCACCGTCCAACCCTTCACCTGCCCGCGACAGAGAGGGCAGGCGAGCTCCGATATCTCGGACTTGGGCAGATTGGCAGCGTTTTCCACTGCGGAATCATGCTGAAGGGCCCTAACTTTGGTGTAAGCTTTCTTGAACTGGTCGAGGCAGTTCGAGTGGCGGTAGCTGGTCCCGCACATATAGGGCCGGCAGCCCTTCTCATGGGAAGAGCACAGCAAGAGGACAGCATTGTGGGGGAATTCCATGCAGACAGAACAGTTGGCTTCTTCCCAGTCCTTCCTTTCCAAGGCCAGTGCTCTTTTGAAGCTGCCTTGTTCTGAAGCAACCCAGCTGTAAGACTGGGGAACGGGATAGGGAGTTGTTCGGAGCAGGCGCGATGAAATCCTGCTGCGGCGGTTCCGGGCAGTTTTTGCCATGTTGCGAGTAAATTCTGGAAAATTCAAACAATAAGAATCAATAATAGCAACAGGTTAAAATGTGAATATATGACGGCTAAAAAAAGGGAGGAAATTACAAGAAGAGAAAAGGAGATTTGATAGGGAGATGCGTAGATGGACCGGAAACTCGCTCAAGTATCAGGGACGTCCTGTGGAGTAAACACTCCCGAAGGGACGAGATCTCACAGGTGTCATAGCCCTCAGTGCATATCATTTGATGCCTAATCTCGATAATAAAAGATATATATAGTCATATTTTAGGTTACATGAATCTTATGGCACGAGAAGCCCGATCGGTCCATTTACCCTAAAACTGGCAGTATTCCAAAAAATAAAAGAAAAAAACCTAAGAATATGTAATGTCAGCTTTAGAAAATAAATTTAATTTCATGTCAAGAAGATCTACTAAGAATATTTTTTATGGTAAGGAAATTAATAATTATATATTTAGAGAGAGAGAGCAAATATTGAACAATTAAATATATGGTTAAATCCCATGAGAGCTAATTTGGTGGGCATTAAGGGAAAATGTCTATCAAAAGTGTATTGAATGTATTAAAGATATGCATAATGAAACACTAAATAGAATTACAACTAAATTGTTGAGTGAACAAATATTTTCCAATTATAACAAGTGCAAATCATTTTTTATTAGATATTAAGATGGTTCCAAAAGATATCTGGAGTGAGGTGTGTTTTTCTGCAGATGATCATGTGATGTAGTTTTAAACATAAGAATCTGCCGAGATAAATGCAAATTTAGAACAATGAAACCTTAGGCTCCGGTTGGCACTGCATTTTGGTCGGGTGAGTTAGGACAATATTTCTTCGTCATAGAATGTACGCTTGGCATGACAATGGTTATGACCGTCACCGAGAAAAGAAAACTAGTTTTGAACATAAAAGTATTGAAGTTTCTTAGGTGAGGTCGGGGTTCACACATTAACATGAACCGTTTCTCCCCAAATGGAGCCTTAATGTGTTATTGTTGTTTACCCGAAATCTTGCGACCAGTTTTCTCCCAAACCATTTGAGGCACCAGACCTTTGTTGACCACACAAGCCGCACGGGATAGTTCAACAGATATCTCCAGGAAGAGCAGAGCCAGCCTCCAGGCTGACCACCGGACCACGGGATCGGGTTCTTTTTTCTTATTTGTACCCCATGTAACCTCTCGGCTCTCACCTCTGCTCGGTTCTCTTGTATCTCGAGCAGCCCGTAATTTTAAGACATGCCCGTTCGGGCAGGCCCCCAATCCTATAAATAGGGGTGAACAATACCCAAAAAGCACACTCGTTCGAATCCTCAAGCTCCACCCGCGGAAGCGGTCTCGAATCTAGTGGCTTCGCAGTCTCTTGTTTGCCCGCTAGCATCTTTTCTCTTCCTTGTAACCGCATTGTCTCAATCAATAAATTGCCTGCAAGTCTGCAACAAGTGGTATTTGCGGTGGTGGGTAAGTTTGGTCCGTCGCTCGGCGGCACCCTTTTTTGTGGTTCTTCAACCGAGAGTAACCGACAACTCGCAGTCTTCCTCCTCCCCCCGGTGTCCCTTAGTGTGAAGTTGTGGAGGTGCATTTTCCGCATAAACAATTGCCTCACCTCATAAAAGATGGCTGGTTCAAATCTCCCAAATGGAATGGTTTTAAAAAAATAGAACAATGAAAAAATTGTCTTAGTAGATAGATGACCTAACTTAAGTGGAACAAATGAGATTGCTTGAGAAAGTAAACTTAGTGATGATTTAAAAGGTACATAGGTTACAATAAGAAAGGTTATGATTAGGAATCATGGTGGGTATAAATAAAAAAGGTCAGCCTGGTGCAAAAAGCATCCCCACGCAGCGTGGATCTGGGGAAGGATCCACCAAAAAGGTGAAATGTAGGCAAACCTTACCCTGCATTTTTGCAAGAGAATGCTTCCAGGATTCGAACCCGCGACCTAAAGGTCATGTGGCAACACCTCAACCGGTGCGCCAAGGTTCTCATTCTCATGGTGGGTGTATAAGAGATCAAAATGCAATAAGACAAGTTATAGTTTATTTCATTCTAGCTTATAATCTCCCAATTGGGACCGCTGCTTAAAGAAAAGTGGAACATTTAGTTACTCAAAAAATGGAACCATCAAACCACAAATAAACTTGTGTTTACTTGCAGAATGAAAAATATTAAGAATAGATTGTGAACAGAATATAGAGTAGCAATGATATCTCAAGAATAAAGAACAATAAAAATAAACAATTTGCTTGAGATTATTGGACTTTGAAAAGAGAGAAATAGTTAACAATTAACGATAGATTATTAAAGATGCAATTGAAGTTACTTAGTTAAGCCAAAATATAATCTACCGATAATTGGCTAATTCTATCAATGAAACTATCGTAGTAAAATGACGCAGGACGAATCTATAGGCGGCGGGAAATCTGTGACCTAACCCCACATGCTATGCAAAAGTCCGACAGTTAGATCACAGTTGGATAATAAATAAAATCATCTCACGCAAATAATTCAAAAGCAAGCAAGAATAATTTATTTGGGCAAAAACAAGCTTAGGCTTTCCTCCGCGTGGAGGGCCAAAGCTAGAGCGCGCGACGAATAAACCCTTCCTGCAGTTAGAGATTTATTAAAGAGCAAATAACATAAAAAACTATAATCTCACGCAAACACTTAATATCCAAACCATGATAATGTTTACAACCAAAAACCAATACAAAACACAATACGAATAATAGGGCTGCTATATATAAAACAAATCTGAATATTGGAGAGCTCAAAGAGGGGTTCCGGTGATTGGTGGACTGGATCGGGTAAGGGGAAGGCTGGTTGGGGGATTAGGAAGGCTGGATCAGAGAGGTAAGTGGCTGGATCTAGGCTGAAATGCCCAAATCTTGACAGGTATGGTGATGACCGGTTGTTGGGAGGTGGATCCACGTGAAGGGGAGTATCAGAAGGAAATAAGGAAAGACTTAGCGGCTAGCTATGGCTGGAAAGATGGCAGATTTGGACTGTTTGGGGCTGAAAACAACAAGGTGGTTGTTTGGGGTTATGCGGGTAGGCGGCCTGGAAGAGGGGAGGAGGTCTTGGTGTGAACAATAACGGATGAACAGTACGGAGGTGAATAGTGCCCGGATAAACAGTGCGCCGTTGAATAGTGCTCGGGTGAACCGTACCCGTGAATAGTAACTTTCGTTTCCTGGACAACAATGGAGGGTTGCAATTTAGGGGTTGTAGGGGCTGCAGATGAGGGTTTTGGAGGGTTTTGAGGGAGGCCGGCGGCTGGACAGCAAGGGAAAAGGGGTGGAGGAGAGGGAGAATTAAAAAGGAAACAAAACTTACCCAAGGAGTCGTCACCAAGGAGGCCCCACGGAGTCGGCACCACGGAGGTGATCACCGGAATGAAGGAAGACACTCTCTTCTCATAACATTCAACAATGAGAAATGACGGCAGCCCTAAACCATCTATTTATAAGAAATAAAATTAGGGCACCCGAAATCAACGGCTATGATTGGTCGTTGATCTCAGGGCCAAAACTACATGAATAGAATCCGAAAAGTACAAAGCTATATATGAAATTGATTCGCAACGCGAATCCGGACGTATCCACGGAGTCGGATTGTCGATCCGGGCACGCCATATATGGTAAGTCTCCAAATCAGCCCCGAATGGGCCCAAAGCTCGTCCTCGTCTCTGCTCCGCATCACTCTCCCCGGCTTGAAAAAATTCATCTCCCGATGAATAAGGATCAGATTTCTCTCGATGCATGCCAGGTAAAGCTCGAAGAGGTCCACTAGAGATCGCCCAAGTGCCGTCGCTGGAAAAGTGCCCTCGCCAATCAACTCTTCCGGACTGAAAAGCTTCCATCTCCAATGAATGGAGACGGTCGTACTGAAGTCGAAGTCCGGGGCGAGTCGATCAAGCTCCGCTGGTAGCATCCAAGTGTCGTCAATGAAGGATCGTCCACGCCCGAAAACCAGGTAGCGACACACAAGACCGGTTGTAGAGGGGACAGACTCATGCGTAAAGATCTCAGTGATAATCTCATCTCTCAACATAGTAACAGAAGGATCCGGTGTGATCTGAGGTGCCAATGGTGGAACCGTTGGGGACAGGATCTCGGGTAAGTGGGGGTAAGAAATGGACTGAGCACGGGGCAATGAATGTGGTGGCAAGGGCTCGGGGGTAGACTGAGTGGTGGGTGGTAAAAACGGTGGTAAACGCTCGGGAGGGACACCAAGATGTGGGCCCGAATACTCGTGAGGTGCAAAGTATGGCATCAGGTTCTCGACATTGAACACAGTATAGGTACCCATGCTCGCGGGGATGTCCAACTCATAAGCATTTGTCCTGATGCGTCTCAGGACTGAGTAGGGACCCATTCGCCTAACGCTCAAGCATTTAGCAAGCCTCGCACGGAGCCTCACAACGCAGATTCTTACCATCACCTGCTCGCCTTCATGAAGTACCTGCACTTGTCAATGAACATCCGCATGTGATTTACAAGATTTATCACCAATATGGATTATTCATCAGACTGACTCACGATACACATGCAAACGATGAACAGACAACACGACAGACTCATCCAAAAGATGACGAAACGAATCAACAAACTCATGTAAATGATGCAAATGACACATGACCGACACAACGTAGCTGCTACAGGAAAGTCTAATAATGACCGGGACGTCTCTAAAATATGGTGGCCTATCAGGGGGCTCTCTTGGTGAAGTGTAGAAAAACTCATCCCGTGTGTGACGAGTGCTTAGATGATCGTGAGAGACAACTATACTCAAATACGGGCTCGTAAAGAGTCAAATGTCTCTCAGGGAACGTGACACATCAGGGGGCTCACCAGGAGGTATGTACGAGAAGTCATCACGAATGAGGCAACCACCTGAATGAAGATCGTGCACACTAACTAGAAGATGTGACTCTTGAGTGTGATGAGTGTCCCCGACAAGGAAGAACTCATCGGGTGAATCAGCGGGTGGAGTGTCCCAAAACTTATCGAGGGTGCGATGTGCCATAAGATAGACCCTCAAAATATGTGTATGCTCAAGCGTACTCAAGGAAGGCTCTACATACGTTATGCTCCAAGCAAGATCAATTCTCTGGGGCAAGACTATAGATGATAGCGAAAGAGACGCCAATAACTCAAAGCTCATAAACGAGCGTCTCACCCGAATCGTATCCTCACCAGGATGTGGCGGCTCATCAGGAGGCTTGACAGGGGGTTCATCGTAAAACTCGTCACTAGGGTCATGATCCTTCATGTGAGTACCATCGTAAGGGGCCATGTTCCCTTGAATGGGTGGCATAGTCACTTCGAGATCAACATCAAGCTATGGGCTCTCGGTTGTGATGTGACTCAGGGCATTGACAACGGGAGAGCAACATAGACCTACACTCAAGAATGGGTATGTGGGTGTAGTGTCAGGAATTGGGTCTACGGTGAGGGTGTTAACTAACCCGGTGCATGACAGAAGAAGAGGTGTGGGTGAGGGACACAATACTGCAGACTCAATAGGTCCCTCAGGCTCACTCTCAATCTGGGTCGTAGGAGACGGGTCAGAGACAAGAGATAGGTCACTCACTGGGCTAAGCACCTCACTGGGGCGAGAGCAATCCGCCTCGTGTATCACTTCTGTCGTGGCTGACAGGATAGTGGTAGGCGTCATGGTGACCTCAGCATGGGAGGGACTCGTACTGCGGCGGTCAAGGTGAGAATCTCATCGACCAGCTCTTGTGGATCTCAATGACCGTTCATAACGAAAGGTGAGCTGATATGTCTGCTCGAGGGACTCCGAGCTATGATAAACTACCTTAGTACGAATGTCAGATTGAAGCCCAGACCGAAATTTGGTAGTGGCCATGGCTGGGTCCTCTCGGATATCACTCCTCACAACTAACTCATCAAAGTGATCCATGTACTCAGCGACAAACATGGATCCTTGCTGAAGGGAAAATAATTGGTCGAGCAAACGACTCTGATATGACAAAGGCAGATATCTCTGACACAATATACGCTTCATAACCGCCCAACTAGTGATGCGAAGAAGACGATCTCGCTCGCGGGTCCTCTCAACGCTAGTCCAATAAGTCCTCGCCTGATCTAAAAGCCTAAGTTTCGCAAACTTGACGCGACGCTCGCCGAATAACTCAAAATGATCTAAATAATGCTCCATATCCACGAGCCAATAGCTGAAAGACTCGGGACTCGATGAGCCGTCAAAGAAAGGGGAAACAGTACGAAACTGACTCTCAAGATCTCTCTCGGAATGAATATCCTCATAATAATCATTCCTAAGGTAACCGAGTCGTGTCGAAGGATCAACACGATCTGCTCGCGTGTACGGATAAGCACGGCGACAATCATCATATTGATCGTCTCTAGCATAGTGAGGTCGTGTCGGTGGGTCAACACGATCTCTGAAAGTGGTGCACTGCGATCGAGAATGATCGTCGTAATAATGTGAGGATCTCCCTGACGGGGCTTTGTGAGAGCTGGTGCAAGTGGACTCAAGACCTCCAAAGTGAGGTGGGCACAAGTGGTGATACCTAGACATAATGAAAAACCTATAGAATCTACGACTGAGTATCGAAAAGTACGCGCAACATCCCTCTGATACCAATTGACGCAGGACGAATCTATAGGCGACAGGAAATCTGTAACCTAACCCTACATGCTATGCAAAAGTCCGACAGTTAGATCACAGTTGGACAATAAATAAAATCATCTCATGCAAATAATTCAAAAGCAAGCAAGAATAATTTATTTGGGCAAAAACAAGCTTAGACTTTCCTCCACGTGGAGGGCCAAAGCTAGAGCGCGCGGCGAATAAACCCTTCCTGCAGTTAGAGATTTATTAAAGAGCAAATAACATAAAAACTATAATCTCACGCAAGCACTTAATATCCAAACCATGATAATGTTTAAAACCAAAAACCAATACAAAACACAATACGAATAATAGGGCTGCTGTATATAAAACAAATCTGAATATTGGAGAGCTCAAAGAGGGGTTCCGGTGGTTGGTGGACTGGATCGGGTAAGGGGAAGGCTGGTTGGGGGATTAGGAAGGCTGGATCAGAGAGGTAAGTGGTTGGATCTAGGCTGAAATGCCCAAATCTGGACAGGTTTGGTGATGACCGGTTGTTGGGAGGTGGATCCACGTGATGGGGAGTATCGTAAGCAAATAAGGAAAGACTTAGAGGCTATTTATGGCTAGAAAGAGAGCAGATTTGGACTGTTTGAGGCTGAAAACAACAAGGTGGTTGTTTGGGGTTATGCATTTATGAGGGTAGGCGGCCTGGAAGAGGGGAGGAGGTCTCGGTCTGAACAGTAACAGATGAACAATACGGAGGTGAATAGTGCTCGGATGAACAGTGCGTCGCTGAATAGTACTCGCGTGAACAGTACCCGTGACCATTGACTTTCGTTTGCTGGGGGTTGAAATTTGGGGGTTGTAGGGGCTGCGAATGAGGGTTTTGGAGGGTTTTGAGGGAGGCCGGCGGCTGGACAGCAAGGGAAAAGGGGTGGAGGACTAGGAGAGGGGGAATTAAAAAGGAAACAAAACTTACCCAAGGAGTCGTCACCAAGGGGGCTCCACGGAGTCGGCACCGCGGAGGTGATCACCGGAATGAAGGAAGACACTCTCTTCTCCAAACATTCAGCAATGAGAAATGACGGCAGCCCTAAACCATTTATTTATAAGAAATAAAATTAGGGCACCCAAAATCAACGGCTATGATTGGTCGTTGGTCTCGGGGCCAATACTACATGAAATAGAATCCGAAAAGTACAAAGCTATATATGAAATTGATTCGCAACGCGAATCCGGACGCATCCATGGAGTCGGATCGTCGATCCGCGCACGCCATATATGGTAAGTCTCCAAATCAGCCCTGAATGGGCCCAAAACTCGTCCTCGTCTCTGCTCCGCATCAGAAAAGAACATAGAAATGGCTCGTTATTTGATAACGAGATTTAGTGGAGTTGGGAGGTACACAATATTATAAAGGAAAAAAAACTTTTAAAGAAAAGAAAAATTTTAACACCACCGAGGCTTACATTGATTATAAGAAAATCATAAATCTTACTAATAGTATAATGAGTAAAGCAAACTGCATGCCTTTTGATGATTTATATAATAGGATTGATACTAATAAAATGAGAAATGAGACATATGGAATAACTCACATAGAAGATGAGATCTAAAGATTTTACTAAAGTTAAATGCATTCAAAATTAAAAAAACAATATGATCATAAATCAAAATCAAAGATCAAGACATTGACGAAAGATAAAAATTACAAATTTGAGAAATAATTAAATGAGAGTTTTAAGAAAGAAACATTTTGGAAGAGAAAAATGAACAGAATAATGATCATGAAAATTCATATGATCAAAACTATGAGAATTGATTTTGTGCATATTAAGGAAATATGTGTGAGTCAAGGGTATGTCAAGATTATTAAAGATATGTGTGATGAAGCATTTACTGGTTGGTACGGGACAAATCTATAAGAGTCCAACATAATGCCCTAACTCTATATGAATGTTAGCCGGTACACAACAAATGCAAATTGAACGACAAACCGATTATGATGGAGGTGTGAAGGAATGCAAGCATGCAGACCAATGAACAAGGCGATTGATACTTAAACCCTAACCCTAATGGAAATGGAAATGATTCAATGCAAGTATTTCTAATGCACAATTAATAAAGAGCAATGTTTATCTCAAAAAACAGTAAAATGTCACAATAGATAACAAATAATTCTAATTTAGGTTAACAAATAATAATTTTAAATTAACTGAGATTGCACCGAAATTATATGCAAGGCGAATTAATTTGTACATGTGCTGAAATTAAATAAGTCAGTATTCAAAGCAAAATATAACTAGAAATAAGTAAGTGCATCCCTACCAATCGAGGAAATTAAATCAAAACTAGAAACCAAATAATTGACAGAGAGAATGTTGTAGGCGGGCCTGGGACGATCATAAGAGCGATGCGTTTGTTATGACGTACAATTATCAGGGAAATGTATAATGAAGATTTTAGGCCTTGTGGATTTAGGAATATTAGATGTTGTGGATGACGGTCGAGGAGGTGGTAGGAGAGGGGAGGAGGACATGAGAAATGGTGCATACTATTGTATGGGCCTGGGAAGGGGGAGATGGTGGCTGGATGGACTAGGGAGGATTGGAGGATAGTTGGAGGGGGTAGGAAGAGGAAGGAAGGCGGTTGTCAAGTCGCGCGACATCGTCAGAGGTAGCATGGGAGTTTCAGCGAGGTCTTTAGAGGCATCCGTGGGTGGAGATGGAGGCACGAGTAGCTAGGAAAAGGGAGTCAGAATATTAAGGATGACTGTCGGGGAGGCGAATGACGAGCTCGTTGGGGACGTTGGAGGTCGCGAAGGCAGATGACGGGAACATGGAGGGCGTTAAAGGCGGCGGTGGAATGTGGATTTGGCACCACAATGGGATTGAAATCTCGTAGACAATGTCAGCACCGGGCACGTATCTGACTTTACTGAATGGGAGACGAGTTTTTCCTCAATCATTTGATGTCCTAACCTCCCTATATAAGGTATCGATAGTCATATTTTAAATTAAATGAACCTGAAAGCTCAAAATGCATGATCGATCCATTTAACCTAAAACTCAAAATAGTACTCCAAAAAAAAAATATACATATAAATATGACAAATCGCATAGAACACAATGGTCGCCTCCGATTGTCCATCCAACTATCAAAAAAATTGTCGATTGTGAAATCGACATTGATTGCATATCTTATTTATTGTCCATAGAGATGCTTATGCAAAAATATTCAAAGCAAATGAATCCGTGTTATTCCCTACAAATGGCATAGTTCTAATCAATGCAATATGCAGTGAAATAAGAGAAATTAAAATAGTGGAGCTATTTTTTAAAAGACAAAAGGCTTGGAGTTAGTAAAGACCTAGTACATGATATACACTTTATTAGGGCGATACTAGTAATTATCTATCTTATTGAGATATAAAGTGATACATGTGCGATACCCTAAAAATTTATTATTTAAAAGGCTGAAGATATATATGAAAATATAACTTCTAGAATTAAGGTTTCGTCATAAATAAATGACTTGGGGTGCGTATGAAATAAGAGGATATCATGGAGACTTCAAGGTAAATTTTATAGAAGCACGTCGACATTTATATGGATATATGTATTGGGCTAAAAAAATTTATATCAAAGTTTGAGCATGGAAAAACGATAATGTTAAAGTTAATACATTGTAAAACATGAAATGATTGGTTATGGAATGATTATGTTGAGGAACATTGGGAGTGATATCTATTGAAGATAAGATAATGGAAAATTGATACAGGCGGCTTGGGAAAGTATGTTGTTACAAAATGCATAGACGAGTAAATAGAGTTACATCACATGATTATGAAAAAAGTTCTAGACATAAGCTAACTTAGAAAGTTGTTATATATGACTTGCATAATTTAAGCTACGAAATCAGACACTCAATTGCAATGAATGGAGAATTACAGATAAGAAACTGACCCGACATAGTTGGGAAAGGCTATTCACGATGATGATTGGGGCTATATTTGGTTCGGCGGTGGCGGGTGCATCCGGTGGGTCGAAATGTCATTTTAGAACCGGAGGGGGAGAGGTGGGGGTCGAAACGGAGCGGATCAGGACCGTTTCCTCCTTGCTGCGGGTGCAAACGGAGCAAACGCCGCCGGCGGCCATTTGTTTACCCGCCGTCCGGCGGCATTTGCTCCAAACGGAGGCGGCGAAACGCCGAACCAAACGAAGCCTAGATGTTTTCAAATAGGAAACGCCCCATAGGCTCCAGTTTAGTTATCAGCTTCAAATTAACTTCAATGAATATTTCCACTACAGTAGCTTGATAGAATTTAAGCCTCAAAATTCGCATGTACACTGGAAATACTTCAATTAATTCAGCTGCTACGGTAACAAGTGCTGGTTCTTCAGAAATGGAGGTTCTTCAATTCTTTTTGTGCACCCCACACTCCACCTCGATAGTAGAGACAAAATATATAGAATAGCTAAGGAAAGAGATGAGAGGTCTAAATTTGTTGATCAAATTAGATGCATTAAAAGTAAAGAAAATAGGATCTCAATTGAAGATGAACACTACAAGAAGATATGAATTTAGCACAAAAGATATCCAAAATGAGGTCTTTTGGCCAGTGTTGTCCAAATGGTGCTTCTGTTCGGAGAGACATCTACTGAACAATGGAGAATATTGTCTATAAGATAAACTTAAAATTAGTAAAATAAAGATAGAGCGAGTGCATGAGATGCAATTTTAATAGGGGTGATATTATGTGCATTATGCAATTTTAATAGGGGTGATAAAGATAGAGCGAGTAAATGATTTATCGATATAACTGGTTATAAGATAAAGTCATCAATACTGATGATAAGTTTAAATACCACAAATCTCTTATTCTAAAGAATGAAGATATAAGCATATTGTTAAGAGTCGAGCTAATGTATATTCACCGGGTGGTGACCATAACCAAGAGAGTGGCTAATTGTATTAAAAGGTTATGCTTGCTCATTTGGAACGAGATCTGAATATTGCGGAAACCCTAAGGTACACTCATAACATGGTATCAGAGCCGGTTCGTACCCCGGCGTCGAGTTGAAAGCTCACGCGGTTTCGTCTCCGTCGCTCGCTCATTCCGACAGCGCCATCGCTGCCCTGTATCCGTCGTGCTTCGTCTTCGTCGCGTTTGCTGCTCCGTATCCGTCGCGCTTGCTGCTCCGTATCCGTCGCGCTTCGTCTCCGTTTCTGTCGGGGCCGCGCTTTGCGGTTGTTCTCTCCGTCCGGTCAGGTGCCTCCTCCTCTCTCCCTGGCTGAAGCTGCAGTCTCCTCCTGCAATATTCCTGTCGTTGCTCCGTCTGCTGAAACCGCCGTCTCTCCGGATGGAGCGACAGTCCTCCATGTTGGTGCGGCTGTGTCGTTGTCTCGGGGGGGCAATTTCCTGTGGTTGTCGTTGTCTCCTCTGTTGGTGATTATTCCTATGGAGGACAAATTGAAGAGCGTTAATGCCTCTGAAGGGGTGGTTGATCAACCTAAACACTAAAGTGGAGGGAGTTCTAACCTGGACTTCAATCATGGTGTTACTCATATCAAGCTCAATGGGAGAAACTACCTCCTATAGGCTCAATCTATGCGGATATTCATTGGGAGTCGTCGAAGACTTGGGTTTCTAACTGGATCCAAGCCGGCTCCTAGCAAGACTGACCCTCTATATGAGGAATGGGAATGTGAGAATCTTACTGTGATCAATTGGCTTATCAATTCTATGGAACCCAAGATCGTGAGTCACTTTCTATTCTGTCAAACGACAAAAGAAATGTGGGAGCTGATCGAGCGAAATTACTCAAAAAAAGGACTTGGCTAGAAAATATCAACTACAGATTGAGTCGATCCACATGACAGGAATGAGTGACTTCGAGGAATATTATAGCAAATTGACTCATAAATGGGCAGAAATTGATCAATATTCTGCTATCCAGACTATCGAAGAATACAATACTGAACTTATGCAACAGAGGGTATTTGAAATGCTTTCTGGACTTCCTCCTGAACTTGAATTCCAGAGAGTTCAGATGTTGGGAAGAGATTATGTGCCTGACCTTGAGACGATGGCCCACTATATTCGAGGAGAGACACGCCGTATAAACTCCCTTTCGTTTAGACATTCATGTTGGCCATGAGAAATCTGCCCTTGTTGCTGAGCAGAAAAAATGGCATCCAAGAAATATGAGACAAGAAAACTAGAGTAAAATGAAGTGCCTCACTGTGGGAAGAAAGGTCATGGGAAGGAGAAATGTTGGGGAAAGTACCCCTTAAAGGTTCTTTGTCCAAATATGTCTCTTTTCAATCTTCCTCCTAAGATATTCGGATGTGTCGCCTTTGTTCATATTGTGGGAAGAAAGGTCATGACAAGGAGAAATGCGGGGATCTTCATCCTCACTTGATTCCTTCAGGTTGGATTCGTGGTTCTGAAGGGAAATATGTGAGATCTCAAACTGCTATGTATGACATCCTTGAGAATACTGGGTATCTTCAGGTAAAAAAAGAGAATTTTACTAGAGAACTCGAGGCCTTGAAAGCCAATGCCGTCGGTCGATCTCTCACTGGTAACTTGGCTGGTACGACTGCTCATGTTCACTCAACTTCTGTGTCCTCTAAAGGACCTTCCACCCTTTGGATTATTGATTTGGGGGCTTCTGACCACATGATCGGTCTTCCATGGGAGTTTCTTTTATTTCTCCTGCATCTGGCAGTGTGAAACTTGCTAATGGATCCTCAACTTCTGTGACTGGTAAAGGGATTATTCATCTTTCCCCCTCTGTTTCTCTTAAATCTGTGATTATTGTTCCCTCATTTCACACAAATCTGTTATCTGTAAGCAGTTTAACTAAACAACTTAACTGTTCTATCACTTTTTTTTCCTCCCATTGTGTTTTTCAAGATCTGGCGAGTGGGAAGATGATTGGTGGTGGACATGAGTCAGGTGGTGTTTATGTCATGGACAACTGTCAAGCTTTTGGTGCTCAGAAGTCTACAAATCCTGATCAGTTGATGTTGTGGCATAAGAGATTTGGGCATGCTAGTTTGAAGATTTTGAAAGCTATTTTTGCGCATTTCATTAATGTTAAAAACACTACTTTTGATTGACAAACTTGTGAATTGGTTAAGCACTGTAGAACCAACTATGCTCCTAGTCTGAGTCGAAGTGTAAAATGTTTTGATTTGATACATTTTGGTGTCTGGACATCCCCTATTTGCTCTATGAATGATTTTCAGTATTTTGTTTCCCTTATTGATGATCACTCATGCTTTACTTGGGTGTATATTATGAAAAAGAAGAATGAGATTTTGAAAATATTTCAGTTGTTTCATCACCATGTGCAGACCCAGTTTGAAACTACAATGAAAATTCTTAGGAGTGATAACGAAGGCGAATACAAATGCAGTGATCTTCAGAGTTTCCTGGGAGACCATGATATTATTTTTTAAACTTCCTGTCCGGGGACTCCTCAACAGAATTGGGTAGCCAAAAAGAAGAAACGTCATATCTTGGAGGTCACTCGTTGCTTGTTGCAAGAGATGCACGTTCCTAAGGGACTTTGGGATGAAGGTGTTCTCACCTCTGTCTATCTAATTAACCGGATGGCTACTGGTACTTTGGAGGGAAAGTACCCCCTAAAGGTTCTTTGTCCAAATATGTCTCTTTTCAATCTTCCTCCTAAGATATTCGGATGTGTCGCCTTTGTTCATATTGTGGGGCCTCACAAGGACAAATTAGGCCCGCAAGCGATAAAATGTGTCTTTGTGGGATATGTTGTCAACAAAAAGGGGTATAAGTGTTATTCCCCTGCTCTCCGACGAAGGTTTATATCAAAAGATGTTACATTCTTTGAAAACACTCCATATTACTCTGATGAGGGCAAAATTGTCACTTTTTGGGAAGAAAGCAAAGAAAAGAGTGACATGTTGCCACCCCTTCCTGTATTGGTTGATGTGCTTGCTCCGGGAAGTGTGGATATTTCTGTTAGGAAGGCAATTCCAACCAATGACCTTCGTGTGTACAGAAGAAGGAAGAATCTTCAAGTCTGCCAGAGAAAGCAAAACAGAATTATTGGGCAAGAATGTCACACTCATGTTCCACCACCCACCACCACTCCGCCAGATCCAAGCAACAACATCACTGAAGAGACCACCACTGTGCTCCACATTCATAGTGGTCGGACTAGATATCCTATTGATAAGTATGTTTGGTATCACTCTATCTCTCACTCGTTACAAGCATATCTTGCATCTGTTTCCTCTATTTTTATTCCGAACAGTTTTTCAGAAGCTAGCTTGAATCCACATTGGATCAAGGCTATGGAGGAGGAGATGGATGTTCTACAACGTCAAAAAATTTGGGAAATTGTTCCTATCCCGCATGGACGTCACCCAGACGGATGCAAGTGGATATATACTACTAAATTTCGTCAAGATGGAACTCTTGATAGATATAAAGAGATTGGTTGCTAAAGGATTCACTCAGGTTGATGGATTTGATTTCCACGGGACCTTTGCTCCAGTCGCTAAACTGAACTCCGTCGGGATTTTATTGTCTATTGTTGCTCATAAGGCTTGGACTCTACACTAGCTCGATGTAAAAAATGTCTTCCTCCATGGTGAATTGGAGGAAGAAATCTATATGACCCCTCCTCCTGGTATGAATGTTCCTAAAAGACATGGGTGTCATCTTAAGAAAGCCTTGTATGGTCTCAAACAGTCACCACGTGCCTAGTTTACCAAGCTAAGAGACAAACTTATTCATCTAAATTTCACTCGTTGTACTTCAGATAACTCAGTTTTTGTTTACAAAAGGGAGGAATGTACTACTATTCTCATAGTCTATGTGAATGATATCATCATTACTGGAACTGATGACCACCACATTAATCTGGTTAAAGAGGAATTGGCTTCTGCCTTTGAAATCAAGGATTTGGGTCTTCTTCGATACAACCTTGGAATTGAGATTGCTCGATCTGCAGGAAAAACTATGATCTCTCGGCGTAAATGTGTTGGACCTTCTCCGTGATGTTGGATATTTGGGAGTAAAACCTGTGGATAGTCCTGTGGACCCTAAGTATGATATTCATAAAGAGATTTCTCCTGATCTTGAGAGAAAGTCTGAATTTCAACGAATTGTGGGATAGTTGATTTATCTGACAATTATCAGACCTGATATCTCCTTCGTCGTTGGCCTAGTTAGTCAATTCATGCACGACCCTAAAGTCCATCACTTTCAAGTTGTTCTGCGAATTCTTAAATACTTAAAAAAGGACCCTGGAAAAGGCATTATCTATCATGATCATGGTCATCTTAAGGTCCACGGATACGGTGATGCTGATTGGGCGGGTTCTTCCCTGGATAGAAGATCTACGAGTGGATACACTATCTTTGTTGGTGGCAACCTTATTTCTTGGAGGAGTAAGAAACAAAATGTTGTTGCGCGTTCCTCCACTGAAGCAGAGTATTGTGTCATTGCTGTCACAACCTGTGAACTCATCTGGGTTAAATCTATCTTGGGGGAAATGGACTTCCCTGTTCTTGAGGTAATGCACATTTATTGTGATAATCAAGCTGTCATTCATATAGCCAACAACCCTATTTTTTATGAAAGAACGAAACACATTGAAATCGATTGCCACTTTGTGCGGGGCAAAATTCAGGATCAGACCGTTGCTATGGTGTTTGTGTCATCTGAAGATCAACTCGCCGACATGCTCACTAAAGCGGTTTCTAGCAATTCTCTTCATTCTTGCTCCCTCAAGCTCGGGATGTTAGATGTTTATGGTGTTAGCTTGAGGAGGGGTGTTAAGAGTCAAGCTAACCTATATTCACTGGGTGGTGACCATAACCAAGAGAGTGGCTAATTGTATTAAAAGGTTATGCTGGCTCATTTGGAACGGGATCTGAATATCGCGAAAACCCTAAGGTACGCTCATAACACATATAACATCAAAAGTTAAGGTTGAGTGGTCAAGATGGAGAAATCTCCCGTGAGTACTATTTTTTTTAGAGTATACAATTCGAACTAAAGATACAACAACAACATTCAAGCCTTTATCCCACTATAGTGGGGTCGGCTATATGGATCCTTTGTCGTCATTGTGCCCTATCTTTTGTCACGGACTAAAGATAGATTTCATAAAATCACAACTGAGACTAAGATGTTGGTACAGACCTGAGTACACGGCAAAAAGTCATTAGTATCTGTTGGAGAGCCGAGTGAGAGGGAGGGGAGCGGAGAGATAAGAGACGAGAGATAGAGAGGGGAGGTAGAGAGAGAGAGGGGATTAGGGATAGAGAAGAGAAAACATAACATTCATCCGAGATGGTTCTACTACAAGGCTAACACGTCCTCTTATAGTGATGAGGAGCGAATACAAAAGGAAATAACTCAATTTAGGAAATACAAATTACTAAAAATGACGCAAGCAAATAAAACAACAAATAACGCCCATAATTGGCGCAAACAAATAAAGAAACAAATAATGTCCCGTAATTGATTAATTATCTACTGCGGTAATGACGGTCCCCTCCGATATACGCGCTCGACGCGCGTAAACTTTCCAAAGAGACTCGTCGTCGTGTAGCTCTGTAACAATGCCGCCGTCTGGAAAATGTGTTTTGTCCTCAAGGCAGTAGTCGGGGAACTGGCGGCGGAAATCATCCCTGGGGAGCCACGTTGCGTCTGAGTCAGGGTGCCCAGTCCAAGCCACCAGAACTTTGCCGTTCGTAGGGTCCCCTGGGGTGCGACATCGTCGATTGAGGATCGAGGCGGGGTAGTAAGGCGTGTCTCCGAAAAGGTCGAGGTCGACCGGAAGGCGATCCGTGGTGGCGTGCTCGCCCACCGCGCGCCGCAGCTGCAAAACATGGAAGACCGGGTGGATGCGGCTCCCGTCCGGAAGGCGAATGCGGTAGGCTACTGCTCCGATGTGTGCAAGGACCTCAAATGGCACGAAGAAGCGGGCGGCCAATTTTGGGCATGGTCGTCGGGCCACCGAAAGCTGACGGTATGGGTGGAGTTTGATGAAGACCTTGTCCCCTACTTCAAAAGAGAGATCCCGCCGTTTCCTGTTGGCGAAAAAGACCATCTTCTGCTGGGCCCGTGGGAGGTGGTGCTTCAAGTGATGCCAAGCTCTCCACTTGACACTCCCGTGGAAGGTGGCGAACGATGGACGGAGGGGAACGACCGTAAACGGACTCAAACGGGGTGATGTCGGCCGCCTGGTGATGGGCGGTGTTGTATGAGTACTCGACCCACCCAAGCCACTTGACCCAGCTACGCGGCTGCTCTCCCACGAAGCAGCGGAGATATGTCTCCAAGCACCGATTGAGCACCTCTGACTGGTCGTTGATCTGGGGATGGTATGTCGTGCTCATGCAGAGACGGGTGCCCTGCAGGAGAAATAGTGTAGTCAAGAAGGCGCTCAAGAAGAGCGGGTCTCGACCGCTGACGATCGATCGGGGAAACCCGTAAAGGCGTACGACCTCCTGAATGAAGCTGTCGGCGACTGTGGTTGCCGTGTAAGGATGACGGAGGGGAATGAAGTGCGCATACTTCGAGAGCCGGTCTACTACAACTAAGATGCAGTCGAATCCCTGAGAGCGGGCTAGCCGAGTGATGAAGTCCATGGCGACGTCGTCCCAAATGCGGTCCGGAATAGGCAGCGGCTGGAGTAGACCCCCCGGAAAAATGGCTTCGTACTTGGCCTTCTGGCAGATGAGGCAGGCGACCACGAAGGCTTTGACCTGTCGTAACATGTGAGGCAAATAAAGTGAGGCCGCCAGCCGTCGATACGTCCAGTACGCCCCGGCATGCCCTCCTGTCGGGGATGCATGGAACTCAGCCAGTAATCGAGGAATACTCGGGGAGGAGGGGGCAAGCACGAGGCGGCCTTTGAAGAGTAGGCGGCCATCTACAAAGGAGAACGGTGGGTGGGCGGTGTCATCTATGATGAGGGCCGTCCGAATCTTGTTCAGAGCCTGGTCTGCCTCCACTTCCTTGTGAAGGCTGTCCGCGTCCTCCCACACCGGCCGGGAGATGGCTGCAAGCATGGGGTTGCGTGAGAGAGCGTCGGCTGCGCGGTTCGCCTTCCCTGGCCGGAACTCGATGCTGAAGTCATAGCCCAGTAGCTTAGCCACCCACACCTGCTGAGCGGGCGTGGCAATCTTCTGCTGGAGAAGGTAGCGAAGGCTATGGTGGTCGGTGCAAACCACGAATCGTCGACCTAGTAGGTAGGGCCGCCAATGTTGTACCGCGAGGACGAGGCCCATGAGCTCGTTCTCGTATGTTGATCGGCTGCGAATGGTGTCCGAGAATGCGCGACAGAAATAGGCCACCGGGCGGCCGGCTTGCATGAGAACAGCCCCCACGCCGACGCCCGACGCGTCGCACTCCACGGGGAAGGGTTGGGAAAAATCTGACATAGCTAGCACTGGGGCCCGAACCAAGGCATGTTGGAGAGAGGTGAAAGCGGCGGTCATTCGAAGGGGCCTTCGGTCGCTTTCTTGAGAAGATGGGTGAGGGCTGGGCTAACGTGTTGTATCCCTGAATGAACCGCCGATAGTACCCCGTCAGGCCCAGGAATCCTCGCACATCACGGAGAGACGACGGGGTTGGCCACCGGATGACCGCCTCGATCTTGTCGCTATCCATCGCAACTCTTGCCGCGGAGATGGCATGCCCCAAGTAACATACCTCTGGAACCCCGAAAGAGCACTTCGTCGGGTGGAGTTTGAGGTGGTGCTGGAGAGTCGTCAATGTTTGTCGGACGTGTTGTAGGTGCTCCTGCCACGAAGAACTGTAGACCAAGATGTCATCGAAAAAAACAAGTACATGGTGGCAAAGTACCGGCCGAAATATGTCGTTCATCGTGGCCTGGAAGGTTGCTGGTGCGTTGGTCAGGCCGAAAGGCATAACCAGGAACTCGTAGCAGCCGTCATGGGTCCGGAAGGCCATCTTGGCGACGTCGGCCAGCCGAACGCGAATCTGGTGGTAGCCGGCACGGAGGTCCAACTTGGTGAAAACGGTGGTGTCGTGGAGCTCATCCAGAAGCTCCTGGATCACCGGTATCGGGTACTTATCTGGAACGGTTGCTTTGTTGAGCTCCCGATAGTCCACACAGAAGCGCCAGTTGCCGTCCTTCTTTCTGACCAAGAGTACCGGGCTAGAAAAGGGGCTCGCACTGGGGCGGATGAGGCCCCCTATCAGCATGTCGTGGACGAGCCTCTCGATCTCGTCCTTCTGCACGTGCCCATAGCGATAAGGGCGGACTGATACCGCTGACACGCCGGGTTGGAGAGGGATGGCATGGTCGTGTGGCCGGGCTGGTGGTAAGCCTGATGGTTTCGTGAAGAGGTCCGCAAACTCCGACAGGAGGTCCTGCATATCCGGAGGTGGTGCCGGGGTCGGTGGGGCCACGTCCGTGATAGACCAGAGCCATGTTGAAAACTCGACGTCCGTCGTCCTCTGAATCGTGCGGGAGGAGACGGGAGCACGGAGTAGGGCTGCATCCCCCACCAGGCAGCACTCCCGACCGTCCTGGAGAAACCGCATCGTCAATAGTTTTCCAGTAGACCCGTACGTCCCCCAGTGTGCAGAGCCACGCCACTCCTAAGATAGCGTCGATTCCGCCGAGGCCGAAGATGTAGAAATCCGCCGTCACCGAGTGAGGGCCCACTGAAAGGGGAACGGAGGGGCAGCGGCCCTGGACCGCTCGCCAGCGGCCATCGCCCAAACTGATCATGAAGTCTGGCGCGGGTTCTATCGGTAGTCGGAGCTGGTGTGCCAGATGAGCAGAGAGGAAATTATGGCTCGCCCCGCTGTCCACCATGACAATAATGTGGCGGTCGCCCAGTTTGCCGACCAATTTCATTGTTTGCGGCCCAGAAATGCCACCCACGAAAAAACAAGGAAGCTCCATCTGATGGAAAGCCGTGACGCCCGTGCCGTCGGTGGCGTCCTCCTCTGTGATCTCTAGGTCCTCGAAATCGGCCAAGGTGATCTCTGGTTCGGCATCGCCGATGATGGCTCGGAACTCCTTGAACGTGCAGACGTGGGTCGGGGAGTAGGGTTGCCGACAGCGGAAACACAACCCTTTGCGACGGAGCTCATCGAACCCATGGTTGGAGAACCGCTGAGGGGCGGCCGGACGAGCTGGCCGAGCAGTTGGGGCAACCCGAGGGGCTGGCGGCTCTGGGGTGGTGGTCTGCCAAGGCCGGCCCCCCGGCGGGTGTCTGCCCGGAGGTGGTGTGTGTCGAGGAGCCAAATTCGCCTCTACGAGGCAGGCCATGTCCAGGGATTCGGACACCGTTCGGGGGTGATGCGTGCGAAGCCGGGAGAGGATGTGGGGCAAGAGGCCCTGCATGAAGAAACCGAGGTAGTGATCCGGTGGTAAGACTGGAACATGGGTGACGAGGGCCACGAACTCATCGATGTAGTCATCCAGTGTACCGAGTTGGCGTACCCCACACAGTCGTTCGATAGCGGAGCCCGAGTAGCGGGTGTCGTAGCGGCCTATCATCTCTTGCTTGAGTGTCGACCATGAGATGGACGGGTTGGTCTGGCGGAGCCATCGGGCCCAATGTAGGGCGGAGCCGTCGAGTCCCACGATGGCGGTAGAGACCTTGTCGTGGTCGGGAGTGTGATTGAGGTCGAAATACTGTTCTGCTTTGGCGATCCACCCCATCGGATCTACGCCGGCGAAGCTAGGGAGGTCCAAGGAAAGGGTCGGATGGCCAGGGGGGCGGGGCCGGGGTCTCCCCGATGGGCGGAAACGGTGGTGCCCCGAGGAGGGAACCGCCGGAGCCCGAGCCCGCGGATCCGCTAGTGGACGAGGCGGCGGACAGTTGGAGCGCATCAAACTTGGCATGAAGGGAGAGTATGGAGGCGTGCATGGAGGCGACGAGGGCTTCCTGGGCTTCGACGCGGCGGAGGGCCTCAGCGACGGTGTCCTCCTGCTGAAGATCCACAGTTGAACGAGTGTTTGGGGCCATGAGGGCGAACGGGAAACAACGGCCTACTAGGAGGCAACAGCTGCGGCCGAGCACTCAGCGTCGCGGGGAAGGCGTCTGCGGAATGCGGCAGCGAACGACTGCGGCGGTACGGGACAAGGGGGGCTGGTTCTCCGGCGGCCGGAGGCGGCCGGAGAGGGCAGGTCGGACCACTTTGTTGGAGAGCCGAGTGAGAGGGAGGGGAGCGGAGAGATAAGAGACGAGAGATAGAGAGGGGAGGTAGAGAGAGAGAGGGGATTAAGGATAGAGAAGAGAAAACATAACATTCATCCGAGATGGTTCTAGTACAAGGCTTACACGTCCTCTTATGGTGATGAGGAGCGAATACAAAAGGAAATAACTTAATTTAGGAAATACAAATTACTAAAAATGACGCAAGCAAATAAAGCAACAAATAACGCCCATAATTGGCGCAAACAAATAAAGAAACAAATAACGTCCCATAATTGATTAATTATCTCCTGCGGTAAATGGCGGTCCCCTCCGATATACGCGCTCGGCGCGTGTAAACTTTCCAGAGAGGCTCGACTTCGTGTAGCTCTGTAACAGTATCCAAGTTGAGTGCGGAAGGAATGAGAATGCTAAAATGGATATAAATTAGAAAAAATAATTGCGGAATAAAGTATACCAAGGAAATAATAAGTGTAACATCCATCAAAAGATAAGATGATAAAAATGAATGTAATTTGTTTGCGTATGTACAATGGGGGTTAGAAAGTAAACAAATTAGACGAGTATATAGAGATAATATAAAAGGATTGCGGGAAATCAATGTCACATTGGGTGATTTGTCATTATCGGCATTTTTGAATCATCGGGCGGCTGCAATTGCGACCGGCTCGATTAAAACTACCATTAACTCTGAGATTTGACACTCACTTCTAATTTTATTTGCTTGGATTCGTAGTACCAAGTATGTACTAATTTCTCAACGCCACTCCAACCATTTTGCGTAAACAACATAGGGAAACTTCGCTCAAACCACCAAGTGCGCTAGACAGGTCAAGCAAGTCAGTTAATTGCTAAAGATTCTCAACTAACCAGACTTCCTACAAGACTAGAAATTCTTCTCAAACAACCATCACCGGAGAACCCTATTCACCTAATTCTTGCACTAAGAGTGCAAGGGAAGCCTTCAGAAGATTTGTTACGTCCGGAGTTCGGACTTCGGGTTGATCTCCTGGGAGATCTAAATATGGTCTCCTAGGAAATCATTGTTACGGGTTGCGCGCCCGCGTATCTAGTTATGATTATCTCTATTAAGTATATGTTATAATTATGTAGGGTGCCTCGAGCACCGGGCCTAGTTAATAGGTGTTATTATTATCTTTTGTCTTTTTATATGTTATAAGCCTATATAAAGACATAAGTTTGGTCGTATGGATATGCAAGAAGAAGTTTCTATTTTCCTATTCCCTCAATGAGATATTTGGTGGCTCTCTCCTTCAAGCTCCAACAAGTAACCCCCGCTTAGGCAGTCGTGGCTAGGGCTCCGTAGTATCTCAAACAACGTCATCTCTACCTCCAGCCACTCCCCTGGAAACTCCCGAGTAGGCCCATAACAACTTGGGTATCAGAGACTCCATCCTCCAACGTCCGCTTCTTCGACACCAACAACCGTTGCTTCTTCCGCTTCCGCGCTCGTTCACGCTACCCTTAGTTTTCAAGGCGCGCGCCTGGGCGCGCCTGAGGCGTCGGGCGCAGCCCGCCGCGCCTCAGCACGACTGAGGCGGGCGATGTGCCTGCAAGCTTTGGCCTTTCAAGGTGTTTTTTTTTAAAAAAATTGTGATGGGCAAAAACATGATCTTAGACGCACCTGAGGCACCCCTAGGCGCACTTGGGCGCCCAGTTCGATGAAATTGGGCGCACTGGGCGCCCAGTTCGCAGAAATTGGGCGAACTGGGCGCCCAGTTCGCCCAAGTGGGCGCCCAGTTCGCCCAACTTGGTCGAACTGGGCGCCCAGTTCGCTCAATTTCAGCGAACTGGGCGCCCAGTTCGGTCAATTTCCTTTTTCCCTCATTTTTACGCCTCACGTGCCTCAGGCGCGTGCCTGCGCCATGCGCCTAGGCTCCAGAGGCCCTTTGCGCCTCGGTGCGTCTTTGATAACTTAGACGCTACCTAGAGAGATCAACTCTGTCAGTAAAAAAAAATTCAACAATCAAACGAGTTCTGCATCTCCTTCCTGCACGACGAATAAGCCGGCAACAGAGCCCTTCCGCCTCCAGGTTTCTTCCATGGCCATAGGGCGGCCTAAAAGGCGCGACTGAAGTAGGCCATAGGGCGGCCGACCTACATCAATACGGCTCCCACGCCGACGTCCGACACGTCGCACTCCACGAGGAAGGGCTGGGAGAAATCCGACATAGCTAACACCGAGGCACAAACTAAGGCCTGTTGTAGAGCAGTAAAAGCGGCAGAGGCCGCCGCCGTCCACTCGAAGGGGCCTTCGACTGACTTCTTCAGAAGCTGGGTGAGGGGTCAGGCCAACGCGTCATATCCCTGAATGAACCGACAGTAGTACCCTGTCAGTCCCAAGAATCCACGGACATCGCGAAGAGATGATGGTGTCGGCCACTGGAGGACCGCCTCGATCTTGTTATTGTCCACGGCGACTCCCGCAGCAGAGATGGTTTGTCCCAGATAGCACACCTCTGGGACCCCAAAGGAACACTTTCTAGGGTGGAGCTTTAGGTGGTGGCGTCGTAGAGTGGCTAATGTCTGGCGGATGTGTTGGAGGTACTCCTGCCAAGAAGAATTGTAGACCAATATGTCATAAAAAAAGTACGTGCTGACGAAGTACAGGGCGAAAAATGTCGTTCATCGTGGCCTGAAAAGTGGTTGGTGCGTTGGTCAGGCCGAAAGGCATAACCAAGAACTCATATTGGTCGTCATGGTTTCGAAAATCCGTCTTGGCGACGTTGGCTGGCCGAACGCAAATCTGGTCATAGCTGGCACGGAGGTCCAGCTTGGTGAAGACGGTCGCGTCGTGGAGCTCATCCAAATAATCCTGAATCACTGGAATCGGGTACTTGTCTGGGACGGTGGCTTTGTTGAGTTCATGATAGTCCACGCAGAAGCGCCAACTGCCGTCTTTTTTCCTGACCAACAGGACCAAGCTAGAAATGGGGATGGCGCTAGGGCAGATGGGCCCCCCTCAACATGTCGCGTACCAGCCTCTCGATCTCGTCCTTTTGCATGTGCCCGTAGCGATATGGTCGGACCGAGACTGCTGACACGTCAGGCTGAAGAGGAATTGAATGATTGTGCGGCCGAGCCGGTGGCAACCCGGATGGTGCAGCAAAGAGATCCACAAACTCGGATAGGAGGGCCTCAAGGTCTGGTGGTGGTCCTGGGGCTGGTGGTGCGGCGTACGAGATGGACCAGAGCCAAGCAGAAAAATCGACGTCTGCAGACAGCTGAATCGCGCAGACGGATATGGGGGAGCGAAGTAGCGCGGCGTCTCCCACAAGGCAGCATTCCTGACCGTTCTGGAGGAAATGCATCGACACAGTCCCCCAGTTGACTCGCACGTTGCCCAGCGTGCAGAGCCACGCAACTGCCAAAATTGCGTCAATCCCGCCAAGGCAGAAGACGTAGAAGTCTGTCGTCGCCGAGTAAGGTCCCACTAAAAGCGAGACAGCCGGGCAACGGCCCTAGATCGAGCGGCGACGACCATCGCCCAAACTAACAGTGAAATCTGGAGAAGGTCCCATCGGAAGACGTATCTGCTAGGCCAGATGGGATGAAATGAAATTATGACTCGCCCTGTTGTCCACCATGATGACAATGTGGTGGTCGCCCAACTTGCCCGCCAGCTTCATGGTTTGGGGGCCTGAAATGTCACCCACTGAAAAGCATGGAAGCTGCAAATGGTGAAGGTCTGCGTCAGCGGCGGCCTCTGTGGTGTCTTTCGTCGTGATCTCGAGATCTTCAAAATCCGCCAAAGTAATCTCCGACTCGAAGTCGCCGATGATGGCGTGGAATTCCTTGACCACGCAGGCGTGGGTAGGGGAGTAGGGTTGACGGCAGCGAAAGCATAACCCCTTATGACGGAGGTCGTCGAACTCTCGGTTGGAGAATCACTGCAGAGGGCCAGGACGGCCTGGACGGCCGGTTGGAGGGGGTCGAGGGGCCAGTGGCTCTGGAGTAGCGGTCCGCCATGGTCCCCCGCCTGGAGCCGGTGGGGGTCGAGGGGGTGAATATGCCTCCACGAGGCAGGCCATGTCGAGGGCCTCGGAGACCGTCCGAGGGTGGTGGGTGCGGAGCCGGGACCGGATGTTGGGCCAAAGGCCTTGCATGAAGAAGTCGAGATAATGATCCGGTGGTAGGGCCGGAACATGAGTGACGAGGGCCACAAATTCATCGATGTACTCATCCAATGCGCCTATTTGGCGTACCACACAGTCGTTCGATGACGGTTCCGAAGTAGCAGCTGTCATAGCGGCGGATAATCTCCTGTTTGATCTCAGGCCAAGAGATAGCCGGGTTGGACTGGCGGAACCACCGGGCCCAGTGGAGAGCGGAGCCGTCAAGTCCTACAACGACGGTATGGTTCTAAACCTTGTACTGTCACTCGTGTGTTTGTATACATATATATGCTAATACTAAAAAATACTTTGAGATTTCTAAATTTAAACTTGACCATCTAATATCAACCATTCATTAAATCTTGGCCATTCAAGATACTTTAATTTGAATCCCTTTTTTCCCACCTATGTTACTTTAATTTGTGTAAAATATATTGGATTGCGGGGGATATATCGGGGACATTTCAAAATGTCGGATTGTATTGTTATATATATATGTTTTATAATATTTTCATCTATTAATTAGATGGTAATTTTTTTATCCGATAAAAAGCAAACGACGGTAGAGGGGCGGCAACAGCGGCTCGACATAGGCTATACGGGTGCTGAAAAGCAGCGGCGGCCGGTGCGGCGCGGTAGAGGCACGACACGGCGCGACGGAGGGAGGGAAGGGCGCGGAAGGGCTGCACGGCCTGGCACGGCGCGGCAACGGGCGGTGCGGATTGATGTGAATCACAGCGGTGTGGGTCGTCGCGGACGGCACGACGCGGGTCGATGCGGACGCGGTCGGACGAGGCTGGCTCTTTGGCGGCTGACGACGGGCGGAAACGGCAGGTCGGACCAGTTTGGTACGAACCCGAGGAGGGAGTGGGAAATTCGGTCGGCAAGGGGGAATGAGGACGAGAGAGAGAGAAAGAGAGAGAGAGAGAGAGAGAGAGAGAGAGAGAGAGAAAGAGAGAGAGAGAGGAAGAGAGGAGGGATTAGGGTTTAGAGGAGAAAGAGAAAACACGCGTTCATTCCCGGATGAAAATAATACAGGGCTTTACGCGTCCTCTTATAGCGATGAGGAGCGAATACAAAAGAAAATTTTGAAATTAGGAAATACGAAATTACAAAAAATGTCTCAAGCAAACAAAGTAACAAATAACGTCTCAAGCAAACGAGGCAACCAATAAATTATTAATTATCTTCCGCGGGAATGGTGGAGCCATCCGATATACGGGCCCGACACGTGTAAACTTTCCAAGGAGGCTCGTCGTCGTGTAGCTCCGTAACACAACGCTTTAAGAACCGAACCGGACAGGCCGGTCCGACCGCCGACCGATCTCCCTTACCGGACTGCCAAAAACCGGAAGAAAACCAATTGACCACCTGGTTGAACCGGGCAACCAGGAACCGGGCTGGTTTTCACCTGACCGGCCAGTTCAAAAACTAGCCATGATTTAAGGCAAAAAGTACAGATTTTTGTATCTTTACACGTGCTTATATATCTCATGTAAGCTAGGTAATTAATGTAGGCGGTGTGGGACTAAAAAGAAAGCGTAAATATAACTTGTGGCCTGTGGATAGAGTTTCATCCATTTTTAATGATAAGTATTTAAACTTTTATGAAATACATATAACTTTTTATGAATTTTTTTCCTGAAACATGTCTTTAAAAAATGCAGCATTCACGGCATAGTTTAATCAAATCAAAATTATTAAAATACAGTTTACGTCCTTAACCTTTAAAGTAAATAAATTATTAATTATACTTATTATTTTAAGAAATAAAATAAATTATTATTTTTAAAAATTAAGCAAAAATAATCTCGCAAATAATAAATTTAAATTTAATATCTAAGTAATATTTCCCCATATAACATAATAATACTTTGTAAATGATAAATCACTACGGCAACACGCTCGCAAACGTAGGAACAGGCGTGGGAAAACACTCGTGGCTCAAATAACAAATATATATTTATATATTTTTGTTATAATGTAAACTTTTTTTATTTTATAATATTATTGTATATAATATATATATATACTATATTAAAAAGAAATATCGCGCTGAGCCAATTGCAATGAAATAAAAATTCATGAAATTAATCGGACCGTCAGATATAGTTCACTAATTAAGGATTGTAGGATCGGGGACTACAAATAGAGAACCGTCGGTGGGCGGGCGAAGCCTGCTGCTGCGGGTTGGGTACTATCGCGCGGGGCATGTGGGCCCCCGTGCACTGTCACTCGTATATATATATATACACACACACAGTTCGACCCCGGTTAAACCGATTGGACCGGTTCAACCATGAACATTTCCCTCCGTCGGTTCGATCCCCAGTCCGGTTTTCAAAACCTTGTTATTATATTAATATTATTATTAATTAATACTAATTAATTAGTAATTGTTAATTCCGCCAAGAATGTATCAATGCGACTTTCCATATACGAGCATCGGTGGTCCCCATGAAGGGGGTTTGTTGCAGTGTGTGTGTGTAACAGTGTGCCAGTAGGATTTCTGCAACCTTAAGTTGGATAGAAATCATGAGTGACATAAAAGATATAATCTGATATGCTCTACCTTCAGATTCGAAGCTGGCGAATATTTGGGAGTTGACTCGGACACGTCAAAAGGAGAATTTTATGATTCAGGAGGGCTTGTTGCTAAATAAAGGGAGAGTTTGCATCCCAGATGCCAGTCACCTTCGTGAAGGCATACATGTTGAGGCCCATAACTCTAAGTACTCTATATACCCAGGTAATACGAAGATGTATGCAGATTTTAAGAAATCAGTCCGGTACTTTGGAGGCTAGGAATGAAGAGTAGTGTTGCATAGTATGTGAGGAATTGTAAGACTTACAAGTTGGCCAAAGTTGAATGTCAGAGACCAGCAACTTCCAATTAGAGAATGAAATTTTGAATTTATCTCGATAAATTTTTTGCATGGTCTTTCAAGTTCTCGAAGTGAGAATGATTTCTTTATGGCGATCGTCATGCCAAGATCGCTCATTTCATTCCTAATAAGAGGGCTGATCAGGTTCCAAGACTAGCACAGTTATATGATGATGAGATATTTCAATTGCATGGTATTCCAAAGTCTATCATCTCAGATATGAATGGTAGATTTACATCTAAAGATTAGAAATATGTTCAGAAACACTTGAGTACTAAGTTAAAGTTTACTAAAACTTTGCGCCCTAAGATTGATAGACAAACAGAGCACACTAAAAAAACTATGGAAGATATATTATAGATGCGTATCCTAGATTTAAGGTAAATGAGAGAAATATGTCACCATGGTAGAATTCTCCTACAATAATAGTTTTCAAGTATTGGTATGATGTCTTTTGAAGCTCTTTATGACAAGCGTTGTGAAGAGAGAACTTCAAATAAAAAATCATGGATTGACAAAACCACGGCTCGTGTCAAGCTTATTCAGGAGCGTATGAAGATAGATCGGGATAGACAAGCTAAATATTATGACCATAGGCACAGAACAACAAAATTCAATGTTGGAGATTATGTTTATCTCAAAGGCAAACTAGTTAAGAGTGTCTTTAGACTTAAGCGGATGAAGAAATTGAGTTCAAGGTTCATTGAAACATTTAAAGTCCTTGAACACAATGATGAAGCTGCTTAACGATTAGCCTTACCTAAGGAGATGAATGATTTACATGACATGTTCCACGTTTCATATTTGAGGAGAGATGTCAGATACCCTAGTTAGATGATCAATGTTGAGGATGCACCCGTCAAATAAAATCTTAATATTAGTGTTAAGTCAGTCGGGATTGGGAACTTAAGGATCCAAAAGATAAGAAACAGAAGAACCAATTTTGTGAAGGTCATTTGGATAAATTGTGGTAGACCAAAATATACATGGGCAAAAAATGAGCCTCAAAGCAATGAAGATTATGCATTCCATTTCTATTTAAGCATGATTGTAATTTTCGAGAATTGAAATTTTATTAGGAGGATGATTTGTAGCATCTGAAATTTACATACCGTCTCATTTTTAATTTCAGGGTTCGATCGCGAGTAATTTTGATCAGTTGCACCGCCGATTGAGGTATCTAAGCTCGTTGCAGTTAAATTTTATGTATTAATTAAAAATCAATTAGTTTTTAGCAAGTTTGTAAATGTCGGATATCGGGGATACGCCAGTTTAGTTTTTCCATGTCGGTTTTAATATGTCGGGAAATATTTCGGGGATATTTCATAAATTGGGTTTTAATATTTAATTATTTATGTGTTAGAAAAGCCCATGTAAAGGGGCTCATATAGCCCATGTTTTTGTTTATTTTCTCTTTCTCCTCTTTAGTCACACTTCATGTATAGGACTCTCTTCTCTCTTTCTCCCTCCTATAAATATGTATTCATACCTTGTATTGAGATACAGAACGAGTATTTACAAGTTTGAGTTTTCTCTACATGGTATCAGAGGGAATCGGTCTCTCCTGGCGGCTAGATTTTTGCTAACCGCCCTCCCTCATTCTAACTGGGCGGCCTTCTTCTTCTCGCAAGGCGCGCGGGTATCTCTTCTCTAACCGCTCACCTTCCTCCTCTCCGTGGCTTCCACCATCCTGTCTCTCTACTCTCTATCCTTTTATAGAGTTCCTTTTTCTCTAGCTAGTGGGCCCTCTCCCACTTCTTCTCTTCTCTTCCCGCGCGGATTCCCTCTTCCCGTGCGACTTGTGTTTGGCGGACAACCAGGAGTTCTCTTTTACCGTGCGGGTCCCTTCTCTTTCCGCACGGTGTGTCACTTTCTCTCTGCCCGTACGACTTACTCCGTAACCGCACGGCTTCTTCTTTATCCGCAGCGGCTTCCGCACGTGGTCGTGGCAGCTTCCCTTACCGCTGGTGTACTCACTTGACTGTGCGGACTGCCTCTGTCCGGATTGCTTCCCCTTCTCGCGGCATCTTCCTGTCAGGCTTGCCTTCTCGCCTCTTGCAACGGTCTCCCTAACCGCTCCGGGCTTAGCACGTGGTCATGGCTTCTTGCCGCTGGTCTCCTTTCACCGTGACCGTGCGGCCTCTCCTGCTTACCTCCTACTATCTCTGTCCGCTCGATTTCTTCTATCCGCTGTAGTTAGTCTGTTCGGGCGACTTGCTCTCTATCCGCTTCTGGTGGTCTTCTGGCGCGGTCTCCTTGCCTAACCGCTGCATGACCTCTTTGCGGCCTGCTTCTCTACCCTCCCGGCCATGGGCTCCACTATCGATTCTTCTGTTCTGCCGGTCTCTTCTGCTGACCGCCAGGCTCCTGTAAATGAAATTCGCGATGAATTGCGGATTAAGACTATCGCCTTGACCGGGAAGAAGAACTTTACGGAGTGAGTGCACTCGGTTCGCCGTGTCCTGCAATCGAAAGGCTTTCTTCATCACCTGACCCAAGCTGCTCCGGTTCCTCCAACGGATGAGTGGCTACGCAATGATGGTCGGGTGCAGACATGGCTCCTTAACTCTCTGGATAGTGAACCTTACCGCATGGCCATGTATCATGAAACTGCCAAGGCCGTGTGGGACGAGCTCCAAGCCCTCTACTCTGGTAAAGACAGTCTACAACACCTCTACGATATCATCACTGATCTCCAGAATCTGGATGTTGGCGGAGCCTCCGACCTCACGTCCTTTGTGGCTCGGGCCAAGACTCTGGTCGAAGCATAGATTCAGCATCAACCTCCCACGCTGGATCTTGCGGCACAACGTGCTCAGAAAGAGGCTGTTGGAGTAGCCATGATGATGGCTCGTGTACCGCCTCATCTACAGAGCATTCGGGCACAGATTCTCTCCTCCGCGGCTACTCCCTCACTGTCAGATGTGTGTGCCATGTTGCTTAAGGTCTCTCCTCCTGATTATCCAGCTCCTCCGTCACCGGCTCTACTACAACAAACTTCGGCTCCCCTACTCCCGCTTCCCCCGTCTACTCGTGGGGGACGTTGTGGCTCTAGGGGTCGAGGTCGCGGAAAACCGCCCCTAAAGTGTTCCTTCTGCGGGAAGGATGGTCACCGCGAGGCTGTTTGCTATCGGAAGCATGGGTTTCCTCCTCGCCCACAGGCTACTGTTGCTGCCACCGACTCCTCTTCTCGCTCTGATCATGACGAGGTCCGCCTTCAGCTGCAACAACTCCATGGTTTGCTTAGTCGCCCACCGGCCTCGGTTGCCCCTGCCTCCTCCATCTCCCATGAAGGTATGGCCCATCTCTCCACGAGTCCACATTGGATAGTGGATTCTGGTGCAACTCATCACATTACTTCTCGGCGACCACAGCAATACCTGAACTCTTCTCATCCCAAGTGTATTACCGTGTCTAATGGGGACACGGATCCTGTTGTCGGCTCCGCTGATATCCCTCTCACCCCGTCTCTTTCTCTTCGCTCCGCTCTTCACGTGTCGGGCTCTCCCTTAAATTTGTTTGCTGTTTTCGCCTTACTACAGATTTAAACCGCTCAGTAACCTTTACTTCTTCCTCTTTTCTGATACAGGATCAACAGAAACGGACTATCATTGGTAAGGGTCGACTGCAGAACGGGCTCTACATCCTTGATGACCCTCCAGCTATCCTGGCTTCTGTCTCCTTCGTCGATTGACATCGCCGTCTTGGACATGCACCTTTACCAATCCTCCAGAAGGCTCTTCCCTATGTATCTTTACCTGTTTTTCAGTGTGAAACATGTATTTACGGCAAACAGCCGCGTTCATCTTTCCAGTCTCATTGTACCCGGAGCGCTGCTCCTTTTATGTTAGTTCACTCTGATATTTGGGGACCATACCGTGTTACTAGCATTTCTGGTTATCGTTATTTTTTAACGTTTATTGATGATTACTCTCGAATGGCATGGCTCTACTTACTTAGTGATCGCTCCGAGCTTCCCCAGGTCTTTCGGGCATTCCTCCTCGAGACCCGCACGCAATTCTCCACCACTATCCAAACTCTTCGCACGGACAATGCCCGCGAATACACTGGTCAAGAATTTGCAAACCTTTGCTCTGAATTCGGGGTTATTCACCAAACATCCTATGCATATACCCCGCAACAAAACGGAACAGCCGAACGTAAGAATCGACATCTCCTCGATATGGCTCGCTCCATCATGCTTCAAATGCAAGTTCCTAAATCTTACTGGAACTTCGCTCTCTCCACGGCCTGTTACCTAATCAACCGTCTTCCATCACCCATTATCCACAATGTCACTCCATTCAGCCTTATGTTCCCTTCTACTCCTCCATTCTCCCTTACACCCCGCATATTTGGATGCGTTTGCTATGTCCACACTCTTGGTCCCTCCATGAACAAGTTGGACCCCCGGGCATCCAAACAGATCTTTGTTGGTTATTCCCGGACCCAAAAGGGCTATGTATGTTACTCCCCAGCTACTTGAAAGGTGACTGTCTCTGCTGATGTGACCTTTCGGGAAGATCTCCCTTTTTTCTCTACCTCCGATCCTACACCTTCCCCACCAGCCGTCATACGTCCTGCTATTCCAGTTACCACTCCGTCATCCCCACCATGTCCGAACAAGGCCCTCCCTGTTCCCCAACCACTTCTTATACGAGTTTACACCCGTCGCCACCCTGTCTTCGTTACCCCAATGCAGTCGGCTTCGACCTCTGATGCTTCGCGCTCTGACGATCCGGCACCAGATTCTACCGCTCATCCCCTGGCGAACTATGTATCCTTACATCGCCTCTCTCCATCACTCCACACCTTTGCCGCCTCCCTCTCCTCTATTTCTATACCTAATACTGTGCAGGAGGCTCTGCATCATCCTGGCTGGCGGGCGGCCATGGAAGAAGAGATGACGGCTCTCTGGGCAAACCAGACCTGGAATCTCGTACCTCTCCCTCACGGTCAGAGACCCGTTGGCTGTAAATGGGTCTTTGTAATCAAACATGCTCAAGATGGGACGATTGACCGTCTCAAGGCACGACTAATGGCTCGTGGCTTCACTCAACAACACGGTCCTGATTACGAGGAAACTTTCTCTCCAGTAGCAAAGCTGAATACAGTTCGTGTCCTTCTCTCCGTGGCGGTTCAACGGAAATGGACATTACACCAACTGGACATCAAAAACGCTTTCCTAAACGGCGACCTCCAGAAAACTGTCTACATGCAGCAACCTCCCGGGTTTGAGACCACGGGGGAGTCTCGAGTGTGTCATCTGAAAAAGTCCATTTATGGTCTCAAACAATCTCCTCGGGCATGGTTTGATAAATTCTGTAAGGTTGTTCGGGAAGTCGGTTTTACTCGAAGCTCTGCAGATTTTTCCCTCTTTACACGGCATCGAACAACTGGAACAGTTCTCTTACCGGTATATGTTGATGACATCTTGATTACTGGAGACGACTCAAAGGGCATCCAAGCAGTTAAACAACACCTTAGCTCAGTCTTCCAAACTAAAGATCTGGGTCACCTCCGATACTTTCTTGGCCTTGAGATCGCGAGACGGCCAGACAGTCTTGTCATTTCCCAGAGAAAGTACTCTCTGAATCTCCTTCGGGATGCTGGTAACTCCGGATGCAAGCCTACTACCACCCCAATGGACGCAAATCATAAGTTGTGTGCTCATGCTTCCGACACTGATCTTCCTCTTCAAAATTCGGAATACTATAGAAGACTTGTTGGAAAATTAATCAACCTAACAGTTACTAGACCGGATATATCCTTCACCGGTGGAGTGGTCAGAAGATTTATGCACGCTCCGCGCACCTCGCACCTTCATGCTGTTGAGCGCATCCTCAGATACCTGAAAACTGCTCCGGTTCAAGGACTTGTCTACAAGACCTCATCCTCTACTCCGAGATTAGTTGCATATTCGGATGCCGATTATGCCGAGTCCTTGGACGATCGTCGATCAACAAGTGATTTTTGTACCTATTTTGGGGGTCATCTCATCACTTGGCGAAGTAAGAAGCAAGCTGTTGTGGCTCAATCCTCAGCAGAAGCAGAGTACCGATCAATGGCTTCGGTTGTCTCTGAGCTAACGTGGCTGGAAAGTCTTCTTGTCGATCTCGGGGTAAAACTTCCATCACCTGCCCTTCTGCTATGTGACAGCCAAGAAGCTATACATATTGCGAAGACCCCAGTCTTCCATGAGAGAACAAAGCATATTGAAGTAGACTATCATTTTATCCGGGAGAAAGTTCAAATGAAGAAGATCGAACTAAAACATGTTCCAGGCACTGAACAAGTCGTTGATATCCTCACAAAGGCTCTACCAAACACCTTATTCTATCAGTTGTTGTCCAACCTCGGTGCATACGACTTGTACGCTCCAGCTTGCGGGGGAGTGTTAGAAAAGCCCATGTAAAGGGGCCCATATAGCCCATGTTTTTGTGTATTTTCTCTTTCTCCTCTTTAGTCCCACTTCATGTATAGGACTCTCTTCTCTCTTTCTCCCTCCTATAAATATGTATTCATACCTTTTATTGAGATATAGAAAGAGTATTTACAAGTTTGGATTTTCTCTACAATATGTATAATTATTTATAAATTTAATCGCTTTTAATTTATATATATTAATATATTAATAATTTGATATTTATTGAACTCCTGAATTTATCAAATTCGCCGATTGAGGTATCTAAGCTCGTTGCAGTTAAATTTTATGTATTAATTAAAATCAATTAGTTTTTAGCAAGGTTGTAAATGTCGGAAATCGGGGACACGTCGGTTTAGTTTTTCATGTCGGTTTTAATATGTCGGGAAATATTTCGGGGATATTTCATATATTGGGTTTTAATATTTAATTATTTATATGTATAATTATTTATAAATTTAATCATTTTAATTTATATATATTAATATATTAATAATTTGATATTTATTGAACTCTTGAATTTATCAAATTAATATAAATTTTTTATGTTACACAAGTAATAATGGTATGACGCATGAAATAAAACAAGAAACAGAATATCGGGAAGTTGTTGATAACAGTATAACGTATGAAAGATAAGGAATTTTTAGTACATAATTCAAAAATCATGCATAATTGAAGTCGATGGAAGAAAGCCAGAGGAAGAGAAAAAAACAACCTAAACAATGAAACAAATTTGGTCTTTTGTCTATTAGATTATAAACAATAAACAACAACAACACTCAAGCCTTTATCCCATTATATTGGGGTCGGCTATATGGATTCTTTGTCGTTATTGTGCCCTATCTTTTGCCATAATCTCACTAATGCCTAAGTACATCATGTCTTTCCTTATAGTTTCATTCCAAATCTTTATTGGTCTACCCCTCCCTCGTTTAGACTATAGCCACTAATTAAAATAAATTGAAAAAAACTAGTTGATAAAATGTCATGTTATAACGGTCGATATATCGGTCAATAGCGACATATCAAAGGATATATTCCAAAAGGATATTTTTGAAAAAAAAAATATCGAAAACATGTCGTTTTGTTCATGAAACTTTTATGTCGGCCAACATGTCGATCAGGTCGGAGGATATCCACAACACTGGTTTTTAGTAAAAAAAATTATGAGAATCATCTAGGCATGATTTAAGAGTTTGCGAGAGTTTGACATTTTCTTGGAATGAAATTACTTAATAATAACATTCACGTAATATGTGTAGTCAGGTCTGATCCCGAGATTCCTAGAAATTAAAAACCAAGAAGTACGTTTTCATTTTACGCAAACGGTTGATACTATCGTAACCGTCGATTCTTAGAAGTGGAATCATGATTAGGGTTCTTTTTTCCATCAGTTACGCATTTCGCACGCTGGAGACGCATCACCTTCACCTTTCCTTTCATCGACTAAAATGAACGCAATACGCAATAGAGCTGGTGATCACTGCTAGGGTGGATTCTTCGATCGATTGCATGTGTTAAACATTTCTCTCTCGCCGCAAGCCTTCGATGACACACGCTAACCGTGCGTGGAGGCTGGACGACACCTGCAACTGCTATCGTTGTGGACTCACAACTCTCGTTCTGAAGACCTTCCACCCTCCTCACGGTAAGTTCTCCTTACCTACTTGGTTGTTTTTTTATTCCCTTAAGTCAAGGTCTCTTTCTAGTCTACATTAGCATGTGGTCATTTGCAGGCGATTCCACTTAATTTAGAGGACATCCATTGTGTTTTGTTCGCTTTTTGTCGTGTTCTGTCGGATTAGGGTAAGGTGAGAACTTTTCCCCTTGTTAATTATTGAATCAACTTTCTCTAATTAAACTTGGGAAGTATTTTCCTTCAAATTTTAGGAAACCCTAGCAGTGGAAAAGAGGGCTTTTAGAGAGTAAATAGGATTGCATAGTTTCTAATTCAACCTTGTAAATTATGTCGTCACACTGCGTCTATAAACATCACAACATCGATGTAAGAAACTTGATCCTTTTAGTTAGGCATATCACTAGTAGATAATGTACTAATTAACATTAAATGATTCATTAATCAAGTATATGACGTAAATTTATTTTATGTATCAAAATATGTTTTAATCTAAATATGATATTCATGTAAACTAAATGATCATTGTATCAAGAGGAAGCAAATAATTAAGATAGCAGTTTTATTAGCTTGAAGTGATGTCATACACAGTTAAATAAATATAGCCCTAGATGTATAAGCTAAGCAATGTGTGAATGTGTTTCTAGCACGCTAAGCAATGAAAATATTAAAACAATATGAAATATAGAATTCACGAGTCAATCAAATAACAGTCCAAAGATTAGTGGTCTTAAGCGGGTGTTCCCATGTTGGCCACTATAATAAGATAAATAAAAGGCACGATTGAGTGTTTTATCTCGTGACTGATGGAAGCAAACCATCATACTCATAGGATGTAGTAGATTGTAAGAGCCTCAAATGGGGGAGTCAACACCCCATGGAAGATTATTAGATATGAGCTCATCTGCTCATGTCCATGACCGAGACGTACTAGAGCACTTATGTTCATCATTAAGGGCTCAAATATCTAACATGTGTTTAATATTTTACGCAACTAATAATAAAAAGAAAGTGAACATAATACAACCGAGGGAACAATATTAGATGTGAATCTATGTCCGTGACTGACACACAAGAGCACTTATGTTCGTCATTAGAAACTCAAATCTTTATATTAAGTTTAATAATTTACACAACTAGAAAAAGAAGCAATAGAGTAAAAGTCAACACAGCTTTAGATACATAGTCAAAACCTAGAATCCATACATTTTAATGATTCCAAATTTAGAGAAAATTTAGAATATAATAAAAACATACAAAAGATGTGTTAGAAAAGCCTACTTTATGGCCCATCTAGGGGCCCATTCTTCTTTCTTCTCTCTCTCTTTTGTATTAGTCTCACACCTTGGATTGGGATTTCTCTCTTTCTTCTTCTCCTATATAAATGTAATCATACTTGTAATTATCAATTCAAGAAGTATATACAAGGTTTGGAGCTTTCTCTACATGGTATCAGAGGGAAAGATCCTCTTACTGCGGCTTCCCCTTCTCTAACCGCACAGCCCGCCCTCCTGCGGCCTGTTTCCGATTCTCCAGTTCTAACCGCTCAACCCGGCCTTCTATCCGTTCTTCCCCTTCTCTGCGGGCTTCTACGGACTGCCTTCTGCATCCGCTTCTCCTCTCTATTCCCCCCGTGGTTCCACCCTCCTCAGGCTTCTTATAGCCCTCTTCTGCTCTGACCCGTGGGGCTCACCTCTCGTGTCCGTTGCGGTCTCTTCCTCTGTCCGCTCGAGCATCTCTCTAACGGGCTTGTCCTTCCCGTTGCGACCTCCTCCTTAACCGAAGCGGGCTCTTCTCTTGTCCGCCGCGAGTTCCACTCATCTCGCCTGCTCGCGTGGTTGTTTCTGGACTCTAGCCGCGACCTGCCTTCTCGTCTCGCGGCCTCGACTCGTTGCTTGCTCTAACCGCTGCGGTCTCTCTTCCTGTCCGTTGCGGGCCCTTCCTCTTACTGCTTTGAGTTGTTTTTACTCACGGTCTCGTCTCCTGACCGCTCGAGTTCCTAGCTCGCAGTATCTTGCTTCCCGTTGTGACCTTCCCTTACCGGTGCGACTTCTCCTCTCTTTCTCTATCCGCGGCTGTCCACCTGACCGTGCGGACTTCCCTTTCCGCATTTTGGTCGCGATCTGCCTAAACGCTGGTGTGATCGCGCGGACTGATCCTCTTCTCGTTGCGGACTCCCGCTCTGCCTCTTCTTGGTGCGACCTGCTTCTCGCTGTCGACTGCTCCTTCTCGCTGCGGTCTGGTCCTTCCCGCTGCGGCCTGGTTCTCGCTGTCGTCGGCTTCTTCTTGATGCGGCCTGATCTGTCTCGCGGTGACTTCCTTCCCCGTTTTTCCCCGCTGCCGCTCTCGACCTGCTAAGGCCTGTGTTTTACCTTGGCACGGTCTGTTTCTATCCGCCCGGTCTGGTTCCTTATTCGCCAGGTGGTTGCTTCTGTTGTGGTCTTCTCCTAACCGCGCAGCCTGCTTGTTTCTAGCCGCTGCGGACTCTGTTCTTACCGTGCTGGTCGTGGCCGTTTCTTGTCGCTGGTGCGTTGTCACCATGACCGCTGCGGACTATTCCTTGCAAAATGATCAGCTGCCCTTCGGGCTCTGTGGTGTCTGTTTCCGATGGTGGTACCTCCTGCCTTGCTCACAGCTCATCCTGGATTTTGGATTCCGGGGCCTCTCACCACATTACATCACGAAAACCACCACAATATTTGAACTACGTGCATCCCCAGTTCATTACTGTTGCTAGTGGGGACACACTTCCCGTCTCTGGTGCGGCAGATATTAACCTCACTCCCTCCATTACTCTTCGCTCTGCTCTTCATATTCCGGGCTCTCCGTTCAACCTTCTCTCTATTGGTCGACTCACTGCTGACCTCGATTGTGTTGTTATTTTTTCTTCTAACTCGTGTGTTGTGTAGGATCGCAAGACGCAGACCATCATTGGAAAAGGGCATCTGTCGAATGGTCTTTATATCCTTAACCCGTCTCCCCCAACGGTGCTGTCGTCTATTAGCTCTGTTGATTGGCATCGACGTCTGGGTCATGCTCCTCTAAACATCCTCAAAAAATCTCTCCCAGACGTGTCCTTCCACGAGTTCACGTGTGAGTCCTGTATCTATGGGAAACATCATCGCTCTACGTTCTCACCACATCCTTCTCGGCGTCCTGCTCCCTTTGATCTTGTTCACTCCGATATTTGGGACCCTTACAAAATTACAAGTGTTTTTGGATACCGTTACTTTGTCACATTTGTCGATGACTATTCTCGGGTGACCTGGCTGTATCTCCTTCGTGACCACTCTGAATTGCCCGGTGTATTCCGTACCTTTCTCATTGAAACTAGCAACCAGTTCTCCACAACCATTAAAACCCTCCGCACCGATAATGCCCGTGAATACACTAGTCATACCTTCTCTCACCTCTATGCGGAGTTTGGGATCATCCATCAGACCTCCCGTGTTTATACCCCCCAACAAAATGGCGTTGCTGAACGCAAAAATCGACACCTACTCGAGGTCACCCGCTCCCTTATGATTCAGATGAATGTCCCAAAACAATATTGGAATTTTGCGGTTTCAACCGCTTGCACTCTTATTAACCGCATGTCTTCATCTATCCTCAATTTTGCGGTTCCATTCAATCTCCTTTTTCCCTCTCAACCTTCATTCTTCATCACCCCACGCGTGTTTGCTTGCGTATGTTTTGTTCATCATCTTGGCCCGTCCACTAACAAACTTGCTCCTCGTGCCACTAAATATATGTTTGTGGGCTATTCTCGAACTCAGAAGGGCTACGTTTGTTTTTATCCCACGGATCGCAAGGTGGTTACTTCTGCTGATGTCACCTTCCTCGAAGATCAGCCGTATTACTCTCAACCTATTGACCCTTCTCTTCCGCCACCTCTCCCGCGACCTGTTATCCCCGTCAATTCCACCATTCCACCTCTACTTCCCCCACCCATCCCACCTACACCACCAGTCATTCGTGTGTACACTCGACGTCCTCCCTCGTCTACTACCCTACGAGAGCTGCCCCGCTCTAATGATGCTTTGCAACCTGCGGATCCGACAACTGCTTCCACTGCCCACTCGATGGCCAACTTTGTCTCTCTTCACCGCCTCTCTCCGGAACTCCGTCAGAGTGCTCTCTCTTTATCCTCTATCTCCACCCCTAATTCTGTACAGGAGGCTCTTCACCACCCCGGATGGAGGGCGGCCATGGAAGATGAAATGCGGGCTCTCTGGGCTAACCGAACTTGGGATCTGGTTCCTCTTCCTGCAGGTCAATCATGTGTTAGCTGCAGGTGGATCTTTGTTATTAAACATGCGGCGGATGACACCGTTGAGCGTCTAAAGGCCCGCCTCGTGCTCCGGGGTTTTACTCAGCAACATGGTCTTGATTATGAGGAAACATTTTCTCTGGTGGCAAAATAGAACACGGTCCGCGTTCTTCTCTCCCTGGTTGTTCATCGTCATTGGCCACTTTATCAGCTGGATATTAAGAACGCGTTTCTCAACGGAGATCTACAGGAGACTGTTTATATGCACCAACCTCCCGGGTTTGAGACCACGGGGGAGTCTCGGGTCTGTCATCTTCGAAAATCTATTTATGGTCTCAAACAGTCCCCGCGCGCTTGGTTTGAAAAATTCAGCAAGGTTGTCTGTTGGCTTTATTCGGAGCTCGACTGACTTTTCTCTCTTCACCCGACACCGGTCAACCGGAACTGTGATCCTACTTGTCTATGTTGACGATATCCTCATTATTGGCGACGATATTACATGGATACAACATATCAAGAAGCAGTTAAACTCCACTTTTCAGACCAAAGATCTTGGCAACCTTAGGTACTTCCTTGGGTTTGAGGTTGCACGACGCCCTGATGGTCTTGTGTTATCCCAACGAAAATATTGTATGGACCTCCTTCATGATGCCGGTTATTCTGGATGCAAACCTGCAGATACTCCTATGGATGCAAATCACAAGCTCTCAGCCCACAGTTATGACTCCGACAAGCTCCTTACAAATCCATAATACTATAGACGCTTGGTTGGGAAGCTGATCTACCTTACAGTCACTCGACCGGATATCTCTTTTGTTGTGGGAGTCGTAAGTCGTTTTATGCATGCTCCTCAGACATCTCACCTTCAAGCTGTCGAGCGCATTCTTCGATATCTCAAGATTGGTCCAGGACAAGGGCTTGTGTACAAGCCAACCACATCTCTATCCCTTGTCGCGTACTCTGACGCTGACTATGCCGGGTCCATTGATGATAGGCGTTCCACAACGGGTCTTTGTACCTACTTCGGTGGACATCTCATAACCTGGCGTAGCAAGAAACAGAATGTGGTTGCTCGCTCTTCTGCTGAAGCTGAGTACCGCGCTATGGCTGTTGTTGTTTCCGAGTAAACTTGGCTTGAGAGCCTTCTGAGAGACTTGGGTGTTCGTCTCTCATCACCAGCGACCCTATTTTGTGACAGTCAAGCGACAATCCATATTGTCAAGAATCCAGTCTTTCACGAACGCACAAAGCATATTGAAGTTGATTGTCACTTTATCCGAGAAAAGGTACAGCCAAAGAAGATAGATTTGAAGCATGTTCCTGCTGCAAGCCAAGTTGCTACCATCCTGACTAAAGCTCTCTCCCGGCCACTATACTACCAGTTTTTATCCAAGCTTGGTGCCTACGACATGTACGCTCCAGCTTGCGGGGGAGTGTTAGAAAAGCCTACTTTAGGGCCCATCTAGGGGCCCATTCTTCTCTCTTCTCTCTCTCTCTCTATTTGTATTAGTCCCACATCTTGGATTGGGATTTCTCTCTTTCTTCTTCTCCTATATAAATGTATTCATACTTGTAATTATCAATTCAAAAAGTATATACAAGGTTTGGAGCTTTCTCTACAAGATGGTTTATGTTCGAAAAGATTTTTCACATTTATGAAACAACCAATTGATACCCGTAATGTTAATCCTAGTATCTCATGAGAAGTTATATTTTCACATTTAAGAATAAGTGGATAGAACGTAATTAGAGAATCAAAAGTTCGTGCACCCCCAAATAAAAAAATTTGGTGGTGGAAAGAGGAAATGCAAGACAAAGTGAGGGGAAAAGGGTCAGCTATAAAACACTATACACTTATAGGAATGATGAAAAGTTGGCAAGGTATAAAGTTGTCAAAGAAGAAGCTAAAAATGCAATAGGTAAAGCAATAAGTCAATCTTATGAAGAATTTTATAAGCGGATAGATACCAAAGATGGAGAGCGTGGTATATATATAAATTTGTCCAAGTTAGATAGAGAAAGACAAGAGATTTAAAACAAGTTAAATGCATACGGGATGAAACATAAATAGTTTTGACGGATGATGTGGCTATTAAAAAGCGATGGAAAGTATATTTTTATCAACTATATAATGAAACAAAAGACAATGACCTGAACTCCAAAGATTTAAGTAAATCGGAGGAGAATATAAACATAACATTTTATCGTAAAATTCAAGTATCAGAAGTAAATGATGTTTTAAAGAAGAAAAAATGGAAAGGTGGTTAGATCAAACGATATACTCATCGAAATATGGAAATGTCTAGGGAAAGAAGAAATTTTATAGCTTACATGTTTCTTCAATAAGATATAGAAATCAAAGAGGATATTGAACCAATGAAGAGAAAATATGTTGGTATTTTTGTATAATAAGTTAATAACAAAGGAGATATACAAAATTATGTTAATTATAGAGGAAATAAATTAATGACTCATATTATAAAACTATGAGAACGAGTAATAAAAAGAAGAGTACGACGAGATATTAGCATCTCGGAGAATCAATTTGGATTCATGTCAGGGCGGTCGACCATGGAAGCTATGCACTTCTTGTGGAGACTCATTGACAACTATTGAGAAAGAAAACAAGATTTGCATATGCTATTTATCAATATTGAGGAGACTTATGATATATAGTTGCAAAAGAGATCTTATGGAGAGTCTTAGAAAAAAAAGGTGTAAATGCATCATACATTGACATAATAAAAAAATATGTATACAAATTTAGTGACGAGGGTGAGGACATTTGGAAGCTTAATACATGAATTCTCCATCACTGTTGTCTTATATCAACATTCAGTTTTAAGCCTTTATCTCTTTACCCTTAGCCTAGATGAGCTCACCGGACATATCTAATAAGTAATACCTTGGTGTTAATTGTTTGTTGATGATATCGTTTTGGTCGATAAGACACATGAGGGTAAATGCAAGACTTTAATCTTGGCGAGACACTTTAGAAAAGAAGGATTTAGGTTGAGCAGGGCAAAGACTAAGTATATGGAGTTCAAATTTAATAGTGCAAGAAGGACGGACGACTTTGTTATTAAGTTGGATGATCAAGATATTTTTCGCAGTGATTGTTTTTGTTGAAAGAGCTCAAAATCTTGTATGTATTACTTGTATGTCTAAATACAAGGAGAGAATACAAATATATAGGAAGAAGAAGAGAAGAGAAAATCCTATACAAGATGTGGGACTAAAGGTGATGCGGGACCGGAGTCCACCGGCCCCGCCACCTTGGCATCACCACCAAGGGGCCCACCTGGAGTCAGCACCAGGTGGCTTTATCAGGCCCGCGGGCCGTACACCCCAACTCATCCCCGGCCCCACAACAGGCGTCGATAAGTTGTTGAGCATTCTCATGCGAATGCTCATCACCAACTGATCCGGCCCGCGGGCCTGATAAAGCCGTCTGTTGCTGACTCCAGGTGGGCCCTTGGTGGTGATGCCAAGGTGGCGGGGCCGGTGGACTCCGGTCCCGCATCATAAAAGTGCACTTTTGTGATGCGGGGACAGGAATCCACCGGCCCCGCCACCTTGGCATCAGCACCAAGGGGCCCACCTGGAGTTAGCACCAGACGGCTTTATCAGGCCCGCGGGCCATACACCCCAACCAGCTCTCCGCCACGGCATCAGCACCGCGCGGTAGGTTGTTGAGGCCAGGGCTCGATCCCCTGACCTCCTAGATAAGAGGCCCTCACGCAACCTCTCATCACCAACTGATCCGGGCTCAACAACCTACCGCGCGGTGCTGATGCCGTGGCGGAGAGCTGGTTGGGGTGTATGGCCCGCGGGCCTGATAAAGCCGCCTGGTGCTGACTCCAGGTGGGCCCCTTGGTGCTGATGCCAAGGTGGCGGGGCCGGTGGATTTCGGTCCCCGCATTAAAAGGAGGAGAGAAGATAAAACAATAAATGGGCCCAATAATGGGCCCTTTACATGGGCTATTTTAACACTCCCCCGCAAGCTGGAGCGTACAAATCGTATGCGCCAAGCTTGGACAAGCATTGATAGAAGAGTGTCTTGGAAAGAGCCTTCGTGAAGACATCCGCAACTTGTTCCGATCCTGGGACATGCTTTAGGTCAAGCTTCTACATTTGAACCTTTTCCCGTATGAAGTGACAATCGACCTCAATATGTTTCGTTCTTTCGTGAAAGACCGGGTTCTTTGCGATGTGTATGGCGGCTTGACTGTCACAAAGGAGAAGAGCCGGTGATGGTAATTTTACACCCAGATCAGTAAGAAGACACTCAAGCCATGTCAATTCTGATACAACTGATGTCATTGCCCGGTACTCTGCCTCGGCTGAAGATCGAGCAACGACCGCTTGTTTCTTACTTCGCCAAGTAACAAGATGTCCGTCAAGGTAAGTGCAAAAATCACTCGTAGATCGCCGGTCATCGAGAGAGCCAGCGTAATCAGCATCTGAATATGCCACCAATGTTGGAGCAGAAGAGGAGGTCTTGTAGACAAGTCCCTGACCAGGAGCGGTTTTCAGATACCTGGGAATTTGTTCCACTGCTTGAAGATGAGATTTTCGAGGAGAGTGCATGTATCTGCTGACAAGACCAACAGTAAAGGAAATATCCGGTCTGGTAACCGTGAGATATATCAGTTTTCCAACAAGACGTCGATAATCTTAAGGATTCTGGAGAAGGAGATCGGAGTCAGATGCCTGGGCACATAGTTTGTGGTTCACATCCATAGGAGTATCACTTGGCTTGCAGCCGGACTGACCCGCATCATGAAGAAGGTCAAGACAATATTTCCGTTAAGAGAGAGTGAGCCCATCCGGCCTTCTGGCAATCTCAAGACCCAAAAAATAGCAAAGAGGTCACAAATCCTTTGTCTGGAAGACTGAGTTTAGATGGACTTTGACTGTCTGTATCCCTTGAGAGTCATCTCCAGTAATGATAATATCGTCGACGTATACTAACAGAATAACCGTTCCTGTTGGTTGGTGACGAGTAAAGAGCGAGAAGTCGGCCGAGCTCCGTGTGAAGCCAATCTCACGGAAGACCATGCTGAATTTTTCAAACCATGCCTGTGGAGATTGTTTGAGACCATATAGAGCCTTTTTAAGATGGCAGACCTGAGACTCCCCCGTGGTCTCAAACCTGGGTGGTTGTTGCATATAGACAGTTTCCTGGAGATCCCCATTCAAGAAAATTTTTTTGATATCCAGCTGAAAGAGAGGCCACCGGCGATGGACAGCAACAGAGATGAGGACGCGAACACTATTAAGTTTCGCAACCAGAGAGAACGTTTCCTCATAATCTAGCCCCTCCTGTTAAGTGAAACCTCTAGCCACAAGACGGGCCTTTAGACGGTCAATTGTCCCATCGACAGCATGTTTGATGACAAAGACCCACTTGCACCCAACTGGTTTCTGGCCCGGTGGAAGGGGAGCAACAGACCATGCCTGGTTAGACCAGAGAGCAGACATTTCTTCCTCCATGGCCGCTCGCCATCCTGGATGTTGAAGCGCCTCCTACACAGAATTAGGAATAGCAACCGAAGAGAGAGAAGTAGCCAAAGTGTGTAAATGGGGAGAAAGGCGATGAAGAGAGATGTAGTTTGCCAGCGGATGAGCAGTGGAAGGCGATACCTGATCATTTGGACGCGGAGTATCCATGGTAGAGACCGACGGCAGAGGGGCAACGGAAGTGGTAGAGCGACGACTGTAGACGCGGATAACTGGTGGTTTGGAGGGAACGACAGTCTGTTTAGAGGGAACGACAGTCGGAGGAGTAGTTGCGGGAATGACCGGGCGGGGGATGGATGGAGGAGTAGGTGTGGGTGGTAGATGGTCAGGTAAGGGAGCAGGAAAGAATGGTTGATCCTCGCGGAAAGTGACATCAGCAGAAACGGAGATCTTGTGTGTAGCAAGAGAATAACATACATACCCCTTTTGGGTGCGTGAATATCCAACAAAGATATGCTTGGCCGCTCAAGGATCCAACTTATCCAAGGCCCCAAACGGTGGACATAGCAGAGGCTACCGAATACACGAGGTGGGAGAGGAAAGACCGGAGTGGAGGGAAAGAGTATGCTAAACGGAGTAGCATAGTTAAGAATAGAAGAAGGGAGACGGTTAATGAGAAAACAGACGGTCGAGACTGCAAAGTTCCAATATGGTTTGGGGACATGCATTTGAAGCATGATGGAACGGGCAACATCGAGTAAGTGACGATTATTACGTTCGGCAACACCGTTTTGTTGCGGCGTGTAAGCGCGGGAAGTTTGATGTAGAATCCCGAACTCAGAACATAAAGCAGTAAATTCGTGACTAGTGTACTCACGAGCATTGTCAGTTCGTAGTACTTTGATGGTCGTGTGGAATTGCGTACAGGTTTCGAGGACAAATGCTCGAAAGACACGGGGAAGCTCGGAGCAATCACGAAGTAAGTATAGCCAGGTAGTGCGAGAGTGATCATCAATAAAAGTTATAAAATACCGGAAACCGGAAATACTAGTAATTTTAAATGGTCCTCAAATATCCGAATGCACTAAACCAAAAGGAGCAGCGCTTCGAGTACAATGGGAAGAAAAAGATGAACGAGTCTGCTTGCTGAGGATACATGAGTCACATTGAAAGGGGGTAAAAGAAACATCGGGGAGAGCCCGTTGGAGGACCGGTAGAGGAGTATGCCCAAGTCGACGATGCCAATCAGTTGAAGAGACGGATGAGAGGATGGTGGGAGAGTCGTTGAGAAGGTAGAGCTCATTCCGCAGCCGGCCTTTACTAATGGTAGTCTGCGTCCGTCGATCATGTATAACAAAAGAAGAGGAAGTGAATATAACAGAACAATCCAGATCATTAGTAAGCCGTCCAACAGAAAGTAAATTGAACGGTGAACTCGGGACGTGAAGAGTCGAGCGAAGGGAGATGGAGGAGGTGAGAGGAAGATCTACCGAGCCGGAGACGGGAACAGTGGCTCCATTGGCCACAGTAATAGACTGTGGATAAGGGGAAGTCAGGTACTGGGCAGGTCGATGTGGAGTAATGTGATGAGTAGCGCCAGAGTCCACAATCCAGCCCAAGTCGGTGGAGAGACAAGCGGTACCTGTGTTAGAGACGGAGGCAATGGAGGCAGATGGTGGGTGGAGCAATCCCTGGAGATGCTGGAGCTGAAGACGGACACTCTCAAGATCAGGAGGACCAGCATCGGTAGCAACAGAAGCCGTCGGGCGAGGAGGATAGCCAACTTTCTTGTAACAGGTTGTCCCGTAGAAGGAACACTTCGGCCGACCCCGGCCACCACGACCCCGGCCGCGAGATCCCGAACGACCCCCCCCCCCCCGAGTAGAAGAAGGAGGGAATGGTAGAAGCGGAGGTGCCTGCTGAAGAAGGGTCGGAGGAGCCGGAGTATCTGGAGGAGGTGATACTCGGAGAATCATGGAGCACACATCAGAAAAGGATGGTGTGGTAGAGGAAGCCAGGACCTGAGCACGAATGCTCTGAAGGTGAGGGGGAAGACGGGCCATGATGATGGCAGTACAGGCGGCTTCCTTCTGAGCGCGCTGAGTAGCAGCATCATTGGTGAAGGGCTGATGCTGGATCCATGCTTCAGCAAGAGTCTTTGCACGAGCAACAAAGGAGGTCATATCTGAAGCCCCTCCAGCGTCAAGAGCAAAGAGGTCAGTGAGGATGTCGTAGAGATGTTGGAGGCTGTCCCGTCCAGAATTTAAGGAGTGTAGCTCAGTCCACATATCTTTGGCAGTCTCATGATACATAGCCATTTGATATGGCTCACCATCTAAAGAATTCAAGATCCAGGTCTGAACTCAGCCATCATTGCGGAGCCAATCATCGGTAGGAGGGGTGGGAGGAGCCTGAGTAAGGTGAGGGAGAAGGCCCTTGGCCTGAAGAACCCGTCTAACAGAATGTACCCAAGGGACGAAGTTCTTCTTTCCAGAAAGAGAAATGGTATTGATGCGCAGCTCGTCACAGACTTCTGTAGTGCAAGTCGGGCGGTCAGTCGGACAAGTCGGGCGGTCAGCAGGCGGGCTGGCCGTCGAGCCAGAGGAGTTACCGGAAGAGCCCCTAAGGGAAGACCGCAGAGGCAGCCAGCTGAGGTCGCTGCGAGAAGGGCAGGAGGCCGCTGCGAGAAGGGAGCAAGGCCGCGGCGAGAAGAGGACAAACCGCCTGCGAGAAGACAAGGAGGCCGCCGCGAGAATGACTGAGGAAGACCACGACCAGAATGCGGATAGGCAGCAGTCCGCACGGTTAAGCCGGACACCAGCGAGTAGTCAGTTCGCGGCCAGAGGGCAAAAATAAAAGAGAGACCGCCCCGGTCTAGGTGAAGCCAGCAGCGGTCAGAGAGCGGAAGGAAACCGCGAGAGAAAGCAAGCGAGAAGAAGGAAACAGAGAGAAGGCGAAGCCGCAGAGGACAGAAGGCGGAGCCGTAGCGGACAGAAGGCGGAGCCGCAGCGGACAGAAGGCGAAGCCGAAGCGGATAGAAGGCGAAGCCGCAGCGGACAGAAGGCGAGGCCGCAGCGGACTTGCAGGGGACAAGGAAGCAGAGGCCGAGCACGAAGCAAGAGGGAGAGGAACTCGCAGCGGATAGAAGGGAAATCCGTAGCGGATATAAAAGAAGTGGACCCCACGAATTAGAGAGAATGGTGGCTATAAAAGGGCCTGAAGAGGGTGGAACCACGGAGAGGGAGAGGAGAAGAGGAATGCAGAGGCAAACCGCAGAGCCTGCGGATAGGAGCCCGTGGATAGGAGACCGGAGCGGGTAGGCTCACAGTACGCAGGAGAAGCGGAGAGGGGCAGGCGGGGGCGGGTTGGGCGGTTAAAGATAAGGAGACCGCACCGGAAAGACCGCTCCCTCTGATACCATGTTGAAAGAGCTCAAAATCTTGTATGTATTACTTGTGTGTCTAAATACAAGGAGAGAATACAAATATATAGGAAGAAGAAGAGAGAAGAAAATCCTATACAAGATGTGGGACTAAAGGAGGAGAGAAGATAAAACAATAAATGAGCCCAATAATGGGCCCTTTACATGGGCTATTTTAACAGTTTTAAATATCTTGGATTGATAGTTCAAAACGATGAAGGCGTTGATAAAGATGTGATACATAGAATCCAAGCAAGTTGGTTGAAGTGGAGAGGTGCATCAGAAATCTTATGTGATCGTAAAGTACCATTAAAACTTAAAGATAAGTTTTACCGTACAACAATTAGACCAGCGATGCTCTATGGTTCTGAGTGTTGGGCAGTGAATTATGTATATAAGTAAAAAATGGGAATTGCAAAGATGAGAATGCTTAAGTGGATGTGTGGACACACGAGACAGGATAAAATTAAGAATGAATGTAACAGGAATAAGACGGGAGTGGCACCAATTACAGAGAAGATGTGAGAAACTCGACTAAGATGGTTTGGACACATACAAATGAGATCATTAGAGGCACCTGTTAGGCATTGTGAGAGTTTAGTCAATAGGTATGCTAAACGGGAAAGGAGTAAATCAATAGACTTTGAATGAAACTATATGGAAAAACATGACGTATTTAGGCATTAATGAGATTATGACAAAAGATAGGTCATAATGATGACAAAGGATCCAAATAGCCGACCACGCTATAGTGGGATAAATACTTGAGTGTTGTTGTATTTAGTGTTATTTCGCGATTAAAAATGGTCTGACTGAACGATATGAGCTATAAAAATGCATTTAACCTAAATTCCACTCGTTTTTATATGTATTAGGTATTGGGGTAGATTATCGGTGGTTTTCTCATGAGTTGATTCGCTAGATCCCTCACATTCCTTAGTATTGGTTCCAACGGAAAGCCCGACGTGCAACCAACCCGTCCTCTTCTGCCACTCCCCTCGTCACAGCGACATCACCCTTCCTACAATGTCGCCAACTCCGCTTCCCCAACCCATAACAACCCCATCATTTAACCAACAACGCTGACTCAGTGCCACCAGTCCACAACAACCCCCACATGCTTGTTAGTCACTGACGCTCCCTTTTACTCAAGCAAGCCTCCACACCCCCCCCCCCCGAGTTCCTTAGATTATTATGTGACGCGGGGCGGTCCTAAATAACGGGAAAATAATAGGTGATCACTACATGCAACAATATAATTTCGACAACTTATAACTTGCAATAATAATTATTAATAAATCAAAATGAAAGATATGCCACAATAGTTAAAGCTTAGAAAACAAGGGAACAAGTGATGTAGAATAAATATAAGAGAGTTTGGAATGAAATGACTAAGCAAATGAAAACATAGAACACTTCAAAGTTTAGAAACAACGATTACAAACTAATATCCCCTCAAGTAGGGAAACACACAATTCAACAAAAAAAAAATGACTTCAAGCTAGAAACTCTTACACAACTATGAAATAGTGGGCTTGGTGGATCTCCGGCAAGTCTCCAGTGGCCGGAATGAGGAAATGAGGTTGGATTTGGATCCCTGGGAAGAATCCATAATGATAGCTAGACTGTGACAGAGCAGGAGTAACGGGATCAGCCCTTGGATGGGATGTATGGGGGTTGAATGTAGGGTTGGAGTGTGGCTAAGTGAATGACTAGAGTCCTTGAGGAATATGAGAAGTTTGGGAACGGATGACAATTGCTGCTATGAACCACCCGTGACTTCTGGATGACCTGGGAGATGGGGAAGTGTTGGTGGATTTAATTCTAGGTTGCTGGAAGCCTTAAATTGAGGCAGAGGCCAGAGAGGGTCCAGGAGATGCTGGCAGCAGGTTGCTGGAATTGGAGCTGGGGGGGGAGGGGGGGTCGTTGGGGCGTTCCAACTTCCAAGATATGCTGGCAATAAGGAGAGTGGACTGGATGATCTCTCCAGAGAGTTATCTACATTTGGCCACTCCAAATAATGTTCTGGATGGTGGGAAAGAAGTTGAGGGAGCGTGTGACATCCTGAAAATTTCGCCACACTAAGTTCTACAGCCCTCGAGTAATAATAATGACTCAATTTTTTTAGCACTTCACAACAAATTTGTATTAATTTTATTGCAAACTTTTAAGTCTTTCTAATATTTTTTAATCAAAGAAAAATAAAATATACTCTATAGAAAACAATTATTATAAGGAAAATTTTCTTTTAGAAAATGTATATTTTTTGTAAGAGATTTTTAGAGATATCATAAGAGCAAAAAAATCAAAAAACAAATAATATTTACATTTGCAAATTGATGAGTGGGCACAATCCCCTAAGTAAAGACATCCTAGCCACTTAATTTATCTCCAATCTAAGGTTTTGATGTGTTAGAATTTAATAAAACCCTCATTCTCTTAGCTGGTCCACACATAACCCAAACCGAGCCCGCACTCCTTTTACTCCACGCGAGAAGCAATAACTGACACCTCTCTCTCTCTCACTCGACGCATGCATGTAAGGCTTTCCACGGCTCCTCCAATGCTTGACGACGTATGGAGGATCTCTCTAGGGAGGCGACCGACCTTCTCCAAGCCTCTCCATCTCAATTTAAGGCCTCATTTTCTCATTTCAGAGGTTCCTATTGCCAAAACCATGAGTCCCCTTCTTGCCCTAGCTTATTCTGAAATCAAATTGCGCTTCTCTTGCCTTCAGAAGCTCTCCTGTGGATTTTAAGAAATATTCAAGGGAAAAGCCCCAATGGTTGATGACGTGAGATTTCTTCTTGCCCTAATTTTCTAAATGTCTTAGGAATATATGAAACTTAAAAGTAATGGTCTTTAGAAATTTTAATGATGATTAATTGTTTCTGAATCGCGATTTTTTGCTTTTGATAATGATTTTGATTTCTTGGATATTTGAAATAGTACAAGCTCTAAGAGTAAAGGAAATTTAGGAATAATAAGCTTTATGGTTTTTGGTTCCCTATGTTGAAATTAGTAGAACAAAAGATTTCTAGCATTAATAATTTAATATTGTTTCATCAAGAGTGATGCTTTATTTAAGAAGTGTTCCGTGATGTAGGTGTACCTTATTTAAGAATCTGAAATTTTATATGTTATATGAAGGGAAACAAGTTATGTTATTTGAATACGACATATGTTAATATCTCTTTCCCTAATCAACGAGATGTTAAAAGTTAAGATTCTTAGAATATGGTAGTGGTGAATGTTTAATACCAAATAAATGAGATGTAATTCTTAATAGTTTTCCTTTTTTCCACTATTTTATGAAATGAACAAAAATCATTCTAGTCTGCTAATTTTAGAAGCAAGAGAAACTAATAGCAATAATTTTGTGGTCTTGATTTTTCATGTTACAATTCAAAAAGAAATACTGTTTAGCTTGCAATGACATTATTCTACTCAAATCTATTGTATTTGATGTTCTTGGACAAAACATGAAATTTATTGTAATTTTCTTTGACAAGCTACTAAACTTTTAAAATGTCATGAAGAATTATGCCATGCTTGCGAGAAATAAAAAGAAAAATGTTTACATGTTTATTTAATTCACATAATATGTTAATGCATAATCAATCAATAAATTCCGGAAAGGAACTCCCTTGCTAATTTTCCCATGAGCAATTTTCATGCAACCCTAGGTGCTTCTAAACATTTCCTTTTAGAAAGTTTAAGGATGATGCATAAAGGATACTTTGGAAGTAAACCTCACTGCTATTTGAGTATTTCCTAAGCCTTGAGGAGTTCAACAAACATGATATTTATAGATTTGAAGGGGCAATCAGCAACCCCTTTTTGCTGATTGAAGATACCTCAAGTCATAGGAACTTTTAAACCTTGATGTTTAAGATAAATATATAGATTAAGAGACCAACCTGCAGTCCCTGCTGCTGTTCGGAAATCTCCTAAGCTCTGGCAACCTATTTAACTCAATATTTAAGTCAAATACACAAGCTACAAAACTAAATATTTAAGTCAAATACACAAGCTACAAAGGCCAACCAGCAACCCCTTTGCTGTTTGACGATTTATCAAGACATAAAAGCTTGTTAAACTCAATATTTAAGCTAAAGACATGAGATGAAAGACCGACCAACGATGTACTTATGGGTTGGGATCTATTTTAATCATTTTGGAGACTCAAAATGTTTACACAAACTCAATTTTGTGAGACAAAGTAATGATCTAGTAAATGTTGGCTTAAATATGATTTTCAAGCGATAAAAAAGGCTATACGTGAATGATAAAAAGGAAACAATAAAGGTGAGTTGACCAATGAATTCACTTAGAAGTTAACCCTTGAGGGCATATCTATACCTTGTCATACTTAGGTGGAGCCTCACCATAGTTCATGGCATGATTTGACTGCCTAAGAAGGGATTAAACCCTCGAGCAGTGACACTTTTGCTCACCATAGTAAATCTCCTACGGGGGTTAGATTATTCTCACCATAGTTATTCCCATCAGGGGGTAAGGGCTATACCATAGTTAAAAATCATGCAATGATGAAAGAACTCTCAGTTAACCACAAGGGATAATCTCGGGTTTTACTTCTAAGGGGGAATTCAGGTGGAACTAACCAAGGAGAAATGTTTTAAGGAAAATCTTTTAGAAATTTTTTCAAGAAAATTGTTCAAGGTTTATAAAATACTGAAAAGTAAGGATCTGATCGAAAGAAAAAGAAAAGTTAATGTGAAACTAAGAGAAAATACAAACTGAATATGAAAATGTAATCCTAAGATATTATAGAAGTTAGAATAAGAAGAATTACTCATTGGGTATGTCATTCACCCTTAATTTTAAATTTGTTTTACAGGGCTTAGAAAGTGCCCCTGAGCTTCTTGATGGTAGAAATCCACAAAGACCTAAAGAAAAAGTATGTTCATGCTTATCAGCTTAATATATTAAGTATTTTGTGTCCTAAGAGCCAAGTTTAACAAATGTATTATTTTATAAGCAAGTGATGTAAAAATGTACTTTTGATGATGATGGATAATGAATGTTGTTTTTCATTAGATAGCTCTCTATGTGGTCATGTGGTATGGTATCACAACATATAGTTGCTTATCGTTACACTGTTGAATAAAATAGAGCTTTGTGATTACGTTTTACAGCTTATTATTCAGAGTTGTGTGCTAGGATCCCTTTTAGATGTTACAGTGTGGATCCACATGAATGAGAAATAATGGGGAAGTGAGGGGAAGCTGTTGTTAGGGAGAGGTGGGGCTCAGTTGTAGGTTGGAAAGTGGCTTCACATGAAGGTGTTTAGGAGTTAAAGGGGGAAGTGGAGATAATTGGAGGTGGGGAGTAAATTTAGGAATAAGGACTTAATTTAGGAGAGTGGAGGAAATGGGTAGTGGTGGTAGTGGAGGGTGGATACAGTAGTTAAGTTGGTGGAGGGTGGCTACGGAAGTTTATAGCTCGACCTTAGACTCTACAAAATCTTCCAACATCATGAAGCTTGTTGCTCGTCCTCTAACTTGGCAGAATATCCCGATGTAATAGAACATACAACTCCAGCAGAATCTCTCAATTTGATGAAATTTGTGGCTAGACATCAAACTTTACCACTTGTAAGTTGTAATAAACTTCTGCCTAAGATCATAACTACTGGAAGATAAAAACATTGAACCAACACAAGACGCTCAATCATATAAGAATTCCCGATCGATGAAAATTAAGACTCCTTTTGTAATAAAAAAAAACGCAATGAATCTTTCAACACTTGGACTAGTACTTCGATTTGTTTTTCAATTTTTTTAGTTTTCACATTAAAAATATTTTTTTCATCTCTATCTTTACTGTGCCATCTCACTCTAGTACTCTACTGACTTATAAGAATGTTTTTGGGATAGCAATATTTTGATTTTTACTTGGTGCCCGGGTTGAATTAAAATCTTAATTCCACCACTGATAACATAGAGATGGGGGCACTGATTACATAGACATGGGGTGTTACAAGATAACATAGGGTGTGTCGATATATCATCGGAGAGGTGGACGATTGGATATGGGATGGAGATGGAGGGAGGGTGGCGATGGAGGGAGTATACTACAGATCCGAAATCACGGTTGCCTAAGTGAGTGTGCTCGGAGAGAGGGAGAGCTACAACAATCTCATAACAAGGACAAGAAGATAATTTAATTTATACATACTTCACTCTAACTGTCCAACATAATGTCTTTAAATAGGCTTGCATGACTCTAAATGACCAACTGATAACTCCTAGCTACCAACTAACACCTTAATTATAAGGTAAGTAATTAATACAAAGAATGACCGCAATGACCAACATACAACTGATACAAGACTTACAAAAATAATTGTGTGCTGCTCTTTATCAAAGGTTGATCATTTTCATCTTTTTTTAATGAAAAAAACATACAAATTCTCGCTAGAAGTAAATATATGTGATGGCAATACATTACTAGTATTTTTGAATGTTATCAAACAACTGCAGACATAAGATTAGTATGACAAAGAACATCTATCGATACCAACCACAGAAGGAAAATAAACACTCAAAATTACCAATATGTAAAATTCAAGGCCGACAAAAGCTAGATTTATAGTCGTACACATGCAGTCAATTCTGAAACTGGAGTAACTTTCCAAATGGTTAATCTAATTGTGAAATAGTGTCTTATAGTACATCAATATGAAACATAACTCAAGCATGGCTTAACTAGTCCTAGGCTCTGTTTGGGACAGCAGCTGCGGATCAGAAATTTGCTCTCTGATCCGCAGCCGCTATTACTCCTGTTTGTTTAGGATTTCTCCCCCCCCCCCCCCCCCCCCCCCCCGCGTTTTAGGAATCCCGGTTCAGGAATAAAACATTCCTCCAGCGCCACTTCCCCCCGCGTCTGGCGTCCGTAAAATCGCGGAAACCCTATTTTCTCTCCCACGCGCGATTCTTCCTCCCCATCCCGATCCCGTCGCTCCTCCTCCAGCTGATTTCCGGCGGATCTTTCCCGCAGCAGTCATCCCCGACGTCTCCAGCCTGCAGATCTCGCCGGCGTTCGCTGCCTTCCCGGCCATTTCCAGCGTTCGCTCCTCCCGATCCCGATCCCGTCGCTCCTCCTCCAGCCGATTTCCGGCGGAACTTTCCCGCAGCGGTCATCCCCGACGTCTCCAGCCTGCAGATCTCGCCGGCGTTCGCTGCCTTCCCGCCCAATTCCGGCGTTCGCTCCTCCCGATCTGCCTCCATCTTCGGCCGTGATTTTTACTCCCGATCCCGATCCCGTCGCATCTGCCATCTCCTTCCAGGTATAAAAATTTCAATACCAGATTTTTGGGTGTGACTTTTTTGGGGGGTTGTGGTGTGTGTGTGTGAATGTAGTGTGTGTGTTTGATTTTTTTGGGGGGTATGTGGTATGTGTTTGTGTGTATGAATATGTGTTTGTGTGTGTATGAATTTTTTTTGGTGTGTATGGTTTTATGTGTGTGTGAGTGTGTGTGTGAGTGTGTGTGTGTATGAGGCTGGATTATTATGTTCGTGACACGAGACCATGCATGACTTCTGCCCAAACAGGTGCGAAATGGATTAAGGAATTACTGGAAGGACATCCAGATAGGATTCACATTTCACGATGCATTTAGGATGTCGAAACGCATTTACATTGATTTACTTCATAAACTAGAGGTGGATCATGAACTTCAAGGGTCACAACGAACGACGGCAAGAGAAGTTCTAGGGCTTACATTGTACATCTTAGCACAAGGAGGTTCCATTAGATTGGCGAAAGAGCGATTCCAGCACTCGACCGAGACCATTAGTAGATATTTTTCGAAAGGACTTACATCACTTTTGTTACTCTTTGCTGAGGTTATAAAGCCCATGGACCCTCAGTTCAGAGAGATTCCGGCCGAGATTAGAAGTGATGCTCGTTACATGCCATTCTTCAAGGATTGCGTTGGTGCAATTGACGGGACACATGTAGATGCGAGGATACCCGTAGAAGATCAAGTCCGGTATATAGGACGTCACGACACAACGACGCAAAATGTAATGGCAGTCTGTGATTTTAATATGTGCTTTACATTTGCATTGGCTGGATGGGAGGGCACTGCTCATGATAGCCGCATCTTCGCACGCGCATTGGGAGATAATAGATTAAATTTTCCGCATCCCCCGCAAGGTACACAAATCAATATTTTTAAAATCATTTAAATTTTTTATTCCACATAATGTTTGGGTGTTTAACATACCGAATAAATGCAGGTAAATTTTATTTGGTGGATGTTGGATACCCGTTGAAGATGGGTTATTTGAAGTCGTATCCTGATACACGATATCACTTGGCAGACTATGTCCGTGGTAGTCAGCCTGTTCATGGAAGGCAAGAACATTTCAATAAGGCGCATTCATCACTTCGCAGTGTTATCGAGCGTACGTTTGGAGTGTGGAAGAAGAAGTGGCACATTCTGAGCAAAATGCCACAATATACCTTCAAGAAACAGCGGTCCATAGCGCTAGCCACAATGGCTTTGCATAACTTCATTCGTAGACATCCTTCTCGCTGGGACCCTGAGTTTAATGTTTGTGATGCGGATGAGTCTTCTTACGTTCCCTTAGAGGATGAAAACCCTGCGGCAGAGGATGGCATTGAAAGCGATGTGGGTGATGCTGCTGGAGCTGAATATATGTCTACGGTACGAGATAGCATTGCCGAAGAAATATACAGGGCGCGTCGGTAAAAATTCGAACTTTATCTGGTTAAATAATTTACAGTATTTAAATATTCATACCAATTGATGTGTATAAATTTTCTTCAAACAGGTGATCACAAAGGATTGGAGAGAGCAATCAACGGACATTGGAAGTCAATTTACATTTATCAGTTATTTTGTGTTATTTAGACCTATTTTTAAGAATGATATGAAAGACTCTTATTATCAGTTGTTTTTACTTATTCTCTGCGTTAAAATATTTATGTATTTTAAAGTAAAAAAAACAGCTTCCAAAAGCTGTTCATCCAAACAGCTAAATTAGAAAATTGCTCTTCAAAGCGCACTTCTGCACAAAACACCCAAACACTCTGCAGCTTTTCAAAACTGCTCCCCAAAGAGCTCTTTCAAAACAGCTCTATCCAGACAGCAGCTTTTTAATCCGCCAGAGCTGTCCCAAACAGAACCCTAGACTCCTAGTGCAATACTAAAAAAAATCTCACGGGATTTAGTAGAATTTTTAAATAGGCACACATTAAAGTATGATTACCAAACACGATGATCCTTGAATAATAGATAACAGAAGATGAGTGTGAAAATGACATTAAAGTAATTTATAGTTTGTATTAAAAAAAATCTCCCTAAAGTTAGATAGACATTTAAAGTGTGGTTCTAATTTTGACATCGTCATCAACAGATTTATCCGAACTAATGGGACAAGCTTATGAATCATTATTTTCCATTAGTTCTTGTTCAGCATAAAAATCATCTAAAACAATTTTTTTTCCAAGATATATTTAGTCTACTCATTCTTATTCCTAATTCTTCGACACTGTCTATTTGATATCCTTTTAACTTTGGTGTGCATTCCCAAACAACAATGTACATTCCCAAACAACATAAATTTACTTTCATAATCTTATATCACTTCCATTATTCATTCCATATTTTATCATTTCTAATTTTGTTATATTCATCACAGAATTTGCATTCTTTCCAAACACACAAACTAAATATCAACAACTTCTTAACAACCTAACACTAGTGATTCATATCCACTTCCAACCCAAAAAATTAACATTTTTCAGACACATAAGAAAAGGCATAAATGCCACGGGGTCAGGAAGAGAAGTTGGCTTACATTCATGTGATAAAGAAACCCAACCCCTTGAAAACAAAAACACAAAAGCTTAATCAAGTTTTCATCATAAACTCAAGTCAACCATCTAAATATTTTGGTTAAGTGCAGTCTGCATGCCCAAATAGATGCCTGATCTCGGAAGGAAGTGGCAACCGAAATCGTCTCCTATCATTTGCAAGCAAATCCCTTACATGATCGTCAAATATTCTTCTTATCCCAGAGCAATAGTATCAGAACAATTCCTAACCATCTTTTAATGCAAATCAACCTAAAGTTACCATCAATGTCTCCATCCAACTCTATGCAAATAATTAAATTACTTACACGATGTTTACTGAATGACAATTAAAGTGAGATCTCCTGTTGAGGATGGAACTTCACCTTCTTCAATGGAGGACTGCTTTCAACAGGAAGCAATGAGGCTGAAATCAATATCTTTAGCAGTTGAGAGCGCCTGCAACCAACAATTAGCACAAATCTAAGCAAACGTGCATTGCCATTCAGAAGAAATCAGAAGAAATAGGTCAATGAATCCCAGCAAATAAACTCAATTCCCATTACAAGCACTAGCACGCCGACGGACTCCCCGCAGAAGCCCCAAACCAAACCCTAAACTTAATAAAAGAAACTTAAAAAAAACTCGTAAAGTGATCGAATAAAGGTTCGAACACATGCTCACGAGCAACGGCGACTAAAACAAACTCCGATTTTAGATCTTCACGAGAAAGACGGAAGGGTCGGCTCAAATTGATTACAAATCGCACCGATAGGATAAGAAACGAAGGGGGAAATAACGTGGGAGAGCCACGTACCTCGGAATAAAGATTGACGACGTAGATGGCGGTGGAGATACGTGGTTGATGATTGTCGGCTAGGGTTGTCTGTGTGGAAGTCGTGCGCGCTCGATCGCCGTCCTCCAGCCGTTGGCTCCGTCGCCGGGATCGGAGTAAGAGGGGAAGGGATAGCGAGAAACAGACGTGGGGAAGGAGACCTAGGCACGTCTGGAGAAGACACGGGCGCAGTAGCTTTTCTGCTGAAAGGGGGAGGTAATGGGTGAGAGATTGGAGAAGAGTGAGAAGTACTACTGCCTCGTCGAAAATGGGCGGCTTTTTACGCCACCGCGGCGATGCTTCAGCGGCGGACTGTCGTCCCTATTTTTCTTACAGAGGAAGGAATAAACTAGAACACTTCCTATGAAGTTGAACCGGGCAATCGATTTTCTGAAATATAAAATAAAATGAGTTTTTGGCACTTCACTTGGGGGTAATGATTTTGACAAAATAGATGATGAATTTGATTTTCTCTTATGGAAATAATGAATTTTGACTATTTATACATCAAAAACGGTGTCTGAATATGGGAGAAAAAGACCCGGAAAGGTGATGACGTTTAATTTTTTTGATTGAAAGATGAGAAAGTCGATATGAGAGCTAATTGGTTTAATTAATTTTTGTGAAGAAGATATATATGAATTTTGCTAAGATAGCTGCAATCAATTTTGATCCTGCCAAATCCACATTTTTTTAGTCATAGTTTCTTCGAAATCTATGAAAAAAACACTATCGTCATCTTCAGCACGATATAAAATGACATTTTATTAACTTAAATTTTGTAATCATGTTTATTTTACTAGTGTCTCCTTTATTCACCCTCAGAGTACATAAGATCAAAACCAATGAATTTTGACTACGTATTTCTCAATCTTGTTGAACGATTTGGGTTTCCCTTGTTGAAATTCTCATTCTCTGCAGTAGGAACTCGAGTCCACACTTTTTTTTGAGTTGTTTTAATTCGAAATTCTCTTACTTTGAGGAAGAATTTTCATATACTCTTAAGGGTGTTGACAAATGATGACGTCAATGAGGTCAGTCGAATGTTTAAATACTGATGATAACACTTTACACTTTTATTACAACTCATACTTTTTAGCAAGCATGTCATCTTAAACATTTTCATTGCAATCAATTTTTTTATTTATTTACTTCGTCGCACAAATATTTAATCCGAACATCTGAACCAACAAATCAAATTGGAATTGTTGATACCATTTATATTCTAACATCTCAAATTATTGAAAAGTTAATACTATCTATATTGCAATAAAAAGCAGGCCAGCTCACGTAACATTTCATTTGTTCTGAAAACTGATTAAATATTGAGCTCAGATGTCTCTAAATAGATAAGTTTTAATAAGTAACAATTCATTTTTATGACCCAACTGTGATATCTCTACATGTGTAAATTTTGGTATAGACATCGATCATAAATTGCCTTTTAAATCCCCCCTAGTCAAACTTTCTGGATCCGCCTCTGCATTTCGAATCTTAAAAATTGATATTTTGCAACATACACATGTCAAAATTTGAAGAGTATGTCTGGATAGCACCAAAAATACTCATTCAAGTGTATTTAGGTCCGTAGACCGGATATCACGAATAATCTGGAGTGCAAAGTACCAAAATGATCATTTTTTGTGCTTTCCAGACCTAAATATCCATGAAATTTCGTCATGATGGTGCAAAGTGCCCGAAATTAGTAATTAGGGGGGAGGCAAAGTGCCAATTTTAAAGAATTTGTGTGCATAGTGTCAATGACCAATATTTCGGAGATGCAAACTGCTAAAGACCCAATATAAAATAGTATTTCAATATATCGCTATATCTTACAATTAATTATAATTCAATGTGGTTCCCTTTTCTTTTTGGAAATTTTTTTAATGTGTTGCTCTCATCTACAATCATTATGTGTTAAGCGTTTTTCAGGCTGTCGGTTCTTGCAAAAATCGTGATTGATTGAAACACGGGTGTATATTAATAAATAAGGTCGTATTTTAATATGGCCTTATTTCGTCAAAAAATGCCCTGTCGTTGGATCATAGATCGGCTGATTGCACGAGTAACGCATCATATTTAAGATGCTAGAACGTACCTAATGTTGGAACCACGAAAATCGGTCCCTCTGTTCAAACTTGGGGGTGACCAAAGCATACTGATTTAGTGATCACATCGCGTGAGACTTGGCGAGAAGAAGGTGGAGAACAAAAAAATAGCTCTGGACTGCCTACAAACAAAACTCGTGTGCTGCAGCAAGTAGGTTCCGCCACACACCTAGAAGTCTCTAGGAACTTCCCCTCTTAAAGTCATTGCTGAGCTTGGTACAAGGGAGGTGGATAGAAAACTCACCTCCATAGGGGGAGGTCAAGGGGTCTCTCCAACTTGTGCCTTAGGGTCCTATTTATAGGCAAACTCCAATCCCGGGGCATAACAGTCTTTTTGGCCTGCAAGAGCTCGTTGGGCACGTGGCTGCCTGGAATGACGAGATTGCCTCGCAGCTAGTATGGCGAGGTCGTCGCACGAGCTGGTAAAACGAGGTCGCCTTGCAGATGGTATAGCGAGGTCGCCTCGCGAGTGCCTACTCGCCTGGTCGGCTCGAGCCTTCCCTCCCTTGGGGCGAGTTGGGTTGAACTCGACGAATTGGGCTTGTGCACCTAAATGTTTCTCCTTTTAGTTGCTCACATTGTCTACAAGAACACAATGGGGTCAAATATATTGTTGTAATTGTAAGTGATCACTTGCGCACTGATTGCCCCAAAGTCAACAATCACCTCCTCCGACACAACAGTTTTGGGTATCTGCCTCGGCCTAGGTGGTTTTCCTTGGCTTGTTCGCACGACCTCCCATTTGGGGGTGATAGCGGACTCCTTTCGTTGTCTGTCATGTCCGCGAAATCTCCCCTCGAAGAATGCTCGCGGACTCCTTTTGATGTACGTTATGTTCGTGTCGCCTCCCCTCCATAATTGTTCACGTACTCCTTTTGGTGACCACTTGGCCTCCCTTTTGGACAGCCCGAGATTCTTGAGTCTGCACGTTCGGTAGCCCCTGATTTCTATAAATAGTTGCCAGATTTAGACCAAGGGAAGGCATGGACGAGGGGCAAGGAGTTACAAGCTCTGTAAGAGTTCAGGCGAAGTCTATGCAAGAAGGTGGGCAGACACTCCATTATGGTCACAGGAATAGCTTGGGCAACCTCTCCTCCGAGACATCGAGTTCTCTCTAGCATGAAGTATTTTTACTATTTTCTACATGTAATCTGAATTTGATGTAATCCGAGCATTCAACCAACAAAATCACCTGCAATAAAGAGTTGTAATTGTGAGAAATTTTGTGTAGCTATCCACGACACCCCTTCTTCCGCTTATTCATTGATCATGACCTAAAGTAACCGTCCACTCAATAGTTACCCATTATTCTTTCGTTCGAGCGACGTAGAGTTGATGACATTTTTGACACCAGCATGTACTACCACTCGCAAAAAAATTATATAAATTTATTTTAAAAATTCTCATAAAAGCATTTTATATAGTTGATAAAGATTATTTATGAAACATTTTTTGTCTCAAGTTTAAACCACCTTTTTGTTGAAACAACAAGTTGATATTTTTATTAGAATATGGTTTAAATAAATAATTATATTTTAATTTAAAATTTCAATTTGAGATCAATTTAAAGGCTAAGATTAGTTTCATGATATAAGGACAAACCTCTCCTTAGAACTATAATTTATGGCGATTGATATGGGCAAACCGAAATTGGATACGTGCAAACCAATTTTACGTGCAAACCAAAATATTATAAGTGCAGACCAAATTATTACGTGCAAACCGAAATTAAAGTTTAAAAATAATCAGAATTTAAATTATCAAAACTTGAAATACTGCCCCATCGAAAATGTCGACTGTATGCTGCATGTGCGGCGATCGGGCGCCAGGGGAATTGATGTAGAATTGGTGTAAAATCTCCTATTTTTAGTCATAATCTCACTAATGCCTAAGTATATCATGTCTTTTCTTATAGCTTCATTCTACTTCTAATCAACACATTTGAGGATTTAATTACTAACCAAAAGTTCGTAATATCAAAAAAAGTTTTCGTAGGTGTTCTATGTTTCATATATTCTGTTTGCTTATGTTAATGTTGTTGAACTAGAGGACCTCGTTCTATTTCCACAAATCCCTTTAAGTTTTCCGTAAAGTTATAGATACGTTTTTGAGATTCTCACCACAGTATTGTTCATTCTTATGCTAGGAGAAAGACACTGAAAAAATATTTTATGGACTTGATGATGTTATGCCTGGAAATGATATCATTATCGTACGCGTCAACCCGGGGCCAATTACCCATGTTTATTTCAAAGGTTCTATTGTTCATTTCTAGGAGCTTATACCATTTGTCCTTATATTGCAACTGTAGGTTGAAGGTGAGATTGATAAGCTTTCTATGGAAGAGGCTGGGTATCAGAACTGTTTAAGTGTTCCGAATGGGGCAGTATCAAAAGTTTCTGAGAAAGTACCATCGAAGATGTCGACTGTATGCTGCATGTGCGGCGATCGGGCGCCAGGGGAGGCGGGGAAGGGGCGGGGGCGGCGGTGCGGGGAGCGTTGGTGCAGGGAGCGGATTGATCGGGTGCCAGGGAAGCAGGGAAGGGGCGGGATCGGGTGCCTGGCGAAGGGGCTGGAGCGGCGGGGAAGGGGCGGGAGCGGCGGGGAAGGGGCGGGAGCGGCGGGGAAGGGGAGCGTTGGTGCAGGGAGCGGCCGGATCGGCGCCGGGGGAAGCGGGGAAGGGGCGGGATCGGGTGCCAAGCGGAACGGGGAAGCGGCGGGATCGGCTCAAGGGATGAGGGGGAATGGTTTGCCCTGAGCCATTTTATTAGGATTCATATAATACTTTTTAACTTACTTTTTCGGTTTGCACCTAGCCAATTTCGGTTTGCCCATATCAATGGCCTAATTTATAGTATAGATTAAGGCTCCGTTTGGGGGGACTTATTTTCACCGGTCAAGCGGTTACGACCGCATGAACCTGACCTTAATTAAGGCCCGGTTCTTGCGGTCGTAACCGCTTGACCGGTGAAGCAAAGATCCGGTACATGCGGTCATAACCGCTTGACCGGTAAAAATAAGTCCCCACAAATGAAGCCTAAATGTTCCTGAGGCTCCGTCTATTTTGCCCATAAAAATGAGCCTGAAAGAAATTATATTCTTCTCTATCTTTATTTTTATATGCTCTTCCATTGTAGAATGAAATTTGTTTGCCTTTTCAAATTTGTTGTTGAGTTATATTAATTTTATTTCACGGGATACAACTTTTCTCTTTGGCTGGGTATAATTGTTGGGCGCGTGTGGATATCATCCCCCTAATTTTTACTCTAAAAATGGTCATTTGTGTCTAGACCGGAAAGAAGAGAAGCAAATTGAAGATTGTGTGATACAAACTAAGTACCAAGAACAAAGAATTGTTGTTTTTATCTTCACATGCAAATATCAAATTGAGATGCAAATAAATTTAGGTAATTTCATAGGCAAATCTATTTTATATAGGTGAAAACCGACATTTAAAATAAAAACTTTTAAACAATTAATAAGTATTTAACAGTAGGAAAAGATAGGGGTAAACCATTATCCCACATCATGCTTGCAGGAGCGACTCCTCTCGTGCAAAATCGTAAAATAGCGCTTCACAGTCGACGATATGGACTTAGGCCCTAAGTATTTTTCTCATCATACCTAACAAGTAAAGGCCAATCTTTTTATTGTTATTTACTTTGCGTTATGGACTTAGGCCTTGTTTGGAGCACCATTTGGGCTCTGGCATGGTGACAACAGGGGCGAACCAAACGAACGCGACGGCGTTTGGATCTATCTGCCACAACGCTGAAGCATTCTGTTCGGACTAGTGCTGGAGGCTCAAGTCTGATGTTGCTGTTGAACTTTCCGGATCTTGGAATGAGCAAGGGTTATCTCAACTTAGAATGTTAAACACAACCAGAGACACATGCAGTAACAAGAATCTTTATTGATCACAGCAATCTTCTTACAATGCGAGACATACATGGCGAAATATGATTTCGCTAATGTACCAAGCAGAACAAAATACAAGGCAAATCTAACCGCGCGGACTCAAGGAGTAGCCGTCGATTCTACTACTTCATTACGAAGTCCGCACAGACCGCCTAATCCGCCTAGTCCGCCAAACCGCGAACTAACCGAGCGGACAGACCGTTATTCCAAAGCAAGCTCTACGCCAATCAGCAAGCCGCCTAGCTGCCTGACCGCGTGATCTGCTGCTGCCGAACTGAACAGGCCACCTGAAGCAGATGACTTATTAAACCCCGAAACAAAGTTGCCAAAGAGAAAACCGCCTGATCGCTGTCCGCGACCTGCTGTTTACCGTCTGTTGCTTAACCGCAGAGTCTGCACTGTCCCTGACCGCAATCAGAGTCAAGTCTTGGCTTTCCAGCGCTATCCGCACAACCTGCACAACACAAACCGGTCAACTCCATTAACCCGAGCAGATACCAAAATCCAGTACGCAGCAATTGTTCGCAGGCTCACTTACTGTTTATTCACTCTTCTTGACGTGACGGAGGGGTCCTATTTATAGGCATGATGAAGAGTGTGGTCACCGCCCTAGCCGATAGGATCACCGCCACCAACTCGTGACGAACACCAAGCAGTCCGATTAGTCTGCCGCGACTTGTGCGATAGCCAGCCCGCCTCAGCATCACCAAGGCCGGACTGACTTCCCAGTCCGCCTTGTCGCCAAAGGCCCTTCAGACTTGGTCGGCATCCCGCAAGACTCTGCATCAACATCGCCTGTCCGCCATCCCACGGAGACCGCACAGTCCGCTCCCCCCAAGTTCGCAGCCAAGGCACCAAGCCAACTGCCAAACTCAGCGGACAATGAAAGCAGTCCGCCCGCCTTGCGAACACAACATCAGTCCGCATAACTCCGAGTACGCAGCTAGGCATCAAGCTGACAGCTGCCGGACTCAGCGGACAAGACTCTAGTCCGCGCGCCGAGGAGGACACTTCTCCAGTGTATATTCATCAAGCATGCAGCCAACCCAAAAAAGGCAACACCTGCCGAGCTTGGCGGACTGAAAAGCAGCCCGCACACTACTGCGTGATATCCCTGGACTGAGCCAACCATGGACTTGATTCAGAACCAACCAAGTCCACACCACTGGCCACCAGGGTCAGTCCGCACTTACTGGCGGACACTGGTACCAGTCCGTCAAGCTCGACGAACTCCAGTATCAATCCGCTCTAACCGGCGAACCCTGCGGCTACCACCAGACGCACCACAAGAGCTATACCAAGGCATCTGCCATGCTGGTCTGCCGAGCTCCAGTATAGTCTGTACCTTGCCGGACTCCGCGGATAAAGGAGCTATCCGCTTGGTTACCATCTGGGAACATCCTGCTATCTGAGCAAAAGTCGGTCTGGCTGGCCGCCTCCTCTGTTCGCACAGACCGCGCGAACAGACCGTCAAGGCCGCCACATCCAGCATATCTGCTGACTTGATTAACTGCCAGTCCTATCCGCGCAGTCCACGCAAACAGATCGCCCTAGTTGCCTGACCATCAGCTAACCGTTACCTTATTGCTGACCTGCTTATCCGCCTATCTAACCCGCACAGGCCGCACGGATAAAACTGCCAAGTCGCGCAATCTGCCACTTTCACTTCATAATTTTCAACACTCCCCCTTGAAATGAGAAGTGGTAATCAACCCCAGTTGTTCCCGTAATCTTTCACCTGATCCCTCTGATAGTGCCTCCGAGAAGATGTCCAAGACATAGTCCTCACCTTGCCTAACCTTGACCATAAGGGATCCCTCCAACATCTCTCAAAAGGAGTCATGCTTCCCTCTGCCTTCTTTAGCTTTGACTTCCACTTATCTGTCACAGGAGTATCACCAACGACCTTGGGCACAAGGTCCCAAGCCTCGTATCCCTTGAGAATATTAACCTCCTCAACCTTGGTGTCAACCGCCTCCTTTACTCCAGTGGTGTCCTCATAGCTTGAAGATCCTCGCTCGATCTGAGGGCCTGCAAGAAAACATGAGATGAAGCTCACCGAGTTTCCTTCACTGTATCGAGCTGGTGGGTTGGTGATCCTCTTCGATCTCCGAATACCTTGATCACGGCTAACCACCTCCGCTGCAACTCCTGAACCAGGTCCAATTCCGGGCAAACCTGGAGCATAGCTCCCCTTGCTATTTGAACAAGAAGCCACTGCCTTGGAACTAGAAGCACCCGGAGCATCGCTCCCCCTGCTTCTTGAACCACAGGCACCTGGAGTACAACTCCTCTTGCTTCCTGAACCAGAAGGCACCATCTTCGAACCAGAAGTACCTGGAGCATCGCTCTCTCTGCTTCCTGAACTTGGCGTCTCTGCCCTGGATCTAGAACAGCTTGGAGCTCCTGGTGACTCGGGCAGCTTCAACTGTACCTTTGCAGCAGCCTCCTCATGCCCATCATCTAACCTTCTCACCTTTAGCTCAACATGTGAACTATCCCAATATGATGTCAGCTCATCGAAGACAATGTCTCTCGACACGATGAACTTCTTCATTACTGGATCCATGCACCTCCATCTCCTATTCCACTCATCATACCCAACAAAGACTGGCTTCGTCTTGAGAATACCAGGAGATTGTACATAGCAGGTAGACCCAAACACTCGAAAGTGCTTCACACTGGGCTTTACCCCGAACATCAGCTCATATAATGTCTTCACGTTGATTGGATCTAGAGGCATCCGATTGATAACATGTACTGCGCAGGCCATCCCTTCCGCCCAAAAGGTCTTAGGAACGCCTTTGCATCGAAGCCAACACTTGCAGGTCTCCGTCAACGAACGGATCATCTGATCTGCAACACAACCTTGTTGCGAAGTATCTCCACAAGAGAGCTCTCTCCAAATGTCATGCTTTCTGCAGAAGTTAATGAACTCGGCAGAACCGAAATCACCTCTGATTCCTGCTCTCAACTTCTTGATCCGCAAGCCAAACTGACCCTCCACAAGCTTCTTGAACTCCACAAACAAGCGAAACATGTTCGACTTTGATGAAATCACCAAAATACATTTATTTCATAGCATTTTATGATTAATTTTATTTAAGTACTATGCTTTTCATAGTATTGTTATTTGTTTGCATGTGTAGGTCGTAATAAAGAGAAAGTTGGAGAAAAGTATCGTGACTAAAAGAATGAATATTGAATACGCAAAGACGAGCTAAGCACTGCACAACCAAAGATTACGAATAGACGGTCAAGACAAATAGAATTAAACAGTGTCTACTTGATTTGCACTGATTTAATCAACAATGGCGTTGATTTAATCAGCACCTTGGCGCTGATTTAATCAGCACCAATAGTGGCGCTGATTTAAATCAGCGCCTAATAATGGCGCTGATTTAATCAGCGCCTTGGCACCAAAACGCCAGCCTTTAAGGCTGGCGTGAATTAAAAAAAAAACGCCAGCCTTAAAGGCTGGCGTTATCATTATTTGAGGGGGGCAATTTTGCCACTTTTTGAGAGTTTTTTTGGCCGAAAATTTCAAATTATGAAATGAGAGTTTTTCTATAAATACTCCTCTCAAAGTGAGGAAGAGAGATCAGATTTTGGGGAAGTTGAAAGTGAGAGTTTGCTTGCATTTTATTTGTGAGTTTTTGAGAGACATTGTATGAGAGGAAGAAAATTTGGAGGAACTTCGCGTATGCTCCTCGCATAGTTTTGTAAGTTTTATTATTCGATCAATAAAATTATTTTTTTACTTTTATTCTCTTATATGATGATCTCTCATATAATTTATGTAAATCAAATCATGAGCGAGTAGTCTCATCTTGTTTTGGGTGTGTACAACCCATATTCGACGAGGGAGGGCCCTACCACCGCCAGGTCATCAAAAGTCAAAGTCAACAAGACAAGGTGGGGATCCAGACCAGCACCCCGGGCCGCGGAAGGTTCGGGCGAGTATGGCGAGTTCCCCAGGCCAACTCGCCAGGTGGCGACTATGGCCAGATGCTCGCCTCTTCAAGGCGAGCTCCCCGGGAAAGTCGCCAACTCGCCAGGGGGGTATAAGTAAGACCCCCCCTTTTTTTGGTCTTCCCTATAAATAGGACCCCAGGGGTACGAAGGAGGGGCATCAAGCAATTCTCGGCCTGAGCCCTCGCGAGTTCCAGCAACTGCCCTTGACTCGTTATTGCTCGGCTCGCCTCCGTCGTACCTAGCTCGGCCAATCTGGTTGAGAAGGGGTTGCTTCTCCAAAGCAACTGGGTACGTGGTGGGACCTTCCCGCCGTAGCAGCCTGGGGTCTTGTTTGCGCAATTCGTTCTTGTTTCCTGACCAGAGATCATCTTCCCGACTGGTCGACCAGTAACTTCAGATTGCCTAGTCTGATTTCTGAGGTTGAGAATTTCTCGGCTTCAACACTTGGTGCGGTGAGCGTGGATAGCGACCGAAGAAGAAAGTCGTGGTTGGAAGATGGCCGATGGTGGAGATCGGGGCGAGTTGGGAGGTAACTCGGCGGGAGCTGGAGTCCCGGGGCAAGGTAGCGAGTATGTGACAGTGGCGGCTTTTGCAGAGTTCGCGAGGAGAGTGGAGAAGGCAATACTCGACGGGTTGTCCAATCTGCCGGAGGTGACGGCGACTTCTCCCCGTCGCCGGACACCCCCGGGCGAGGAGCTACCAACTCGGCGAGCAGGGAAGGAGCCCGCTTGGGCGAGTGGAGAGCAGGTGATCCCGCCGTGACATCACCCGACGAGTAGTCAAGGAATCCGGTTTCGAGATCCAGAACTCTCGGCGAGGTATGGAGATACTCGCCGATGGAGCGAGTATGACTGCTCGAGCGGAGAGGATACTCGCCGCCGCCAGGAAGGGAGGAGCCCCTTTTGCGACGAGATCCTCGCGGCCCTCGTCCCCGACAACTTCAGAGAGCCGGTCCTCTCGTACTACTCCGGCAAGGACGACCCGGTGGGACATCTTCAGTGGTTTGAGGATGTGGTCTCCATTCGCAACATGTCCGATGCTCTCAAGTGCCGGCTCTTCTCCATTACCTTCAAGGGTAGCGCGAGAGATTGGTTCCACCAGCTGCCAGCCGGGTCAGTTTACTGCTTCTCAGATCTGCGAAGGGGCCTTTTAGCAAGGTTTGCGACGTCCAAACGGAGGAAGAAGGAGGCGACCGCCCTCTTCAAGATCGTGCAGGGGCAGCACGAGAGTTTGGGCCGGTACATCGATCGATTCCAGGAGGAGGTGCTGGAGGTGGAAGAGGTAGACGGGTTCACCTTGATGGTAGCCCTCAAGTTCGGGCTGAAGCAGGGTCTGTTCAACATGGAGTTGGGGCACAGGCCGCCCAAATCGTTCGAGGAGATGGTGGAGAGAGCCAATGTGTTCATCCAGGGAGAGGAAAGGAACAAGGAGTTCCTGGCACGGCTCGATGGAGACCGACCGCTTGGGCAAGACAAGGGAAGATTGCTGGAGAGGGAGAGGGCGTCGGAGAGGCGCAACGACAGGAAGCAGGAGAGGCCGCAGGAGAAAGAGGAGAAGAGAGAAAGGGGAAGGGAGATCAGAAAGGTGGAGAGGCAGGAGAGGCGGGAGAGGCCTCGAAAGCAGGAGGATAGGAGGCCCGTCGGAGGTCGAGAGGCGAGGAGCGAGGAGAGAAGATTCCAGTACCCGAGGGATCGCCCCCAGTGGAGGCGGCCCATCCGTCAGGAGGAAAGGAGGGCTTACAACCCTCGGGAGCAGGGAGGAGGAAGAAGGGAAACCATGGCCATCACACAGCGAGCCGCTAAGCGCCGGCGGAAGGAGAGGCAGCAGGAGAGGAGGCAGGAAAGGCAGCAGGAAGCGGCGATACCCCTCTACTGCGATATCCATCGAGTGGAGGGGCACGGAACCTTGGCTTGCCCTGAGTTCTGGGAAGCAAGGAGGAGGATGGAAGCAACGGCGGCCGAGAGGGAGCAGCCGCAGCAGGAGGCCCAGGTTGGGCAGGTGGCCTACCAGGCACCGCAGAGAAGGAGGAACGAAGACAGGATCGACCAAGGAGGAAGGGGGAATGTCATTCCCGGTCCGGGAGGTGGGCACGTCGGAGTAATCAACGGAGGGGCGGGGCTAGGAGCTTTCCGCAAGGGAAGTCTCCACCAAATCTACAAAAGGAGCGTCGCTTCGACGTCTCAGACCCCCCCTCCCTTGAACGAGATCACCTTCTCGGAGGAAGACATGCTCTGGAACGAGAACCCCTTCCATGACGCCCTGGTGATTCAAGCGGCAATCGAGGACTTCACCGTCGACCGAATCCTTGCGGATAACGGGAGTTCGGTGAATGTCATCTTCAAGAGAACCTTCGTCGGCCTTCAGGTGGAAGCGTCCCGGGTTCAGGCAGCGGATGGGCCCCTCTTCGGCTTCTCCGGGGAGAAGAAAGAGGTGGAAGGAGGAGTTGAGTTGCTGGTCACCCTCGGGGGAACTTCGATCCGATGCCGCTTCGTCATCGTCGACGCACCCAGCGGTTACAACGCCATCTTCGGACGGCCCCTCATCAACTACTTCAAGGCCGTCCCTTCATCATATCATCAATGCCTGAAGTACTGCAGGGACGACGTCCAAGTCAGGATCAGGGGAGATCCCAGGGCCTCCAGGGAATGCTACCTGAATGCGGTCAGCACCATCAGCTGGATGGGCGACGCAGAAAGGTTGGAAAGCATGATGGAGCTGGAAGAGGGCCTGCAAGCTGCCGAGGAGCTGGAGGAAGTGGAGGTGATCTCCCTGAGAGGAAAGCCGGAGCTGCTGAAGATCGGAGGAGCCTTGCCCCCGGGAGGGAAGGTGGAGATAGCTGCCTGCCTACAGGAAAATGCGGACGTTTTCGCATGGAGCGCCGCCGAGATGCCAGGGATTGATGCTGATGTTGCCTGTCATCGCCTCAACCTGGATCCAGCGACGACCCCCGTCCGTCAGAAGCAAAGGAAGAGCGCCGCCACTCTAGCGGGACCCATCCGGGAGGAAGTAGGGAAGCTGCTGGAAGCAGGTTTTGTTTCGGAGATCCAGTATCCAGGCTGGGTCTCCAATGTTGTAATGGTAAAGAAGTCCAGAGGGGGCTGGAGGTTATGTATCGACTTTTCATTGTTGAATAAAGCTTGCCCGAAGGATTGTTATCCCCTGCCCCAGATCGACGCGCTGGTTGATTCCGCCGTCGGATTTCCTGTGATGAGTTTCCTTGATGCTTTTTCAGGATACCATCAGATCCGGATGCATCCCCCCGATTGTCGCGACGTTTCCTTCATCACCAGCGACGGGTGCTATAGCTACAAGATGATGCCCTTCGGGCTCAAGAACGCTGGCGCGACATATCAAAGAATGATGGATCACGTCTTCAGGGAGCAAAAGGGGCGGAATCTGGAAGTCTACGTGGATGACCTGCTCGTTAAGAGCAGGAGCGCCGCGGAACACGTAGCGGATCTGACAGAGACCTTCGCCACCCTGAGGAGGTACAAGATGCGGCTCAACCCGGCCAAGTGTGTTTTCGGCGCGGGAAGGGGGAAGTTTCTAGGGCACCTCCTTACTCCCCTAGGGGTGGAGCCTAACCCCGACAAGGTGAAAGCCATCGTGGAGATGGCATCCCCGAGGGATTCCAAGGAAGTTCAAAGGTTGACCGGAAGGCTGGCAGGTCTTAGCCGGTTTCTCTCCAGGGCCGGAGAAAAGTGTTCCCCTTTCTTCAAAGCCCTTCGGGGGAACCAGAAGTTCGAGTGGACCCCGGAGTGCGAGGAGGCCTTCGTAAAGCTCAAACAACAGCTGACTCGAGCTCCTCTCCTTCAGGGTCCGCAGGGCGGCGAGGACCTCTTGCTCTACCTAGGGGTAGGGGCTGAAGCAGTCAGCTCGGTGTTGGTCCGAGAGGAGGGAAAGAAGCAACTTCCAATCTACTACGTGAGCCGGGTGCTAAGGCAAGCCGAAACGCGGTACCCCATCCTGGAGAAGTTAGTCTTTGCCCTGGTAGTTTCGGCCAGGCGACTCCGTCCATATTTTCAAGCCCACTCTATCAAGGTAGTCTCCGACCATCCCTTGAGGAGTATCTTGGACGGAGTGGAGCACTCCGGCAGGCTCGCCAAGTGGGCTGTGGAACTGAGCGAGTTCGACATCTCCTACCCCCCAAGGGTCGCGATCAAAGCACAAGCCGTGGCGGATTTCCTGGCCGACTTCTCGGTCGAGGTCGAGGCAGACACGGATGTCTCTCGGCCGGTCCCCTGGAAGATGTTCGTAGATGGCGCGTCAGGGAGACACTCCGTGGGAGCCGGGGTGGTGCTGGTTAGTCCTCAGGGGACCAGGATTGAGCAAGCCGTCAAGATCCATTTTCCGGTCACTAACAATCAGGCAGAGTACGAAGCCATGGTGGCTGGCTTGCGACTCGCCAAGGAACTGGCAGTCAGAGATATCAGGGCTTTTACCGATTCCATGGTGGCGGCATCTCAGATTCGGGGAGAGTTCGAAGTCCGAGATCCCATCTTGCAGCAATATCTGGTTAAGGTCAAAGGCTTGATCGGAGGGTTCCGATCCTTTCACGTCGAGCACGTGCCCCGAGAACGCAACTCCGAGGCAGACAATCTTGCGAAATACGGCCCTCGGGCTGGGGGAACCGCCATCGAGTTGTTCCGACCATCCATCGAAGAAGGCGAGTCGATGGAGATCGATCAGCGGGCCTCGTGGAGAGATCCGTTCATCACGTTCCTGGCGACAGGCCGACTACCATCTGACGGGCAAGATCAAAGAAAGTTCCGGTATAAGGCCGCGTACTACTTGCTGCAGGACGGCGAACTCTATCGCAAAACCATTTCAGGCCCTCTGGCCCGATGCTTGTCAGAACTCGAGATTCCCCGGGTCCTCGAGGAGATACACTCAGGAGAGTGCGGCAGTCACTCCGGGACCCGCACCCTGGAGCAAAGGATTCTGAGGCACGGTTACTTCTGGCCGACCATCCGAAAGGACGCAGAGGCCTACTCCAGAAAATGCTCCCAATGTCAACTCTTCGCGCCCCTCGCACTCCAGCCGGCTCAGCAACTTCGCTCGATTACCGCTCCGTGGCCCTTCGCAATTTGGGGAATGGATTTGATCGGCCCGTTCCCTCAAGCTAGCGGGCAAAGGAAGTTTGTTCTGGTATTGGTTGACTACTTCACGAAGTGGATCGAGGCTAAGGCTCTGGCCAGGACCACGTCTCAAATCGTCAAAAACTTCATCTGGGGGGAGATCGCATGCAGGTTCGGGATCCCTCTGGCCATCATCACCGACAATGGGCCGCAGTTCGCCAGCCTGGAACTGGGGGACTTTTGTAAACAGTTGGGAACCGACCTTCGGTTCGCCTCGGTACATCACCCTCGTAGCAATGGGCAGGTAGAAGCCGCGAACAAGCTCATCATCAACTTGCTGAAGAAGAAGATCACCAATCTCAAGGGAATTGGGCCGAACAGGTCCCTTCCGTCCTCTGGGCCCTCAGGACCACCCCGAACTCAGCCACAGGGGAAACACCCTTCAAGCTGTCACACGGGTCCGAGGCGCTCATCCCGGTCGAATTTGAGGTGCATAGTCCAAGGGTCATCGCAGCCGAAGACGGAAGCGAGGAATGACGGTTAGAGAATGAAGAGGCTCAGAGGCTCTCCCTAGATTATGTGGAAGAGCTTCGGGACTTGGCCTCCATGCGTCAGGAGGAAACCAAGAGGCGCATGGCGAGACACTTCGACAAAAACGTCCGCTTGAAGAACTTCCTCGCGGGGGACTTGGTCATGAAGAAGGTGGACGCCGCTGGGCGGGGAGCCGCCGTAGGCAAGCTCCATCCCAACTGGGAAGGACCTTTCATCGTCCAAGAAGCCTTGACCGCAGGAGGCTATTACCTACAAGACCAAGCGGGAGAGCAGCTGCCTGGAACCTGGAGCGGGGATGATTGAAAAGATTTTACCCGTAACGGTAACTCATGTATCAATTTCTGTAAAAACTCTTAAATGAACAAAGAATGCGGGATTTCATCCTTTTGTGTTAAATATACCTCAAGGTTTCTGAGTGTTTCCATGGTCCGCCTCGTAGTCGACCTCGGGAGACAACGGTCGGTTTGTTCCTCATATATAGCCCAGTACGGATGATGGGACGATGCTTCGGGATTTTAAGCGCTCTTGTAAGACCGAGCCTCTGTATTGTCGGCCGAGATCAGCTCCCCCCTTGCATGTCGGCCTATGTCTCCCCGAGTGCATCTCTCTTCCGTCTGGAGGACCTGCGAGGAACAGATCTGCACCCTGATCTCCCGGACTCGAGGAGAGGCCGGCCTCGTAAAACACCCGGAAGAAGAACCTGCCAAAGACAGGGTATGGACGAGCCCGGAGGGCGGTGTGTGAATTCCGAGCGCGTTCGAAAAGGACCCTCGATGAACACCACCCCCATCCAGATCATACCTGTAAGCAACCTTCACTGCCGAATCGGGATGCGGGACTCCAACCCGTTCTCACTAAATAGCCTAGTTCGGACGATAGGACGAGGCTTCGGGACTTTAAGCGCTCTTGTAAGACCGAGCCTCTGCATTGTTGGCCGAGATCAGCTCCCCCATGTTACATGTCGGCCTAGGTCTCCCCGAATGCATCTCTCTTCCGACGGAGGAATTCTGAGGGACGGGTCTGGACACCAATCCCCGATTCGGCAGGATCAAGAGCGTCCCTTCAGGAGGAGTTTCTTTCTTGCCAAGATGTCTCTGGGATTAATCTCCAAAATGTGTAAGGACGCAGGATTTAATCCAAGACTTCGAGTTGAGCAGCGTCGTAAGACCGGTATCCCACGAGCTCCTCTCCTCGGGAATCGGCCGATCTCCTCGATTATAATCCAAGGCCTCGAGTTGAGCAGCGTCGTAAGACCGGTATCCCCACGAGCACCTCTCCTCGGGAATCGGCCGATCTCCTCGATTGTAATTCAAGACTTCGAGTTGAGCAGCGTCGTAAGACCGGTATCCCCACGAGCTCCTCTCCTCGGGAATCGGCCGATCTCCTCGATTATAATCCAAGGCCTCGAGTTGAGCAGCGTCGTAAGACCGGTATCCCCACGAGCACCTCTCCTCGGGAATCGGCCGATCTCCTCGATTGTAATTCAAGACTTCGAGTTGAGCAGCGTCGTAAGACCGGTATCCCCACGAGCTCCTCTCCTCGGGAATCGGCCGATCTCCTCGATTATAATCCAAGGCCTCGAGTTGAGCAGCGTCGTAAGACCGGTATCCCCACGAGCACCTCTCCTCGGGAATCGGCCGATCTCTCGATTGTAATTCAAGACTTCGAGTTGAGCAGCGTCGTAAGACCGGTATCCCCACGAGCTCCTCTCCTCGGGAATCGGCCGATCTCCTCGATTATAATCCAAGGCCTCGAGTTGAGCAGCGTCGTAAGACCGGTATCCCCACGAGCTCCTCTCCTCGGGAATCGGCCGATCTCCTCGATTTATATCCAAGGCCTCGAGTTGAGCAGCGTCGTAAGACCGGTATCCCCACGAGCTCCTCTCCTCGGGAATCGGCCGATCTCCTCGATTGTAATTCAAGACTTCGAGTTGAGCAGCGTCGTAAGACCGGTATCCCCACGAGCTCCTCTCCTCGAGAATCGGCCGATCTCCTCGATTGTAATTCAAGACTTCGAGTTGAGCAGCGTCGTAAGACCGGTATCCCCACGAGCTCCTCTCCTCGGGAATCGGCCGATCTCCTCGATTGTAATTCAAGACTTCGAGTTGAGCAGCGTCGTAAGACCGGTATCCCTACGAGCTCCTCTCCTCGGGAATCGGCCGATCTCCTCGATTGTAATTCAAGACTTCGAGTTGAGCAGCGTCGTAAGACGGTATCCCCACGAGCTCCTCTCCTCGGGAATCGGCCGATCTCCTCGATTGTAATCCAAGGCCTCGAGTTGAGCAGCGTCATAAGACCGGTATCCCCACGAGCTCCTCTCGGGAATCGGCCGATCTCCTCGATGACGAGAATGAGGGGCCTGCGGACTATGTTCGACGACTAAGCCCGGTTCAATTTTCGTCGCGCGCGAGCAGACGAGCGGATCTCGCGCGAGTAGGCGAGCGACCCATGCGGGGAGGCGAGCTGGAATCGCGCGAGTAAGAGACCTCCGGGGGGGTGCGAGTATGTCCCACACGCCACCCGCGCGGTTCTCAGCAGGTCCACGAGTATCCAGGTGCAGGGGCGAGTAGGTCCCGGCGAGCGGATGGGTGATGTCGGGACCATCCCCCTGCGACCTAGCGAGCGTCCCTCTCCGAGCCTATGAGCCTAGCGAGCAACATCCAGTCAAAGGAAAAACCAAAACTTTGTATAAGTCATTAAGTCAAAAATTTGATTTACAAAAACAATATCGGCGAGCAACTAGGACTCGTCGTCGCTAGTATCAGGCCGATATTCATCATCCCCAACATCGCCGATATCCGCAAAGTCGTCGCTCTCTGCGGTCTCGCCGCTGCTGCTTCCGCTGCCGCGCTGCTGCTTCCGCTACCGCTGCTGCTTCCGCTGCCGCCGCTGTCAGAATCACCGGAGCTGGTCGCCGACGACGCGCCATACGGCGGGACAGTCCCCTCGGCGAGCAGCTCGGGAATGAGCTCGTCGACAGTGAGCGGTTTCTCCCCCTCGACGAGCTGGCCCCCGAGCCTAAGGCGCGCGAGTATGACGTTCCCCGCCGCCGCGCGATCTCACGGCGAACGGAGGATCTCTCCTCCCAGAGGATGCGCGATTGCTTCACCACTCGCGCCGGGTCCTCGGGTAGCGAGGTTGAGGAAATCGGCCGTCCTTCATCAGCGATCAACCTAGTCTCCATCACCGCAGCGCGAGTTTGGGCCGCCTCCAGCTCGGCCTGGGAGGCGGCGAGCTTCTCCTCGCACTTGGAGAGCTTCTTCGCCGCTTCTATCTCGGCAGCCTACGAGATGACCAATGTCAGAAACCTATCAACGACACAAATCGAGCAACCCACCCAAGGACAGCTCACCTCGAAGTCCTTCCAACGGACTGACTGCATGCCGAGGTCGATGGCCTTCTTGGAGACGACCTTGAGGGCGTCGGTCACCTCCAACAGCTTCCTCGCCGAGTAATGCCCCAGCAAGGCAGACCGCGCGAGTGCGCAGGCCGACTGATGGGCGAGCTCCGTCGGGGTTAGCTCCATGACGGACTCCGCGTCGGCCCGACCGTAGATGGCGTGGAGGACGGCGAACGCCTCCCCATTTGTCCTCCCAGTCAGTCGACCAGGACGGGAGGTTGGTGCTCAGCGACACCGGAGTTTTCCCCCGCCGACCAGGTCACGAGCGGGCAACCGAAGGCGTCCACCACCCCCTGCCCGAGGCCGTAGTTGGGGTGGAAATGGGGCGACTGGGCGCCCGTCGCGCGACCGGCAATCGACGGATCGCGGAGCGCGGCGACGAGGTCTTCGCCCTCTTCCTCGCGGGACCCTGCGAGCTGGCCCGCGACTTTCCTTAACCGTCTTCTTCTCCCCAACGTCGGCAGGAGGGCGAGAATCCGACTGCGTGGCGGCGACTTCCTTCGCCAAAGGAAGCGGCTTCTCCGGAAGCTCGTTGGAAACTGCAAAAACACGCGACAAGGTAGCTAGCTTCAGCGGCAAAAGGGGCGAGCGAGTAACCAGGGCGCATTTCGAGTTCAGCATACTTTCGTTGGGGTGGACTGGCTCGAGCACGTTGACGTTCAGTCGCCAGAAAATGACGTCAAAACGCCGACCGCGAAAGTATTCGAAGAGCTGCTCGCGAGCTCCTTCGAGGATGGGGGGAAGGAAGGCGACATCGGCTGGTTGATGCGGCCTGCCGAGAATACCGCCGAAGTCGCCATGGACGACAATCAGCTGCTCGCTCCAGCGATGGACCTTGTTCGCGGTCCCGACCAGGGTGCAGACATGGCTGCTAAAAAAGATGACCCCCTCCGAGGTCGCCGCAAAGGCGAAGATGCGGCGGAAGACGGAGAGGTCGAAAGCGATCCTCTCTTCCCGAAGGAAGCATAGGAATCCCATGATGATCGCCACGCCGTTGGGATTGATCTGCGCAGGGACAATCCCGAAGTAACGCAGGATCTCGCAGAATTCCGGCCAGAAGGGCAGCCGCAGGCCTGCGTCGAAGTGACGCAGCGACATTACAAGCGAACCCTCAATATGGGTATTGAGGCGCTCGCTGCGAGTGGGGAGTCTTGCCGAGTATTCGTCAGGCAGGGAGCGTTCCTTGAAGGTCGCCAGTTCCTTCTCGGTGGTTATGGATCTCTTAAAAGCCGCATCTGCGAAGTTAATTGCATGGCCTGTCGGCGAGCGCTGGCGTCGTCACCGACCATGATGGCGAGATCCGAAAGCAACAAGAGCGGCGAGTTGATTGTTCAGATACTCGGCAGGAGGAAAGAAGGTCGCTACAGCAATACGCTTTATGACCCACCTACCCCTCCTATTTATAGATATGACAAGTCCAAAGGGGGGGGGGGTCAGCCGTCCCAGCGAGTATCTAACGAACTCGCGCGATGAAGATAAACCTGCGACATTATCAAGTGAACTAAAGCTCGGCACGTCAAAAATAACAGCGCGCATACAGAGGCAGGAATATTCGCACACATGAATTAATCAATTAGAAATGGATGTCCGGAAGTACAAGTCGCACAAGGCGAGTTACATTCGAAAAATAAAAAACTATGACGCCCTCGGCCGCTCAGGAGGGTGCGGATGTCGCCCAGCCCAGCCGATCTCGCGTGCACGCCGGTAATGCTCCGTCGCCAGCGCTGTCGCATCATCGCCGAGCCTGAGCTGCTCCTCCATCCTCGCCAGACGTCCAGCGGACCCATGCTCGCCCGGATGCCGGCCAACTCGTCAAGCACCAGCTGCAGACGGTGGTTGTTCAGTTGCAGCTGGCGGTCGTTCTCTTTGACCACGTGAAAGCGAGCTTCATAGCTTTCCAAGGTCGACTGGAGCCCTTCGATCTTGGCCATCCTCGCCTCCAGAGCCGAGATACGTCGGTGAGAATCGCAGATAACGAGCTGGTCAAACTTGCTCTCCAGCTCCATGTGGGCGCGAATGGCGGCCTGGCAATACTCGCTCACCGGACAGCCCGATAACGTCGAGGAAAGTCGCCCCAGAGGTCGCCGGCGATCTGACAAAGCAGGAAGATGGATCGTCAGGACAGAAAGCGAAAAGCAGAGCGGTATTCAGTGGTAGGAGGCTCACCACGGCGAGGAGATCGGGATCGGCGCGGCGAAGGAGGTCGCCCGGAGGTATCTCGCCTCCCCGAAGAGCTGCTCGGAAGATCGGCAGGCCTGCCCTGCCCGCGCTCTCCAGACCCTCGGCCGACGTAGTCGGGGTCTCCAACCCGCGGAGGAAAGTAGGGTGGCCGAGGCCTCTCCGGCTTCTTCACCGGCGGCGAAGCTTGAGATGAGCTAGCAGAGTGGTGCGGAGCCTCGGCGCAGGAGGCGGAGGAGGTCGCGGATAGTCCGACTTCGACAGAGGCGGCGGAGGGGGCAGACCGGTGCTCGGCGTCTGGCCAGGAGTGGCCGACGGCGGGCGGCGGCGGCAGTGGAGCTCACCGGGGTACCTTCTCGCCGCTCACAACAGCAGAGGCCGCCATACTCGCCGGAGGGACCTCGCGCACGGCCCAGACGACCCGGCAGGGGTGGCCTTCGCCGGCAGTTCCTTGCCTCAGGCGGGGGGTCCTTCGCCAACGCCGCCCTAGACGCCTTCCCCGAGCTGAGGCCTATCCTGACCGTGCGGGCGATCTTGAACGGCCTGTCGGCCGCCAGGGCGAGTAAGGGCGCCGAGCTGAGGGGGACGACATCAAGTGCCGCGTCCACGGCAATCGGAGAATCTGCATAAAGAAAGAAGTCAGCAAAGTGGCGGCGACAACCCAGCAGGGAAGAGTTCGAGGTAGCGACCTGTTCAGGTGACGACCTCGGCCTGAGACACCACGGGCTCCTTCACGACCGCAGGCTCCTCGGTCACTCCCGCGTTCTCCAGCGGGCTGCCCCGGGTCGACCCGGGGAGGTCGTCGAGCCCTAGGTCGTTCAACACCCTCTGGGTGGTGGACGACACTACAAGATTGTCGGTCGCCGCGGCGACCTGGTGCGCCAGTGGAGGCGAGCGGACCACCGTAGTGGGGCTGCTTGACCTTCTTCTTCTTCTTCTTCTTCGGCGGGAGCAACGAAGTAGGATCGTCCTCGCGCGGTCTTTTCGACCTGGCTATGCCGAGGGGCCCGACAGAGCAGCGAGATTGTCCTTCAACAGCTGTTCAGCACCCGACATTTCGGGCGAGCTCCAAGGACCGTCTCAAAAAACGAAGCCCCCCCTATTTATAGGCACACTACCAGAAGCGACGCTTGCGAGCTGTTACAGATACTCGCAGGGTCCTCGGCCCGAATGAAGCGTTGGATGATTCTTTCCGGGCTCCTGCGTCGCCCAAAAAGAGCGGGGATTGTGTACAACCCATATTCGACGAGGGAGGGCCCTACCACCGCCAGGTCATCAAAAGTCAAAGTCAACAAGACAAGGTGGGATCCAGACCAGCACCCCGGGCCGCGGAAGGTTCGGGCGAGTATGGCGAGTTTCCCAGGCCAACTCGCCAGGTGGCGACTATGGGCCAGATGCTCGCCTCTTCAAGGCGAGCTCCCCGGGAAAGTCGCCAACTCGCCAGGGGGGGGGGGTATAAGTAAGACCCCCCCCCTTTTTTTGGTCTTCCCTATAAATAGGACCCCAGGGGTACGAAGGAGGGGCATCAAGCAATTCTCGGCCTGAGCCCTCGCAAGTTCCAGCAACTGCCCTTGACTCGTTATTGTCCGGCTCGCCTCCGTCGTACCTAGCTCGGCCAATCTGGTTGAGAAGGGGTTGCTTCTCCAAAGCAACTGGGTACGTGGTGGGACCTTCCCGCCGTAGCAGCCTGGGGTCTTGTTTGCGCAATTCGTTCTTGTTTCCTGACCAGAGATCATCTTCCCGACTGGTCGACCAGTAACTTCAGGTTGCCTAGTCTGATTTCTGAGGTTGAGAATTTCTCGGCTTCAACAGGGTGCAATATGATTGCTTATTTAATTATATGATTATTTTTATTACTCATCGCTCAATCACATGACTTGTATCCGGAAATTATAATACAAATCTTGATATTTTATGTAACCTACTACGCATATTACATTCCTCCGAAAGTTCGATGCTATATAGTGCGATTGCATACAAAATATGCTTAGTGATTTAATCAATTTCCGGACTCATTCGCGACGCTCTCTATCAATTTTTATCACCTAATTTTGTCTTGTATTGCTGGCATATATTACATGCTTAAGTGATTTTGATGTGATATGTGAAAAGGAATACACAAATTAATTTGATAAATTATAAAAATAAAGGTTTTCTGTGAACCATAACTTAGAATATCTTTTCATGATGCGATGAATTATTACTCCTAAATCATATATTAATATTTTAATTAAAATTGCATCCGAAACATATTTTTCAACATTTCTTTCTCAAATTAAGATCTCGTTTTGTTTAAGCACAAATCAATCAAACCTTGTATTTATAGTTCGCCTGGACTAAAGAAAAAAATGAACTTCTTCGTGGATCGACTCGTACTTGCATAGGTATTACAATTGTACACCGTGCACTTGCAGTTTTAATTACTTGAAATTTTGTAGCACTGTATCAATTCCAATCTTAAATTGCTTAATATATTGTATTATTATTTTAGTGCTTTGAAATTTTTCCATCAAGTTTTTGGCGCCGTCGCCGGGAAAATTTTTATTTCTCTTTAATTCTTCGAATTATTAGATTAGAAAATAATTATTATAAAAATGGTTAATTAATTTACATTTTCAAAATTTCCTAACTAGTTGGTGTCTAGGAAAACGGTTAGGGGTGAGCCAGTATCCCCCGAAAGGAAGGTGGTGCCTAACGGTACATAGTGCGACCACTAACCTTACGTTTACCTAGCTGACAAATTTGTGAAATTTAAAATTTGTAAATTTCATCTTTATATTAAGCTTATTTGTTGGTGTCTAGGAAAGTGGTTAGGGGTGAGCCAGTATCCCCCGAAAGCAGGGGCGGATCCAGAATTCGAAGTAAGAGGGGGCCCAAAAAAATTATGAATCAAAATATAATAAGCAAAAAAAATTCTTATTTGAAATTTTAGCATTAATAATAAAAGAAAAATTCCAATATGGATGTTACCTTATTTTATTTGTGCACGCCATTTTTTCAACTCATAAAATTCATCAATGATCACATCTTTCTCGATCTTCTCTGCTATTTCTCGTTCTATGTAGAGAGTCATACAATTTACCAGAAATTCATCCTCTATTTTGTTGTGCAGTCTTGTTTTAATAAGCTTCATAGCAGAAAATGACTGTTTTGTAGTCGTTGTTGAGACCGGAAGTGTCAAAATTAGCCGAATTAGCTTATCAACAAGATAATATGTATTTGATTTCTTCGTTTCGGCCAATTTCTCACAATGTTTAGAAATTATTGACAAGTTCTTTAAATCTGAATGAGAAAGAACGTCTAACTGATAATGCTGCAGCTGAGTATTCAACACATAAATATCTTGCTCACTGAAATCTTGAGGGTAAAAAATTCTTGCAAGAGCGCATATATCTTCAATATTAAAATATTTATATTCAGCACTTGGATCTAAAGCCATACTTAGACGAAGCAATTCCATAGAATTTTCATTGAATCTAGAGTTCAGCTCCTGCAACACACAATGAAATAGAAAAACCTCGCTGGAAAAAAAATGAAATAGAGCACATAAATGGGGTAACGGTTGTATATGGAGCCACCATAGTGCATAACTTGTCAGAATTGAGATCATAGGCAGATATGTTGGTTCAAAGAATGTAAGCAGGATGATATCCAAAAAATTGCACCCAAAGAAGCTTGCTTGCCAGAATCTCTCTACTGCTTGCCAGAAGCTCACTTGCCACTTGCCAGAAGGAGCTCTATCCACTACACTGACACCTGAGAATAACATTTAAAATAATGGGTGCAGAAATCCCCAAATCAGAATGATCAAAATGAGCAAAATGATGGATATCTATTAAAATTGGAAAACTGTGCAGCAATAATGAATAATTGTTAAAATGAATAAATAAAATCGACACACACTAAAATGATAGTTATTCATCTCTATGCAATTGTTTGATCTAACAAAATCGGGTTTTTTTTATTTAGCTAAGAAGAAAAAAATCAGAGAACAGAAAGAGAAACTGTTGAGCAGGTGTTTTTGATTGAGGAAACTATTGAGGAAGTTGTTGAGGAGGTGTTTCGGCAGAGGGGCATGCACAAAACTTAGCTAAGGATGCAGGTGAAGCTGTACGTGAAGGAGAGTTGAGGAAGTTGTTGAAATGAAGGAGAAAAAATCGCTTGCAAAAAAGTTCGGGAGAAACTGAGAAAGGCACACATTCAAATATTCAATGATCGTGGACGGGAGAGATAGAGGTAGATAGAAGTAAAAGTGGGTAGAAATCACACCTTCAGTAACTATGGATGGGAGATCGCGGCACGCCGGCAACGATGGAGGAGCCTGCTGGAATGAGCTTTACAGAGACCTGACGGGACTCGGGAGGAAGGGGAGCTGGGGAATGCTAGTTTGTTGCAGAAAGTAGATGAGGAGGAGCTTGTGAGGAACCTGATGTGGAGGAGGAGATTGTAAGAGGCCCTGTCGAGAGGGCATTGTCGCTACTTTTGGCGAGGGCTATGTCCACGGGAGGCAGGCCTGACGATAGGTAAGGCTGCATTCGGTGGGTTTTACAGTCGAGGAAGAGGAGACGTGTTGGAGGAGACAATGCCGGAGGAAAGGCTGCTTTCATCGGGGGCGCTGGGGTGTGAGTCAAGCTGCCAGCAATACTCATTGGGCAAAAACTATTAAATACATAAACATAATTACATAAATTTCAAAATTCAAGGGGGGGCCCGGGCCCCCCCTCGCCCCCGCGTGGATCCGCCCCTGCCCGAAAGAGAGGTGATGTCTAACAGTACGTAGTGCGACCACTAATCTTACACTTACCTGGCTAATGAGTAGCCGAGATATAAAATTTGAAAATAAAAAAAAAACACTTATTGAAAAATTTATCTAAAAGATTTTTTCTTAAAAATCAATTTAGTTTGAATCATCAATCTTCATCCTCATAGTGTATGCACATTTGGACTAGAGATTCGACAAAACGCTTAGTAAGATCTGAATTTGAAATTTTAGTTATGGCTGAAGCGAATCCAAATGTTGCTCTACGTGATAGGTGTTATCCAATGAGAACAACACTACCTTCATGTATTAGATTACCTATATCTACTGCAAATAATTTTGAAATAAAACCTCACTACGTGAATATGCTACCAAAATATCTAGGAGCCGATAACAAAGATGTGTATATCTTTATAAGTGAATTTGAAGAGGTCTGTTCTATGATGAAATTACAAAACTTAACTGAAGACGCACTTAAGCTTCGTTTTCTTCCCTTTGCGTTAAAGGATTACGCTAAGAAATGGTTGCATAGTTTACCCGTAGATTCTATAAATACTTGAGATAAGTTTATTAAAGTATTTCTTAGAAAATTTTATCCTAATCATAAAACTGCAAAGATTAGGAATGAAATAAATCAATTTTCACAAATTCCTGGGGAAACATTTTGGAAGTATTTAGATAGATTCAAAAATCTGTTAACATTATGCCCTCATCATGCTATAGAAAAGTGGAGACTGTGTCAAATTGTTTATGAATGCTTAAACTTTAACACAAAAACTATGTTAGAATCCGTGTCAAGGGAATTTTATGGATAAAAGTGAAGATGAGGCTTGAGAATTTTTTGAAAATTTAGCAGAGAAAACTGGGCAATGGGAAGAGAACTCTTATGATAGGTCTAATAAATCGATTAACGAAAAATCAATGGCCTATAAAAATGGTATGCATGTTATTGATCCTACTACTGTGTGTGAGGCTAAGATTGACGCACTTGTCCGTAGATTGGATGAATTAAACCTTAAGAATAAACAAGTTAACCAAATTTTTGTATGTCCTAATTGTCAAGATCCTTCACACATAGGAGAAGAGTGCCCTTATTTTGAAAGTAATTTAAATTTTGAACAAATGAATGCTACCTTTCAAAACCCCAAGAATGACCCATATTCTCAATATTATAATCCAGGTTGGAGAAATCATCCAAATTTTTCATGGAAACAAAATGATAATTCAAACTTTCAATCACAAAGTTATAATAATAATAATAACTCCAAACCATTAAATCAAAATTTTAAAGAACCGCAATTTCAAAATTTTAATAATCAACAATTTCAACCTCCTGAATTTAATCATAAACCTTCTGATTTAGAGAAAAGTGTAGAAGCTTTAGCGAAAACAACATCACAAATATCTGAAGCCCTAACTAAATTCATACACACATCTAGTCAAATAATGAGTACTAACTCACAAGCCATAGCTAGATTAGAACAACAAGTTGGGCAAATTGCATCTCAAATTAGAGAGAGAGAGAAACCTTTCCCAGCCAACCAATCACTAATCCAAGAGATCATAAGGCTTTAAATCATATAAAAGAGAGTCAAGTCAATGCTATTACAATTTTAAGATCCGGTAAAAAAAGTGGATAATAAAGTAGAACAATGCAATAAGAAACCCGAAACCACAATTGAAACAACTACAAATAATGAAATATCTCTTGAAGAATCAATTGAAATATCATCAAATGAAGATAAAATTCAAGAATTAAAAGCTCCTTATCCACAAAGATTAAAAGGTAATAAAAATTCTACGCAAATGGAAAAAATGTTAGAGGTTTTCAAGCAAGTAAAAATTAATATTCCTCTTCTTGATGCAATTCAACAAGTGCCAAATTATGCAAAATTTCTTAAAGATTTATGTACCAAGAAGAAACAAATTCACGTACTTAAGAAAGTATTTTTAGCCTCTAATATATCAAATGTATTAACAAGCACAATCCCAGTTAAATATAAGGACCCCAGATGTCCGACTATTTCCTTTAATATAGGGAATAAATTTATTAATAGAGCTTTACTAGACCTAGGAGCCGGCGTAAATTTGCTTCCATATTCTGTATATGAGCAACTTAATTTAGGAGAGTTAAAACCTACCAAGGCCACTCTTCAACTAGTAGACCGCTCTATTAAGATACCAAAGGGAGAAATAGATGATGTACTAATTAAAATAGGAGAATTCATCTTTCCAGTAGACTTTATAGTACTAGAGACAAAACCAGTTGCTAACACTCGTTGTCAAATACTTGTCATTCTCGGACGACCATTTTTAGCTACATCTAATGCGTTGATTAATTGTCGTAATGGATTAATGAAATTATCTTTTGAAAACATGACAATTGATTTGAATATTTTTAATCTAAATGGGCAATCAAATGATCAAACATTAGATGTAAATATGATTCAAGAATTAGAAGATGAAGATGTAGGAGAATTGGATGAGGAAATATTTGATAAAAGTTTTGAAGAAATTTTTAAAGATGAGATTGCACTATTAGAAAAACTTAATACACAAGATTTAATGTATGCTCATAGAGACCCATTTCCAGAATGCTTGAGTGAAGAGCTTAGGCCCCCTAGCCTCCCATCCATGGTCGAAGCACCTAAATTAGAACTTAAACCATTGCCCGGTCATTTGATATATGCTTTTTTAGGTGAAAAAGAGACACTTCATGTTATAATAGCAAAAGATTTAAATGAAGATGAAACTAAAAGACTAATTAAAATTCTAAAAACTAATAAGGAAACCATTGGATGGACTATGGGAGACATAAAGGGGATTAATCCAACCATAGTACAACATATAATTCATATGAATGAAAATGCAAAACCTAAACGCGATCTTCAAAGAAGACTAAATCCGACAATGAAAGAAGTGGTAAAACAAGAGATTATTAAATTGTTGGATAACGGAATAATATATCCCATCTCAGATAGTCCTTGGGTTAGCCCGATTCATGTTGTACCTAAGAAATCCGGAATCACTGTAATCACAAATAATAGTAATGAACAAATCACAACTCACACACAAACTGGATGGCGAGTTTGTATCAATTACAGAAAACTTAATGATTCTACTAGGAAAGACCACTTCCCACTACCCTTTATTGACCAAATGCTAGAGAGGTTAGCATGACATAGATTTTATTGTTTTCTTGATGGTTACTCTAGATATAACCAAATTCCTATCTCATCGGAAGATCAAGAAAAAACAACTTTTACATGCCCATTTGGAACATTTGCTTATCGGCGCATGCCTTTTGGATTGTGCAATGCACCTGCCACCTTTCAAAGGTGCATGATGAGTATATTTTCCGATATGGTTGAGAGATTTTTGGAAATATTCATGAACGATTTTTCTATTTATGGAGATTCATTCTCTGACTGTTTAAATCATTTAGAGTTAGTATTAATAAGATGTAGAGAGAAAAATCTTGTGCTTAATTGGGAAAAATGTCATCTTATGATAAAACGCGGAATTGTTTTAGGACATATAATTTCCAACCAATGAATAGAGGTCGATAAGGCAAAAGTTGAGGTTATATCTGAACTTCCTCCTCCAAAATCTGTTAAAGAAATAAGAGTATTTTTAGATCACGCAGGGTTTTATCGACGCTTTATAAAGGATTTTAGCAAGATAGCTAGACCTTTGACTAAACTCTTAGGTAAGACGAGCACTTTAATTTTGATAATGATTGTTATAAAGCATTCCAATTTTTAAAAGAACAACTAACTTCTGCCCCTATAATTTAATCACCTGATTGGAATAAACCGTTTGAAATTATGTGTGACGCTTCTGACTATGCTATAGGTGTCATTCTAGGACAACATATAAATGAAAAACCTCATGTTATTTATTATGCTAGTAGGACTCTTAATGATGCACAACTAAATTATACTACTACTGAAAAGGAATTTCTAGCTGTGGTATTCGCCCTTAAAAAATTTAGATCATATCTAATAGGATCTCATATTATAATATATACTGATCATTCTGCAATTAAATATCTTTTATCAAAAAAAGATGCTAAAGCTAGGTTAATCTGTTGGATATTACTACTGCAAGAATTTGATTTAGAAATACGAGATAAAAAGGGCGTGAAAATGTAGTAACTGATCATATTTCTAGATTAAAAAATGAGGAGTCTAATATAATACCGATTAATGAAAACTTTCCAGATGAACAAGTTTATGTAGTTTCTCAAACTCCTTGGTTTGCTGATATAGTAAATTATTTAGTCACAAAAAAGACACCATCATTTTGGACGAAACAAGACAAAGACAAATTTTTCTCACAAGTGAAATATTTTTATTGGGAAAAAACTTGTTTATTTAAATATTGTCCCGATCAAATCATTAGACGGTGTGTTCCAGATGAGAAGTTTAGAAGCATATTATCCTTTTGTCATGATCAAGCTTGTGGGGGGCATTTTAGTGCTAAGAAAACATCTTCAAAAGTATTGCAATGCGGATTTTATTGGCCTACCTTATTTAAAGACACATTTGAATATTGTAAAATGTGTAATAAATGTCAACACATGGAACGAATAACCAAAAGAAATGAAATGCCTCAACAATCAATCTTAGTAGTAGAAATTTTTGACGTATGGGGAATTGATTTTATGGGTCCATTCCAAAATTCATTTGGATATTATTATATTCTACTAGCGGTAGATTATGTGTCTAAGTGGGTTGAGGCAATACCATCTAAAACTAATGATAGGAAAGTTGTGATTAAGTTTATTAAGGAAAATATTTTATCTATATTTGGTACTCCAAGAGCTTTTATTAGTGATAATGGGACACATTTTTGTAATCGTTTATTTGAGACTTTAATGAAAAAGTATGGAATTACACATAAGCTATCAACACCTTATCATCCACAAACTTGTGGTCAAGTGGAAGTGTCAAATAGACAAATAAAGTAAATTCTAGATAAGACGATAAGTGCAAATCGAAAGGATTGGACATTGAAGTTAGTTGATGCTCTATGGGCTTATCGGACGGCATTCAAAACGAATCTAGGTATGTCGCCCTATCGGATTGTGTATGGAAAAGCTTGTCATTTGCCCGTCGAATTAGAACATCGTGCGATGTGGGCAATTAAAAAATTAAATTTTGATGAAAATAAGATTGGAGCACAAAGAAAGTTACAATTAACAGAATTAGAAGAACTAAGAAATGATGCATATGAAAACTCTAGAATATATAAAGAAAAGTTCAAGGTATTTCATGATAAATTTATCTCTAGAAAAACATTTACTATAGGAGATAAAGTATTACTTTATAATTCTAGATTACATATATTTTCTGGGAAATTAAAAACTAGATGGACCGGACCTTGTCTAGTAAAAAATATATTTGCAAATAGTGCTATTGAAATTGAGGATTTAAGTAAAGGTAAGAGTTTTAATGTTAATGGAGATAGACAAACATTTTCTAGAATATGAGCATATTGAGGCGTTTGAGATTGTGAGTCTTCATGAGCCCTTATATCTTCACTAAATTGTTTTTATGTTACTTTATGTACATATTAAAATTTCTTTTATTATGTTAAAAAAAAACAAAAAAAAAACAAAAAAAAAAGATTTCATTTTATCTTATGGTTTTATTTCCCGAGGACGAGCACACGAATAAGTGTGGAGGGGTAGATTCACTTCATACATTTTTATAAATATTTTTTATAGTTTTTTTTCTTTTTCTCTCTCTTGATGATTAAAAAAAAATTTTGATATCCGTGGACAATTCTTATACTTAAAAACTAGATTTATTAACACTTATTTAAATATGAAGTCAATAATAATCATCATTAATCAAGTATTAGTAAAATTATTTATCTTATTTATGTGTACTTAATTCTTAATTGGGAAGAGCTCATATTAGATGATTTTAAAAATCAATTGTATAGTATGATTTTTTGTACTCCCAATGGACTCTTAGTCGAATTCTTTTCATGAGTTGTGTAATCCTGATTAATGCTTAAGTCATGAATGACAAATATTGTTGATTAATCCACTTAAGATTGATTCATAGAACTATTATATTATATTCATAAAGATGATAAATTGTCACTTCACTCTCTGACCACATTAGTTAGCTATCCTAGTTAAATAATTTCTTTAGTTTTTTTTCCCTATAATTATTTTTCATTTGTTGTTTTCGATATAATATGAGATCAAATAAATTCAAAATTTTATAAAATCCTAGCACTACCATTGTCCCTGATAAGCCCTAATAGGCATTGTGGGCTATGACACCTAGGTTATTAAAGATCTCCCCTAGCACTACCATGGTCCCTGATAAGTCCTAATAGGCATTGTGGGCTATGACACCTAGGAATTATTTTTGAAAACTTTAAATAAATGTTATAAGAACTCTTTGGTTTACTCCTTCGCTGGCTCTCCTCAATGTCTGATAAGACCTAATGGGACTTGTATGTTGAGACACCTAGGGAGCTATCTTATAATAGGGTACATTTTGCTTTTAGTTTTTTCTGGACTCATGACTTACTCTAATGTCTTCTTAAAGCTTGAGTGATAAAATGATCATCTCTAGGACTTTAATATATTTATTCTATGCTTTTGATATTAAGAGATTTTTTTAACAGGTAGTTAAAAATCCATCTTTTGCACTAACTTAGATTATTTTTCTCTTGAATTGAGTTTGTCTATAACCTCAAGATTATGAGATTGAATAAAAAACAATTGAGCTATTAGTGATCACTGATGTTATAAATATATATATATTTCAAGCTAGCTCTCCCTCTTAGAATTATGTGCAAATTATCTAAGATACATATTTGATTAATACTTGTTTTAATGGCGAGAAAATTTGGCCGCGTATTTATCAAAGTGTGAAAAAAATCTAATGCCATAAAAGTAAAAATTATTTGTCCATGGCTATTTAAGAATTCTAATGTTCTCTTATGAAATATTTATATATTTTTGTACGTGCAAAATAAGGTTTGAATTTTGTGGGTGTAATTCACTGAAAATCCTCACGAGACACAACTCGTCCACTAGGGTAACCTAGGGGTTTAAAGGCTTATTGCACATGTTAAGTGTAATCGTATGTTCTACGAAAAGAATATTTATCTAGTTATTTTTGCTCGGGACGAGCAAAACGTTAAGTGTGGAGGGGTGATGAAATCACCAAAATACATTTATTTTATAGCATTTTATGATTAATTTTATTTAAGTACAATGTTTTTCACGGTATTGTTGTTTGTTTGCATGTGTAGGTCATAATAAAGAGAAAGTTGGAGAAAAGTATCGTGAATTTGACTAAAAGAATGAATATTGAATATGCAAGGACGAGCTAAGCACTGCACAACCAAAGATTACGAATAGACGGTCAAGACAAATAGAATTAAACCGTGTCTATTTGATTTGCACTGATTTAATAAACAATGGTGTTGATTTAATCAGCACCGAGGCGCTGATTTAATCAACACCAATAGTGGCGCTGATTTAAATCAGCGCCTAATAATGGCGCTGATTTAATCAGCGCCTTGGCACCAAAACGTTAGCCTTTAAGGCTGGCGTGAATTTCAAAAAAAAAACGCCAACCTTAAAGGCTGGCGTTATCATTATTTGAGGGGGGCAGTTTTGCCACTTTTTGAGAGTTTTTTTGGCCGAGAATTTCAAATTATGAAATGAGAGTTTTTCTATAAATGCTCCTCACTTTGTGAGGAAGAGAGATCAGATTTTGGGGAAGTTGAAAGTGAGAGTTTGCTTGCATTTTATTTGTGAGTTTTTGAGAGACATTGTATGAGCGGGAGAAGATTTGGAGGAAGTTCGCGTATGCTCCTCGCATAGTTTTGTAAGTCTTATTGTTCGATCAATAAAATTATTTCTTTGCTTTTATTCTCTTATATGATGATCTCTCATATAATTTATGTAAATCAAATCATGAGCGAGTAGTCTCATCTTGTTTTGGTTACAATATGATTGCTTATTTAATTATATGATTATTTTTATTACTCATCGCTCAATCACATGACTTGTATCCGGAAATTAAAATACGAATCTTGATATTTTGTGTAGCCTACTACGCATATTGCATTCATCCGAAAGTTCGATGTTATATAGCGCGATTGCATACAAAATATGCTTAGTGATTTAATCAATTTCCGGACTCATTCGCGACACTCTCTATCAATTTTTATCACCTAATTTTGTCTTGTATTACTCGCATATATTACATGCTTAAGTGATTTTGTTGTGATATGTGGAAAGGAATACGCAAAATAATTTGATAAATTATAAAAATAAAGGTTTTTCTGTGAATCATAACTTAGAATATCTTTTCATGATGCGATGAATTATTACTCCTAAATCATATATTAATATTTTAATTAAAATTGCACCCGAAACATATTTTTCAACATTTCTTTCTCAAATTAAGATCTCGTTTTGTTTAAGGACAAATCAATCAAACCTTGTATTTATAGTTCGCCTGGACTAAAGAAAAAAAATGAACTTCTCCGTGGATCGACTCGTACTTGCATAGGTATTACAATTGTACACCGTGCACTTGCGATTTTAATTACTTGAAATTTTGTAGCACTGTATCAATTCCAATCTTAAATTGCTTAATATATTGTATTATTATTTTAGTGCTTTGAAATTTTCCCATCAGACTTCTCCTTCATGAAGTATACTCAAACATACCTTGAGTAGTCATCAACCAATAACATCATATACCTGCTGTCTCCAAGACTGGCAGTGACGGTCGGCCCCAGCAACCTCCCATGGATAATCTCCAATGGCCTTTTGCACCTTATCTGTGCCTTAACAACCTTGAAGCTATCAGCTTCTCCGTGTTGACATTCCGTGCAACCACGACCATCCCCGAAGGATTACAAGTTAGGCAAGCCTCCTACAAGACTTTTCACCGCCATTGCTTTCAGCTTGTCCATCCCCACATGCCCAAGTCTTTCATGTCAGATTGCTGCACTATCAATGGACTTTATCCGATCAGAACTTGTTGACGTCTCAACCAAGTTCTCCTCCTCACTCCCAAAATGAGCAACGTTCGCGAAGTGAAGGATAACCTTACACACCTTCCTGATGTGGCCTAGCTGCTTGCACTTATAGCACCTTGATCCTTCCTTCCTCTTTGAATCACACCTAGGAGAAACACTCCTCTTTTGCTGATCTAAAGTAGAATAATCAACCTCTGCAGCCACCTTCCCTTCCTTGTTGAACACCCCAACAAGAGAAGTCCACATCTCCGCAGCTGACCGACATCCATCGATGTGGTCCAAGAGCTCCGATGAGATCAACTGCTTGAGGATCCCTTCCGCTTTCGCGTTTCTCTCCTCCCAAGCTCTCATACTTTGCCTTTCTGCTCCGCAAACCACCTCCCAGAGGTCCTCACCCAGAAGAAAGCTCTCCACACAAGACATCCACTTCTTGAAGTTCGTTTGAGTTAGGAGATCAATATCAAGATCTCTTGCTAGTCCTGCTTCCATGGTTCAACACTGGTTTCCTCTTCACAAGAGCAATAACAACTTCTAGTTGATCACTGCTTATCCATTCCAACCTGCTCTTGTATAACCCCATATTCGTTGGGTAGGACCCAGAAGACTAAGACTTCAGAGGTCGGGGTTGGGCTAGTCCAGGGTCAGCCCAAGGGCAGACTGGTAGAGTTCTCGCCCTTAGGGAGCTCTCGCCAACCCATAGGCGAGATCGTTCGCGCTAGGACTCAGGCCTTCAGGCTGGCCTTAGACGTCGGGACAGTAGAGCTCCCGCCCGGAAGGGACTCCCCCTGTGGGCGGGCGAGAGCGAGAACCCTCTCGGCGGAAGGTCCCGCCAAGATGAGCCAAGTTGGGGCTCGGCGAGAGCCTTCTCGCCCGGGGTTCTCGCCAAGCAGGTCCATGTGGTGGGGCCCGGCGCCCAGGAAAAGATTATTTTATTATCCCCTGGTAAGATTACTTGTTTACCCCCAGGATAATAGCGGGATTTGTCTATCGGCAGACCCATCAGGGGTATTTCAGTATTCTCAGGTTAGGAGAAGACTATAAAAAGATCCAGAGGGGCTCTTTGGAAAGCAGGCTGTCATTATTCTCCAACTCCAGTGCTTTCTGAGGAGCTCCCAGTCCAGCTTTTGGTTTTGGAGGGGAAGCTCTCAGAGATCTTCCGGGCATGAGGTGGGACCTCCCAGCTGGGTCTTTGGGTCGGTCTTAGGACCTTTGCAGCTAGTCAGGGGTCGAGATTTGAGAGAAGTAAGCGTCGGCTGCACTTTTGTTTGTGAACATTCGTTGGGGTCAATTTTGGCTTCAACAGTTCTGGTGCGGTGAGCGTGGAAGCAGTCGGTGCAAGAAAATCTTGAGTTAAGTCCCATGACGGGAGGTGAAGGTGAAGGATCTGGCGCAGGAGAATCACCCACCCAGGGAGAAGAAGCGACGAGGAAGATGTTAGAGGATTTCAGGCGAGTGGTCATGCAGACGATCAGCTTGGCCTTCTCGGCAAGAAGCGAGTGGGAAACACCGCAGGTTCCTGTGGAGGTGGTTCCGCTATTAGGCGAGAACGCTCCAGGGCAGCGCCCCGGGAAGGAAGTCCCGGTGGAGGCGGGCGAGAGGGATGTGGCCGCGCGGGAGCTTTTCCCAGGCCGGTGTCCCGAGAAGGAGGTTCCGGCAGATCTGGGCGAGAAGGAGGCGATAGTGCGAGAACTCTTCCCCGGGCATGGTCTCGCGGATCGGTCCAGCCAGCCAAGGTCTCGAGACGTGCCCTCTCGCCAGGCAGGAGGCGAGACCCCATTTAGCGAGCTCATCGTCTCGGCTCCAGTGCCGGAGGGGTTCCGGGAGCCAGATATGACCTACTACACCGGGAAGGACGACCCGGTTCAGCATGTGCAGTGGTTTGAGGATGTGGTGTCGATAAGGCAGATGTCAGATGCCTTCAAGTGTAGGCTCTTTGCCATCACTCTGAAAGAGAAGGCCAGGGACTGGTTCCACCAGTTGCCGGCGAGCTCGATCTACAGTTTTGAGGACCTGCGCAGGGGTTTTCTATTGAGGTTCTCGACCTCGAAGAAGCGGAAGAAGGAGGCTGAGAGTCTGTTTACAGTGAGGCAGAAGCCGGAGGAGACGTTGGGTCATTATGTTGATCGGTTCCAAGAGGAGATTCTCCTGGTCCAGGAGGTCCCGGGGTACGCCCTGATGCTTGCCTTCACCCTGGGACTGAGGCCGGGGTTTTTTAGCATGGACTTGAAGAGAATGCCCCCTCTCTCTTTTGAGGAGCTCATGGAGAGGGCGGCAAAGGAGATAGACTTCGAGAGGGCAAACCCTGCGTTTGCGAGGAAGCTGGCCAGGTTGGCGGAGGATGATGTAAAGGAGCCGGCAGCAGGAAGGCCGAGGGAAGTGAGAGAGCAGAGGGAGCAGAGGGAACCAAGGGAAGATAGGAGGAGAGAGGAACCCCGAGGGCAGGGGCAGCAGCATAGGGGGGCCAGGGAGCTGAACAACTGATTGGGTTGGAGGCCTCAGGAAGGTCGCCCCCAGGGCCAAGGGGGTCTTCAAGGAAGAGACAACTTCCGGGAGCCGAGAAGACTCGAGCAGGGAGGATGGAGGCAGGGATCGAGGGGTCACTTCCCACCACCGCAGGAGGCCATGGAGGTGGGAAGGGGAAGAGGTAGAAGAATTCGAGGAGCAGGGAGAAGAGGAGGAGGAGAAGGAAGAGGGGGCAGGATGGCGTTGCCTTATTGTGACTTCCATCAGGAGGAAGGTCACGCAACGGCCACCTACCCGGAATTTCTAGAGATGAGGGAGGCCAGAGGAGTTGGAAGGCAGGATCCGCCTACAAGGATCGTCGAGGTACAGCACGAAGAGGCTGAGGATAGATGTGAAGATAGGGTCGATGTGGGGACCCGAGGGGGGATCGGAGTGATCCATGGGGGAGTAGGGATCGAGGCAACCCGCAAGGGGAGCCTTCAAACCATGTTCCGCAGAGGGGTCGCCTCGACCTCCCTAGCTCCCCCCCCCCAGAAGAAAAAATCACCTTCTCGTCCGCAGATATGCCAGACTATGAAGACCCGTTCTGCGATGCACTAGTGATCCAGACAGCGGTGGAGAACTTCACAGTATCCCGGATACTGGTGGATAACGGGAGCTCCGCGAACGTAATCTTCAAGAAGGCCTTCGATGAAATGAGGGTGGAAGGAAAAAGGGTCCTGGCTTCCGACGGACCGCTTTTTGGTTTTTCTGGAGAGAGAAAGGAGGTAGAAGGGGGAGTGGGTCTGCATGTGAAGCTTGGGGGCATCTCGCGGAATTGTAGGTTCGTGATTGTAGACGCCCCGAGTAGCTACAACACCATCTTTGGGCGTCCTCTCATCAGCGCCTTTCGCTGTGTCCCCTCTTTATTTCATCAATGCCTCAAGTTCAGCAATGGAGGGGTACATGTTAGGATCATGGGAGACCCGAAGGTGGCGAGGCAGTATTATGTGACGGCGGTAAACACCGTGTCGTGGATGGCTGAGGCGGAGGAGCTGGAGAAAGAGATGGCTGGGCAGGAAGGAAGCATAGAAGTGGAGGAGGCGAGCCCGCAGGAGGCGGAGGGCTTGATGATGGAGGAGGTAGTAGAGATAGAAGAGATGAGCCTGGGAGAGGCAAGGGAAGGAGAGCAGAGGCAAGGAAAAGGCCTGGTGGAAGCGATGGGGGTTGATGAGGTCGGAGGAGAAGAGGTTGAGCAGGAGGAAGCAAGGGCAGGATGGGAGCGGTCGAGGCTGGAGCCGGCCGAGGAAGTGGTGGAGATGGAGGTACTCACCAGAGCAGGGCAAGTACAGAAGGTGCGAGTCAGCGGAGGCTTAAGCCTCGAGGACCAGGCACGGATGCTAGCCTACATCCAGAGCAACATCGATATCTTCGCTTGGAGCGCGGCAGATATGCCGGGCATCGACGCAGACGTGGCTTGCCATCGCTTGAACCTGGACCCGAGGACTCGCCCCATACGCCAGAAGATGAGGGCCATCGCCACCAAGCTGGAGGAGCCCATCCGAGAGGAGGTCAGGAAGCTTCTGGAGGCGGGCTTCGTCTCGGAGATCCAGTATCCAGGCTGGATCTCCAATGTGGTGATGATGAAAAAAGGGGGAGGAAAGTGGCCCGTTGGTTTTTCTGTTATGAGTTTTTTGGATGCTTTTTCAGGTTACCACTAGATCCGGATGCACCCTCCTGATGTCAAAGACGTCTCCTTCATCACGAGGGAAGGATGCTTCAGCTATAAGATGATGCCCTTTGGGTTAAAAAACACAGGGGCAACATACCAACGCATGATGGATCGAGTCTTTCGAGACCAAAGGGGGAAGAATCTAGAGGTCTACGTCGATGACCTGATGGTTAAAAGCAAGTGCGTGGATTCCCATTTGCGGGACTTGGAGGAGACGTTTGCCACCCTGCGGAGATTCAAGATGAGGTTGAACCCCTTGAAGTGTGTCTTCGGGGCCGGTCGTGGGAAGTTTCTCGGACACCTCTTGACTCCGGCGGGGGTGGAGCCTAACCCAGACAAGGTAAAGGCCATATTGGACTTGGAATCACCTCGCAATGCCAAGGAGGTCCAGCGCTTGACGGGAAAGTTGGCCGGACTGAGCAGGTTCCTCTCTCGGTCCGGGGATAAGTGCTCCTCTTTCTTCAAGGTGCTCCGTAGTAATCAGGTGTTCGAATGGACGGCCGAATGCGAAGAGGCTTTCCGAAGGCTGAAGAGACAACTCTCCCAGGCTCCGCTGCTCCAAAGTCCCAAAGAGGGGGAAGACCTGGCCTTGTATCTCGGAGTGGGGGTGGAAGCTGTGAGCTCCGTCTTGGTTAGGGAAGAGGGGAAGAAGCAGCTACCCGTCTATTATGTAAGCCGAATCCTGAAAAAGGCGGAGCTCCTCTACCCCATCCTGGAGAAGCTGGCTTACGCCCTGGTCGTTTCGGCAAGGAAGCTTCGTCCATACTTTCAAGCGCACTCGATTAGGGTGGTCACCGACCACCCTCTTCGCAAGATCTTTGAGGGGGTAGAGCACTCGGGAAGGCTGGCAAAGTGGTCTATCGAACTAAGCGAGTTCGACATTTCGTTCGTCCCGAGACTCTCCATCAAAGCTCAGGCCGTGGCAGACTTTCTGGCAGACTATGTCACTGAAGCTGAGAATGAGGAGCCAAAGCCCCAGGAGGCATGGAAGATGATGGTCGATGGGGCCTCGGGGAGACACTCTCTGGGAGGGGGTGTAGTGTTGGTAAGCCCTCAGGGGGTTATCATAGAACAGGCGGTGGCTTTCCACTTCCCTATTACCAATAATCAGGCGGAATATGAGGCGGTGATAGCCGGCCTTCGATTAGCGAGGGAGTTGGAGATCCAGGATGTGGAGACCTTCACTGATTCGATGGTGGTAGCGTCGCAGATCAGAGGGGAGTTCGAGGCTCGGGAGCCTACCCTCGTGAAGTATCTATCCAAGGTAAGGGCCATCATCGGGGAGTTCCGTTCCTTTTCTATTCAACATGTTCCCAGGGAGGAGAGCGCAGCAGCTGATCGGTTGGCAAAGTTTGGGCCCCAGGGAGGAGGGACCTTGACTGAACTTTTCCGACCGGCGATTGAAGAGGGGGAGTTGATGGAGGTAGGCTGGCGATCCTCATGGGTGGACCCTTTGGTGACCTTCCTTACCACAGGCGAGCTGTCAGAGGGGGTTAAGGATGCAAGAAGTTTCAAACGAAATGCAGCCCACTACCTGATGTGGAAAGGGGGCTTGCACAGGAAGATGTTATCGGGGCTCCTCACGAGATGTGTGATTGAGGAGGAGGTCCCGAGGATCCTGGAAGATGTACATTCGGGAGAGTGCGACAGTCACTCGGGGGGAAGAACATTGGAGGCTAGGGTGATAAGACAAGGATACTTCTGGCAGACCTTGAGGAAGGACACAGTCGAGTTTGCAAAGAGATGTCGAAAATGTCAAGTACATGCCCCCCTCCAGCTCTTACCCGCACAAAGGCTTCAAAGTATCACGGCCCCGTGGCCCTTCGCCATCTGGGGAATGGATCTAGTTGGACCCTTTCCTCCGGCCAGCGGACAGAGGAGGTTCCTCCTGGTCATGATCGACTACTTCTCAAAGTGGCTGGAGATCAAAGCTCTGGCCAAGGTAACCTCCCAGGTCATCAGGAACTTCGTTTGGGGAGAAATCATATGCAGGCACGGGCTCCCTCAAGCGATAATAACGGATAACGGTCCTCAGTTTGCCAGCGAGGAATTCATCAGCTTTTGCGCCCAACTGGGGATTGACCTCAGGTTTGCCTCTGTACATCACCCCCGGAGCAACGGCCAGGTGGAAGCGGCAAACAAAATCATCGTGAACTTACTCAAGAAGAAGGTGGAGAACCTGAAGGGTAGCTGGGTGGAACAGCTTCCTTCTGTCCTATGGGCCTTGCGAACAACTCCGAACACGGCCACGGGGGAGACCCCCTTCAAGCTCTCTCATGGGTGTGAGGCTGTCCTCCCGGTAGAGTTCGAGGTTCGGTCTCCACGGGTCGCAACCGCGGGAGAAGGAAGCGAAGCTTGGAGGTCGGAGAACGAGGAAGGATTGCGCCTCTCGTTAGATATGGTGGAAGAGCTACGGGATGTCGCTGCCATCAGACAAGAAGAGATAAAAAGGCGAATGGCCTGGTACTTCGATAAGCACATTAGAGTCAAGCAATTCACCGAGGGGGACCTGGTGCTAAAAAAGGTCGACGCGGCAGGAAGGTCGGCCCCGGTGGGCAAGCTCAACCCCAACTGAGAAGGGCCTTACATAGTAGAGAAGGCTCTGGCTAATGGGGGTTACTACCTCCAGGATGTGGAGGGAAGGACCTTTAGTCACACCTGGAACGGTGATGACTTAAAATGCTTCTACCCTTAAAGGGAGAGAAAAATTGTAATATGGTGAATAAGTGTTATCATGTCAAAGTGGTTGATTCAGAATGTCGACTCTCTAAAGAATGCTATCGTAGGAATAGATCTGTTCTACTCTACCATGTTTTTGCTTTAACCAACTATGTCTCCTCATCTTGATGATAGAATAGGTATGGTTAAAGGAATTTTCATCAACACCCCGAGCTCGGCTCGGCCCCAGGTAGACCCGCTGCGCAGGCTCCCATCTAGCTGGCAGGTCCGAAGGCTCTCCTGTGGGGGAGAGGTTTGGTTTGATCTTCATCAACACCCCGAGCTCGGCTCGGCCCCAGGTAGACCCGCTGCGCAGGCTCCCATCTAGCTGGCAGGTCTGAAGGCTCGCCTGTGGGGGAGAGGTTTGGTTTGATCTTCATCAACACCCCGAGCTCGGCTCGGCCCCAGGTAGACCCGCTGCGCAGGCTCCCATCTAGCTGGCAGGTCCGAAGGCTCGCCTGTGGGGGAGAGGTTTGGTTTGATCTTCATCAACACCCCGAGCTCGGCTCGGCCCCAGGTAGACCCGCTGCGCAGGCTCCCATCTAGCTGGCAGGTCCGAAGGCTCGCCTGTGGGGGAGAGGTTTGGTTTGATCTTCATCAGCACCCCGAGCTCGGCTCGGCCCCAGGTAGACCCGCTGCGCAGGCTCCCATCTAGCTGGCAGGTCTGAAGGCTCGCCTGTGGGGGAGAGGTTTGGTTTGATCTTCATCAGCACCCCGAGCTCGGCTCGGCCCCAGGTAGACCCGCTGCGCAGGCTCCCATCTAGCTGGCAGGTCCGAAGGCTTGCCTGTGGGGGAGAGGTTTGGTTTGATCTTCATCAACACCCCGAGCTCGGCTCGGCCCCAGGTAGACCCGCTGCGCAGGCTCCCATCTAGCTGGCAGGTCCGAAGGCTCACCTGTGGGGGAGAGGTTTGGTTTGATCTTCATCAACACCCCGAGCTCGGCTCGGCCCCAGGTAGACCCGCTGCGCAGGCTCCCATCTAGCTGGCAGGTCCGAAGGCTCGCCTGTGGGGGAGAGGTTTGGTTTGATCTTCATCCACACCCCGAGCTCGGTTCGGCCCCAGGTAGACCCGCTATGCAGGCTCCCATCTAGCTGGCAGGTCCGAAGGCTCGCATGTGGGGGAGAGGTTTGGTTTGATCTTCATCAACACCCCGAGCTCGGCTCGGCCCCAGGTAGACTCGCTGCGCAGACTCCCATCTAGCTGGCAGGTCCAAAGGCTCGCCTGTGGGGGAGAGGTTTGGTTTGATCTTCATCAGCACCCCGAGCTCGGCTCGGCCCCAGGTAGACCCGCTGCGTAGGCTCCCATCTAGCTGGCAGGTCCGAAGGCTCGCCTGTGGGGGAGAGGTTTGGTTTGACCTTCGTCGACACCCCGAGCTCGGCTCGGCCCCCGGCAGACCCGCTGCACAGGCTCCCATCTAGCTGGCAGGTCCGAAGGCTCACCGGTGGAGCATAGATCCAGTTCATGGGAAGGCATCTTGTCACGACCCTGGCCAAGATCAGGGACAGAGCCCCCGAAAAGGTCTCGGCCAATTAGGGCCTCGACAAGTAGGGGTCTCGGCCGTAAGGTCTCGGCTGGGGGGATCTCGTTGAAAAAAGGCTCCCGGCAGACCTGGGCAAGACGACTTAATCAATGACACAAAGCTCTCGCCTAACGAGTCTCTAAGGTGATCCTAAGGAGGCTAAGGGTCTCGGCGGAAGCTCGCGCGGAAGCTACTTGTCCGTCTAACCTATTCATTCAAGCAAGCACAGCAGTGGAGAATGAAAAATTGCATTATGTTTAATAATTATAGGGTGAGGAGCTTCTCGCTCGTTATAAAAGAATATCAAAAGTAAAAAGGCGCTTCAAGGGGATGCGCTGTAGTCCCCGCTGGTGCTCTCGCCAGAGCTCGCTTCAGACGTCTCGCCGGCCTCGGTGGAAGACTTCGGGACATCTGAGGGAGGAGAGTCTGGCGCGCCCGGGGGCTTCGGCACTGGGTCGAACAGCCAGGGGAGGAGTTGGCGAGCGTTGATGGTTGCGCCATCCTCCCGAAGCAGCTTCGCGTCCCGCAGCGTCTCGACGGTCAGCTTGACGGTGGCCTGAGCATTCGCCTGCAGCAGCTTGTCGATGTCGTACACCGAGAACTGGCGGCTCTTTAGTCTTTCGTCAAGCGTCGGAGGCGGGCCTTTCGCCGCTTCCGCACGCTGGAGTTGGTCCCTCAGCAGGACGTTTGCGTAACGAACGTCAGCCAACTCCGCGCGAAGCGCCGTGGCTTGGGCGGAATCCTGTGGAGAAGAAATCAGCTCGGTAAATATTGCGCAAACGTGACTTCGAGAAGCGAGAGCGGGGGGCCAGGAAGATCTCGCTTACCTCGACGGCGGGGCATAGAGACAACGCCTCTTGAGCTTTCGCCAACTCCTGGTGAGCAATCGTAAGCTCTGTCTCCGAAGTGCGTGCTCTGGCCACCGCCTCTTCCCTCGCCTTGTACATGTCGGCGAAGTTCTTGTCGATGTTGATGCTTCGACGCGCGCACATATGCGCAAGCTCGAACCCGCGAAACAGGGCCCGGGTAGCATCGAAGGCCAGGAGCCGGGTGGGCGTTTGGTCGAAGACACTGGCGCCCTCTCGGCTATAGAGGTCGTAGCCCAGCGAGAAGGCCTCGCCGGTAACCTCATCCCGCTCCGACCAGCTAGGGAGGAGCGTTGAAACTGTAACCCTGTTGGTTTCGGGATCCCATTGAAGCAGAGGCTTCCCTTCCGCGTCGACGTGCTTCACGCCGAGGCCATAATTCCTGTGCCCTTTCGGCACTTCCCTGGGCGGGGTCCGGGCGGAGGTCTAGGCGACGACTCCCTCTCCTCCCGCCCTGTCGGCGGCTGGAGGGTTCTCGGCAGTAGTCTCGGCACGCCTCCTGGCAGAAGCACCCATCTCGCTGGCCATCTGGAGCAGCCCTTCGAAGGACTTGCCCAAGGCAGGATGTCGGGCAGGCGAGACGGCCAAGTCCTTGCCCTTGTCTGCAGCGGATGGCTTCGATCTCTTCAGCGGTCGCGGGGCGGGAGCGGGGCCTTTCTGCTTCTTAGCTCCGGTCGACAAGGGTAGAGCGAGTTCATCCCTGCAGGCGCGAGCGCTGGCTTCCGCAAGAGCAAGAGAGCCTCTCGCAGCCCGATCCCCGACGCCTGGGGCAGCAGCGAAAGGTTGGCTTAAAGGGACCTCCCGCTCTCCTACAAAGTTAGCACTATTCATCACAGGGAGATTCTAACAAGAGATCGAATCTAGGGCGAGACCGTACCTTCGCCCGGGTGGACGGGAGGAAGGGAGTCGACGTCTCGCCGGAGGAAGAGAACGTCAAACTCCTTGGTTCCGAAGAACTCCAGGAGTGCGCTCTCGCGCGACCCCAGAGTGGACGGCTTGTAGGCAACATTCTCATATTGAACAGGTTGGAGGGGGATGTTGCCGAAGTCCCCGGTGACGAAGACGAACTTCTCGCCCCAATGATGGTGTTTGTTGGCAAGACCGGTGGTCTTGAGCAGCTGCCCGGAGAAGAAGACCACCCCTCCTTTCGCGCGGAAGTTGAACAACTTGCGGAAGATCGGCAAACTGAACTTGATCCTCTCGGATCGCATGTAGCATATAAACGCTACAAGGATCGCGACAGAGTTCGGGTTCAGCTGGGCGGGAACCACCCCGTAGTAGCGGAGAGCTTGCCGAATCTACGGCCAGAGGGGAAGGCGGAAGCCCACCTCGAAATGTTCGAGGGGGATGGCAAGCTCTCCAGCCCCCGGGGTATTCACCTTGTCGTGATTGCCCGGGTTCCGCGCCGAGAAGCCAGCGGGAATGAAACGGTCAACAGTCAGATTGTATTCGTCTAGGGTAAGCGTGCAGGAGGGGAAGAGATGTTTGCGGAACGCTTCCGTGCAGTGAGCGCGACCCTCGTTCTCGCCCGGCATCTTGAGTTTATGGGTGCTAGCGAGAGGTAGAAGCGAGAGCGACAGGGCGAGAGCAGTGAAAGGGGGTTGAGGTTCCGGATCAGGGAAATAAATGCGGTTGGTAGACTTCCCTATTTATAGGGAACTGTGATCGTTGTGGCTCCGTCCGATAGAGAGAGAAAAATGACGGCGGAGCACAGCTGTCACGATCTGGACCGGTGACGCCTCGGTTTTCCCCCTCAAGATTACAGCAGTCGACGATCACCTCTCATAGGCGCGAGCCTCTTGGTTTTGGCGCAAGCTTCTTAGCTTCGGCGCAAGTGACCTAATTCCAACACATTCCTAAAATTCGCAGCGCAATGAAAGAAGAAACGGGTAATAGTGTGCTCTCGCTGCCGAGAGTCGAATAGAGTTAACAATAGCAGTTATTACAGAGTCCTAAGGGTACATGGCAGAAGGGAAGGCTAAAGAGGAAGAAGGGGCGAGACCTAGATGAACTAATACGGTTCCCAGCACCATCGCTCTCATTCTCGCCGCCTGGTTCGCGGAGGTGCCAGCGGGTTGAAGTAAGAGGACAGCGTGGTGCACCCCAGGTTGATCCGCCTAGCGTGATCCCGGATCTGCGTGATGCATCTCCCTGGCGAAGACTGGGCAGTAGGCCCTCCCGGTCGATTAGTCTCGCCCAAGAAGAAATCCCGTTCCAGGGCCTCCAGCCTTTGTTCCACGGACTCGCGGAACGCTTTCGCCGCGGCAGCATGGGCGCGGTCTCGCCGGATGAGCTTGGCCAAAATGGCCGAGATCTTCTTCCTCCGCTCCCTCGCATTCCCGGCACCGTTCAAAGTTTCCTCTATCTCGTCGGGCGAAGGAGGAAGGGAATCGTCTTCTTCTTCTTCTTCTTCTTCTTCTCCTTCTTCTTCTTCTCCCTCCTCGTTGGCTCCCGGCCGAGAGCTGGGATCCCCTGCGAAAAGTGCGCTCAAGGTTATGATTAAGGCTTAACGATCAGCCGGCAAAATGTCTCGCATACCTGCAGTCGGGCGAGAGCCATTGACTGGTGTCGAATGAGAAGGCCCGACCCCTCCGTCAGTACCATAAAGAAGGTGGAGAGGCTTGCCCTGCCCTGGGCGGAAAGGTTTGCGCACAGGGGTCCCGGCCTGGCCGGAAGCATGGAGAGGGTTGTCCTCTCTCAAGGGATGATCGGCATCCTTAGGAGTAGTGAAGGGGTCAAGGGCCACCCCTCCCGCCGGTAGGGCGGGATTTGCCGCAGAAGAAATCAACGCGCCGGTTCTCGCTTCATCTTCCCGGGTGACGAAACCCGGGAGAGCGGAAGCTGGCTCTGCGAGAAGACAGTTCAGAAAAGGAAAGGCACGGTTGAAATAGTGAGAAGTGGCGGAAAACGTACCTATCACCTGGGTCCCGACTGGGGGAATTTCCTCCGAGACCCTCGTTCGATCCTCGGGAGGGGGAGCTGACAAATCGAGAGGAATCGGGGAAGACCCGGCGTCGTCATTGGGAATGGATTCCTGCGAGAGGCCGCGTTAGCCGTCGGGCTAGTGTCATAATCATCTTGGTAAGCATGGCCGGGAGGCATACCTTCTGCAGGGAGGGGCCCTCCGCGGAATTGAGAGTAGGAGAAGGTGGATCCCTGTTCTCTCCAGCAAGGTCTCGCCGGACCACCTTCTCTTTTCGTTTGCCCTTTTTCTTCTTTGGCTCCGAAGGACCGGCATTTGGGGATTTCCTCGATAACCAGGGCGCTACCGTAGCACAGTTGGCTAAGGCTCGCGCTTGAGCCGCGGCCAACCGATCCTGAAGGTCCTGCGAAAGTGGCTTGCCGGCACGCTTAGCATACATCTTGGTATCGCACAAAAAGCCCCAGGCGAGAGCTCAGTGAAGAAGCAGTAGTCCGGAGGCAAGACTTATGGCCACCCGACGGCGCATATTTATAGCTACAGTAGGGCCTGCCAAAAGATTCTCTTGGCTATCAGGCACGTGTCCAGCGAATATTTTGGGGTTGGACTTGTCTTGTCGAGCGCAGGGCTAGCTCGAAAAGAGCGGGGATTGTGTACAACCCCATATTCGCTGGGTAGGACCCAGAAGACTAAGACTTCAGAGGTCGGGGTTGGGATAGTCCAGGGTCAGCCCAAGGGCGGACTGGTAGAGTTCTCGCCCTTAGGGAGCTCTCGCCAACCCATAGGCGAGATCGTTCGCGCTAGGACTCATGCCTTCAGGCCGGCCTTAGACGTCGGGACAGTAGAGCTCCCGCCCGGAAGGGACTCCCCCTGTGGGCGGGCGAGAGCAAGAACCCTCTCGGCGAAAGGTCCCGCCAAGATGAGCCAAGTTGGGGCTCGGCGAGAGCCTTCTCGCCCGGGGTTCTCGCCAAGCAGGTCCATGTGGTGGGGCCCGGCGCCCAGGAAAAGATTATTTTATTATCCCCGAGTAAGATTACCTGTTTACCCCCAGGATAATAGCGGGATTTGTCTATCGGCAGACCCATCAGGGGTATTTCAGTATTCTCAGGTCAGGAGAAGACTATAAAAAGATCCAGAGGGGCTCTTTGGAAAGCAGGCTGTCATTATTCTCCAACTCCAGTGCTTTCTGAGGAGCTCCCAGTCCAGCTTTTGGTTTTGGAGGGGAAGCTCTCAGAGATCTTCCGGGCGTGAGGTGGTACCTCCCAGCTGGGTCTTTGGGTCGGTCTTAGGACCTTTGCAGCTAGTCAGGGGTCGAGATTTGAGAGAAGTAAGCGTCGGCTGCACTTTGGTTTGTGAACATTCGTTGGGGTCAATTTTGGCTTCAACAGTTCTGATACCATGTTGAACTTTCCGGATCTTGGAATGAGCAGGGGTTATCTCAACTTAGAATATTAAGCATAACTAGAGACACATGCAGTAACAAGAATATTTATTGATCACATCAATCTTCTTACAAGGCGAGACATACATGGCGAGACATGATTCCGCCAATGTACCAAGCAGAACAAAATACAAGGCAAATCTAATCGCGCAGACTCAAGGAGTAGCCACTGATTCTACTACTTCACTACGGAATCCGCACAGACCGCCTAGTACGCCAAACCGCGAACTAACCGAGCAGACAAATCATTATTCCAAAGCAAGCTCTACTCGCCGATCAGCAAGCCGCCTAGCTGCCTGACCGCACGATCTGCTACTGCCGAACTGAATAGGCCGCCTGAAGCATACGACTTATTGAACCTCGAAATAAAGTTGCTAAAGAAAAAACTGCCTGATCGCTGTCCGTGACCTGTTGTTTACCGCCTATTGCTTAACCGCAGAGTCTGCACTGTCCCTGACCGCAATCAGAGCCAAGTCCTGACTTTCCAGCGCTATTCGCACAACCTGCACAACACAAACCGATCAACTCCATTAACCCGGGCGGATACCAAAATCCAGTCCGCAACAATTGTTCGCGGGCTCACTTACTATTTATTCACTCTTTTTGACGTGACAGAGGGATCCTATTTATAGGCACGATGAAGAGTGTGGTCACCGCCCTAGCCGATAGGATCACCGCCACCAAACCGCGACGAACACCAAGCAGTCTGCTTAGTCCACCGCGACCTTGTGCGATAGCCAGCCCGCCTCAGCATCACCAAGACCGGACTGACTTCCTAGTACACTTTATCGCCAAAGGCCGTCAGACTTGGTCGGCATCCCCCAAGACTCTACATCAACATCGCATGTCCGCCAGCCCACGGAGACCGCACAGTCTGCTCCCCCCAAGTTCGCAGCCAAGGCACCAAGCCAACTGCCGAACTCGACGGACAATGAAAGCAATCCGCCCGCCTTGAGAACACAGCATCAGTCTGCATAACTCCGAGTCCGCAACTAGGCTTCAAGCTGCCAGCTACCGGACTCAGCGGACAAGGCTACAGTCCGCGCGTCGAGGCGGACAATTCTCTAGTGTATATTTGCCAAGCATGCAACCAACCCAAAAAAGGCAACACCTGCCGAGCTTGGCGGACTGAGAAGCAGTCCGCGCACTACTGCGCGATATCCCCTGTCTGAGCCAACCATGGACTTGATTCAGAACCAAACAAGTCCACACCACTGGCCACCAGGGCCAGTCCGCACTTACTGACGGACACTGGTACCAGTCCGCCAAGCTCGGCGAACTCCAACATCAATCCGCTCTAACCGGCGAACCCTGCAGCTACCACCAGCCGCACGACAAGAGCTAGACCAAGGCATCTGCTATGCCGGTCTGCCGAGCTCCAGTCCAGTACGTACCTTGCCGGACTCCGCGGATAGAGGAGCTATCCACTTGGTTACCATCTGGGAACATCCTGCTGTCTGAGCAAAAGCCAGTCTGGCTGGACACCTCCTCTGTTCGCACAGACCGCACGAACAGACCGCTAAGGCCGCCATATCCAGCACATCTGCTGACTTGATTAACTGTCAGTCCTGTCCGCACAGTCCACGCGGACAGATCTCCCTGGTTGCCTGACAATTAGCTAACCGCTGCCTTATTGTCGACCTGTCTATCCGCCTATCCAAACCGCACAGGCCGCGCAGATAGAACTCCTAAGTCGCGCAATATGCGACTTTCACTTCATAATTTTCAACAGTTGCGGTCCGCCTCCTTTGTAACCCCCCCGATTTTCATCGGTTGGGAGGCAGAAATGTCGAAGTAAGAGGTATTAGAAAGCTGGCGCGGTGCGATAGGTTGCCGTCGACTAGATGCTGCGTCGAAAGAGAGGTCGACTAGAGGTACCGCAACGCAGTAGTTTCTACCGACACACGGTAACGCGTTTCCAACCGATATGGGTAGCGTCGACATAAAGTGTTGTCGGCATGGCATGTCAACTTGATTCTAGGGCGGCACGATAATGGTACTGCTGAGGGTAGGTGTATCAGCTAGAAGATTGTCGTGTTAGCTTGATGTGTGCTCTTCAAGCCAACATGAGACAAAGAGAGGGCTTTTTAGGGTTGGAGCTACCGAGATACAGTAACTTGCAAGAACAAATTCGTAAATCTGTGATTTATGGTCATTTTATCGCTTTAGAACTTGAACTAATAATGACCCTATCTTGTTCGTCTGTGAACCCTAAATAGGGCAGAGGGCTTCTCCCCTTTCATTTTCCAAGTCTACGACACTTTTGCGGCTAGTTTTAGTGAGAGGAACCGGAGGAGGAAGAAGACCTAGATCCTCCATTGGTGAAGCTTCAAAGCTTTGTTCGACGATCCGAGATCGGCATCACTGAGAGGGCTTGAAAGTGGATGTTTACATCCATGCTAATCAAGGTTTCTATGACAAGGAGGAGGTTCTATAAGGTTACAACATTCTTTCCCCCAATCTTAAAAAAATGTGCGTGATGAATGATTGTGGATTGTGGTGTCCATTTGTATGTTACGACATGGCTTTGTCTTTGTGGTCGACTGGCTAACCCCATGATGTTATGATTCACGTGTGGAGGGTGTTCTGACAAGACAAGCCCCCTTATGTGGAGCTGACGAGAACGGTTGTGCTTATGGACAAACTCGATGGTGTAATGATCTATGTACTGGAGGTGTTTGAGCAAGAGTTCTTAGCATTGGTTGTGAATGCTTGGTGAAACTGACGAGAATGGCTAAGTTGATGGACAAGCTCGATGATGTAGTGATCCATGTGTTGGTGGGTCTTAATAGAAGTTCTTAGAATCAGTTTGTATGTCATTAGGGAAATGAGAGTACCCAGGTTGTTGTTGTTTGTATTACCATGGTGATCTGAAAGTGATCAAACATGTAGTCTCACTGTCAACGCAATATGAGTCTATGAGATCGCACATAAGAGCATTGGAGAAGTTGGTAAGGTTTGTGTTGGCCTTAATCATATGTGATATGAGTGAAGGACCAAGCCTATGATGTTCTGGATGTGAATGATTTTCATTCCGGGACCTATATTGTACATATGAGTTATTAGGTAAGTGGTTGGAAGAATCTAAGAGAAATCCGTCGAGTATAGTCATAAGGTTTCGACGAATAGTCTTGAATTCATCAAGTATAGTCGTAACATCTCAACGAGTCTGTTTGAATTTGTCAAGTATCGTAGTGTTATCTCGACGAATTGGACTTGGTTCGTAGAGTATCGACATGATAGATTCGACGAGTTAGACCCCGATTCGTCGAATATCGTCTTAATACTTGGACGAGTTGCCCTGTCTCGATTCGTCGAGTATACTCGTGTTATTTCGACGAATAACTTTTGATTCGTCGAATATCGACGTGAGTACTCGACTAATTCTGTTTCATCCAAATTATTTCCTTTAAGTCCGGCTCGACGTGGTCTGTTAGTATCGGTTGACTCGGTATTCAGTATATATATGATATGCACAGTAAACCGAGCAAGTTACCATTCCCTTTTGGCCTAATCGAGCGAGTCAGCCTCTTCATCTTCCTCCCGACGACGGAACTGTTCCGCTGGGTCGTGAACGCCGATCTCGCCACCGACTGTCCGCAGTCCTTGTACGTCGCCGAAAAAAGTTTCCCGAGTGTCGTATTAGTCACCGCCACCTCTCCTTTAGCGGATCTAGTAGTCTGTGGAGACGTTGAGGGCAAACCTACTTCCAACCTAGATCTTGTGTGACAAGAGTCTAGAGTTATCCGTGTCCGTGTGGATATCCTTAGAGGCGTGGACACTATTCTACGCTCGGAACTCCAATCGTTGTCGTTCGTTGGACTTCATCGGAGCACCTAGGTTGAGTATTGACATTTGACTCAATCCCTCAAAGATATAATTTTATTAATTGCATTTTACTTCTTGATCAATGTTCATCGCTAGGTCCGAACTCTTTTGGGTTTTCTTGTTCCAAATTTTCGATGCGCATAAGTGTTGTGACGTATAGCAAAACCCAACAGTTGTGATGATGTGTTAGTATCATGCACGATATATGGTGTTTTGGGTGAAACTCAAGCTTGCATACATGTTGCATTGATAAAACCCCCTTATATTTACTTGTTCAACATAAAAACGTGTTCGATGGCTGTGACACATTTACATGCTAGTTTTTGTGTTGTTTTATGTTTTATTTCATTTGCATACGAAGTGCGAGCTTGCAGAGTGATCTAGTTCCTCGGGGTCCGCTAGGACTGTGGGGAGGAGGGGTGTTATGTAGTTGTGGCCAGCTTTGACTAACCCTTGTTATACCACGTCTTTTGTGTTGGTTTCAGAGCAAGGATCGCAAGCTAGAGCTCGCTCTCCAACAAAAAAGACTTCAGTCTCATGAAGTGTATCTCCTCATGTTGTTCCGTTTTTTCTGCATTTCTATGTTTCTTTTACATTGTTTCGGTTTGTACACTGAGGTAGTTTAGGAGTTTCCTACTATGTGAGGATGTAATGTATGGATATTTTGATTAATAGTGTTGTAAGTTTATAAGGTTGGACTGCTCCTGTGTATAAGGCTATTCACAAATAAAATAGTTCATGAATAATTCGATTCGTGAAAGTTCGATTAAAATTTGTATTTTTCGAATACGGATTCGAATAGTTCTTGAATTCAAATTCGGATTTGGATAGTTTTTGAATTCGAATCCAAAATTCGTTGCGGGCGGCCTCGTCCACAACCGGCTCCACAAGGACCGGCCGTCCCCTTTGACCGCTCGAATGCGGCGGCCTTGGTCGGCCCCGCAAGGACCGGCTGCACCCTCTCGCCGCTTGGTCCGGGCAGCCTTGGCCGCGGCCGGCCCCGCAAGGGGCGGCCGCCCGGACACGGGCAGCCTCGGCCGCGGCGGGCTGGCCCCATTCTCCGCGCGTATCAAAAATACCTAAAAAATCTAGGACTGAATATATCAGGAGACTGGACATAGAGAGTTGATTTTTGTAATACCTGAAATGACATTTGAGAGATATCATCTATAGCACCTCAAATATCAACCGCAAAGACATCTCAAATGTCGAAATTACATGTCGAAAATAATATCTCAAATGTCATTTTTGCCTTCTCAAAACCCGGATTTCTCCCTGCAATGAGGGGATGAGTGTATTGGTAAATTTTCTAAATTGGGACGTCAAACGTTCAAATTTTATAGTAACAAGCTTCACCTGTGCTCGATGCTCTCGGGCTGGCTCCGCCCGTATCCAGGCGAGCTCCGCCCGCACAAAGTCGTACTCGCCGCTCGCACCTTTTTCACGATAGCGGGGTGCAAGCGGTGAGCACGCCTTCGTGAGGGCGGAACCCACCTGAATGCAGGGGAAGCCCGCCCGAGAGCATCGAGCACGGTCAAAGCCCTTGCGAAGATGCTCGTATATATTATGAGTTATAAAGAGATAACCGGTTCTTTATATAAGCATAGAGAACCGCATCCTGATCGCACATCCCATCAAGACCACCATCTTTAAAACATGTGCAAAAGAGATGTTCGGTCAGAATTGCGGTTCTCTATGTATAATTTTCCGCTCTCTCTATATATGCTCTCTCTCTCTCTCTCTCTGCACGTACACACGCACAGAAATATGTATCCGCGCAACATGGATATAACATACATCCACGCTTTTCATACCAGTGGTTGGATCTAATCCAACGACTAAGATAAAAGCAGAGCAAGCCCCGTCCGCGCCGACAGTTCCTAATTCTCATGTTGTTTGTTTAAGATAATATTTTTTTTTGATTATACAAATTTTTTATTTGTTGTAATTATTAATTTACTTTTTATATTTAAAAAGTTAAAAGACTTCCGACATTATGAGTTTAGAAGGATTATTCTGATTTAAATAGAGCATACAAGAGGAATTCGTGCGCTATGTGCAGAGCAGGTGCCCACACTGGGCGTGTGCAGGTATATATAATATATAATATATCAAACATACTTTGCCATTAAATAAGAGATTTTTTTCATAATTATAAGGGTAAAAACTTAATTTCACATTGTAGGATAACAGGGCTATTAAAAAATTATAGGTTTAGGACCCTTTGACCTCCTAGGCGTAGGAACTCTATAGAAATCTAGATGGACGGTCCTAATTGATCTGATGGTGTGCCAGTGATCGAACGGCTGAGATGTTATGATTTAACCAGATTGAACGGTCCATATTGATTGTATGATATGACAAGATTACACGGTACGACATGAAAGTATTTTTTTGTATATGATATACATATACATATATATATATATATATACACGAGTGACAGGCACGGGCCTTGAGCCCGATGACCACGCGCCACAGTACCCGACCGGCGACGGCGGGCTTCGCCGCCCCCGGCGGGCTTCACCCCCACCCCAGCTGTTTTTTACTTATATATATATATATAATTATATTACTTATATATATATATATATAATGATATTACTTATATATTATATATAATATAAATTATAAAATGATACAGGCGGGTGAACAGTTGCGGGCGAACTGTTCACCCGCTAAAATATATTATTATATAAAATATTAGTATAATAAAATTATAAACAGGCGGGTGAACAGTCGCGGAGCACTGTTCACCCGCCTGTTTAGTTCCACACTGCCAGTAAAAAAACAAAATTTCGGGTTTAATTATAGTTCGGTGGTTCATGTTGTTGAAGTCATCGCTTTAGAGGGTTGGTGGGCTTGCAAGTTTTCGTGGACTGTCGTCCTTACGTGTTGTCCGGCCTGCTGATTAATTTTGCCTAATTTAACCCAATTTTGAAATTATTTTAAATAGATTTAGGATCTACTCCTAGAATAAATTTAGGAGATCTATATTTCTATTATAGTAGTAAAGATATATTTTTAAAAGCTCATAGTTTCAATGGCAGAAATACAGTGAAGCTCAATTAGTCAAGTAACACAGAATCACAAGAGTTTTGGAGTTTTGAAAATCTCCATCCGCTAATACATCATCAGCAAACCCCCTTAGTCTTATGCGCGATCACAAACTTTTTCCAGGCATTGGTAATCTCCTTCTGTATCTCCACCTCCCTCTTCTTCAGAAGAATCACCCCGTCCCCGGCCCCGGCCTCCTCTTCAGCCGCCTTACCACCGGCTGCGATAAGTAGAAACTTGGACGGCAGGGAATCAAGCTCGTGCAGAACCTTCTTGATGTCGAACATGAGGCGCTCGGCGAGGGTGCGGCTGAAGTCCTCCCGGATGACGACGCGGAGGACCGTCACGTGTTGCGCGTCCGGCGGCATCGTGTAGCTCGGCACGATCCAGCCGAACCGACGGAGGTAGTCGGAGACCTCGAACTCGTCGTGCCGGCTCCGGTCCTTCAGGGAGAAGGCCACCAGCGGGACGCCCCGGTCCTTGGACACGATGTTGAACCGGCCGGTCCGTTCGAGCTCGGTTTTCAGAACCTCGGCATTTTCCCTGCAGTTCTCCATTATGCATTTGTAGCCCTGCAAAAAATACATTCATCCACCGCCCCTCGTACTTATTTCATTTTATGGTAAATTATATGTGCAAATCAGTTTTGGCTATGTGCAAATCACGCTTTCAAAAAAATTACCAAAATAGTTATGTGCAGGCCGGCCCTTTACGGGTTCACAAGTCTTTATGATTTTTTAGTTTGATTTGCACTTAACATAATTTGCACATAACAAAAGTTGATCTGCACATAACAACACCCCATTTTATTCACATTTTTATATGGTTGGTATAACTAAGACTCCGTTTGGGGGGACTTATTTTCACCGGTCAAGCTGTTACAGCCGCATGAACCGGGCCTTAATTATGATCCGGTTCATGCGATCGTAACAGCTTGACCGGTGAAAATAAGCCCTCCCAAACGGAGCCTAAATTAAATAAGACCGTTACCTCGAATCCCAGCCGAATTAGTTGATAGTACTGGGCAATGACCTGGCTTGATCCTGAAAGAATTTTAAATAATTAGTCTTCAATTAAAATCAACTCAATTCAGAATCAAGCTAGCTCGAGTTCGACCCGACTAGCTCGAGTACTAGCACATCCGTGCCAGCTTGGTAACATGTTGACCGCGTATGCAACGCCGGGCTAGAGCCTCGGCTCAAGCCCGAACGGTGCGGCGGCAAACCACACCGAACACCTCCACGCCGCGCAATCCGCCAAACACAACCTTAATGAAGCGTAGGAAACCTTTGGAGAAGTTGAGAGTGAATGTGGGCTGGTCGGCGCCGAGGTAGTTGATGTGGAAGATGAGCTCTTCAGGGAGATCATCCCTGCTCCTCCAGATGACCCAGCCGATTCCAGCGTAGACGAGGCCATACTTATGCCCGCTCACATTTATGCTCTTCACGAGAGGAAGCCGGAAGTCCCATTCTAGCTCTGGGTACAGAAACGGCGCAATGAAGCCCCCGCTCGCCGCGTCCACGTGTATCGGCGTGTCCCATCTGCACATGATTAACTTGAAAGTTAGTTGAAATTAAAGATGATTTTGTTGAAGTGGGTAATGCAATATCAAATTTGTCAATCAATCAATCAATTATCACCCGGTCTCGGCATTCTTCTTTAAGAGGAGGTCGTTGAGGAGCTTGACGTCCTCGAACTCGCCGTTGAGGGTAGAGCCCAAGATTGCAGCGACGCATATCGTGTTCTCGTCCACCATCTCGACCGCCTTCTCCGGATCCATCACATAGTAACCGTCTCTAAGCTTCACTTCCTTGAGCTCCACCTCAAAGTACCTAGCAAATTTCTCCCAGCATACCTGCGAGGAATGAATTATATTTAGCGCGCGAATTGTTAGACGTTAACAACCAACTCGACAGGCATGATATATAAGCACCTGAACATTAGCGCCGGTGACAATGTTGGGCTTGTCGAAGGGCTTCCCCTTCGCCTTCATCTTGTTCTGCCACCGCCTCTTGAAGGCGAGCCCGGCGAGCATTATGGCCTCTGAGGAGCCGACCGTCCCGACTCCAACCGCGGTCTCCGATTCATTGAGGGGAGCATGGAAAAGGTGGGCAATTATGTTGACGCAACGGTTCTACCAAAACGGGAAAGGAATGTCAATTGAATTATGTATCTGCTGAAAATTTAAATATAATAAAGGGTTACTTATGAGTATGAGGACCTTCCTTCAAAGTTTGCGTAATTACAACTTGCACCCTGTAACTTTAGAAATTACAAAAATCTTCTCTCAATGTTTACCTTTTGAATAAAAGTAGCCCCTTTGAAATAAATTTTCAGACGAGTCTTTTTGTGCATGGATGTTAAGAAATGTAAACATTGAAGATGAGTATTTGTAATTTTAAAAATTAGAGGGGTGCAAGATGTAATTGCACAAACTTCGAGGTCCCGGTAAATAACCCTATAATAAATAGGGTAGTATAATTAGTAATAATCTTAGGGTGATGTTATATGTAAACCAATAATGGATATGTACAAACCAATACTTTAGAAAATTTTAGGTGTTAAAAAAAACAGTATACATAAATCAAATAAAACCCTAAAACTTAACCCGATTCCTCATTTTCACTTTTCCGGTCTGGGACGTTCGTCTTCCTGTTCCCGCATCCCGCTTCCCCGCATCTGCCGCTACAGTGCTCCCCACCTCGCGCCGCCCCTCTTCCGCCCGTTCCCGGCGTTTAACATGCGTCGTCCAGCGAACTCCTCTCATGGCCGACGATGGCACCATGGTCGATTACCTTTCTCCCTCAACAAATATTTCCCCTAGTCATGGAAGCAAGGTTTACCCTGAACCTGACTCTTTTTTTTCTCATTTTTTCCGTAGAAAGTGTAGATCTACTCGTAGATCTCTTTGAATAATGTATTTTTTCTTCATTTAGGTGAGTCCCAAAATTCCCTCATCCGTAGACCCGATTTCGCCATATTCCGTTGAGTTGCAAGATCCAATTTACCCTCAATCGGTGGAGTTATCTTCAGATTTTGGTTGTTCTAGCAACATTGAGTTGCACGAGTTGAGATGTTCATTACTTGGTTTGGATATCTTCATTTTAGGAGTCGGATTTAGGCTGTTCTAATTGCGTTTTTTGTTCTTAGGAAACAATGTTATCACTTGGAGCAATGAAGGAGGATGCAAAAATTTCTTGCACTATTCCAGAATATGGTATTGTCCACTATATCCAAATTTTGTGTATGTTAGTTGCGTAGATTGGGGAAAATATAGTTTGTTTTTTTGGTTGTCTTTCATTTTGTAGATGTGAGTATGTGACGTCTTTCTTCCAAACAAAATCAATTTTTGCGTCTAAGGAAGAATTAATTGATTGGCTAAATATTGTCTCTTATTGGATGAAAATATGAGAATGATGAAAAAAAACTTGTAAATGATCATTTAAGCATTTGATCGGCTCTCTAAATTTCATTGTAAATGTATATTCTGATTTTGGAGCATGAAGAATATCAAGAATAGTTTGGGTCTAGCATGTAGCTGATTCCAAATTTTTTGTGTTTGTAGTTAGAATGCTTTGAAATGCTAATATAATTGATATCAGTTAATTTCTGTTTTGATACCACGAATTTGTTTTTGATAATATGATATTGATGAGTTGACTTTAAAATTAATTTTTAGCTGATTAAATTTTTTTTATTGATTTGTATATAATCATTAAGTTTGTGCATAACAAAATAATATTTGCATTGGTTTGTATATAGTAAAAGTTTGTATATAGCCATACTTGATTTATATATAACATCACTCTTATCTTATGATTTCATATTTATTTTGAAAATTAATATTAGACACGATCATAAGCATAGCTTATAAACTCACGTCAAAATATGTAAACTTTATGCATATCGCAAGTCACATCATAATATATACGCTCACGGCGAAGAATGTACATTACTCCCTAGTGTGTGTACTTTGTACGCATAATGAATATGCTAAAAACAATGTATATATGCGGTTGTGTACAGTTATGTGTTGGGATATAATGCATAAACTATCCTCTATGTGCAATCAAATAAATACAGGATAGACAAAAACACAAACTGAAATCTAAACAAACTCAGCATATGCAAATATTATAACTGCAATAATCAAATCATGAAGAAATATATCGACGTCCGTTACAAAATACACCGCGGAGAAGCCATACTCACACGATCCGCGGGATAGAATAATCTAGACTGCAATCCACTAGCACAACGGACACACAAGATTCACTGAGAATCTTCGTTGTTTGATGACGACCAAACCACCTACCACCACCAAAAATGCACAGTCGAGGCCAACTACACCCACACATGCCTTCGACACCAAACCCCACTGACCTCTCAAATGGAGTCTCGTGTGAAATGTGGAAATTTTTATGAAAGCTAAAAAGGAATTCGAAAAAGTATCTTATTGTTTATTTTATTAAATATTGTATTCTAATCTATGACAATGAGGAATGATGTCCTCTGCCAGTGAAATTTTTTTTAGGTTCGGACCCGTCTCCAGATTGGACCTTTGCGATGCTGAAATGTGGCAGCGCACATATCATTTTACCATAGTGATGTCCTTGCGTTCGTATTTGATTGTAGGGATATCCCCGCGTTAATGTTTGTATGCCTGAATATCATAAATGATATCCAAACGATTAAAATGTTGAGGCAAAATAAAAAAAATGATCGCATTGTGATCAAAAAATGATCGCAAAACAATCAAATACGAACGCAAAGATATTACTCTGATAAAATGATACATGCGCTGCTACGTGGCAGCATCACAAAGGTCCATCTCTAGATTTGGAGATGTAGCCCATACCCAGAAAACTGGTTGTTGTTATTAGCATTACATAAATCGATATTAGCACCTAAAACATGAAAATTTAGGGTTTTTTAATAAGCGCATGCGTTCCCTATTCCGCCGCACGCAAAGACTGCCCCTTCCTCTTGCAATTCTCCCGCAGCCGAGTCCCCCGCGGCCCTCCCCCTCCCCCGTGACCCTCCTCCCTCGAAGTGGTCGGCGAACCTCCTGATAACTCCGACGAATGCTCTAGTTCTTACTGCCCCTTCCTCTCGCGCCCCAGCCAACTCCCACGTGACCATCCCCCCTCGAAGTGACCGACAAACTCCCGTTAACTCGGGTTGACAACTCCGGCGAGTGCCCTTTTCTTCCTGCGAGACCAAGTAGCAGCCGACGACCACCCTATCTAATTCCGTAAAATCCATTTGTTGGGTGGTGCATGCCCTAGTTTGGGTGATTTTTTCCTCTTTCTGCGGGCAAAATTCATTTGCTCTTTTAGAAATCTCAAAGGTAACTCATCTTCTTCTCCGACTTGAATCAATTTTTTAGAATTTCATAGTTAAAATTTTAGCTTACTGTTCTAGGTTTTTATATTGTTGTTGTGGAGAATAAGTCAAGAAGATAACACTGATATGCATCTACAACTAAACGGTATGAAAACATGCAGTAAAAATATAATTAAAATTATTTATGATTATGCATTGTGATTTACTTATGTTTTTTATCATGCAAAGATCCAAAAAACATGATGGATGATAAAATTACCAAAATCGAAGTTGATTTGAGCATGCATTTTCAAACTGATAAAGCATTTGGTTTGAAGGAGGAATTGATAGAGTGGGCTAGAGGTGTTAGCAAAAGTCTGAGCTATGTCATTACTATCAAAACATCCGATAAAATTGTCAATCGCCTCGCACCTCGTGAAATTCTTGGTTCTTAGTTCTGTCAACTAAACGGTTACCGTCATATTTTGAATATGCATTGATGGAGAAAAAAGTTTTGAAAACTACAAAAAAACAAAGAAGAAATAAATTGGTTATTCGAAAGGGGACAAAGTTTGTGGATACAGTCCGAAACCAATTTGTCATTTTGATCGGAGCACAGTATCGATGCATTTGATGTGTTGGGAGATGGTCATTGTGGTTACCGGGTCATTAGTCATGCCTTGAATGTCCACGGTGATTGGCAACAAGTGAGAAATGATCTACATTAGGAACTACAAAATGGTGGAATTTTGTATGGTCAAGTGTTAGGCCGTCATAGATATGAAAAATTATTGGAGAAAGTCAAGTGCATTGAAACACCGGTACCATATGAGAAATGAATGGCAATGCCCGTTATGAGCCTTGTAATTAGTTCATGCTACAACATTGTTCAATTTCAACTATCTAAAGTGCAAAGTTTGACGTTCTTCCCACTACATTCCGCTATGCCGGAGGTGGTACACATGGTTTGCATGCAATTTTTGAATGAAAATCATTTCATTCAATTGACAATAAGTGAGTGTAGTCCAATACCGCACATCATTCCGACATGGATGAGGTATCAGGAATGTACAACCCCAATTTAGCGACCTCAATCCAAACTGCGCCCAATCAGGGCAGGGTGAGCCCATTAGGAGAAACTAGGTCAGGTGAGGCGACCTTGGCGACCACGAGCCGGACTCCCCAGTCAGATGCTAGCTCGCTAAACGAGTTCCTGAGGCAAGGGCGGTCGAGGGCAGGGTGAGCCCATCGGGAGAAACTAGGTCAGGTGAGGCGACCTTGACGACCACGAGCCAGACTCCCCAGTCAGATGCCAGCTCGTTGAACGAGTTCTTGAGGCAAGGCGGCTGCGCGGCAAGGCGTAAGCAGGCGAGGCGACACCGCCATCTTCGTGAACTCGCCTCGGCGAGGAGAGCCAGTCTGCCCTTAACCATCTCAAACAACGGGATTTCGCTGTCCGCAGACCAATCAGGAGTGCCAATAACAAAAACCAAAAGGCGGAGGCCGCTATCCGCAGACCATAAAGACGATTTTGCCCCTGATTTGGGTTTGCCTATAAATAGACCCTCAAAGCATCTTGGAGAGGCAGATCCAACCTCCCAGAGCTCCTGAATTTTGGAGAGTTCTTGCTCCGTGCCATCCAAAGTGCCGAGCTCAGCCTTTGACTTGGGGAGGGGGGGAACGCGATACACGTTTCCGGGTGAGCAGTGGGACCTCCACGCTAAAGCTCATTGGGTCTGTGTAAACACCATATCAAATTAGTGAAGGCTGAATCCGGGCTCAAATTCACCTGCCCTGAGCACCCGACGACGGGCAAGTAACTTGAACTGTTTCCTCCCAGTTCGAACTTCGTTGAACCGGTATTCGGGCTTCAACAATGAAACAGTTGCCGAAGATTGAGAAATGCACTACAAATCAAGAATTGCAACTTCTCAACATAACACTGGATGCACTATGTTAGTGGAGTTGGGCGAGAGAGCATGAGGACGGTATGTGTTGTTATAATTTTTCTATAATTGTTCAATTTTTTAAGATAGTCATGTTTAACATATTTTTCTTTTTTTTGGGTATATGTTACGACTACAAGACCTCCACAATGAATAGTCAAAGATATATATATATATATATATATATATATATATATATATATATATATATATATATATATATATGAGAAAAGAAGGTATTAGCTCGAGCGATTTTAGAAAATTATAGCGCGACTGCTGAATTTTGGGATTTGGACCACCAAATGTTTCTCATTTGAAAAAGTGATCAACATGAAAGTTGTAGATCTTGATGAGAACTACAATTTTTATGTTGATCATTTTTTCAAATGAAACCGTTTAGGCCTCTGATTTGGGCCCCAAAAAAAGCCACTTCCGCACATTGTAGATCCCATCAAGATCTACAACTTTTATGTTGATCACTTTTTCAAATGAATCAGCTTAGGGGGTCTAAATCCCGAAATACTGTATTCGCGTTATAATTTTCTAAAATAGCGCGAGCGTATACTCTCCAAGCCCTATATATATATATTTATATAATCTTGGTAAATGTTATTAATGCATGACTTATACAATAATTTATATAGTCTTAAATTTTTTTTTGTAGCTGTTACAATGAAAGGGAATCTAATTTTTTTTGGGCCCTAATTTTTTTTGGATATTATGTCTTTTTGAAGATGTGTTATCTTTTGTCTTTTTCTATAATATTTTTGTTAAGTTTTGAACTAAGAAAATATTACTAATATTATTTGCGAATAGTAAAAGTGCGGTGTAAAGATATATTTGCTTACGGATAGCCAATCACATAAAACAGTACTTTTTAATATCGGCAAGTGCTAATATAGAAAATATTATCACTAGCAAATCAAACAAATTTGAGAATGAACATTTAAAAACCAGTTATTACTAGCAAACAACCAGAAAAAAAATGTTATGATCACCACCGACGACGAGATCTGCGAGTTTGAGAGAGCTGAGCAGAGTCTGTTGCTTCAAAACAAGACTATACCAACAACATTGCTTGGAAAACCCCATGCATTAAACTCACTGCAAACTTTTTTGTCACCGGGCTCGGTGTCGATGCCCTAACGAAAATTGCCCGCTCATTGTTCATCAATGGCGTCCCGTTCGAGAAAGTTTCTCGCAACGGAATCTCCTTCCACAGTCTTCACTTTGCTAAATCCTTTGTCGAATCGCGACTCGTCATTCTTCTTCTCTTTACCACAGTATTATTGGACAATTTGATCTTCTCATTGCTCTGATGCTCACTTTCTTGGATCGAGGACAAACTTAACCTCCCACTGGACACCACAGCCATGATTCCTAAGTATAAGAATAACTCTAAATCTGCGATTCCGAAGGAGGTTTCCGGACCATTTCTAAAGCCAGAATGGATCTTCAACTATGAAGAAATTATCTGTTGAATCGTCATTTGGTTCAAATTTGACTTCCCGTAGGCTAAGACGTTCTTAATCAACAAATTCGACGTTGCAGAGCAGATCCGTCTGCTGAAATGGTTTGCTAGTAGCATTTTCTTAGGAAAGAAACAAATATATGAAAATTTGATGAACCGTTTTCTTTTTGCTAACATCCAAAATGAGTTTGGCACAATGCCGCCCTACCCTGGTTTTCTCCCGACGAGGGAGCAGGGCCGCGGGGCTGCCCGATTTAGGCGGCTGCCTCCCTGCCCAGGTCGGGCGGCATAGTGCCGCCCGACCCTTGTCGTCCCCCCGCCGGAGAGCGGGGCCGCCCAAATCGGGCGGCCCCTTGGCCGCCCGGTTTGGGCAACCGCCTTTCTGTCTAGGTCGGGCGGTATAATACCGCCTGATCCTGGTCAGGTCCCCCTGCTTGAGTGCAGGGCCGCCCGATTTGGGCAGCCGCCTCCCTGTCCAGGTCGGGCGGTATAATACCGCCCGATCCTGGTCAGGTCGCCCTGCCTGAGAGCATGGCCGCCCGGTTGGGGCGGCCTCCGTGCAGCCCAAGTCGGGCGAAGTTTTCGTCGTTCGGCCCCGGCCAGGAGGCCCTTTCCCGTTGGCCGCTAGCCTTGTCAGGCCGCCCCTCCCCTCGCAGGAGGGGCAATAATTTTTCCGGTGGAGGCAGTTATTTTCCGGGCGGGGGGGGGGGGGGGGGGGGTTGTCATTTGCATAAATATGACGATCTGTGTGTCCCATTTTGGACAATTATATTGGTCTGACCGGTGATTATTGAAAGAAATTACCAGATCACACCTCCGCGCACTCCGCCGTCAAAACCATCCAAGCGCGCCTCCGCGCGCCCCGCCGTCTAGACTGTCCAAGCGCGCCTCCGCGCGCTCCGACATTTAGACCGTCCAAGCGCGCCTTCGTGCGCTCCGCTGTCTAGAACGTCCTAGCGCACCTCCGCGCGCTCAACCGTCTAGACCGTCCAAGCGCAGCGCGCCTCCGCGCGCTCCGCCGTCTAGACCGTCCAAGCTCGCTACTACATGCCCCACCGACAAGTCCGTCCAAGTGCGTCTCCGCACGCCCTGCCGAGATCACTGAATCACGTCAGCAAACCAAGCCCTCTAGAGCGCCCAAAAATTGTGTGCCCCGCACCGCCAGTAGTTTACAAGAGCAACTTCAGATCCCGCCAAACATCGCTCAACTGTAGCCCGACGCGCAGAACACTCAACATTCCCAGCACCCTCGGCTCAGCAGCAAACTCGTCGGACGACGACAAGTCTGCCAATCCAGACTCCTGTAATCACAACAGGAGATAAATCACAGCGGAGCGCACAAAGGCGCGCGGAGGCGCGCTGCGCTTGGACGGTCTAGACGGCTGAGCGCGCGGAGGTGCGCTAGGACGGTCTAGACAGCGGAGCGCGCTGAGGTGTGCCTGGACGTTCTAGACAGCGGAGCGCACAAAGGCGCGCGGAGGCGCGCTGCGCTTGGACGGTCTAGACGGTTGAGCGCGCAGAGGTGCGCTAGGACGGTCTAGACGGCGGAGCGCGCTAAGGTGTGCCTGGACGTTCTAGACAGCGGAGCGCACAAAGGCGGGCACAGTCCCATGAAGAAAAAAATAGCTCCATGAGAGGTGGCCTGTCACCCTCCGAGCACAACTCTCTCTCCCTCAAATTGTAACGGGAGGTGGTCTGTCGCCCACGAGTTCTTCAACGAAACGTTGTACAATATCCAGCATATAGTGTAGGTTTGGCGGGCACAGTCCCGACAGCGTGATTTTTCCCCCGATTGAAGGGTTTTCCACGATAAAAAGAAATTGTCTTGTCAGTTTTCCCTTTTTTGTGACTGTTAGCGCGCTCGACCGCTCTCGGACTAAGACGGTCCAATTTAGTCCGGTCTACCGAAGCCTTGAGTGATCCCCAACAATAATATAATTCATAGATAAGATAAGGGATCAATTATGGAAAAAATATAATTTTTATTATTAAAAAATAGTAATTTTAAAATCCACTAAGGACGATCGCTAACACTATGCCCTATGTGGATCAACCGATGCTTTGGGTTAAGTTTTACCGGTAAATGTTTGCCAAAACAATGAGTATAATCGACATAAAAAAAATAGTTTTGAACATAGAAGTGAATGAAATTCCTTAGGTGAGGTTGAATGCAGCAATAGCTTAGAACCAGAGGAGTAAAGTGCACTTGTTGTACTTTACGGTGAAGTGCGACATCCAACGGATGCGAGCACATCTCAGCTCGCACGCACACATCTCAGCTCGCGCGCACACATCTCAAAGCGAGATGTGATGTGCACGCATCTTCGCGCGAGCCAAGATGTACTAGCATTCCTTGGATGCTGCACTGCACCGTAAAGAACTTTACACCCCCGAATCCCAGTAGTTCATATCTTGTCCTTCGTTTTTTTTCTTCTAAAATTCTCCACCAATTTTCTTATGCTTTTAAATATAAAAGTATTTGAGAGACAATAGAAAACAAAAGGAGATACAAATATAAAAGTAATTTAAAGATTTAAAGTAATAAATAAATAAAATGTGTCATTTTCTTCCTCCCAATAATATTTTTCTTCCACCCAATAATAGTCTCGTCAAAAATGGACAAATTTTTGGTATGCATGGTGCACCATCCTCTATGTACAAAAGAGTTTTTTTTTTCAATTTAAATCATATTTTCGAGATAAAAAATTTGATTTTGATAAAAACAAATTTCGGAATATAAAATATGAAAATTTTAGAATCAATTTAAGTACTTATTTATTTATATTCTGAACGGTACTGAAAAATTACAGTTGCATATTTTGATTTTGGCCAGAAACGTAATTTTTCAGGAATGTTTAGAATATGGACAAATGAGTACTTAAATTGATTCTAAAAATGCCATAATTTATATTCCATGATTTGTTTTTGTCAAAATCAATTTTTTGTTACCAAAAATATGATTTAAATTGAAAAAGAATTCGTTTGCACGTATAGAATGATGCGTCACGCGTACCAAAAAAATTAGGCAACAACCACAACTTTGCATCAAAAGTTGCCACCCCCTGTAATTACGAGTCATTTTGGTGGGCTGATATTTTACATCCTTGGACCGCATGCGATCAAAAACAGATCACACACAACAACAAAATTAAAACCAGCGATTAAAACTCTAATCTTAGAGGAAGAAGAAATCCTGTGGCCTTTGAAGACACCTTACTTTCATTTGACATGTTCGTTGAAAGAGTTATGAATGCCACTAAGAAATTTTCTGTGGCTAGACGCAGAAATCTCGAGCATGTTTTTGCTCGCCGTTCTTATTGGGGTTCTCGGGGGTGATTATTTCGCCGGTCCTCAATAACTTCTTTGCTACGAGAACCTCTGTAAGATGTCTGGGTTAAGCTAAACTTTGGTGCCATGAAACGAAAGTCAGGTTGGGTCAGTGCCGGATAGATTATCAGGGACTATCGTGATCGTGTCTGATTTGTTGGTGGTATTCAATTTCATTGCTTATCCGTTACAACAAGTGCGCGGAAATGCTTCTTCTAGGGTCGCAACGCATTATTGTCCAGGGTGACACAATAACAACTATTTAGTAGATTATTGTCCAGGGATAATTTCAGGATACTAGAGGAGAAATTTTTATGTGGGTTAATCTCGTATATCTTTTAGATGCATGATTAAATACAGTCGTACGATCTGATATTCTACGGTGACTTGTTTCCGCTGAATATTACAATATTCTAAAAATACTCTCGGTATTTTCAAATACGACAGTATTTCGATCAATTATGTTGTTATTGCGGGAACCAACGGTTCGATGCGCACGAGCATCGTGATCCGCGAGAGTAACGCACCCAAAATATATTTCCCCACATTAGAGAGATTAATTTTTAGGTCAGGACTCATGACCTAATGAAAGGTCAGGATAACCAATGAGGAGCTAGAAACTGCATGGGTCCCGCGTAAAAGTGTATGACACAAGTCACAAGTGTGTGGGCCCCATCTCCATTGCAAGCTCCTCATTGATGGAGGATCCAGATCCTCTGCAGTTCCCGTCGCAAACTTGCGGATTAACGGAGCGAAATTAGAAAAAGTGGTTAACATGAAAGTTGTAGATATCTTCGAGACGAATAACTTTCATGTTAAACATTTTTTGATTTGAAGTCGTTTAGACCCCGATTTGGGCCCCGAAAAAAATCGTCAGCAAAATATTTAATTAATTATTTGCGGACGGTTTTTATTTGGGGCTCAAATCGGGGGTCTAAACGACTTCAAATCAAAAAATGTTCAACATGAAAGTTATTCGTCTCGAAGATATCTACAACTTTCATGTTAACCACTTTTTCTAATTTCGCTCCGTTAATCCGCAAGTTTGCGAACTCCACCTCTGCAGTTCCCAGAGGTTCAGGAACCTCTGGGAACTGCAGAGGATCCGGATCCATTGATGGAGGACCATAAGCATCGTCAGAAGTCCTGACCTAAATATTGCTCCATTAGGCGAAATTTTTCTGTCCGGGTTTCCGGATGGAACCGGAACCAATAGAAAGAGGTGAATGCATGGAGCCGCGCAAAAGTGTATGTCACACTCCCAAAATGCGTGGGCCCCACATGTATTTTAATGGTGATCCAGAGCTCCCGGATCCAGATTTGAAACCGGGGCTCGGACACAATAATTTGCCCTCCATTAGAGATCCGATCTTCTAACTCGGTGATTGTATCATCCAGCACCGTTACCGTTACTCGGTGATTGATGGACACTAATCTCAATAAATCTGCTCATCATCGGATTTACTGGTACTTAGGCGTTCCTTCTTTGACCCGCCGGTGGTGATGCCGGCGGCCATCACCACCACCGTCTCCTGAACCCGCATCGGCAACAATCATCACCGGCGGAACCACTTTTCCGTCTAGGCCAACCATTCTTTGAAGAAAAAAACTTCTAATTCTCTATTAATCGAAGCCGTTTCGCCCGATTTTGCACTCAATCATCAATTATATAGGAATCATAACCATAGATCTAGACAATATCAATCGAAAATAGAAATTGAAAATGAAAATCCGCCGAGTTCGTCAATACCTGGAGCTCGGTGGTGACGGGATACTCATCCATGTCCACATAGTTCTTGTTAATGGAGGCCATGATGAGCTTGTCGCACTCGGGCTCCATCCATGTCGTCACGAAGGACGCCAGATTCAGCCTCGGATTCCCGTCGAGCATCAGCTCGTCGTTGATGATCTGATACGCCGCCTCCTTCGGTATTGACTGCTTCGGTATCTGATACCTGACCCAAACAGCCACCGCCGCCGCCGCCGCCGCCGAGCATGATAAACAAATGTTATACAGAAAGAAACCGCGGCGAGAAGAAGAAGAAGAAAAGGGGGAGTGTGGAGAAGTACTATGCGCACCTCGGGAGAGCCGTCCGCACGTAGCGAGAGGCGAATGTGCAGGGGATCTGTGAGTCCGACTCCGATTGGGCGTGGGAGAGGGCCATGGTGAAATTTGGGACTGGGAGAGATGCAGGGGGAGATGCAGGGGAGATGCAGGGGAGGCTTTAAATAATAATTAAATTGGGATTTGGGACGACGAGATGAGGTATATTGGTAATTCTTCTAAATTTGGAGGTCAAATGCGTTCAAATTTTATATTAGTATTTAGTACTGCACTTTTGACAAGTTGCCGCACTTTCTCCTAATTTGTACGTGTATTTTTAAGAAAAGTGTTGAACACGAAAGTTGTAGATCTCGACGAGATCTACAACTTTTCTGTTGAACACTTTTCCTATAAATACATACACAAGACATATTTCTAAAAGGCGCGATATTTGGGCGTATTTTCAAAGTACGCCTTGTACATGCATTTTTAGGATAAGTGCTCAACACTAAAATTGTAGATCTTGTCCTAAAAATATATGTACAAGACGTATTGCTAAAATATACGAAAAATTAAAAGAAAATATGATGTGACTAGCAAAATCTAGATAATAACAATCTCCTTAATTTATCATAAATAAGTGAGGGAGCACGCCGTGGGTCAGGTCTGGTGCTACTTGTGAGCTAAGATTTTTATTTGATTTTATTAATATATTAATAATTAAATAAGCAACTAAGCAAGCAATTTTTTATGTGATGTGATAATAACATTTAGCGGCAAACAAAACCGACGACCCAAAAAATTATTTTATATGAGGCATCATTTAAGCTGTATTGGGATTTGGGACCAGAAATATTTTTCAGTGCGCCTAAGGTATTTATATTTTGTATATGAGTAATTATAGTCGTATGATCGTGATTATTCCATCGAGACGCCGAGTCTGTCTGCAACATGAAATTTGGGACTAAGAGGAGGGGAAGAAAAATTTATATAAGCCCAAGTGTCCAACATACTAGTAGTATGATGCGTCTGACATATTTTTTTTCTCAAAAATAATTTATTTATTATTATTTTTTGACAAAATAATTAGTGAAATATAAATTCAGATATTTTTACAGCTATTTTAAATACAACAGTAAAAATAGGTGCATGAAAATAAAATTATAAATTATTTTACCTTTATAATTTTGCCAGTATCAGAATACAATTCCTTGACAAATGCCACATGTTGAAAATAAAGACTTCTTTGGGGAACTTATTTTTATGGATCAAGCGGTTACGATCGCATGAAGCAGATCATAATTAAGATCCAATTCATATGATCGTAACCGCTTGATCGGTGAAAATATGTCCTCCCAAACAGAGCCAAAAATAATTGTATGGCGCTCGCACAATTTCTCTCGTTGAACAAGAAGGGATGGTTACGAATTGTGTAAATTTTCTAAAAGAGATGCTGAAAACGCGTTCCATTTTTTAGTAATAAGAAATGGCAAGGAAAATTGTTAAATATGAATTTATATATACAGCTGGCCATAGTCGTTAGCCTGGCATGCCCAATTAAAGACCGGGCCTGTCGGCTGAGGCTTGTTCTCTTCGAGCTCAGATTTGGGTCTGGTAATAGTCAGGCTCAGACCCCCTAAATAAAGGACGACTAGTTGGACCTCTTCATTCAGGCCTAGTTCAGGCCCAAGTCGGGGCTAACCAGACTCATGTTGCCGATTTTTTCAAAAAAATAAATAAATTTTTTTAAAAATAATTACCCGTCAAGAATAATAATAAAAAAATAAATCTCTGTTCTTATGCAAAATACTATATCAAGAATTTTCTCAAGCTACAAGTCGGGATGCAATTAAGAGTCCATTTGACACGACGGTGACGGTAGTGAACCGCGGTGTTACAAACTGTCATCTGTTTGACGCGATGTGTTTGCTCCGGTGTGTTTATACAAATGTTATCGTCATGAAATATGTGTTTGACGTGACAACGATTATGAATGCCACTAAAAATAATATTATGGCGGAAATTGCAATTTTCATCGATCCAACGGGTTAATTCTTTCGACAATAATATTTTGATAAAAATTGCAGGACATTTGACCATCAAATCGAATAACAGTCACCGCCAATAGTCTTGAAATAATGAGAATCATGTCATACAATATCATTTAGTTTTGCGAAGATATATTTGTGCACACAAATTTTAATTATCCAATTTTTATACAATGAAGAAAGAATTAATTTTATAAGCAAAGACACGAATGACATGATTACATGAGAGAAGTATTATTAATATGTTTCATTCATGAATATAAACTATTCCCTATGAAATTTTATCACACTGTCTTGTTTGGCCCAGTCTTGGGTCAGGCCCAGACAAGGCCTGAGATCGGTCCCAGGCAAAGGCTAGGACCGGGCTTAGCCTGTGCCTGGCCCGGGCCAGGCACCAGGCCGGGCAAAACATGTATATTGGGGCCTTTTTAGTCCCCAAAGGTCCGGCCTGGGCCTGGTCCAGACCTGCCCGGGCCTAGACCTAATCAGACCTTTGCTAGGTCGGGCCCAAACCGACTTTTCAGACTTAGTTTTTTTATGCACCACTAGGTGGCCAGGTGGGTGAGCTCGTCGCTGGGTTAGGTCTAGTGCTACTTCAGAGCTAAGATTATTAGTTATTACTTGATTTTATTAATACTTAAGAATGTAAATAAGAAAGCAATTTTATATGTGATAATAACATTTATGCATCAAAATCGACAATCAAAAAATTATTTTATATGATACGTCATTTTTTTGGCTCAGTTTGACACGATGATGACAGTCACGATTATGATAGTTACCATTAATCATTTGTGAACGGTCGACCCCACCTAATAAAGAATTTCATTGACTTTTATGTTGAAAATTAGTTTTCTTTTTTTATAGCGGTTAGAACCATCAGTATGCCAACCATGTATAACCTCGTATTTGACGGTGAAGTTTTGTACAAATTCACCGGTGCAAAAAAAACTGCACCAAACAGAGCCAAAGTCTTCAATGCTGTTGAGTGCGCCACATGGAATGGACGGTGATGTCCGAGCGTGTGCCGCGACTCGTTAAAAAGGGATGATTTAGTCCCACACTGCCTAGCGTTCTCCTTGATCCTGAGTGTATAAACGGGGTGGTCACTCCTCCCCTAACCGCGTGATTTTGGAAAGTGCCGCCACAATGCTTTACAAATGCATCGTACTAGTAGTCCTATTCAGGGGTGTTCATGAACTGAATCAAATAGTTTTTCAATCGTATTCAAGTTCGTCATAGAATGCAGAGATTAAGATTCAAATTCGTCCCGAAATCTCAGAATTGAAACCGGATTTGGATTTTGACTTGGATTTGAATTTAATTTTATAAAATATATTTTCGAACAACCAATCTTGGTAATGTAGCAAATATTATTCGGATTTGAATTCAAATACCACTCGAATACGAATTTGGATTGAAACGATTCTGATCAATTGAATTTTCATTCACCAGTCGATAATTAAATTATTTGATTTGTGGACAGTCCTGCTCCTATGAATTAATCAATTAAATTAATTAGGTAGCTTTAATAGATATTTTATTTGCGCCAGACCGCCGGTTAGTCTTTTGCGCTTAATCAAATGGGGTTGACAATTACTACTTGAGGACAAGTTGTTGAGTAGAATATGTAGTAAACCTAATCTTGGATGAAAGGAAAGAAAGCGGATGGATGCTCAAAAATAAAAATATTGAGCACGCATTCAAATTTGATTCGGTGTGTGTGAGTGAGCCCGAGCGAGTGTGCGCGTGTGACACAATTTTCATCTAAATAAATTTCTTTCAACAAAACAATGAAAGAAATATGATTTATATACACATAAAATATGTGAATTTGGTACAGTGGTGAGCACAAGGATTCATACTTGGAATGTTCCCCAAATTTGAGTTCTTAACATATGTTTTTGATTTTTTGTATGATTAAAATAAAAAACACCAAAAAAAACTAAATAATAATAACAACTATAAACAACAACAACACTCAAGCCTTTAGCCCACTATAGTGGGGTCGGCTATATGGATCCTTTGTCGTCATTGTGCCCTATCTTGTGTCAAAATCTCACTAATGCCTAAGTACATCATGTCTTTCCTTATAGTTTCATTTCAAGTCTTTATTGATCTACCACTCTCTCGTTTAACATGTCTAGTGACTAGACACTCACAATGTCTAATATGTGTCTCTAATGGTCTCCTTTGTACGTGTCCAAACCATCTTAATCGAGCTTCTCCCATCTTCTCTGCAATTGGTGCTACTCTGGTCTTATCCTAATACATTCATTCCTAATTCTATCCTGTCTTGTGTGTCCACACATCCACCTAAGCACTCATCTCCGCAACTCCCATTTTTTTGCACAGGAACCTAATTCACTGCATGCCCAACACTAAGAACCATAGAGCATTGCTGGTCTAATCGCAACATGGCAGAACTTACCCTTTAGTTTTAATGGTATTTTACGATCACACAAGATTTCCGACGCGCCTCTCCACTCCAACCAACCCGCTTGGATTCTATGTGCGTGTCACATCTTTATCAATGCCTCTGTACGTCTTTTTGAACTATCGATCCAAGATATTTAAAACATTCACTATAAATAATAATAACTATAAATGAATAAAAATTCCAACCGATGATAGCTAGAAGATGGAGATCGCCGAGCGAGGTTGGAGAAGCGGCGTCCCGGGAGGTACGCACGGAGGAGTCATGTGAAAAATAGGTTTGGATCGTGAGGACTAAGGATTCATGGAGGGATCGGGAGGGTTTTGGTTTTCAAAATTCCTACATAGAATTGACCATGAATTGAATGAAGGGCTTTTAATCAGATGATTGAGAGTTGAGACACTATCTTAATGGTTTTTATTTACACCAAATTACTATGACTCTATATATCTTCTTAAGATAGCACAAATAAATAAATAAATAATACATTGTATTGTTATACGTATTCCCGCTTTAGACTATACATTGATCATTAAAAAAAATTAATTCCTCCTCAAAGCCTTATTTACCGGCAAACCGTAAAACTCATGCAATGTATCATGTATAAAAAATTTGACAGTTTACGGCGCCACGCTTCTTCGACTGACCACGATTGGAAGACGCGCACCGCCATATGCAGCAAAGTGAGGCTGTCTCGTAGATTTTCAACCATATGCACTCAAAGAATAAATGCAGGTCAAACTAATGAATCATAGAAAATTGTGAATCCATATAAGCCTGATGCACAAAATCATTATGAAATTATGTGCCTGCACATAGCTGGGGTGAGTATGTATATAGTTATTATCTAAATTAATGAAGTATAGTAGGGCCCACATGGCTCTGTCAGGTTCCTGTTTCATTGCTCTCCATTAATAAGTCATGCAATAATGCTATATTTTATGCAGCAGTCACGTAGCCACGTTTTCCGGACCTGTCGGCAACGATTTGGGACAGCCGTCCGATCCCTCGAGATCCGTTGGTCGGCTAGGATTTGCTGCAGTACGGGCGTGGTCGTAAAGAGAAGCGAACAGCAGGGTTGGGTCGGCCGGTCGGCTGCTTAATGCACGATAAATTTTGATAATTGTTATTTAGCTCCTAAATCCTATGCATTTATGAAAATTACACACTAATATACTATGAAAAGCAATATTATTTTTGCATTTATATTAGCATTATCCTATAAAAATACCAAATAACACGCATTTTTTTTGGAAATTAGAACCCATAAAAAACAGCATAATAACATATAAATTTTAATTCCCTACTAGTATACTCTCACCCCCAACACTAACTTGCGACCCCCGCACTCCTCGCTCACTACTCATACCCATCATTCCCGACGCTGCTTGCCTGCTTCCATCCCCGACAGCGCGCCCCGCCATCTCCACCTTTGGAGACTCTTTCAGCGGCGCCGGGTCCATATCCAATGACTATGCGGAAGCTTCAGCAATTCTCGTTTGACAAAAGTTTGCTTCCCCTCCGGCGTCGACCATGTAAATCCGACAGAGATGTTAGAGTAAGCTTATGTTTTCGCCCTTAAACACTCCATTCTTTTCCCATGTTAGGCTATCTTATGATTTTAGTTGATCCATTGACCATTACTGAAACTTGCAAGCCAAATTTTCAGCCGGTGTCCCCAGCCCTTGCCCCTACGACTTTTGATACTGAAACAACAATGATTATTGGTGACATTGTTGAGGTTTACTGTTGATACTGCTGGGGCCAACGTGGAGGTCGTTTCAAATTTGACGGCCACACAGGATGCTTTGAGCACTCTAACAATATTTTGGAATAATTGATTTTTGTGCTTAGAGTCATTGTTAGGGTATACATGATATATTTTGTGATTTAAAATGAAAGAAGAAATAATTTTTATTTGGTGTTAAAATAGAAATTTCTAAGTGCTAATATAATATGAAGGCTAATATCAAGTTCTGAAAAGCTAATAATATTGCTCTATTATTATTATTATCATCAGATTGTTGAGGCTAGAAAAGACTAGAGATCTTTTATTTTCAATATTTTTTTATGTTGTAATTTGTTCAGTAAAATTCAACAATGTGAGAAAAATAAGTGCACTGATGAATTATCATGTCCCATAATAAAAAAGAAGTAACACATTAGTCTTCAGAAATCAAACATATGAGGGGACATGTTGAGATAATTTCATATGAAGTTACACTCACAATTTATATTTGTTCTATCTGTTCTCTTTTAGCTTCTCCAGAGAAGATGATACCCTAACAAGTCAAGTGTTCACAACGCATACCGAAAAAGTCATGTTGCCGAGCTTGGGGCCGTGCATATCAATTGGGCCCACAAGACAATGCGCTTTTCTCAAGCGGGAGTCCCTTTCCTCTTAACAAGGAAGGAATTAATCCTATTGCAATTTGTCGACGACACCCAGATTTCTACGTCATACATGTGGCGAGGGCGGAGGCCAAATTGAACCGCAATCAAAGAAGGAAACCCATGTACCTCAAGGAGTTCATCATTTCGACAAAATGACACCAAACCCGAACAAAAATAAAATGTAGTTCGCGGTATGTGATATTAAACAACAACAAAAATATTCATCTCCCCCAAGTAGTCTTCCATAAGTTTTTAGTCCCTTTCCCAAGTTTTCTTGTGACTACCCCAGTCCCCAACGAATCTATAAACACAACCAACCAATTATTTTTTTTACCATAACATTCGCGCAAAACAACCAATTTCTTGGCCCCATTGGTTACCCAAAATAATTTGAAACATATGGAGCACTTGATGTAAGATATGTTTAGATGGACCAAATGCTATACTGGGTGTGTGTTGTTTTACAAGTTTTGTAATACTAGCAGACACCTTAAAAAAAAATAGTAGATAAATTATATAAAAACGATTATTTATCATTTGAAATTTTTCAAACAAATAATTTTAACGAATCTAGTTTAATAGTGAGAGAATTAATTTCATTTATCAATTGAACAATAATCACTATGCACTTTTGCAATAGAAATTTTTTTTTTTCAAAAATTTTAAATTTTTCTTTAAGTTTATTATAATAATATAATCAATACAAAGTATAATTAAATTTATCAACTAAAGAGCATGAAAGAGAATCAACAATGGGCACGTCAATATTAGATTTTACTTCAAGTTTTGAATTAAAATTTTATTTTTTAGCGCAATGCAAAATATATTTAGCAATATCAAGAATATGAGATGTAGACAACGACTTAGATTCAAGAGAGGACGATTTCCTTGTGCATATATTGTAATACGAAGAGCTATCATTTGAATTCGTCCGACCAAGAGTCCTTTGGAGAGGTGGAGCATGTGTGCATTTTATTCATCTAATGAATTCTTGGGTTTTTGACTTCTTTTAGCACTTGTGAGAAAAAACATAAAGTATTTTCAAAATATTCCAAATGTGAAAAACAAGTGCTAAAAACATTAACAAGTTTAAATATTGTTTTTTTTCAATAGCACAAAATAAATATAGCTTTAGTGTTGAAACCGAAAATCGGTCTCTTGTGGAGTTCACTTTTGGGGAAGGGGTGGTCGCACACTTTTGCTCCTGCAAGAAAAACAACAAGAAAAAGAGAGCAAATGGACTAGACCAAGGGCCCGGCGCGGAGGTCCCACCACACACCCGGAAGATCACTGAGCGCTTCCCCTGCTTAGCCAAATGCCGGACTAAGGTACCTCAGAAGGCGCTAGAAGACTGAGAGACAAGTAAGCATGCCCTCTGAGATACCTCTTGAGTCATATTTATAGATTTCTGAAAACGGCCTGCAAATAACTAACCTCTGCCGGCCTGAAGTTACTGAAAACCCCTTGGGATGGCCTGCCAACAGTCAAACTCCGCTGTCCTGACCAGCTATGCGCAGTCCACCAGGTCTGCCAACAACGAGATCCGCCGTTCTTGCTGGCTAAGGGCAGGCCTGCAGGGCAAAATGGTAAGAAATCCCCCCCCCCCCCCCTGGGGACTGGGCGAGTAGCCCTTCAATGCCTCTGCTCGGCGGCAGGCGCCGGCCGGGGTTGGCTCGCCTAGAGGACGCGGGTTGGAGGCGGCACGCCTAGGAGGGCGCGGGCCGAAGCTGTCCTGCCTGGGAAGGCGCGGCTCGGATGGGTGACCCAGGGCCGACCCGCCTAGGAGAGGCGGGCAGGGCTGACCCTCGTAGGAGGCGCGGGTCGGAGGGTGACCCGCCTGGGAAGGCGTGGGCCAAGCTGGCCCGCCTGGGCGCCCGCCTAGAAGGCGCGGGCCGGGGTCGACCCGCGTGCTTGCCTGAGTCCCTTCGGCGAACACGGGGTTGTACATTTAGCATTTAAATTCATTAGGTTTTCTCAAATTCATTAAGCTCAATGGTAGGCTTAGGAATCACAATAAAAATAAGAACATTTTTCTTTAATTCTTTCCATGTATCAGAGTGATTTCCAATGGACAATTGATAAGTTAATATAAACTTATGATCACTATTCATTGGATCTCTAAGGGTAGCCATCTAATACTCTAGGTTGTTAAATCTAATAAGAGTAACCTACCTCTTCGGTTTATATTTCCTGCTATTTTATCATTTGATTTCGGGGCGCATTTGGTTGGGTGGTGTTAAGGGTTTTAACATAGAGGCGCATGATCCCATTCATGTTGGTAGAGATTTTTACACTAGGGTTGATAACTTTGAGCTAGACATTTTAATTTCGAGCCCCGATTTTGGGCGGGATTTGCGGAACTATGGTATCATTTCTCGGTAATTTGTGACTGTGGTATGTCACCGGGGCCTCAGGTATCATCACATGGTTCGAATGAGGATTTCATGATAGAATCCCACAAAAAAATTTTTTCAGTTTTTGGGCATTAGTCTTTTTGCAAGGACGAAGTGGTGAGACCAATAGCGATGACACCCATGATTGAGAGATAGAGGCTTGGGTCCTAACGTGGAAAAAGGCCTTTAAGGTACTTATTTTTTTTTGTTTTCATTAGATTGTCTTGGGGTGGTTTAAGATACCATTGTCCCAAATGAAACCATGATATTCAATTTTAGGTTATATTTGGTTCAACGGTGGTGGGTGCATCCGGTGGGTCGAAACGTTAGTTTGAAACTGGAGGGGTGAAGGTGGGGATCGAAACGGAGCGTATCGGGGCCATTTCTTCCTTATTGTGGGTGCAAACGGAGCTAACGCCGCCGTCAGCCGTTTGTTTACCCGCCGCCAGCGATCGTTTGCTCCAAACAGAGGCGGCAAAACACCGAACCAAACCAAGCCTTAATCTTCTCAATTCTTTCTCAATCATATCTAACAAAATGAAAAGCATTTTTTAGAAATGAAATAAAAACTTAGGGCGCTCATGATCTTGCAAACTTAAGGCGCTCGCCATAAATACTGAGCTGCTGCCAAACTTAGGGTTTCGACCATTGGCACAATGACAACTAAAGATCTGTTTGGTACGGAGATAGCGGTCGTGAACATCATTCGTGAACCGAAAAGAATTCATTCACTTTTATGTTAAAAACTATTTCCTTTTCTTGATTGCGGTCATAACCGTTGTCTTGCCAAACTATACATTCTATGACGTTGGTGTTTTCGTCCAAACTCACTGGAGCAAAGACGCTGCGGGGCAAAATGACCCCGTAACTTCGGGAGAAGGGGTGCTCTCCTATTTGTTGATTAGGAAAGCGGCACATACCAGGGGGTAGCAACTGTTTATTAAAAACACAGGACTCTGCTAAGTGGTAACACTGCTAAGTGGTAACACGATGTATAGTTTGATACCTGCCCGGTGCTGGAAGGTCGGAAGGAGAAGCGTGAGTTGCTTTGAATGGAAGCCCCGGTAAACGGCGGCAGTAACTCGTGCAAAGGTAGCGAAATTCATTGTCGCATAAGTAGCGACCTGCACGAATTGTAACGACTGCCCCGCTATCTCCAACATGAACCCGGTGAAATTGAATTCTCCGTGAAGATGCGGAGTACCAACGGCTAGACGGTAAGACCCGTGCACCTTGACTAAGCCCAAATTAATAATAAAGACACTCACGTAAGTACACCCACTTCTTACAAGTATTGATCAAATAAAGCTTATTATATTATAAATATTATTATTATATTATAAATATTATTAATTTATACATATTATTCCTTTTGCCAAATACATAAAAATAATATAAAATTTCTGAATACAAGATATGTACACATTTACATGCGCTTTCCAACTTCACCAGAATGGACACCACCTGAAGGAAGCAAAAAAAAAAAAAATATAAATCATTTTAAAGACTTATTAGTTGCAAAATAGGACTAGGTTTATTGTGTTCATACCCAACATAATTCTGACACAAATTCTCGTGCGACATCGCTTGGATGATCAGTTTCTGAACCTGGAGCTTCACGGAAAGACCGTGTTCTGCTTCCCGTGCGTCGCCGGTATAGAAGTTCCCGTTTTCCGCATATTGACTCGAATTGCCCGGCCCCGATATCGACGACACGGAAGAAAAATCCCTTCCGGTGAGCTTATTGCTCATCCTAGCCATAACAGCCACCGCACGCTCATTAAGGACCTCATTAGGATCGCCGAGCTGATTAACGGCCTGCAGAAACAAACAGAATCAGATGTGTTCGGGAAAAGGGTGAAACAAACAGAATCAGATGTGTTCGGGAAAAGGGTGAATTGCTCCATTATCGCTCTGGCAGCGTTTTTGAACCGTCTCACCGGAGAGAATTCTCATTTTTCACTAAGGATAGGGAGCTCTATTTTTAGCCCGAGCTAAATTCTTACAAGAGCCATCTGATCACCGGCAACGCTCTCTCCCAAACGGAGCCGAAAAAAGAACTCAAAGGTGATTGTTTTGTCTATTAAAAGTACTCTCCGGGGCGTAGTTCTCATAGTATAATCTTGGTACTGCGTATAGACATTTTTGGTGTGCACGGGCAGCATTGCTATCATGGGAGGCGGAGGCGACGGGTTTAATACTGTCGGTGGCAGGAGACGGCATCATCGTGGGACGTAGGGTTGTCGGCAGTTGTGGGGATGACTAAGAAATCCTTGGACAAGGAGTAATACTGTCGGTGGCAGGAGACGGCATCATTGTGGGACGTAGGGTTGTCGGTAGTTGTGGGGATGACTAAGAAATCCTTGGACAAGGAGTGGTGGCTCAGAGGGATATGGATTGGGCGAGACTCAGGGAGAGCATAATCATTTGCATGATAATTCTGAATAACAATCTTGAAATAAATACCTGAAGCAATTCCTTTTCTCGAGCCCCACGAAGAGGATGGGCAAGCTCTCTGTTAGGCTCAGTCTCGTCACCATTCACAACTGGGTGAGCAAGGGAGGTAACGGAGTTTGGTATTTGAGGAACTTCATTGAAAGTAAATAACCTCCAATTGATGAGAGGGTCATGGACAAATGCCTGCAATAAGAATCAAAAAGTATCACAACAGCGCAGTAATTTATCAAATGTCTTGCCATATGAACAAAGAAGACAACTGAACATCCTGGAACTACAACAAAGCCACGGTTGGGGAGTAGAATTTCCCGCATTGTGGATCTGGCAGAATACTGCCAAGACCCCACGGCCGTTTGGATGCGGCACGGTTGGGCATTATGCCTACCGTGCCGGGAGATACGCAGAAATGCCACAAATTTCTATAGCGGACGACGGACAGTTGCAGCTGTCCGATGCTCCTGGATTTGGGACGGCCTCCAACACCCCAAACAAGAGACAATTCTCGAGAGTATTTCTGAAACTACTTGATCTCAAGTGTAAACAGAGACCTCCCAAGGATGTCAGTCTTCACATCCAAATAGTTTAGCCAAACCCAAGCTAAAATCTATAGTCAAAACTAAAACAAAAAATGTTAATACTCAGCATACTATGCTGCGCTAAATGGTAAATGTTGTCTTAGAAGAAAAATTCCTAATGCTTAAAAACCAACTCATGGCCATCAGAACAGAACTCAACAACCAATCAAACATCTGCTCAATGAGTCGGCCAGCTACTTGAATAGTGAGGCTAACTTGTCGAGGACCTAGATTCATCCTACACGACTACCACAATACTCTCCCTAGAGATTTCACGGAGAATCCATTCCATGCCAACATGGCATATATAGGTGTCGCACTATGGTAGTCATGCAGCGCCCCCAATGCGCATTGTGAATCAGTACCTTAGACTGCATTCTAATTTTTTTTAACATTGAAAATGTATTTAATAAAAAACACTGAAAATGACAAATTATGTAGTAATTTTAGGCCATTTTAAGCCAAAAAAATTTTAAACCATAGGGCAGCCTGGCAGAAAGCATCCCCGCACAGCGAGGTTCCGGGAAGGGTCCCACCACAACGGTGAAATGTAGGCAAACCTGACCCTACATTTTTTGCAAGAGGCTACTTCTAGGACTGAAACCAGTGACCAAAAGAGACGACTTATATTGACTTTAAAGCATCACATTATTCCTATTCATCTTTTTCTAAAGGTGTATATAGACAAAAAAGGGTAAAATTGGAAGCATAAATATTAGGCCAAAGAGATGATTTTCCTTATAATGTGTATGTATATATACATTTATATGTATGTATCTATCTATATCTGTACATATTTCTATTATTATATATGTATGTATATATTACAAAATTCTAATTATTTCTCTCTTCAAACCTAACTTAATAGATTGAGAATTCTTTGAATTTCAAATTCCGATACCTTATCCTAGGATATTTGAAGTGTTGTTTAATACCCATAAGATATATATCCATAACTACTGTTTTATGCTGTGCAGTCAAACTCTTATGAAATCATCATATAATCTTGACAAAAAATATCTCCTTCCACACTAAAGGCTCAAGCAGTTGGCTCAAAATATATTTTGAAAAATAATGATTTGTTTTAGATCAGTTGTTTGTGAAACTGAAATAACTAAATTTGAGTGAATTTTAAGGAAATTTTTGGAACTTAAACCTACTATTTATTTCTAACTACACCTATGCAAATTACCAAACTAGTAAATTTCATTGCTTTAAAACATGTTTTCTAACCATAAAGCACCAAATGATGCCCAAGAAAAATGATGTCCATGAAAGTATATATTAAAGACCAATGTTGCTCACCTCCATCATTGCCATTACACTATCCTTATTCGTCCGGAGAACTTGCATCACATTTTCACAGGTTATTCTGAAAGTTCCTTCAATACCGCTGACTTCCATTGCTTTCACAAGCATTCTAGTTAAGCGAAAAGGCACCTGCCCACAAAGTTTTGGATTTGTATTGGCACGCACATATAATTCTAGAAAAAGATAAAATTACAAAAGCAAGCTTCCCAAGGATGCTGAAAATAGGCCATGTCAACAAAGCAAAGTACTTAAATTACCTTTTCTGGAAACTTTTCCCTGTTCATGGAGGCCTCGAAGCAATCTCCAAAATCAATATGCAAAATCTTTCCACTGAATTAACAAAATAAAAAATCACGGATAGAACAAAGAAAAAAGATCTAAATACTGTACATCAATAATAGAAAAAACAGGAAAGTGAGGATGATTTCTCAGATACCTGAAGCGGTGCAACATAAGATTACTAGGATGACGGTCCCCTAGTCCAAGAAGATAGCCCACCTTGCAAAACACGAAGCCACCATGCCAATGAAAGATTAAATGTATGTACTTAAAACACAAAAGATAGTGATAATGATTAAAAATTTACGTTAGATTAAATGTATGCACTTAAAACACAAGAAAGTGATAATGATTACAAGTTTACGTGGTTCACTGTTATGCCCTAACTAGGAGAGAAACTAAGAGAAGATGTAGAGGAAGCTAGAGAAAGAGATTAGGGTTAGGGTTGAGAGAAGAGGAAGAACCTGAATATATTCTTGCATGCCATCCAAAGAGAGGGGTCCGGATATTTATACCCCCGGACCCAAGACCGGCCGGCCAAGGGGGCCGGCCGGCCCAATGGGGCTGAACCCGGCGTGGTTCAGCCCCCCCCGAGCCATATATTTAAGAAGAGGGGGCTGAACCCATTGGTTCAGCCCCAATAACGCCACGTCCGTGCCGCCGCCGCTTGTAATGTTGTCCAAACAACCGAGCCTCGTCCGGGGGCGTAACATTCCCTGCCCCATTAAAAGTCAACTTGTCCCCAAGGTGATAGTCCGGGTAAAGCTCCTGGAACTCCAGTAAATCGACCCAAGTATTGTGCTCTGCCGAGAGATCCTTCCACTTAACCAATAGCTCTGGACAGTACGCCGTGCCACGGCGTTTCCACTTAACCAACAGAACATCCTCCGGAAGCGGGCGAAGCTCGCCACCACTAGTAGCCTCGGGCAACACGGGGAAGACCGGAACAGCAGGCCCCAACTTCCGCTTCAGCAAGGAGACATGAAAGGTAGGATGAATCCGGGAGCTCGCCGGTAAGGCTAAGGTATACGCCACCGGCCCGACACGCCGCGTGATCCGAAATGGTCCATAGTAGCGGGGTGCCAGTTTCTGATTTGTCCGCTGGGCCACCGACAACTGGCGATAAGGACGAAGTTTGAGGAAAACTTCATCCCCCACCTGAAACTCCCGCTCGGTACGATGACGATCGGCCTGAATCTTCATACGATCCTGTGCTGCTCGAAGGTTCTCCCGTAGGGTGGTGAGAGTCCGATCACGATCACGGAGCGCCCGATCAACTGCTGCCACGGCCGTACTCCCGGGCTCATAACTGCTCAAGGTAGGAGGTGGACGCCCATAGACGACCTCAAACGGCGTGAGTTTACTGGCCGAGTGATAAGAAGTGTTGAAACAGTACTCCGCCCAATGTAGCCAACTAGTCCAGGTCCGCGGCTCATCCATGACAAAACAGCGAAGGTAAGTCTCGACGCCCCGATTTAAGACCTCGGTCTGGCCGTCAGTCTGGGGATGATGAGCCGTGCTGAAACGTAAGGAAGTCCCCTGCAAGCGGAATAGCTCTGTCCAAAATCGGCCTACGAAGGTCGGATCACGGTCGGAAATGATCGCGCGGGGAACACCATGCAAACGAACAACCTCCCGCACAAATAAGGTCGCAACAGACTCCGCGGTGTAGGGATGGCTCAGAGCAAGGAAGTGCCCATACTTGGACAACTTGTCCACCACTACCAAGATCACTGTTTTCCCCTGCGACTTAGGTAGCCCATCGATGAAGTCCATAGAAACCGTGTCCCAGATCTGATGTGGAATTTCCAAGGGAGTGAGGAGGCCGGCCGGAGAAGTAGTCTCATATTTTTGTCGTTGGCACACCTCACACGTCTGTACGAACTCCTGAATGTCGCGGCGCATGCCCTTCCAAAACACGTTGGCCCGAGCCCGCTGAAGGGTGCGAAGAACGCCGGCGTGGCTGCCTGTCGGCGACGAGTGAAACTCATGCATCATCACCGTGCGCCAAGCAGAATGAGCAGGAATGACCACCCGCCCGTGATAGAAGAGTCGGTCATTCTGTAAATGGTAGCCTGGAGCTGTCGCATGACCTTGCTGCAAGTCCTCCACAATAGCCCGTAACTCGGGTCGCGCTGCACCGCGTCTTGAATTTCATCCATCGACTCCAACTGCGGCCCGGAAATGTGTGCCAAACCCCCTTCGGGTAAGCGAGAGAGGGCGTCAGCCACCCGATTATCCTTCCCCGGTCGATATTCGATCGCATAATCATAGCCCAACAGCTTGGTGACCCACTTTTGTTGCAGGGGGGAAGAGATCCTTTGCTCCAAGAAATGCTTCAAACTCTGGTGATCGGTCCGGATCGTAAAATGACGCCCAAGTAGGTAGGGCCGCCAGAGAGCCACCGCATGAATCACCGCCAGCATCTCCTTTTCATACACTGAGAGACCCAGAGTCCGGGGAGCCAAAGCCTTACTGTAAAAGGCGATCGGCCGCCCCTCCTGCATCAAAACCGCCCCCACACCCACGCCAGAAGCATCTGTCTCGACCACGAACCGTTTGGTAAAGTCCGGGAGTGCCAACACTGGAGTCGTCGTCATAGCTCGCTTGAGCGCCTGGAAGGCGGTCTCGGCCTCAGCGTGCCACTCAAAAGCATCCTTCTGTAGCAGCTGTGTAAGTGGCCTAGCAATCTTCCCGTAGTCCCGTACAAAGCGTCGGTAGTACCCAGTGAGGCCTAAGAACCCCCGCAGTGCCCGAATGGTCAACGGTCGGGGCCACGACAGCATATTCTCGATCTTCCGTGGGTCTGCCTTCACCCCTTCAACAGAAACTAGATGCCCCAAATATTCCACCTCAGGTTGTCCGAAAGAACACTTAGACCGCTTAGCATATAACTGGTGTTGCCGAAGAGTAGAGAAGACCTGAGCCACATGAAGTAGATGATCCTCCCAAGTAGCACTGTAAATCAGGATGTCGTCGAAAAAAATCAGGACGAAGCGTCGCAGGAAGGAACGGAAAATCTCATTCATATTGGCCTGAAAGGTAGACGGCCCCCCAGTCAATCCATTGGCCATCACTAAGAACTCATAGTGACCGTCATGAGTTCTGAAGGCAGTCTTATGCACATCCTCCTCTTTCATCAGGATCTGATAGTAGCCGGACCGCAGATCCAGCTTGGTGAACAGGGTCGCCCCATGCAACTCATCCAAGAGCTCCTCGATCACGGGAATCGGAAACTTGTCCTTCACAGTTACACTGTTCAAGGCCCGGTAGTCCACGCAAAAGCGCCATGATCCGTCTTTCTTCTTAACCAAAATAATCGGTGCGGAAAAAGAACTGGTACTAGGCCGTATGATACCTGCATCAAGCATTTCCTTCACACTGCGTTCAATCTCGGCCTTCTGGATGTAGGGATACCTGTACGGGCGGATGTTGGGCGGTTCCGCCCCAGTCTGTAACACAATCTGATGATCACGGAAACGTGACGGTGGAAGGGTACTCGGCTCCTGGAAGATGTCATCATACTCCTCTACAAGCGGCCGCAACTGATCTGGCACCTGTGTTAATCCCTCCTCGTCCGACCGCACCCCCAGCAGGATTGCCATCAAGCTACTAGACTCCTCCAGCTGCTGCAAACTGCGAAGGGAAATCTCCTTAACTGGAGACGATCTGAGCCCCGTCAAACAGAACTGTCGTCCGCCTTGCATGAATTCCATCGTCATCTGATCCCAATCAAAAGTAACCCGCCTCAGCTGCTGTAACCACTGCACTCCCAAAACCATGTCTGAGCCTCGGATCGGTAAGAGGTAGACGTCCGTGCACCCCACATATTCCTGCATCCGAAGCTCTACCGCCTTCAACATCCCTTGGCACTGTAACTTGCTGCCGTCTGCAACCATGACCTGAAAGGCTGCACCCGTGTCGATCTGTTGCCCCACCTTCCTTGCTACATCAGGATGAATAAAGTTGTGGGTGCTCCCACTGTCGACCAAAATCGTCACCCTCTCACGCCGAACCCGTCCAACCAACCGCATCGTAAGCGGGGGGGGGGGGGGGGATTGCATCCCTCCATGGCATGTAGGGAAACGCCCAACTCCGTCAGGTCTAGGTCTCCCCCAAACTCCACCTCCTCTGGTAATACGTCCTCCTCGAGCTGCTCCTCCTGCTGCAACATGAAAACCTGGACCTTCTGGCACTTGTGACCGGGGACGAACTTCTCATCACAATTAAAGCATAAACCCTTCTCCTTCCGAGCCGCCAACTCGCTCCAAGACAACCGAGTCACCGTTGGCTTGGTACCCGTGGGGGGCTCCCGTCGTGCTGCCATCGTCGGGCCCAAAGCTGGTCTACTCGTGTTACGTGCCCGTTGCCTGTTGAACCTCTCCTCCTGAATACGTGCCAACGTAATGGCATGGTTCAAGGAACGGGGCATGAGTGCCTGAACCTCATCCCGAATATGCTCCTTAAGACCGGATATAAAACAGCTGTAAAGCGTCCTCTCTGGCCACTGAACCCGATTCGCCAACTTCTCGAACTCGGTCCGATACTCCATAACCGACCCCTTCTGACGAAGCTTCTGAAGGAGTGCCTCAAAGTTCTCATACTCCAGTGGCCCAAACCGGGCCGTAAATCCATCCACGAACTCCCCCCAAGGCACGTACTCCCGTCCCCGCAAGAACCACTGTGTCCATTGGAAGGCATCATCCTTCAGATGGAAGGACGCTAGCTGCACCCACTGGCCTTCAGGCACCTCCTGGTACTGGAAGAATAATTCGGCCTTGTGAATCCATTCCAGGGCGTCGCCGCCCTCGAACTCTGGAAAGTACATACGCGTTAACCCGGGGGTCAACCGTTGTGCTCCTGGACCTCCGTCCCTCCTTGCGTGTTCCCCATGCTCAAAACCCCCGTACCCGTGCGGCTGTCCCGCTCCCCAAGGCGGAGGCTGCGGGTGCTGCGGCTGGCCGCCCCACCCTGGGCCAAATCCGACCCCTCCTGGTGGCCCAAACCCGCGTGGAGGAGGAAGGAGCCCCCCCCTTTGCTGTCCCACCATGTCGGGTGGCCGCCGGAGCCCCAAAAGCTCCTCCCCGCCTCGGCGCCACTCTTCCGGGGCCGATCCCAGTCCTCCGAAACCTGCTGCAGTGAATCCGGGCGGAAACAGCCCCGCCGGACCCCCGTAACCCGCTCCCGAAGCCGCAGGAGCCCCGTATCCCGCCGATCCCGTGCCGCCGACCCCTCCGTGCCACGCCGCGCCGGCCGGAGCCCCTCCCGCAGGCCGCACGCCCCCGACGCCTTCCGCAGCCCGCGCAGAGACGGAGTCGGCTGGATCGGCTCCCGATCCGGCCGAATCCTCGTTGGCCGGGCCTTTCCCCTTCAGTAGGGTCTTCAACTCCTCCAAACGGGTCTCCAGACGCACTTCCAACGCCGCCATGGAATCGGTGAGGCCAACAACATTCTCCTCTAGGGTTTCAATCCGCGAGGATTCCTCTTGATTGCGAGTATTCACCATTGCCGCGAGAATCGACTCCTCTGATACCAATTGTTATGCCCTAACTAGGAGAGAAACTAAGAGAAGATGTAGAGGAAGCTAGAGAAAGAGATTAGGGTTAGGGTTGAGAGAAGAGGAAGAACCTGAATATATTCTTGCATGCCATCCAAAGAGAGGGGTCCGGATATTTATACCCCCGGACCCAAGACCGGCCGGCCAAGGGGGCCGGCCGGCCCAATGGGGCTGAACCCGGCGTGGTTCAGCCCCCCCCGAGCCATATATTTAAGAAGAGGGGGCTGAACCCATTGGTTCAGCCCCAATAACGCCACGTCCGTGCCGCCGCCGCTTGTAATGTTGTCCAAACAACCGAGCCTCGTCCGGGGGGGTAACATTCACATAGGTCCATGTGCTTTAAAATTTTCATTTTGGTCATTTACATTCAATAGCGAAAACAATAAGTACCACTACACTTTCCCTCTATTTCCTCTCTTATGATTCAGAGAATGAGGGTATTGTGATTATGTGATATATATAAATTAACTTGAGTAAAAATTAATGCCTACTTAAGTTGAATCAACAGAGAATATAGCAACCTATATAAAGATAGAATACCAACACTCAAGCCTTTATCCCACCATAGTGGGATTGGCTAGAATACCATGTAGAGATGCTGTGATAAAATGATTAAATCATGAGAACGATCTGAGTGGAGGAGATTCAAAGATATGGAACTCCAGGAAGTACCATCAAAATCCCAAGAACCTAGATGATATCTATACAATATACCATAAAAAATATGGAACCAACAAAACAATCTCAATCAATAGGATTCAATTGGATTGACCATAATCTGGTCACAACAACACTCAAGCCTTTATCCCATTATAGTGGGGTCGGCTATATGGATCCTTTGTCGCCATTGTGCCCTATCTTTTGTCAAAATCTCACTAATGCCTAAGTACATCATTTTCTTTCTTTACTGTTTCATTTCAAGTCTTTATTGGTCTATCCCTCCCTCATCTAACATGCCTTGTGACTAGACTCTCACAATGCCTAACAGGTGTCATAATCTGGTCACATTTGAAAAAAATCTGACTGGATTTTTTCAATCAGATAGAAAATATCCATGAAAAAACCTGACCATATAAACAGCAAATCTGATTAGATTTTTTCAAATGTGACCAGATTACGGTCAATCCGATACTTAAATGATTGTAAAAATAGAATGCTCATATTAAGATTTTTTGGGGAAAATTCTATCATTTGGACACCCAAATCAATTAAGAGGGAAAAAATATTTGAGCTACCATTGTCCATGGTCCTCAATTAGGACCATCAAAGTAACCTGAGCCCTTAGATTTAATCTCTTTGATCTATCGAAACACAATGATTATCATAGAAATAAAAAATCAAAATGTCACAACCGTTCACATGGTTTCTCGGCGGCAGCATGAGACTACTATAGTGCTCGATCGTAGCTCAAGTGACGGTCGAGAATTGTCTCAGTCGCATGCAGTGCATTGTGTGTGTGGGGTAGTCGGACACAACTTTAACAACAAATAAAACTATAACCTACCATACTCATAACTGCCAAGCTTCTGGTATAGTTTGTCCTCCGTGCTAGCCAAACTTCAGAAGTTCTGCTTTTTAACCAGAGTACCTAGAAACAGATACTACCAATTAGGAAATGCTCTATGTTCGCACCAATAATAATGAAATTGAAAACTACTTAGAAATATAAACCATACCTTAGCCAAGTCATTTCCCTCCGTATTTTGTAATGCATGCTCAAAAACTTCAACTTTGGCTATGAGTGGCAAGCGCTCGTAGTCAGGGGCAAATGCTAGCATCAGTCTATTCTCTTGATTTAAGAACATCTGTAATGAACCAAGGGTGGTCAAGAAATATGCAGATTTGATGAATCAGTTGATTCGTTGATAAAAACATACCTTTCTCGCATCTCTATATTCACGAATTAGATGGTGAAGAGTATCACAATTAGGAACCCATCCAATTAATCCGCTATTTGGAGACAAGGGTATAACAGCATAGCGTTGAATTGAGAGATCTTTCTCAGAAGTTCTTCTTGAATTTTCTAGAAGAGTATTCACCAAACCAAACAGCTAGATAGAAGTAAATTAAGGTTAGTCTATCAATAGAAAAATCTATGGACATACATAGAAATACTCACAGTAAAATATATGTATGATGCAACAATAATCAAAGTAACTAACATTTGAAAAGGGTATATGGCATGTTACTTCAAGGGTGCACTGTGGGCTTGAAGATATGATACTTGTGATTTAACATATATTTTCATATAAGCATTTTCCATAAACTACAATGCTATTTCTGGCACTGGCCATTTATCCAGAGAATCAAGCTTTAAAAACTAAGATAAAAGAAAAGATCATTTTTGGTAACTTTCTGTAGCTAAATTCAGAAATAAATTGATCGCAGTGAGTAAAAGTTTGTGAGAACCTACAACCTGGCTGTTTCAAGCATTTGTCACAAGAAAAAACTTGGATTTTTGTGGTCTAACATAGCTCTCTAACAAGGTCATAAAAAGAAACACTTGAACCATTTTATGTCAAGATATTCTCTTGACAGTATATTTTTTAAGGGAAGTCTCACTTAATGCCACAAATCCCTCAAAAAGGAAAAACCATTCAAAATTATTTTGCGACACAAATGAAGTACATAGCCCACCTAAAAAGGATTTTCTTACTATCATACTTAAATCGATGTTATACAACAGATAAATTCTTATTTAAACAAGAAGTGCTTATTTATAAGTTCCAAGTCCTAATCATTTATCAAAATAAATTTAGAATAAATTAATTCTTATTCCGCTGCATCAAAACAAATATAGAAACAAATGTTTGCCAGCATCTGCAAAAAGGAAAAGTACAAAAAGCAGCTAGAAACAGTACCTGCATGACTCGTTCATCCTGCCGTAAATCCTCATGGCCCTTAAGCAAGAAAGTATAATCTTCCCCATCACTTCCATGAATAGTCAATTTCCTAGGTCTTTGCTTGGATGTAATAACCATAAGTTGTGGTGCAAATGATGAAATTGTAACCAATTGTGTGTCTGAAACCGACATCAGAAGTCTTAATAGATTACGGGATGAATAAAACACAAATTTAGTTCTATGTAATGCCGATGAATGACAAACTTGACCTAGCATGTCCAAACAACTGTACACACATACACAAAGCTAAAACATGGTGCGCTTCAAGGACCTATTTGGCACGGAAGTCATGGCTTCTGTTGTCGCTGTCTCCAACCAACGGGGTTCGCCGGTGGTGCACTTCAAGGACCTATTTGGCTAAAACCTGTCCCCAACGAGGTTCGCCGGTGATGACGTCGGCGGCCAATGGTGCCGTAACACCGGCCTCCTGTGATTACTATTGATGCCAAGATTCGGAAACCAGCGGATTTAACGACTCCAATATATGGTGGAACACTCGAACGCAGGGCGAACGATGGGTGCCCAATGCGGGTTCAGCCAACTATTGACAAAATGATTCAGGTTTTGTTCGACACAAATGTTTCCGTCGTGAACGCAATGGTCATAAAGTGTGGTTCGTGAACGTCCAACCTCACCTGTGGAACCATGTTTATGCTCAAAATTAGGTTTTTTTGCGGTTGTAGTTAGTAGTTACAACCGTTGTCATGCCAAACATATAAATGTAAAAAGACGGTGAAGTTTTTGTCCTAGCACGTCCTCAATGAGCTATAAAGCAGAGAGATGAAGTGAACCTACATAAATTAATTTGTACAAATTATTAAAGACGAGAGAATAGCATCTCAGAAAATCAAATTGGATTCATGCCAAGGCCGCCGACTATTGAAGCTATACACCTCTTGAGGAGACTCATTGATAACTACAAACAACAACACTCAATCCTTTATCCCACGATAGTGGGGTCGGCTATATGGATCCTTAGTCATAATCTCACTAATGCCCAAGCACATCATGTCTTTCCTTATAGTTTCGTTCCATGTCTTTATTGGTCTACCCCTCCCTCGTTTAACATGCTTAGTGACTAAAATCTCACAATGCCAAACAACTGCCTCTAATGGTCTCCTATGTATATGTCCAAACCATCTTAGTCGAGCTTCTCACATCTTCTCTGCAATTGGTACCACTCTTGTCTTATCCCTGATACATTCATTCCTAATTTTATACACATTGATAACTATCGGGAAAAAAATTGCATATGCTGCTTATCGATCTTGAGAAAACTTATGATAGGTGCCTAAAAGAGGTCTTATGGAGAGTCAGAAAAAAAGATGTAAAAGTATATATTGATGTAATTAAAGACATGCATACAAATTTAGTGACGAGAGTGAGGACATCTTGAGAATTAACACAGGAATTCTCTATCACTGTTTGCTTACATCAAGGGTCAGCTTTAAGCCCTTATCTTACCCTTATCTTTGATGAGCTCATCGAACATGTCCAACAAGTAATACCTTGGTTTTTATTGTCTGCAGATGATCTTGTTTTTGTCGATTAGACACACGAGGGTGTATACGTGATACTTGAATCTTAGGGAGACACTTTATAAAAAAAGTTTTAGGTCAAGTAGGAGGGTATGACAAAAACAGAGTATAAGGAGCTCTTAGTTATTAAAGGCGCAAAGCGAAGGCAAGGCGCAAAGCGAAGGCAAGGCGCAAAGCGAAGGCAAGGCGTAAAAGGGTCATGGAGCCTTGGCGCAAGGCGAAGGCAAGACGCAAAAGGGTCATGGAGCCTTGGCGCAAGGCGAAGGTAAGACGCACGCCTGGCGAAGGCAAGACGCGCAACCACATTCATTTTAAATAATCAGCATCAAACATCATTTCAGTTTCTCGTTCAAATTCTTCAACTAGTCTACTAATTAATCATTCATTATTATCGTTTATATCTCTTAAAAAATAGAATCAATATGGTCAATTGCATCATATCTAAGTTTCAACTCACAATTATCTTTCAAAACACTCAAATGCTAAATCAATACAAAATTATTAAGTTCTTATATTATTTTTTCTTAATTTTTGAAGAAAAAATTTACAACAAAAATCCCACTCAGATATGCCTTTTATATACCAAAGACGCAAATAAGGCACACGGAGACACAAATCTCTGAGCCCGATGAGCCTTTTATACTCATGAATTGTGTACATGAGTAAAAAAAGGTAGTTACGGAGATGAGATTGCTTAAGTGGATGTGTGGACACACGAGACTGGATAAAATTAGAAATGAATGTATCAGGGATAAGACGGGAGTGACACCAATTGTAGAGAAGATGCGAGAAGCTCAATTAAGATGGTTCAGACACGTACAAAAGAGATCATTTGATAAACCTGTTAGGTATGTTAAACGGGGGATGGGTAGACCAAACAAGACTTGGAATGAAACTATAAGGAAAGACATGATGTTCTTGCACATTAGTGAGATTATGACTAAAATAGGGTACAATGGCGACAAAGGATCCATACAGCCGACCCCACTATGGTGGGATAAAGGCCCGAGTGTTGTTGTGCAACTTACTATCCATTTAACTTATTTAACGGATGTTGCATACTTTCATAACCAACAAAATATTACAATCGTACCAAAATAATAAATTATTAAATCATAGAAGACTCATGCTAACTTCAACCTTTACCTGCATGATATGTACCAGGGACAGCAAGCTCCAAATTTTGGCATTTAATTAATTCAGGAGAAACAGACTGATTTGCACCAAAAGGGGATCAGTTTAGCAGCATCAAGAAAAAGATAAATTAAATTGAAAAATATATTGGCAAAAACTTGCCTGTAGGTCAAGCGTAGTAAGTCCGGGAAGCTGCTTATCTATTCGTTTGAAAACATGATAATACAAGTCCCATGCCTGAAATAGGCAGCAAACATAGAAAATATAGACTTGAGTTAGATAAAAAAAATATTTCGGCAAAATATAATCAGTTGGTAATCAGATGTCCCAATTTGGTTTAGTTAAATAAACCTGAGTAAGCTCAGCATCTTTTCCAGTCCTCCTGTAATTCAAGCAGCATTCACGAGCATCCAATAATTCACTACCGTATGCCTAGAATGACACTCAATATTAATGAATCATTGACAAAAGAAATTGTTAAAGTTACAATAAACCAGGGAAAGGAAAAAAATAACAGATGAGTTTGGTTGAGATTTAAACTTTTTCACCAAGTGGTTTACATGTTTTATGTAACACATATTCTACCTCAATTACATGTTTCGGAATAATATGACTTTTGTTGGAAAAGCCCATGTAAATAGACCCATTTATTTGTATTTCTTCTTTCTCCTCTTTAGTCCCACATCTTGTATAAGACTCTCTTCTCTCTTTCTCCCTCCTATAAATGTCTATTCATACATTGTATTTCATTATTGAGATAGTATATACAAGGTTGAGTTTTTCTCTACATGGTATCAGAGCAAGACGGTCCGACCTGTCTTTTTTGAAACCGCCTGTTCTTCCGGCTTACCGGGCGGCTTCCCCTCTCCTGCTCAGCCGCAGTGTCATGCGGCCTGCCTCTTTCTAGCCGCAGTCTCCGTAACCGCGGCTTCCCGCGCGGACAAGGTCATTCTAACCGCTTCTTCTGCTCTATCTCTCTCGTGGCTTCCACCTCTTCTTCTCCTCCTTCCCTTTATAACCTTTCTCACAGGTGGGGACCTCCCTTCCTTGTTTTTCCTCTGCTCGCGCGGTCTCCCTATCTATCCGCGCGGCATCCCTCTCACTTCTCACCACAGCTCTACCCGCTTCCCTTTCTTCCTGCTCGTCGCGACTTGTCTAAAGTCACCGCGTCTTGAATTTGTCGCCGCGGTCTCTCTTCTCGCCGCGAGTTGCGCATCTTACTCGCTGCGGTCTTCTAGTCTACTCGCCGAGATCTTCCTTCTCGCTGTTCTGCTCTCTGCTCGCCGCGACTTGCCTTAGTCGCCGCGGCTTCTCTTCTCGCTGCGCTTTGCCTCTCTTGTCGTTGCGGCTTCTCCTCTTCTCGGCAAGCTCCGCATCTAGGTTGCGGCATCTCTCCTTGCCGCTGGTGTACTCACCTTGACCGTGCGGACTTCTCGTCTGACCTCTTCACCGCCTAGTCGCTGTGACCTGTCTTGTCTCTAGCTGTTTCTCCTCTCTACTGCGGGCTCCGCATACTGGTCGTGGCATCCTCTTGTCGCTGGTGTTCTATCACCGTGACTGTGCGGCTTCTACCAGCTATCCGCTCCGCATTCTGGTCGCGGCGGCCTCATTGCCTTGCCGCTGGTAGATTGCCACCTAGACCGTGCGGTCTCCTGTCTGGTCGCTATTTTTTCCTGTCCGCCAGCCTAGACTCCTGCTCGCCTAGCCATGACGACCTCTCCAGAGTCAACCAGACAGACGACTTCTTCCTCTGTAGACCCCCAAGATTCTGCCCCAGAACTACGTGATGAGTTGCAGATTACTACCATTTCGCTAGCCGGGAAGAAGAACTTCGTGGAGTGGGTACACTCTGTTCGACGCGTACTACAGTCCAAAGGTTTTTACATCACTTGACCCAAGCGCCTCCTGCTGCTCCTACTGACGATTGGTTGCGCAACGATGGTCGGGTTTAGACATGGATCCTCAAATCCCTTGATACCGAACCCTACCGCATGACCATGTATCACGAAACGGCCAAGGCAATGTGGGATGAGCTCCAGTCTCTATATTCCGGAAAAGATAGTCTCCAACATCTTTATGACATTATTACTGATCTCCAGTCCCTTGATGTTGGCGGGGTCACCGAACTCACCTCCTTTGTTGCTCGGGCTAAGCTTTAGTTGAAGTATGGATCCAACATCAACCTCCTACGTTGGATCTTGCTGCACAACGGGCTCAGAAAGAAGCCGTCAGTGTGGCCATGATGATGGCTCGTGTTCCACCTCATCTTTACAACGTTTGGGCCCAGATCCTCTCCTTAGTTGCTACCCCCTCACTATTAGATGTGTGTTCTATGCTGCTCAAGGTCTCACCGCCTCCTGATAATTCTGTTCCTCCGTCCCCGGCTCTCCTGCAGCAGACATCTGCACCCCTGCTGCCTTCCCCCTCCTTCTCGCGGGGGGCGTTCTGGCTCCCGGGGCCGCGGACGGGGAGGCCAACCTCGCCCAAAGTGTTCCTTCTGCGGTAAGGACGGTCACCTTGAGGCCACATGCTATCGCAAGCATGGGCTTCCTCCTCGTCCACAGGCTACTGTTGCTGCTACCGACCCCTCCGCTCATACCGACCTTGAAGAGGTCCGCCTTCAGCTCCAACAACTCCATGGTCTGCTCAGTCGCCCACCGGCCTCCGTTGCCTCTGCTGCCTCCATCTTCCAAGAAGGTATCACTTGTCTCTCCACTAGTCCGTGCTGGATAGTGGACTCAGGTGCCACCCATCACATCACCTCCCTGCGGCCACATCAATACCTGGATTCTCCTCATCCTAAGTATATCACAGTGGCCAATGGGGACACTGTTCCTGTCTCTGGCTCGGCTGACATCCCTCTCACTTCTCTCTCTATGCTCGACTCATCATGTTCCGGGCTCCCCGTTTAATTTGCTTTCTGTTGGTCGCCTGACTAATGATTTGAATTGCTCTGTAACCTTCACCTCTTCTTCTTTTCTGATACAGGATCACAAGACACGGACTATCATTGGTAAGGGGCGATTGCAGAACAGGCTCTACCTCCTTGATGACTCTCCAGCTATCCTCTCTTCAGTCTCCTCCGTCGATTGGCATCAATGTCTTGGCCATGCCCTTTTACCAGTCCTCTAGAAGGCTCTCCCAGATGTATCTTTACCTTCTTTTCAATGTGAATCATGTGTTAGGCAAGCAGTCTCGTTCATCTTTTTCATCTCATTATACTCGGAGCACTGCTCCTTTTATTTTAGTACACTCCGATATTTGGGGTCCGTACAAAGTTACTAGCATTTCTGGTTATCGTTATTTTCTAACATTTATTGATGATTATTCACGAATGACGTGGCTATACCTACTTCGTGATAGCTCCGAGCTTCCTCGTGTCTTTCGGGCGTTCCTTTTTGAGACCCAAACGCAATTCTCTACGAACATCAAAACTGTCTGCACGGATAATGCTCGTGAACACACTAGCAACGAATTTGTGACTCTTTGCTCTAACTTTGGGGTTATTCACCAAACTTCATGTGCCTATACCCCCCAACAAAACGGAATCGCTGAGTGGAAGAATCAACATCTTCTTGATGTGGCTCGCTCCATCATGCTCCAAATGCACGTTCCCAAAACTTATTGGAACTTTGCTCTTTCGATGGCTTGCTATCTGATTAACCGTCTTCCTTCCCCATCCTCCACAATGCCACTCCATTCAGCCTCATATTCCCGTCTACTACGACATTCTCTCACACCCCGCATCTTTGGGTTCACTTGCTACGTTCACACCCTTGGTCCATCCTTGGACAAATTGGATCCCCGGGCAGCCAAACACATCTTTGTTGGCTATTCACGGACACAAAAAGGCTACGTATGCTACTCACCGGCTACCCGAAAGGTGATGGTTTCTGCTGATGTTACCTTTCGGGAGGATCTTCCTTTCTTCTCTGCTTCAGATCCTACACCTCCACCACCGTCTTACGTCCTGTCATTCCTGTTACCACTCCACCACCAAGACCTCCAGCCCAAGCCCCCCTGTTGCCAAGCCTCATGTTATTCGTGTCTACACTCGTCGCTATCCTGCCTCCAATGCCCCACTGCAGCCTGCCTCGCCCTCTGATGCTCCGAGTCCCGCTGATCCGGCACCGGAATCTACAGCTCAACCCATGGCAAATTATGCATCCTTACATCGCCTATCTCCACAACTTCAGATTTTTGCCACTTCATTATCCTCGATTTTTGTACCTAACTCTGTGCAGGAAGCTCTCCAACATCCTGGCTGGCGGGCGGCCATGGAAGAAGAAATGACGGCTCTCTGGGCTAACCAAACCTGGAACTTGGTACCATTACCTACCAGTCAGACACCTGTTGGGTGTAAATGGGTCTTTGTGATCAAGCATGCCCCCGATGTGACGATTGACCGTCTGAAGGCCCGTCTGGTGGCTCGTGGCTTCACCCAATAGCAAAGCCTCGATTATGAGGAAACATTCTCTCCTGTGGCCAAGCTGAACACCGTTCGTGTTCTTCTCTCAGTGGCGGTGCATCGTCAATGGCCATTACACCAACTGGACATCAAAAATGCTTTTCTCAACAGGGATCTCCAGGAAACGGTTTTCATGCAGCAACCGCCCGGGTTTGAGACCACGGGGGAGTCCCGAGTTTGTCATCTTAAGAAGTCCATCTATGGTCTCAAACAATCCCCTCGGGCATGGTTTGACAAGTTCAGTAAGGCTGTCCGGCAAGTCAGCTTTACTCGGAGTTCAACAGACTTCTCCCTGTTCACACGTCATCAGAAAACGGGAACTGTTCTTCTGTTGGTTTATGTTGATGATATCTTAATCACTGGAGACGATTCAAAGGGCATCCAAGCAGTCAAACAACAGCTCAACTCCGTCTTTCAAACCAAGGATCTGGGACATCTTCGTTACTTCCTTAGTCTTGAGGTCGCAAGACGACCGGATGGACTCGTCATCTCCCAAAGGAAGTACTGCCTGGATCTCCTTCAAGATGCTGACTACTCGGGATGCAAGCCTACTACTACTCCAATGGATGCAAATCATAAGTTGTGTGCACATTCTTCTGATACAGACCTTCTTCAAAATCCGGAATACTATCGACGACTGGTTGAAAAATTGATATATCTAACGGTCACAAGACTGGATATTTCCTTCACTGTTGGGGTGGTCAGCAGGTTTATGCATGCTCCGCGAACATCTCACCTTAAAGCTGTTGAGCGCATCCTTAGATACCTTAAAACATCCCTGGGTCAAGGATTGGTATACAAAATCTCATCCTCTACTCCAACATTGGTTGCGTACTCTGATGCAGACTATGCCGGTTCCTTGGATGATCGCCGACCAACCAGTGGTTTTTGTACCTATTTTGGAGGTCATCTCGTTACCTGACGAAGTAAGAAACAAGAAGTGGTTGCTCGATCATCAACTGAAGCAGAATACTGATCGATTACATCTGTTGTCTCTGAGCTTACCTGGCTTGAAAGTCTCCTGACCGATCTAGGGGTAAAACTTCCCTCACCTGCTATCCTGTTATGCAACAGCCAAGCGGCTATACATATTGCGAAGAATCCAGTCTTTCATGAAAGAACGAAACATATTTAAGTAGACTGTCACTTTATCCGGGAGAAAGTCCAAATGAAGAAGATAGAATTGAAGCATGTTCCTGGTACTGAATAAGTGGTTGATATCCTCACAAAGGCTTTACCTAGCACCATATTTTACCATTGTCTGTCCAAGCTTGGTGCATACGACTTGTACGCTCCAGCTTGCGGGGGAGTGTTGGAAAAGCCCATGTAAATAGGCCCATTTATTTGTATTTCTTCTTTTTTCCTCTTTAGTCCCACATCTTGTATAAGACTCTCTTCTCTCTTTCTCCCTCCTATAAATGTGTATTCATACATTGTATTTCATTATTGAGATAGTATATACAAGGTTGAGTTTTTCTCTACAACTTTAAAATTGTCGTCAATTGTGGATGTAAAATGCCAGTTGTTGACATAGAAGGGTATATCCTATAAATAATACACTAGAAAGTTTTCAATCAACATGATATAAGAACTCACCCACCTATCTCGCTATGCGGGTATATTGCAAGGAGATGAAGATGAGAAGTGTAACCACTTTATGGATGGCCTGCATGACTCTGATGAAGCCGCTGATGACTATGGTCCATGCCGACTATAAAAGCCTAGTAGATACTGCCAGGAGGTTGGAAGTAGATCGGCAAAGACACAATATTTTCCATTCCAAGCAGCCTCATGATGCGCCACAACAACATCAGAATTGAAACAACCAAGGAACTAGATCAAAAAGCAGAAGATGGGTGAGAAGAGAGGAAATTAGCCTGAAGCCAAGGGCAAGGACTATCCCTTCTGCCCAAAGTGCAACCACTACCACCCAGGAGAATGCCTGGCTACTACTGGAGTCTACAACACATGTCAGCAACTAGGAAACTTTGCCTGTTCTTGCCCAGAATCTGCGGGCAATCAAGTAATGCAACATATAACCTTAAGTTTGATACTTCTCTGCATGTTATTTTAAGCTCTTCCACTCCTAAAAATTTATTCTTGTGACATGTCATACAGTCGAAGTTTGAAGTTGGCGGTCCAAGAATGACAGACAAAGGAAAAGCGATGATGCACGCCAATCCAAAACCTCACATGTTATTTTAAACCCTTCTTAGCCCGAACAAGTATTCTTGTGACATGTTTTACAGTCAAAATTTGAAGTTGGCAGTCCAAGCAGGACTGACAAAGGAAAAGCGACAATGGACACCAATCCAAAACCAGCTCCAAGACGAGATCTAGTCCAATCCAGAGCTTATAATCTTGGCCATCAGGAGGCCAAGGAGGAGAAGGATGTGGTAACAAGTATAAAATTATTGAATTAAATGGTTAAATATTCCATCCCAGTAACATAACTAAAGTAACACAAGCGTGCGTATAAGTATACTCATGATTCAAAACGTACCCTCCAAGATTCTCTTTGACACGGGTGCATCACACTCCTTTATTGCAAAATCTTTTCTGCATAGACTCGGTTTAGAAATCCTTCCAGACGTACATCGTTAGATGTCATAATGCCTAACGGTTCAACTATGCAACAAATCGTAAATGTATGGTTCCAGTGTTGTTCGGAGAATCTGAAGTTATCGCAGAGGCATCCCTCCTATAAATCACTGAGTTAGAATTAATTTTGGGTATGGACTAACTGTCTGATGTAAACGCTAAGATAGACTACTTGAACAAGGAGATTTAGTTAGAAGTACCTGACAAATCCCTTATCATCTTTCTTGGTATGAAGAGTTTCCAAGCTGATTATCTCATCCGTCAAGGCTATTAAGAGTGTTAATAAGGGTTGCACACAATTTTCCTGGTACTGATGCATGTTGAAACAAAGAACACTTTGCAGGAGGTGTCAGCGGTGCGAGAATTTCCAAATGTCTTCCAAAAAAAACTACCTGGGGCCCCTCCCGTAAGAGAAGTTGATTTTCAAATTGACCTTCTAGAATCTCGGTCAGTAGTCAAGGCTCCTTATCGCATGACCCCTAGAGAATTAACAGAGTTAAAGATCCAGTTGAAAGAGTTGAATTGGGATTTAACAGACACAACACATCTCCTTGGGGCGCACATGTGCTCTTTGTGAAAAAGAAAGATGACGGTTTGAGATTATGCATTGACTATCGCGAGATGAAGAAGCTTAACAGTAAAAAAAGTACCCACTTCCACATTTATTCGATCAACTTGAAGGGTCTTGCACTTATTCCAAGTTAGATCTGAGATCAGGTTACCATCAGTTGAAGATTCAGAACGAAGTTTTTCAAAAGATAGCCTTTCACACGAGATACATACACTTTGAATTTGTGGTCATGTCGTTCAGATTGACTAATGCATTGTCTGTTTTCATGGACATGATGAATCAAGTGTTTTAAGAGTTTTTGGATCATTTTGTTATCGTCTTCATATTTACGACATTCTGGTGTATTCAAGGAGCAAAGAAGAGCATGCCACCCATCTCGGGGTTGTTTTGAGCACTCTCAGGGAGAATCAGTTGTATGCAAAATTCTCAAAGTGCGAGTTTTAGCTTTCAGAGGTGCCATTCTTGGGACTCATTATTAGTCAGAGAGGTCTCACAGTGAATCTGGAGAAAATAGAAGCAATCAGAGATTGTCCAAGACCGAAGACAGTTACCGAGGTACGCGGTTTCCATGGCCTAACGGGTTATTACAGGAGATTCATTAAGGATTTTTCAAAAGTTGTGTTGCTGAGGACTTCACTTACCAGGAAAGGAAAAGCCTTCACCTGAACTGTGGAATACGAGTTGGCGATTGAGGAGCTGAAGACCCAATTGATGACCGCGCCTATTTTATGTTTACCTTCAAGGGTAGATGACTCTGAGATATATAATGATGTTTCGGGTGAAGATTTGGGTAGTGTACTGATGCAACATGGGAGATTCATAACATTCGCAACCAGACAACTGAAGGTACATAAGAAGAAATTAACCTGTTCATGATTTGGAATTAGCAGTAGTGGTTCATGCATAGAAGATTTGGAGACATTACCCTCAATGGAATTTGTTGTGATATCTTTACGGATCACAAAAACATTAAGTATATATTTGATCAACAAGAGCTCAATATGAGGCAGCGTAGGTGGATTGAATTCCCTTTCAACTTATGATGTGAATATCCAGTACAACCGGGGTAAAGCAAATGGGGTAGCAGATGCTCTCAACATAAGGGGTTCGAGCAACTCCATCATGTAGCAGGACTTAGTGTGAGTTCTAGAGAGACTAAAGATTAGTATGATATCGAGCACTGGTTTTGGTCCTGCTAATCTATATTGGATAGAGATCATGTGCGACAATACGGATAAAATCAGACAGACCTTGCCTTTAGATCCAAATATGGAAGAATTTTGGGATTTGACTCAGTCAGAACATAATGAAAACTTTGAAATTCAGGAGGGTTCGCGAGGACATCCTCGTTGAGGCTGATTATTCCAAGTACTTTATACATCAAAGCAACACGAACATGTATGCAGACCTTAAAAAGTCAATTTGGTGGCCAGAGTTGAAGAGAGCTGCCACAGAGTTTGTTGGAAAAGAAACTTGCAAGTTAGCTAAAGTCGAATGTCATAGACCATGAGGCAAGCATTGGATGACATCCTTTGAGGCTTTTTATGACAAACGTTGTCAGATATCGTTATGTTGGGCCGAATATGAAGAGAGAATTACTAATAAGGAATCTAGGATTGACAAGACTACAGCTCCAGTCAAGCTCATTCAGGAGTGCATGAAAAAAGATCAAGATTGTAAGACCAAATATCATGAGTAGAGGCATAGATCGGTGGAGTTCAATGTTGAGGATTACTTTATCTGAAGGTTAGACTAGTCAAGGGTGTCTCTAGAATCAAGCAAATGAAGAAGTTGAGTCCAAGATTCGTTGGTCTATTCGAGGTACTTGAGCGCATTGATGAAGTTGCATACAAGTTAGCCTTAACTGAGGAAATGAGTGAATTACATGATGTTTTTTCTTATCCGAGGAGAGCAATTAGAGATCCTATTCAAGTAATCAGTATCGATGATACACCAATTGAATCGAATCTTAGTATCACCATCAAACCAGTCAGGATAGTGGACTTGAGGATTCAAAAGCTCAGTAACAGAGAAATCCTTTTTGTAAAAGTCCTTTAATGAATTGTGATCGACCAGAGCATACTTGAGAAAAAGAAGATGAACTTCAGAGTAATGAAGAATATGCCTTTCTTTTTGACTCGGATATAATTGTAATTTTCGAGGATGAAAATTTTATTAGGAGGGAAGATTGGTAACATCCATAATTTAATGCGATAATAAAATGTGATTGCAGAGTCCGATTACGAGCGAAATTGATTGAACAAATATAATGTTGAGGTATGAAATATTATAATTAGTTGTTTTGCATTAATCAGTAATTAAAATGAAGTTATTATAATTTATTTTGGCACGATTTAGAGGTTCTCAGAAACTTTAATCTCATAACTTTAGTGTATTAGTGGTGCAATGCCAAACAATCCAGATGAGCCTCAGTCGTGGGATCATCAGTCACAGTTCCAGACTTGGAGATTTTCCGATGCGAGTCTGTGTTCCACTCAGGGAGCACATCAGTCCAGGGCACCTTCAGGTCGTCATTTGGGCTCCAAATCAAATTAAGTACAATAAATCATAAAGATGAAATCTAATTACCCAATCTTTAGGAAGAGCCATAGCACCAAAATCCAGCACAGACACGAATTCAGATAATAAGACAAAATTCATAATGCATCTTTACAAATAATGACTTCTAAGATTACAGACAGATTATTCAGAAGCATATATTAATAATCAAAAGCTCTTATTTTTATTCACTAACTAATTATATATTTTTAATATTATTGGGAGTAGTATTTCTTACTCACCAGTTGGGTTGAGCCGTCTTCGGTAATTTCTTTTCAGGGGTCACCGATGGGGAGTTGCACTTAGGATAAGCATCTCGGTTTTCATTCTTCTTTGTCTTTCCCTTCAGTTGTGCTCCCTTTCAGTTATTCTTTTAATTAAGAACTTCATGTATTGAAATTATCTAATATTTTCAATGTAACAGACACTATTCAAGCTTTCAGTAATTCAGGTTTTATGGTTTTTTCTTTCACTGGTTGGCTCTGTAAATCAGATTGAGGTACCATTCTTTACCCTTAACTGCATATCTTACTTCCGCTGTAAATTTTCTTTTAGTACTTTTATTTATGCCTGTTATGTACTAGTTTTAGTACTATTATTTAGTTTACTTCTTATCACGATGACTGACCAGACCGCTGATTTGTTTTAAACTAGGTTGTGGTGTTACAAAAACATTCTCAAATTGATTATTGCTACCGTGATCACGATTAAGGCTCTGTTTGGCATAGCAGTGGCAGTCGTGAATGCGGTGGTTTTGAACAGTTGTTCATGAATGCCCGACCTCACCTAAGGAACTTCAACCACTTTTATGTTCCAAAACTAGTTTTCTTTTCTTTGTGGCGGTCATAACCATTGTCTTGACAACATGCACTCTATGATGGTGGCATTTTTGTCCAAACTCACTAAAGTAAAAATGCCGCCCTAAACAGAGCCTAAATATAGCACGTGAAAGGTAAATGAGATGAGTAACTGCAATATTTCTCCCCACCACAATCTTGCTATTTGACAAAGGCAGAAAAAAAAATTCTCATGCAAATTTTCTCTCTAGGTTGCACCCTTCTCCACAGGCTCCCCACATTGCTAGCTGCCTCTATGTAAACATTTGATCAGGTCACAAAACTATCACATGCAAAGGAAACTAGATATAAGAGTTTCAGGGGTTGTTGTTGAACAATCTCGTGGCAAGCACAAATTATTTTGCTAACTTAACAACATATGCATGAAAAAATTCAGAAATACTCTCATCCAAAATACATGAGAGAGTACTATGCACTCTACGGAATGAAACAAAATCTTGCTTGAATTGTTAAATCAATTATAAAATCCACACAGTATCAGCATTCGGATTTATAATCATAGAGAAATGTAGGAAGGAAAAAAACTATCCTTATAAAACGGGATTAAATACCATTCTACAGAATTTTAAACAATAGTTTAACTAGTTACGTCCGTCAGGCCTATTTTAATCGCTCACAAACTAAAAACGGACAATTGACATCTCAATACATATAATAGTGTCCTTAATTTATTACAATTATATGAAGTATGAAAAATTTCAAAACATTTGAATTAAACGACACTTAAGCTGATGTAAAAATTACAAAATATAATTATACAACGCATTGACAAAATGCTACAATACAGGATCTTCAGAAATATATTAATCTTCCAAAGGTGTAGTTCAGGTACTACCGATAGATTGACGGGTACATTCCATCAGGAAAAAATAAAACATCGCAAGTATTAAAAATTTGTTGGAAAATCTTCAGGTCCTTACAGGAATTGCAAGTTTTCAGGTAAAATATTTGATCAATAAAATCTAAATATTTCGTTACACATTTAAAATGAGGCATTAACTGTGTTGAGTGAGCTCAAAACTTGTATGTATTGCTTGTGTGTCAAAATACAAGGAGAGAAAAGGAGAGAAGAAATCCTATACAATGGTGTGGGACTAAAAGGAGAAGGAGATAAAATAGAACAAGGGCTCACTAATGGGCCATTTACATGGGCTTTTCTAACACTCCCCGGCAAGCTGGAGCGTACAAATCGTATGCGCCAAGTTTGGACAAGCACTGATAGAAGAGTGTACTGGGAAGAGCCTTAGTAAGAACATCCGCAACTTGTTCTGTCCTGGGAACATGCTTCAGCTCGATCTTCTTCATTTGAACCTTTTCTCTGATGAAGTGAATCTCAACTTCAATATGTTTAGTTCTTTCATGGAATACCGGGTTCTTGGCAATATGTATAGCCGCTTGGCTATCATAAAGGAGAAGGGCTGGGAAAGGAAGTCTTATACCGAGATCGGTAAGAAGACTCTCCAGCCACGTTAGTTCAGAAACTACAGACGCCATTGCCCGGTATTCAGCCTCAGCAGATGATCAAGCCACAACAACTTGTTTCTTGCTCCGCCACGTAATCAAATGTCCTCCAAAATATGTGCAAAACCCACTGGTTGACCGTCGATCATCAAGAGAACCAGCGTAATCAGCATCTGAGTAAGCTATCAATGTGGGAGCTGAAGATGAGGTCTTGTAGACCAATCCTTGACCAGGGGCCGTTTTGAGGTATCTGAGAATGCGTTCAACGGCATGAAGATGAGATATTCGCGGGGAATGCATATACCGGCTGACAATTCCAACAGCGAAAGAGATATCCGGTCTAGTTACCGTGAGGTAGATCAATTTTCCAACTAGACGGCGATAGTATTCAGGATTCTCAAGTAATAGATCTGAGTCGGAAGCTTGGACACATAACTTGTGATTCACATCCATTGGGGTATTGATCGGCTTACAACCAGAGTAACCCACATCATGAAGAAGGTCAAGACAATACTTCCGCTGAGAAAGGACGAGACCATCTGGCCGTCTAGCAACCTCAAGGCCAAAAAAATACCGGAGGGGTCCCAGATCCTTTGTTTGAAAAACTGTACCGAGATGTTGTTTGACCTCCTGTATTCCCTTTGCGTCATCTCCCGTAATGATGATGTCGTCAACATAAACTAACAGAAGTACTGTCCTTGTTGTTCGGTGACGAGTGAACATCGAGAAGTCTGCCGTGCTGCGAGAAAAACCAACCTCCCGAAGAGCCTTACTGAACATGTCGAACCATGCCCGTGGTGATTGTTTGAGGCCATACAGAGCTTGCTTAAGGCGACAAACCTGAGACTCCCCCGTGGTCTCAAACCCGGGAGGTTGCTGCATATAGACAGTTTCCAGCAAGTCGCCATTCAAAAAGGCATTCTTAATGTCCAGTTGTAGTAAGGGACACCGGCGATGGATAGCCACCGAGATAAGAACCCAAACGGTATTGAGTTTGGCCACCGGAGAGAAAGTTTCCTCATAGTCCATCCCTTGTTGTTGGGTTAAGCCCCGGGCGACCAGCCGAGCTTTCAAACGGTCAATCGTCCCATCAGCGGCATGTTTTACGACGAAGACCCACTTACACCCAACCGGTTTCTGACCCGGGGGAAGTGGTGCGAGAGTCCAGATCTGGTTGGCTCAGAGAGCAGCCATTTCCTCCTCCATGGTAGCCTTCTAGCCAGGATGTTGGAGCGCCTCCTGCACAGTGTTAGGAACCGAAATGGAGGAAATAGAAGTGGCAAAGGTGTGCAGTTGGGGAGAGAGACGATGCAGGGAGACATAATTTTCCAAAGGATGGGTGGTGGAGGGAGATACCTGATTAGAAGGACGCGGGGTAACCGAGGATGAGGCCGACTGTAGCGGGGAAGCGGAACGAGGAGGAAGGCGGCGAGTGTAAACCTGGTCGCTTGGAGGGTGCAGGAGCAGAAGCGAGAGCAGGAGCAGAAGCGGGAGCAGGAGCAGGAGCAAAAGCGGGAGCGGGAGCAGGAGCAGGAGCAGGGTTAGAAGGACGTAGGGAAACAGGCATAGCAGGAGGGATGACGGGTCGAGATAGAAGCATTGGTGGAGATGTCGTCGAGGAGGAAGGAGCGAGAGATGGGGAAAAGAAAAGTTGATCTTCCCAAAAAGTAACATCAGCGGAGACGATGACCTTACGGGTGACCGGAGAGTAACATAGGTAGCCCTTCTGAGTGCGAGAATAGCCGACGAAAATAGTTTTAGCGGCACGGGGATCCAACTTATCTGAGGAGGGACCCAGGAGGTGAAAGAAGCAAGTGCAGCCGAAGACCCTTGGGGTGATAGGGAAGGCCGGAGTAGAGGGGAATAGGAGGCTGAATGGAGTGACAGAGTTGAGAACCGAGGAGGGGAGACGGTTGATGAGGAAACACGCAGTGGAGACCGCAAAGTTCCAGTAATTTTTTGGAACATGCATTTGAAGCATGAAGGAGCGGGCAACGTCGAGGAGGTGGCGGTTCTTTCGTTCGGCAATGCCATTTTGTTGAGGGGTGTAGGCACAGGAGGTTTGATGTATAATACCAAATTATGCACATATATTAGCAAAGTCATGGCCGATGTATTCACGAGATCGGTGCGCAATGTTTTGATAGTTGTGGAGAATTGCGTTCGAGTTTCGTGTATAAAATCGCGAAATATGCGAGGGTGCTCGGAGCGATCACGAAGTAGGTAAAGCCATGTTGTGCGAGAATAATCATCAATGAAAGTTATAAAATATCGATAGCTATAAATACTTGTAATTTTGAAAGGACCCCAAACATCGGAGTACAGTAAATCAAACGGAGCAGAGCTCCTAGTACAATGAGCAGGAAAAGAAGTACGCGGCTGTTTGCCGTAAATACATGAATCACATTTGAAAGCAGGAAAAAATACATCAGGCAGTGCCTTGTGGAGAACGGGTAGAGGGGCATGCCCAAGACGGCGATGCCAATCAACAACGGAGACGGAGGAGAGGATAGGAGGAGAGACATCAAGAAGGTAGAGCCCGTTCTGAAGTCGACCCTTACCAATGGTAGTCCGCGTCCGCCGATCCTGTATCAAAAAAGTAGAGGGAGTAAATGTGACAGAGCAATCCATATCATGAGTGAGGCGACTAACAAAAAGCAAATTAAATAGAGAGCCAGGAACATAAAGAGCCGAGCGAAGAGAGAGGGAGGGAGTAAGAGAGATGTCGGCGCAACCGGAGATCGGAACAGTCGCCCCATTAGCGACAATGATAGATTGCGGATGAGGAGCATCCGAGTACTTGAGTGGCCGTATCGAGGTGATGTGATGAGTAGCACCTGAGTCCAAGATCCAACGTGGACTTGAGGAAAGACAAGTAATACCTGCGATAGAGATGGAGGCAACAGAAGCAGAGGGAGGGCTAAGAAGCCCCTGGAGTTGCTGTAGCTGGAGGTGAACGGCCTCAAGGTCGGTACCAGTGGAGGAGGAGCCATCAGTGGTAGCAGCCGCAGTTAGAGCTGTCACTTAAAGCCGAAAACCGCAAATCGAACCGGAACCGCAAAAAACCAGACCGAACCGTTCGCAAATTATTCGGGTTTTGGTTTGAATTTTGGAACCGTGAATAACATTGGTCCGGGTGCGGTTCTTACATTTTATTATCCGGACCGGAACCGGAACCGGAACCGCAACATACAAGTCTCAAGCGGTTTCAAGATTTTTAGACCCGATCCGAACCGGACCGAGGTAGAACCGAACCGCAATCCGTTTATTATTTTTATTATTATATTGTTATTATTTTATAATTTATCTATAATATTTATACTTACTATCACGAGTGAATCTGGTGCAGTTTGAACTCAAACCGCAATCGCACTAAAGAGGACGATTTTGGACCGAACAAAACTTCTCCACATAAAAACCGTATGGTATGATTTGACATTGGTGCGGTTTGGAGTCAATTTTTGCCGTGCATTTTTTATTTTTATACAGTTATATAATATATTTTTAATTTTACTAACATATTTTTTTGAAATATTTTATTTAAAAAATAAAGAAAATATAAAACTACTATTTATTAGTAATCATGAAAGACAACTAATTATAGGCGGTTGTTACGGTTGAGCATGTCAATGAGACGTTCGCAAGCCAACTGGAATTCGTGGCAAGTCTACACGCGTAGGAAGGAAATTGATACTATCCCACCAATCGAGGAAAAGACCGCCGAAAAGTGTGCAACATAATTATTTTTATTTCGATATTGTTTTGAGTTTTACTATTTGCAGTCCGCTTTTATTTCATTCCGTCAAACTTGATTTTGATTTTAGTTGGAACTGATTGGAACCGGACCGAACCGCATGGAACCGGACCGAACCGATAGTGACCGGTTTGGTTTTGGTTCTTGTTGAACCGTAACCGAAACCGTTGACACAATGGTTCTAAAAATTAAGCTGGAACCAGAACCAGAACCGAAACCGGGAACAAAATAAGGTTTTAGTTCTAATTTAAAGAACCGTTACCTTAATGATTCGGTTCATGATTTTAATAAAACCGGAACCGAACCGGAACCGTGACAGCTCTAGCCGCAGTTGGGCGAGGAGGATAGCCATGTTTCTTGTAGCAGACGACATCAGTGTGGCCATCCCGGCCGCAATAGGAACACTTGGGGCGGCCCCAACCCCCACGCCCCTTGCCGCGAGAGCCGGAACGTCCACCGCGCGCAGAGGTCGGTGGGGGAAGCAAGGGAGGAAGGGTCTGTTGAAGAAGGGCCGGAGAAGAGGGTGCCAGAGACTCTAGGGGTGGTGATACTCGAAGGAGCATAGAGCAGACATCAGAGAGGGAGTAGAGGCCGAGGCCAACACCTGAGCCCGGATGCTCTGAAGGTGAGGCGGGACACGAGCCATCATCATGGAAATGCAGACAGCCTCCTTTTGCGCGCGCTGAGCAGCAAGGTCGGTGGTAGAAGGCTGATGCTGGATCCAGGCCTCTGCAAGAGTCTTAGCACGAGCAACAAATGAGGTCATGTCAGCAGCCCCGCCAACATCAAGAGTCTGAAGGTCGGTAATAATGTCATAGAGGTGCTGAAGACTATCCTTTCCAGAGTACAAGGAGTGAAGCTCCTCCCACATAGCTTTGGCGGTCTCGTGGTACATGATCATTTGGTATGGCTCACCCTCCAGCGAATTAAGGAGCCATGTTTGGACGCGGCCATCATTACGTAGCCAGTCATCAGTAGTAGGGGAAGGAGGTCCGTTAGTAAAATGGAGCACAAGACCCTTAGCCTGAAGAACACGCCGAACCGAGTGGACCCAGGGAACAAAATTCTTCTTCCCCGACAATGAGATAGTGGTGATCCGCAGCTCATCTCGGAGGTCTGGAAGAGAAGCCGGGCTGCCAGTAGGAGGATTAGCCGCCTGTCCGGTAGAGTCGATGGAGGATCCCATGGAGCCTGAGGAGCCCACCGCGAAAAGGAGAGCGCGCGGGAAGAGGAGGAGATCGCCGGAGAAGAGACGAACGACAAGCCCACACAGTTAGATAAGAGGCCGCAACGGGTAGTCACGACGACAAGCCCAGGGGAGAGAGCGACAGGAGGACGCGACCATGTGCGGAGAGAGAGCAAGGACAGTCCGCACGATCACTGTGAGAACACCAGCGGCCAAACAAGAGCGAGAAGGAAAGACGGCTCTGAAGAGAGAAGTCTCAGCGGTTAGAAATAGAGACCGCGCGACTAGAAGAGGGAAGCAGACCGCAGCAGGCCGCGAGTAGGAGCTCAAGCGGCAAGAAAAGAGACCGCGAGTAGGAACTCGAGCGGCAAGAAAAGAGACCGCGAGTAAGAACTCGAGCGGCAAGAAAAGGCAGAAGGCCGCGAGTAGGGAACTCGAGCGGCAAGAAAAAGGGAGCGCGAGTAGGAACTCGAGCGGCAAGAGAGGGCAGAAGGCTGCGAGGAGGGAACTCGAGCGGCAAGAACAGGGACCGCGAGTAGGAACTCGAGCGGCAAGAGAGAGAAACCTCAAGCGGCACGATAAGCCGCAAGAGGAGGCCGCGAGTAGGAGCCCTCGAGCGGTAAGAAGAGGAAGACAGCTGGCAGCGAGAAAAAAACTGGGGGGGGGGCACGGGTGGAGAGGAGAGGCTATAAAAGGCACTGAGAGGTGGATCTACGGGCGGGAGGGAAAGGAGAGCAGGCAGCGGGTAGAACCGGAGAAGCCGGCAGTGGGTAGAAACGGAGAAGCCGCGGGTAGAAACGGAGAAGCCGCGGAGAGAAAGGGCGGGAAGAAACGTCCGCTACCCGGTGCGAGTAGAAGAGCAGACCGCAGAGGGAAAGCAGACAGAAGAGGAAGACGGGCCGGGCGGTTAGAGAAGGAAAAACCGCAAGGACCGAACCGTGTCCTCTGATACGATGTTGAGTGAGCTCAAAACTTGTATGTATTGCTTGTGTGTCAAAATACAAGGAGTGAATACAAATATATAGGAGAGAAAAGGAGAGAAGAAATCCTATACAATGGTGTGAGACTAAAAGGAGAAGAAGGAGATAAGATAGAACAAGGGCCCACTAATGGGCCATTTACATGGGCTTTTCTAACAAACTGTATTAAAGTAATTTAACAAACGACCATTACGAGCAAAGCAATCTTCAAGAAACATTACCATAAACACATGAAAAGTTAATTATGTTAAAAGAGACGTTAATTATGTTAAAAGAGACATTAATTATGTTAAAAGAGACGCATATAATAATTGACACCAAGTTCTTAAATAGTATATAAGATATTTATGTTTGAAAGCAGGGGCGGAACTAAGTGGAGACACGCTCGGGCAAGTGCCCGAGCGTGATTTCTGATTTTTTTTGCCGCCTAGTAGTAGGCATGCCCCTAGACATTAATGCAAGCTTCAAAGTCAGCTTTGTTGTCTATCCCATCACGAACCACTCTGTTGTCCTCTTCCCCCTTCCCTTCACCTTCCGGTACACACCGTTTCCTCCGTCACCCGACCACAAGCAAGCTGCACTCCTTCCTTCAGTGTTCAGCAACTGTTTTTGATCGCCCAACTCCATCGATGGATCTCCATCTTCTTTTTTTCCTGTCTCTGCATACATGTCTTCTCATCGTCGACGAAACCCGCAAACCCAGTACCTGGAGCTTTGACGAACAACTCTGTATCGCCGACCATCAACTTCTGCTTCAACACCGTGCAACTTCTCTGTTTCCGTCGCAGCCTCCAGTCAGCATCCTCGTTTTGGGTCGATGTCGCCTCTCTGCCTGAATCGACGATCGTCCGCCGCTTCAGCCACTGACCCCGCTTCATCCACCGTCGACCGCCGCTTCTTCCCTCGTCCAATCCGCAGACGACCATCCGATGTTTCTTCCGTCGTCCACCCCGCAGCTGCCTGCCGCCTTCCTCGAGCTGTGCACGCCTTCTCCTGTTGTCTCGAGCCCAGCGTACTCCACGCCTTCTCTTGCTTTCTCGAGCACCGCACCAGTAAAAGCCACAAAACATTTTCTTTTTGCCGGCTAGAAAACTTTGGCATTTTAATGTTTTGGATCTCCAGCTAGAAATCTGATATTTTTTCTTTTTATGATACTAGATGTTATTCAAAAAATGTTTCTTTTGGGGTGGTCGTTTGCTTTTTGATAGAAAATATGTTTTAGGATGTGCTGGTTTTCATAAACTCGTCATTTTTCAGGATTTATTTTCCAAATTCAACGACTAATGCTATATGTACCAGACAATAATGGTATTTGAGTAGAGACAATGTGAAACTGTAGTATTAATCCTGGCGATAGTGGTTTATCCACGTTTGGTACTTCCATCACAACTTTTTACTTTATTAAGTGTGCCCGAGCGGAGTAAAATTTCTAGTTCCGCCACTGTTTGAAAGAAAGCAATGTCCAAGGAACCCTAACACAAAAAGGGCTGCTGAGATACCTGTATGAAAGCAGTTTCCATTAGAGTCTCGGGGCCTTCCTCAAGCATCGTATGCAAAGGATCTAGTACGGTTAGCATTCCCTCAATATTATGTTCACCGAAGTACATACGACTAGCTTCTTCTAAAGCCTCATGCCACATTTCATGCCATAATATGGCAACCCTGATAAGCTCCTTAGATACAAGTTGAGCCTGGCAAACTTAAAAATAAGTCTCTAAAAGAAGGCTTTGAAACATGGAATGCAGCAAATTTCAAATTATCAGTACAATTCTCACCTGATCAACAAGATCTCCACTGTGCTGTCTAATTATATCAACAACTTCCTGAGCTGCAGCTCGACGCAATACACTTATTGACTTGCACGCCACCAATAAAGGATACATAAGAGCCTGGAAAAAAGAATGTAGAAGGCAAGACATGATCAATGTATAGATATTAGTAGAAGAATAGAAAACTTCAGTATGATAAAGTAATGGTCTTTGATACGTATAAGTATCAAAACTCCAAAGTTGATCAAGGTACTAAATTTGGATTGCAAGACATGCTTGGTTACTCTTGAAGAACTGTATAAGCCAATGAAAAAAGCCCATATAAAGACACTCTTTTCTCACATATATAGTTGACTCCGCCATCTTGGCTTGAAGTTGAGTTTCACTCCTCCATTCAATATATATATATAAACAAATCCTTGCATTATTATTGAATATGAGTAGTAAAGAATTTTTATGCTACGTATTCCATTTTTCTACATGATATCAAAGCCACTCGACTCCTAACATCGGGCCTATCACCAATTGAAGTTTTTCTGGCTGCCAGTTTTTTTTCTTTCCTATATTTTCTCAGGTACTAGCCCCCCAGAGCTTGCCAAATTCTCCTCGTCTGCCGTTGGACTGAGCCGTATTCCATTTTTCTACATGGTATCAAAGCCACTCGACTCCTAACATCGGGCCTATCACCAATTGAAGTTTTTCTGGCTGCCAGTTTTTTTTCTTTCCTATATTTTCTCAGGTATTCGCACCCCCCCAGAGCTAGCCAAATTCTCCTCGTCTGTCGTTGGACTGAGCACCCCTACTCTGTCTTTGATAGACCCTTCCGTCTCTGCAGAACTCGCAACTTGTACACATGGACTCGCCACCACCTGCATCGTGTAATGAACTCACTGTCTCTGCGCCTGCACTCAGTGCAACCAGACTCACCGCCTCCTGCTCCCACGGGAGCTCATTTTTGCACTCGCCACATCTCCGACTTTTTCTGAACTCACGAGCAGCTGTGTATGTAATCGCCTATAGTTTCTCTACTGCTTCGATCACTCCTTCAGACTCCAGCGTTCACAGATGCTAGCGAAATTCGCACTCTTGTATGTGCGGTTTCTCGTGTCTATTACTCACAAACGCCAACGCCAAGAGCTCGCCGCTCCTTTTAGCTAGCAGGCTTGAGCTCGCCCACAGTTGGAGCTCGCTATAGGCTCTATCCGAATTCCCTCTGCTAACTTGCAAATTTCTAGCATCCCGAGCTCGCAACTTCTCGACTCCTACACTCAACGTCTTGCGCTCCCTTCCGGTTGGAGCTCTAAGTCACATTCTTTCTAGCGCTCGCCGGTCCCCTGCGACCTCTTCTAGTGATTTCTGCGCATTAGCTGACGCCGTCCTCCTAAAGCTTGCTTCTATCATGGGGACGCACGTAGCATACGCCACGACCACCATTCCGTTCACGCTCACTCAGACTCCCATTGTGACCCTCACACATTTGTCGGAGGAGCCACTCATCGTTGGGACCACCAGAGCGCTCATATGGAGACATCCATGATTACTTCTTGTAATTAACTTGTATTAATTAATTGATTGGTACTAATTAGTGAATATTAATTAGATTACTTAATAATTTAAATCATTTTGTATTTCCTTGTATGGTTGTCGTCCCTCATCTATATAAGGGGGAGGGATTTAGGTGTTATGCTACCATGGATATAGTAGTAAATTTTGATCTCTCTTCGGAGAGAAGGTTCCTGGAGGACCCATCCTCCTTGAGCTTGGCCGGAACTTGCTCCGGATTGTATCCACGCTCTTTCAAATTAATGCAATCCTTGTTCTTTTTTGCACGCCCCCGTCCGCCTTTTCCAAGCTATCGGGGATCGAGCCACGATGGACACTCGACTCAACGTCTTGAACCTCGCCTCGACAACCAGGGCAACATCCTTGAGTCCCTTCACGCGAGTCTACAACATCTTGCGGCATCGGGAGATCCCTACATCACGCCATGTTGACATCCACATCGCAAGAGAATGATCCCAGTGACGACGATGTCGTTGTTGATGCGAGCCGCCCAATCCCGATCAAGCTCCCTGAGCCTCCAGTTCGACCATCAACGCCTTCTACCGGGCCTGCCGATCAACGACGATGCCTCCAGCTGTTCTATAACAACTGTGACCCACCGCCAGTGCTGACAACACCTCCTCAATCGGCGTTGCTTCCCGACCCATCTCTCCAGTTAGACGATGACCTCCAAGGACTCGCGTGTTGGGATTGTCGACTCCTCGCCGTTGCGCCCGCGATCTTCCTCATTTTATGGCGCATCGACGCTTCACGCAAGACGCCCCAACGTCTCTTTCCTTCGATTCTTCTCCCGGACCATCATCCCCTTTCATTCACCATGAGCCGCTTAACCTCATTTCCCACGTCCCTTCCATCTCAAGTCCCCCTCCACGCCCGGGCGCATTTGCTGTGTCATGCAGGGAAGCGGGTCCCTTTCGATTTCATTTTGCTTTTCCCCTTCACCCAATGTTGCACCCTCCATTTTTTTCATTTCTATTTTCTCCTCTTGGAATAAGCCTCCTTCATTGGCTTTATTTGACCACTTTCTCTTTTGTTTTTACTTTTTAACTTCCCTTTCAATTCCTCAAGAGCTTTGCTTCTCCCACTAAATGCCAAACCCCACCTTCTTTCACACTTCTCTCATCACATCCTTTCTATTTAATGTTTTCCCTACAGTACCCCCTTTCTATTTGTCACTAGCCGTCACCCCCTTATCCTCTCTGTTTCACAATAACAACACTGACTTTCACCCCCACATCCCACCCTCTTATTTTTTTTCTTTCAGTCAAAGGGCACAAATTTTCCAAATCGAGTCCCACATTTATTTCTGCTTTCCCATCAATTTTCCTCATTTTCACCCGGCGACCACAAGTTATATGTCCCGCCCATTCTTAAAGACCCTGACAAAAAAACTAAAACTTGACCTTGAGGACAAAGTCGATTTTTCGAGGCCGGTATAATGTTACCCTCATGCATTTGCCAGAGGAGCCCTCTTTGTTGGGACCACGGGAGCGCGCATATGGAGACCGCTGCGATTATTTCTGGTAATTAACGTGTATTAATTAATTGATTGGTATTAAAAATGAATATTAATGAATATTAATTACATTAATTAATTATTAAAATCATTTTTGTAATTTCTTGTACGGTTGCCCTCCATCTATACGAGGGGGAGGGATTTAGGTGTTATGCTATCTTGGATTTACTAGTTAGTTTTGGGCTCTCTTTGGAGAGAAGGTTCCTAGAGCACCCAACCTCCTTGAGCTTGGCTGAAGCTTGCTCTGGATTATACCCATGCTCTTTCAAATTAATGCAATCTTTGTTCTTCCTTTTTCCTCAACTTTCCACTGTGTAACACCCATCTATGAAGTTTGCGATGAACACGTAATTATCACTCTCTCCCTTACTGAGAAGAAAAAAATTTGTCGAGTGGATCCATTCCATGTGTCGTGTACCTTCAGACCAAGGGTCTTATCCACCATTTGACTCGTGACCCACTAGTTGAGCCTACCAAGCAATGACTCACAGAATGATGGAGGTCATCCAATCCTAAATCTTAAATTCCATGAAAAGTGAGCTTATCAAATGGCTATGCACCATGAGACCCACCAGTTGAGCTTATCAAATGGCTATGCACCACAACCTTCAACATCCGTTCGACCTCTTTAGAGATATCTAGGCCGTCGAACCTGCCTCAGATGGTGACCTAACATCATTCATGGCCCAGTACAAGACTCTTGTCGAGGCTTGGATTCAGCACCAGCCTCTAACGATAGATTCAACTACCCAAAGGGCTCAGAAGGAGGTTGTCGACATCGCACTAATGATGGTATGACAACCACCTCATCTTCACAGTGTCCGTGCGAAGATGTTATTGTCTCCCACTATTCCCTCTCTCCGATGTGGGCTCCATGAATTTGAAGGTGACTCCGCCCACCGATGACTTGCTGACATCCTCTCCTACCCTTCTCCAACACTATCCGAACGCTCATTCTCCTCCTACTAGGCACCAGGGAGGTCTCCATGGGTCTTAGGGTGGTGGAAGTGATGTCCTCAATCGCTCCAAGGGGCATAACACTCACCGATGTACTCATTGTGGCTAGAAAAATCATACTAAGACCACATATTACACGAAACATGGGCTCCCGTCCCAGCCTTCCAACTCTCAGCACCATACTTATCCCACGGTGGATGTTCCTACCACATCATGCTCCGACATCAACACCCCGTGAGAGGAACTCCAACATCTCAAGGGGCTGGTTAATCAGATTTTTGGCTCCGTCACCTCTATCTCCAACAAATGTATTGTTAACGGAATCAATTGATTAATTCTATTGATGTTGCCCCCTCTACATATGGAGGCGGACACAAGACAGCAGAAATAAAAAAATACATATTGTAAACTCCGCAAGTTGAGCGTGAGATGTTGATCATGCCTAACTTGGCAACAATTCTCCCAAAGGTAATTCCACTGAGGCCTTTCGTGAGAATATCAACAAGTTGTCTGTCTGCGGGAACAAAGGGAGTACACACAAGTCCCTTTTCAATGTTCTCCTTGATGAAATGACAATCCACCTCAATATGCATTCTACGATCATGTTGGATCGGGTTGTGAGCGAGGCTGATAACAACCTTGTTATCACATTATAACCGGATAGGCTCATCTTCAGACAGATCCATGTCACTTAGCAACGACCGTAACCATAGACCTTCACAAACACCATGAGTCATAGCACGAAAACTCTGCTTCAACACTTGATCTCGCCACAACTTGTTGCTTTTTTACTCCTCCAGGTAACAAGATTTTCACCCACAAGAGAACACTACCCTGACGTCCAGATCAACGATCGTCGACAGAACCGGCCCAATCAGCATCGACGTCGAACTCATTTTTTAGAGCCGAATTCAACACTTGATCTCGCCACAACTTGTTGCTTTTTTACTTTTCCAGGTAACAAGATTTCCACCCACAAGAGAACACTACCCTAACGTAGATCACTGATCGTCGACAGAACCGACCCAATCAGCATCGACGTCGAACTCATTTTTTAGAGCCGAATTGGGGAAAACAATATTCCACTCCCAGGTGAGGACTTGAGATATCTGAGGATTCTGTTGGCAGCATCAGCATGACGAGTCCTCAGATCGTGCATAAATTGGCTGATAACGCTCACAACATAAGCTATATCTGGACGAGTATGAGCCAAGTAGATCAGTCTCCCTACAAGCCTTTGAAATTCAGGAATATTTTAATCTCCTTCCCATCATCACGACTCATTCTGTGGTTCACTTCAATTGGAGTGTCCGCTGGTCGGCAGCCACTCATTCCAGTCTTCTCAAGAAGATCCAGAGTACACTTCCTCTGAGAGATAAAGATCTCATGCTTGGACCTTACCACTTCAATACAAAAGAAATATTTGAGAACACCCAGGTCCTTGACCTCAAACTCAGAAGCCAACTTTTGTTTTAGAAACTTGATTTCTTCCACATGATCGCCTGTGATAACGATGTCATCAACATAAACAATGAGAGGTGTAAGTTTACCAGTCATATGCTTGATGAACAGAGTATGATCGACATTGCCCTGATGATACCCAAAATACAACATGACTTTGTGAAATCTCCCAAACTAAGCTCTTGGAGACTGTTTCAGTCCATATATGAATTTATTTAACTTGCAGATGTGTCCCACTGAACTTTTAGGAGTAAGGCCTTGTGGGAGAGACATATAAACTTCCTCATCCAGATTTCCATGGAGGAAAACATTTTTTACATTAAGTTGACAAAAGTCCCACTCTTTACAAACAACACAAGATAGAAGGACTCTGATTGTGTTCATCTTTGCTACAGGAGCAAATGTTTCCTGCTAGTCAATTCTAAGAGTTTGAGTGTACCTTCTTGCCACCAACCTTGCTTTACACCTTTCAACCACACCCTGAGAATTTTGTTTGACTGAGAACACCCATTTGCACTCAACCGGTTTCTTCCCAGGGGAAAGAGACACTAAATCACATGTGTTGTTCTTTTCAAGCGCAACCATTCCTTCAAACATCGCTTCTCTCCACACGGAATCTCCAGGACACTCTGCCAGGATGTTGGTATGGATATGGACGCGAGGGAAGACACAAAGGTCTTATGGGATGTGGAGCATGAGTCATAAGAAACATAATTAGAAAGATGGATGTTGAGTGCAAGGACCAGATCCTTTGCGGAGAACAATTAAAAGCTCAAAAGGTCCTGAGTCCGGGTCCAATGATTGTTCTGGTAGCAGGTCAAGTGTGTCGGTGGGGCTCTTTCTCCGCCGAGTGTACACCTGCAAAGTGATGCAGAGCAGAGATGAGTGATGCAAAGTGATGCACGAGCTTTGGGCCCGTTCGGGGCTGATTTGGCGACTTACCATATATGGCGTGCCCGGATCAACGATCATACTCCGCGGATGTGTCTGGATCCGCGTCGCAAGTCGAGATCATATATTAGTTTATTCTTATTGGTTTATTTTCATGTATTTTAATGGTCTCTCCCACCGACCAATCATAGCTGTTGATAGAGATGCCCTAGTGACTTGTTTATCATAAATAATGGTCTAAGAGGCTGAACCAATAGATTGCAGGTTTTGGAGAGATTATTCCCGGGACTCCGCGATCACCCCTCGGTGCCGACGCCGTGGAACCTAGGTGACGACTCCTAGGCGCTCAAACTTTCCCCCAAGGTACTACCCATTCATAGCCTTCTTCTACCCCCTCCGAAACCCTCATCCGCAGCCCTTATAGCCCCCAAATTCCAACCCACTACTGCTATCAAGAAAACCAGGCGACTGTTCATCGGCTACTATTCACGGTTATTACTCAAGATTACTGTTCACGACGGCACTGTTCACGCTGGTCACTGCTCACGCCGACCCTCCACTTCTTCCTCCAGTGGATCCACTCCCCTTTAGCCCTAATTTCTTGGATCAATTCAGATCTAGGAATTTCAGCCCCGATCCATTATTTCCACCTTCCATTCATCACCCCTCCACCCAGATTCGATCCCAAAATATCGAATCCAGACTCCCCCACCCAGGATTTCCCTCCTAGTGGCCGGATCTTTCCATTTCCGGCCCGATCTCCCCACTCGCCGCTGAGGACAGCCACCGCCACCATTTCCGCGCAGCCGGGTCCATCTTCGATCGCCGATCCACACGTCCGGAATCCATAATCTTCAGTGCTTCGGTTCAACCCTCTACTTTGTGAGTTCTCTTTTGGTATTGGTTTATGTGATTTGACATTTTTCATTGGTGAATTAATATACATCGCTTTGAATTCTTGCTAGTGGAGAATTGTTTCGATACACTACTAATTTGCAGGAGTTATTCGCCTCCGCACACTTGACCTTGGCTCTCCGAGCGGAGGAACGCCATATTAAATCGCCAAAATGAATGTTTGCTTTGCTAAGATGAATACTGTAAGAGTCTTGATCCCATTGGCCATCCATAGTCATTGGTTGTTGCATCAACTTGACATCAAGAATGCATTCCTTAATGACGATCTTGCTGAGACTATCTAAAATGCAGCAACCTCCTGGTTATGAAACCACAGAGAAGTCTCTTGTCAGCCATCTCAAGAAATCTCTCTATGACCTCAAGCAGTCCCCTCGAGTTTGGTTGATATGTTCAGTCAGGCCGTTCGAAATGTTGGATTCATTCAGAGCTCGACAGACTTCTCCTTATTTACTTGTCGCCACTTAGCAGACACGGTGATACATCTTGCATATGTTGATGATATTCTCATTACGAGAGATGATTTGAAAGATATATTTATGATTAGGAAGCACTTGACCACACATTTTCAAACCAAACATTTGGGTCGCCTACGATATTTATTGGGAATTGAGGAAGTTCGTCGACCCGATGAACTCACCTTGTCTCAACGACAATATTGTCTCGACCTTCTTCACAATGTAGGTCACTCAGGATGCGAACTTGCTGACACACCAAATGCCAACCACAACTCTGTGCAAATGCATCAGACTCTGATTTGCTTCTCCCTAATCAGAAGTACTATCATTTTCATGTTGGCAAGCTCATCTATCTGACTGTCATATGACCTAATATATCCTTTGTTATTGTAGTGGTCAACCACTTCAAGCATGCTCCTTGGATGATCCACCTCCAGGATGTCAAGCGAATTCTTCAGGTATTTGAAGAATCCTTCGGTATAAGCCTCATCATCTTTACCATTAATTGCCTACTTAGATGCAAACTATGTTGGTTCTCTCGATGATCGTTGACTGCAACATATTTTGGAGGACACCTGGTCACATGGCGTAGAAACAAGCAAACAGTGGGGCACGCTCATCTGTCGAAGCTGAGTATCGTTCAATGGTTGTCTGCTATTTTTGAATATTCACGTGGTTGTAAAATCTTCTTACTGATTTTGGTTGGAGAATCTCATTTTTCATGAAGCTGGCTGTCATTTCATCTGGAAAAAAGTTCAACGCCGCACACTTGATTTGAGATATGCACCTCCGTTGTCGAGCCAAATTTTGATGTCCTCACCAAGACCTTACCACAATGACTATATCAAATATTCGTTTCTAAGCTTGACACCTACAACATGTATACTCCGGGTTATGGGGGAATGTTGAAGAACTATATAAGCCCATGCAAAAAAGCTCATATAGAGGCTATGTTTTCTCATGTATAGTTTAGTCCTAAAGATCGATTGAGAGATAAAATTCACTCTTCCATTCTCTCTCTCTCTCTATATATATACATACATATATAAATATATATATATATATATCTTTATTATTTAAAACATTATGCATATTTGGAAACACACCACAAATTGGATCCGGACCGTTGGATCAAGATGTTTCAAAATCTAACCGTCGGATTCAAAGCCTAAGGCCTGCCATTAGTCATTCCTCCCAAAAAACTGTTTCCTGCATCTCCAAATTTCCCGATATCCCACTTCTGCATCCCGTACTTTCACGGGCTCACCAAGCAGCCGTCGGCGGCCTGTCGGCGCCCACGGGGGGGGGGGGGGGGGGGGGGGGGTCCCCGGCCTCCGACGAATCAGTCGGGGGTTGTCCGGCGGTGAGCAGGCAGTGCTACCACCGGCGGTGGCCCTGCCCGTGAGCTCCAGTTTTAGGGCTCACGGGCAGGGACACTGCCGACGGTGGCCCAGCCCGCTCGCCGCCGGACAACCCCTGGCGGGTTCGCCAGAGGCCGACGAACACCCCGCGGGGCGCCGGGCAGGCCAGCGGCGGAGTGCCGTTGACAGCAGGCGGAAGCGGCGGCCCTGCGCGGGTTTTTTTTCTTTCTATATTTTATAATTTAATAATTATTTAAATAATTTATATTGTTTATAATTAATAAAATTATTAAAAAATTCAAATAATTAAAATTTTGAATACTTTTAAATTTATAATTTTAAATAACTGTCGCGGGCGGGCGAAGCCCAATTGGTTGCGGTCGGACGCATCGAGAATGGGCGAAGCCCATTCGAAGATTGCTAGTATATATATATATATATGTATATATATATATATGTATATATATATATATACGTGTGTGTATATATATGTATATATATACGTGTGTGTATATATATATGTATATATATACGTGTGTATATATATATATATATACGTGTGTATATATATATATATATGGACAAATCCTCAGATTGATTTCAGATCCTTCGCGATTTATCATATTATATGTTGTATTGAGTTTGTGTAGGAGTCAAGTCTTATTATATTAGTATTAATGTATTTTAATATTTTATGCATCTCCATGTAATTACGGGTTTGCCACCCGGGGGTCCGATAAATAGACCCATAATGTCATGTATCAAGCAAGCAATGAAAGAGTCCTAGTTCTTGTCCCCTTTTTGTGAGCTCTTGGTGACTCTCTCCTCTAACAAGCAAATCCGCTTAGGCAGCCGCGGTTAAGGCTCCGCTGTATCCTCCACCACCATCATCTCCGCCTCCGACCACTACTCCGTCCACCTCTTCGAGTAAGCACATAACATATTAATGATTATGTGCAATAATAAAAAAAATCATTCTGCTTCTTTTTTCATTTTTCTACAGTTACAAAGGAGAAATATATACAAACTCATGTTTTTGATTGAATGTCTGAATTCTCAATTGTATATGTACGCATGTTTGTGCAATATAGTTAATCAAGAACACCATGCCAATAGATGCATGCATGTCAATCAAGATATCAAGACCATCTGACTAAACACAAGGGCAAGAATAACACCCTTAAAGCAACGACTCCATCATCAGGAAGAAGTCGTCGGGAGCTTCGCCGATAAGCAACAGTGACGGATCGAGGGTTGGACGGTTGTCGAAGAAAGCACCGATGTTCTGTAGGAAGTCGACGAAATCCACACCGTTTGCAACAAGCTGATGAGGTTGACATAGATTTGAAGAAGCCCCAAACAATCGACTGCAGTAAGTTAGAGAAGCAGAGTAACTAGAGAGGAGGTGACAACAGAGAATGAAGTGCAAGGAGATCGACGTCCAACACACGTAGTTAGTAGGTAGTTGGGAGATCGACGTTGGGGTCTGAAGCAGAGGAGAGGTCGTCGGGATCAGCAGATGAAATATCGTCGAAGCCAACGAGCTATGAGATCTGGAGCAACGACAGGCTCGTCGTCAATTGTCAAGGGCCATGGATGTGCAAAAATGAAGAAACTGGTGAGAGAATGGGCTTGGCGGGATTTGAGATAGGAATGCAGAATGGGATTTGCGAACGCAAACAGAAGTGACAAAGAACGCAGAGATGAACTCAAGTGATCTCGATATGGATCCCTCCATCGCTGTCATCGTCGGGAAAGAAGCAGTAGAGTGGTCGAGGCTGGATCAAAGAGGAAGATCCACAAAGAGGCGGAAATTGAAAAGCGATGACCATGGATTTGGAGCAGTGAATGGGATTGATGTTCCTTTAACGACTCGTGAAAGCTTGATCTCAGGGAGAAAACAATTCCTTCTCTGATACCATGTTGAAATAATTATGGGAAAAAAGTGTGTTATTCATCCCATAAAGGGGTATTTAAAAGATTACAAGGAGGTAAGAAACTTGAATAGACCATGTGGGACTAAATCCATACACACAAACTAAAAAACACTAATACATAGATTGGAATAGACAACCCATTATAATTCCAACACCCCCTCAAGCTGAAGGATAAAACCCACAACTTGAAAATGGCATGTGTTCATAAACGTAATGGAATCAGAGATGAGAAACGATGAATATAGGCGGTAGCTCAGGGTGCGATGACATAAGCGCACAAAACACATGAGCAATACACACAAGATTCCATCAATCAATACCACAAACACACGTTGTTTGACAATAACATCATCTACATTCAAAAAACATGTGGAAAAACAGGATAACGGAAGATGTTGGGTCGAGTGTGTACATTTAAACACACAATGAGATATTCACAAAAAAAGTTCGTACCGGATTACATAGGCCTATCAAAATGAAGAAATAAGTGAAATGCAAAGAGAAACACAAACATAAGCCCGGAGGGTTGTGTGGGACTAAAGTGAGAGTTGAGAAATACCAATGCAACGACGAATATCCAAAAAGAGGGGGTCCACTTCGACGGATTCACTATATGGAAGTCAACCGTAGTTGGGGTACGAGTCGCCCTTGTCTCCAACAACATCCAATAAAATATACTCAGAGCATACAAAAATAGAGAATACAAACACCAAACTATGACTTACACGTGCAGGTGGCGGCGAGATGTGGTACTGTGAAGATCCAAGGGTTATTGGTTCCTACTGGAGAGGAGTGCAGTTGGATAGGGGGCCGAAGAGGGCGTTTGTGGGAGTTATGACTGTGATGGTGGTGTCGGAATGTGGTTGGAGCAAGCCGTGGGAGCTTGCGGGACTGGGACAAGATGCGGGATAGGAGGAGAGGACGGCGAGGGGTTTGAATGAAGGGGGCGACTTGGGAAATGATTGAAAATAGCCACAAGAAGCAGTAAGGTGGTCGACTGGAGGAACATGGCTGATATGTGTCGTACTATGAAGGAGGAGCACGGATCGACGTCAGGATGGAGAAACTACAATGGTAGTCGGTGGAGGTATGCGGCTAGGGTGGGGATGAGGCTTGCGGTTAGTAGAAACAACGAGATTGCAGTTTGCGGGAAGTAGCGGGAGTGGGCTGCTAGGAAAAAAGGCGTAGGCTTGCAGAAGTATGTGAGAAGAGGGAATTAAATATAAGGAAATCATATTAAATTTATGACACTTGTTTCTTTCAAGATCTTACATAGAATCATGTGTGCTATCTAAGAGCCATACCTTATTGTTCCTTATAGTACTCAGATGTAAGAGGCTAAGAACAAAGATATAGTATCTCCTAAAACTTATTAATGCAGATAACATGGTTATATTCAATATATAGTAACAAAAAATTTAAGCAATTATTAAACAAGATAATACAAAGAAAAAAATGAGGGAACAAAAACCTGTGGATGCCCTTTTCCAATTCTCACTAGTAATGACTGAATCAGTTCTCGCACTGCTCTGTTATTAGAATGTATTCTTGCAATTATTTGAGGTAATACTGCCAACCACATTTCAATCTTAACAAGTGAAAAACCTTTCTGCAGTGCTACTTGAACCTCAGAAGTAGCTCCATAATTGAACCATAAAGTGAGAAGACGAAGCAGATCCTGAATTGTTAGTAGATAAGTGACTATAGATAAGTGACTATAGTTAAAATCTCATAAAACTATATGAATAGGATGATTATCAACGTGAAGAAAAATTGAAATGAATTTACTTCATGGCTCTTGATCCCATTGACACATTTTACCAAAGATTTCAACTAATTAAATTAGCTTTAACCTACCATTTATGAGCATTGTTTTGAAATATTAATAGATCTCCTCTTAATCACAGAACATTAATATTAAAAATATGGATATTATTTCCTCAATAGTATCAAACAGATAAATAACATGTGCAATTGATAATTTAATAATAATATCTTGCATATATAAAGAAACAAAATTCATGTTTAGAACCAAATATCAAATTTTATTGATGAGATATCCAAAAGAAACAATTTTTCCAGAAGAAAGGAGCATACTTGTAAGCTGTCATCAACTCCTTTAGCATTAGATGCACAAGCAATTGAATAAAAATAACCAGTAACTGCGGACACAACATATTGTCCTCCAATACCAGCGTAGCCACGTAAAGTATAATGAGACATAACTGCCGTGTTAAATAATGCCCATGTATGCCATGCCTTCGCCCATTCCTTGGAGCATTGAGTCGCATTCTTGAACAAAAAAAGAATTTCTGCATATTGCACCAGATGTCAAAAGAAATTTCTATAGAAATATGAAACGGAAGACCACCTTGTTAACTACCTTGTATGGACTCATCGTCTAGTGAAGGTGTTAAAGCCCGCTGCCAGGTACCAAGCTTTAAATAGACGCGAGCAAGAAGAGGAACACCAGCACTAGAAGAAGTAATTGGGCTTCCAGATGCACCAGTGTATGTACTTGAACTAGAAGTGAGCTGAAGGGCTAAATCCTGAAGAAGTGCCATGTAAATTATGATCTTGGAAAAACAATTGAAGCAGAAGAAATATTTGAAATGCAAAATGCACCACATACGTGCAGTCTAGAAAATGCTTCCCTTCTTTTAAGTTCGTCCCCCAAAGACCACTGGTATTTGAGGTACGCTAATATTACCCGAGGGTGCCCATGAAAAAATGAATTCAAAGGGGCTGATTCAGGATCATACTGAAAAGAGACAACGATACACCTCTTAGTACGTAGCTATTCAATCGCCGACCGAAAAAGTTACCACTTTTTTTAAAGGGGACAGAAAGAATAACCTGTAGGAGTTTACATAAAGTAGATCTGGATTGACTAATCCGTCCACTCTTGCGGCAAAGAGAAGCAAATTTTAGCCAAGTTTCTATATCTTCTGTAGGTGGAAGAACAAGCTCACGAACAGCAAGAAGTGCTTGCCAAACCTGGAGCATTGTTAGAAGTGAGTTATCACAGGCATACAAACACAAATAAAAGTACGACCATGTCCAAATCAATTTGTGCACACGTGCACACACACAATATATATATATATATATATATATATATATATATATATATATATATATATATATATATATATATATATATATATATATATATATATGTATAAATATATATATATATATATATATATATATATATGTATGTATGTATAAATACGAGTGACAGATACGGGGCTCCGCCCCTATGCCCAACCGCGACAGTACCCTGATCGCGACAGTACTCCGGGAACGACATTGTCCGATGCTCTCAGGCGGGCTACGACAGTACTCCAGGCGGGCCTTAAGTGAGTGCAATGACACTGGCCTCCGACACTGCCCCCGCACGACGACGCTCCTGGAGCTCAAAAAAAGATATATAAATATACATATAATTTATATATACATAATTTATATATATATATATATATATATAATTTATATATACATAATATATATATATAAATATATATAATTTATATATATAAATATATATAATTTATATCTATAAATATATATAATTTATATTTATATACACACACACATACACTACCTATAAGGGTAAAATGCCCTTTGGTGCAAGGGAAAAATTGGAAATCTCAATGTTGCACCAAAGGGTCCCTTATAGACAGTATATATATATCTATATTATAAAAAGAAAAATTTTCTTGCATATTTGAGGCATAGTTTCCACCAATCCTCGAATCGCAGCCGTTGGATTAAGCAAGATCAACAATAGATTGGACTGCAAATATTGATTTGGCCTATTATCCCCTCCCTCTCACCCGCAAAAAACCCGATGTGTTGTTCACTCCAAAAAATAAATCGCACCTTCACCGTTGGTCCACGTCGGGGCCGACGGGATGCCCTGACCAACGACGGCGTGAACCAACGGTGAGGGTGCGCTTTTTTCCGAGTAAACAACACCATCGAGTGCTGTTTTTAGTTTTTATTTTTCAATTAAAAAATTATATTACGAAAAAAAGTAAAAACAATTATATAATAACAAATATTTTATTATAAAAAATTATAAATATAATATTCCTACATTTTAAGCAATTAAAAAATATATATTTATATTAACGGCCGGGGGTGGGCGAAGCCCGCCGCCGCGGAAAGGTTACTGTCGTGCGGGGCACGGGGGGACCCCATGGACTGTAAAGGAAATATAAACTACATGAATTTAAAATTCATTGGATTGATTGCAGCCGTCGAATCTGTGTGCTTTATTCATCAGTCGTTTGTTCTTTTATTATTAAAAAAAGAAAAACTCTAGCCCTCCTAAACCTATACCAACCTATACTAGGTGAAGGGAAGAGAGTGTGTGTGAGAGAGGGAGCATGCGGCGGCGAGAGAGAGGAAAGAGAGAAAGGAAGAGAGAGGGGGAGAGAGGGAGGGAGAAAGAAAGAAATAGAGGAAAAGAAAATAATTTTTTTTATGTATGCACGGATAATTTTTTACAAAAAAAATATTGTAATATTGATGTATATATTTTTACGGTCATTTTGACTACTCATATGTATATGTTGCGGGCGAAGACCGCCGTCGTCGGCCGGGTACTGTCGCGCTTGGCCGTAGGGGCGGAGCCCCGTGTCGGGCACTCGTGTATATATATATATATATATATGAGTATTGATTTGAAAAAGTCATTCTAAACCATTGTAGCTTGCGATCCGTGGACAATGAAATGCAAGATCACTGACACCTCCCTAACATCGTTTCTGCATACACCGATTAGGATGCGATAATACCAAAATTTCATCTTTAGGGACTGCTTGCTCATAAACTGACCAAAACAGATGTATCACTCAACACAGTAAGAGATCTTAGCATACTGTAGTCAAGGAAAACTAAATTTATATAGGAATCGGCAGAAAAAGTTTTCATATATTTATAGAAGGGTTATGAATGCTGATGGGGGTTTATATATACAATTATTAAATATCATTTGCATATGTTGAGACTCTCATTTTATGACCTTATGATACATTTCACATTCTATTTGATGTAAAATCGTGTTTACATTGCGGATGAGCAAGAAGGTGATGGTCTAAATATCTTGCTAAGGAAGCTTAGGAAGGGTTCATAATAATAGCATATCCAAATCCACTCCATTAATTATATTGGTATTAGTTGAAACTGAAGCCGTAAACCCAAGTTGGATGACCACAACAAGGCTTGTATGGTATTGGTTCTAAATAATGCATGTTGGCGACATGTTGGATTGAATTTTTAAATGCCGGATGTCAAAAGTCAAAGACATGTCAGGGGACAGAGCCCCGACCTCAACAACCTTTCGCGCCATGTGGTGGAGACGAAGACGGGTTGGGGTGTACGGTCCGCGGACTTGATAAAGCCTATCGGGTGGATTCCCGGTGGGACCCCTGGGCAGGTGCTGACTCTTGGCGCCAGGGTGGCAGGCAGGTGCTGATGCCTGTCTTGCATCAGGCTTCTAGGAAGAACCAACCTCTTGAAGTTGGACGCGAGTATACCTCGTGATTGTATCAAGTTATTTCGTAATTTGCAAGCGTTATTTTCCTCGTGGTAACATTGGTCCGACCTGCCATTCCCGCCTGCATCGTGCTGCCGGGTTTCGTCTGTGCCCTTTTCTGCGTCGGCATCAGCGCTCGATACAGCCACCCTCTTCGTCGTTGTATCCGCACGATAAGCTCGCACCAGTCGCCGCCGCCGTCACGATCCCTCTCTCGTTGTTGTGCCCAAGATGATCCCGTCGTCCGCTGAGGATGTCGACAACAATGATCACCCGATCACGTCATCCGCCAATTCTGTCGTCGACAATGATCCGCTGATCCCATTAAGCGTAGTGATCTACTGAGTCCGACGACAGTAGCGCCCCTTTCTCTGTTTATGTTGTCTGTTAGGCCAAGCCCGACCAACTTCCTACTCCCTGCTCTCAGTCATCCACAGTGCCAGCTCCATTCCACAGCCATCCCAGCTCTATTCTGCGTCGTCCGGATCCCTTCCTTCTGCAGCGATCGTCTAGCCGCTAGCGTACCTCCCACAACTCTGAAACTCTCCTGCGAACCTCCAGCTCCGTGCACTCGTCTTCATATACCAAAGAACCGGATGGAATCCCGTGTGGAAGCTCTCGAGCACGCCTTCATCACCATCAACTCTCGTCTCGAGGCCCAAGAGGAACAGTTCACGTCGATCATGGTCATGCTCCACAACTTGACACCCGGCCAAAGTTCCGGACCCCCTGCCGCCTCTGCCTTGGGATTGCCCAACACCTCATCCCCTGAAGCACACACACTGGCGGGATTGCCTCCCCCACAACTCCTATGCCTAGACTTTCCCACATTCAATGGGGTTGACCACCTCGGTTGGATTGCCAACACCGAGCAGTATTTTGACACACCAGAATCCCAACGCAGCAGGACTCCACAGCTCTGACCAACATGGAAGGGTCCTCCCTCCATTGGGTCTGCTGGCTCCGCCAGTCCTCTCCCGACCTCCCCTATACAACGCTCAAGGAGGCCCTCATTCAGTAGTATGATCACCGCTACTTTGGCTTCATGATTGCGCGCCTTTGCGGGGTCCGTCAGACCAACTCCATTGACTCGTACGTTGATTCATTTATCGAGTTGGTCACTCATGTTCCGAATCTTTCACCCGACCATTACTTGGTCTACTTCATGCACGGCTTACAACCCCACATACGAGCCCGCCACCGCACCCTGCAACCGTTAAATTGTCACCAAGCCATGGATCTCTCCCCACTAGTGGAAGCCGACTTCCTGGCAACGTCCGGGGACCCTCCTTACCCATCGCCTCTTTCCACACCTCCATAGCAATCATATTTTCTTCCCACGTCTAAACCTTTACCACCACCACCTCCACCTCGGTCGGCCATTATGGGCCCACACACCAACCACCATATTCCTACTCACCGCCTGTCCAACCAAGAGTACAATGACTTGCGGAGCAAGGGTCTGTGCTACCATTGCAGGCAACCCTACTCGTCTAATCATAATTGTCCGGTCAAGGAGTTTCATTCCCTCGTTGGGGATGACTTGGACGACAACGGCATGACTAACTTTGACGCCCTTATGATCACGGATGTACCGCCGGACGGAGATCTGGGCACCTCTGCAGCAGCCCACTCGCGAGCACATCACTATTTGATGTCGGGCGGCACCTCGACCTCGGGGTCAAGGTCAATTTTCAGGCAGAATGGATTGTCACGTATTACGAGTATTGTTATAATGTCTATTTTAAATATCATGCATTAGGGTTTATGTGGGCCCCACTCCCTATATAAGGAGATGGCTTGGGAGTGTTAGGATCATCTTCTATCTTCTAAGTTTGAGACTCATTTTGGCGAGGGACTTCTAGGAGGAACCAGCCTCCTGAAGTTGGACACGGGCTAACCTCGTGATTATATCAAGTTATTTCGTAATTTGCAAGCATTATTTTCCTCGTGGTAACACTCAACTTTGAGGCAAGGTCAATTTTCAAGGACGATGGTAAGTTACGCAAACGCAATTGCCCAAGCAAACCCCTCTCATTGGGACCACCAGCGCTAGCATATGGAAGCCTCCTTGACACATTCATGGCAGAATATATTATTATTAATTAATTTGTATAATTAAACAATAATAATTACATAGTTAGAAGTAATTCATTGTTTAATGTTGATTAATTATTATTAATTAAGATTGACCAATTAATTATATTAGTTTAGGTTGTACTTTCTTATTATGTGTGCCCTCCCTCATCTATATAATGGGGAGGGATATGTGTGTTAGATCATCATTGGATCACTTGTCTTCGGGCTCTCATTTGAGAGAACGATCTTTGGAGTGAATCATGGAGGACCCAACCTCCGAGAGTTGGCCGGAATTTGCTTCGTATTGTATACCGTGTTTGTTTCAATTAATGCAAATTTCCGTTTGTTCTTGATTGCGCAACTATCAGCACTGGAACAGACATCCTGAGTGAATTTCCATAATGTATTGGATGTTTTTTTATAGATAACATAATTTTAATAGGAGAGTCATTAAAAAAGACAGGTGAAAGTTAGAACAATGAGGACATTCAATAGAAGATAAGATGACCTAAAATTAGAAGAAAAAAGACCGAGTATATGATATTGCATGTCCAACGAAGCGATATAACCAATTATCAATTTATTTAAAGTAACACCTGGGTGGTGATGGATACAAACAACTTACCTGTATTATCTACAAGAACTATTATTATACTGGGAAGGGGTATAGAGGAAAATATAAGAATTTAAAACTAGATAATAGAAGTGGAAAAGTTTGAGTGTAAATTTTATTAAATCACAATTAGGTCAACAATATTGTATGGATCTGGATATTAAAAAAATCACTGATATAAGTTGAATGTGAAAGAAAAGACTAGAAGATGGATATATGAAAAAAAAAGTAGGAAAGATAAATTAAGAAATAATTATATTAGTAGAAGTGAGAAAGAAAATAAATAGACTTAGGTAGCTTCAAGGTTGTAGATGTCGGATATCGGAGATACGTCGGTTTAGGTTTTTCATGTCGGTTTTAATATGTTGGGGAATATATCGGGGATATTTCATACATCGGGTTTTAATAATTAATTATCTATGTGTAATTATTTATAAATTTAATCATTTTAAATATATATTAATATATTAATATATTAATATATTAATAATTTGATATTTATTGATCTCCTAAATTTATCAAACTAATATAAACATTTTGTGTTACACAAGTAATAACGGTATAATGCGTGAAATAAAATATGAGGAAGCAGAATGTCGGGAAGTTGTCGATGACAATGGAAGAAAAGGAATCTTTAGTTAATAATTCAAAGATCATGCATAATTGAAGTCGATGACAGACTTGAGCAAGAAAGAAAACCCGAGGAAAAGAAAAAACAACCTAAACAATGAAATAATTTTGATTTATTGTCTATTAGACCATAGACACTAATCAAAATAAATTGAAAAAACCAGTCGATAAAATGTCGGGTTATATCGACTGATATATCGGCGAATATATCGTTCAATAACAGACATATTGAAGGATATATTCAAAAAAGATATTTTGCAAAAAATATCGAAAACATGACGTTTTGTCCGTGAAACCTTTATGTCGGCCGACATGTCGGTTATGTCGGAGGATATCCACAACACGGGTAGCTTAGACATGAACTACAAAGGGTCGAACATACATCACTTAGATGTGCAAATAGAGTAATGTAAATGGTTTAGAAAAAAGAAAGAACATATAAAAATTACATGGATGAAAGTTTTCAAGATAATTTTCTTAGTTTATGTTGAACACATAAGACAACATTGGAAGGGAACAAATAAAAAAAGGCTTCATAAAGCCTGATTGGGATAAGGTCAATATTGATGATGATAATTCTATTTACAAACTTTAGTCAATTATAATATAAAATTATAAATACACAACTTTATTTTCGAGTTAAAATAATACTGGAAATCCAAAACCATTGGGTTGAATTGACAACAAAAATTCACAAACCTCTACATTACGCTTGGCACCTCTTATTCGTTCATTCCACATATTACGAATCAAGTCCCTCCGAGGATTTGCTTCTGAAAGAGAGCAGTAATCAATAACCTACAATTAAAAAAGAGGAAGCTGTCTTTCAGTAATAAATGTAACCAAAAATTCCTTTTCCTTTAGCAGACATAATCATAAGAGCATATATATCAACAAAGACAAGTAAAGACCTCCTCCAATTCTGAGAGCTGTTGAACTCTAACCATATTGCTATATGCACGTTCATAGCTTTCAAGAACCTGAACAATGACAATATTAGTTATAAGAGAAACTCAAAGCAAAAAAGTAATAACAGAAGAGAAGTTTCAATGGTTAAAAAAGGAGTTTCTAAGGCAGCCCAAAGAAAATAACGTTCATTCATCCTATAGTTTAAATCCTATTAACGATTTATTTCGAATTAAATTTATCTTATAACCCAATTTCTCCAGGTGAGTTTTACAGACAAAATTTTAAGTTTTATAATTATACTTCTATCATGTTCATTACTCATATCCTCATAGCAGATATATCATGTCTTGTGAAACATACTATAATAGTAATAGAAATCATCACTGCCATTTGAAGATCTAGATAAAGCATACCCATTATTCTTGAAATACCTTTGTGTAAGCAATAAAAATGACAATGCACTTCTTCCTAATTCAAATGATGACCGTTCATGTTATGTTGATCATGCATTTCAATCTCCTTATGCATCAAATTCATTTCACAAGGTTGTTGTTATAATACTAGTCAAGACATTGCTACTCTACGCAACAAACCTCTACATTCCAACAAACTCCACTCACAGAAAAAGGGTATAGTATGGAGGCGGACCCAAGATATTGATATAGTCTAGCAAAACCAATACTTCATTCTATTGATATTGTCCCCTCTATATATGGAGGCGGACCCAAGATATAGTAGCAATAATAAATGTAGAAAATGAAAAACATATTGTAACACTCCTCCTCAAGTTGGGCGTGAGATGTTAATCATGTGGAAAGGGGGGCCCGGCCCATCTTGGGAAACCCGGGTGAAGAAGGAAGCCCCAGCCCGACTGCAGTCGGTGCACCCCAACCAAATCTCTCCGGGGCCCATCTTGGGAAATCCCGGGAAGGTTGTTGAGGCTCGGTCTTGAACCCGAGATCTCCTTTATCAGGCTCCTTCATGAAGTCCTGATACCCAACTGAGCTGCAGATTTCCCAAGATGGGCCCCGGAGAGATTTAGTTGGAGTGCACCGACTGCAGTCGGGCTGGGGCTTTCTTCTTCCCCGGGTTTCCCAAGATGGGCCGGGCCCCCCTTTCAACAGATCATGCTTAACTTGACAACAATTTTTCCAAAGATACTTCCACTCAGGCCTTTCGTGAGAATATCAGCAAGTTGTCTACCTGTCCACCATCATCTCTTCGTCCACCAGTATCTCACTGATCAGTCACGGAGCCTCCAATTCCGTATCCGTAATCATTATAAGTTTATTTATGGATGTGAATTTTAGTGATGGAATCACGTGATTATTCACAGTTTATTGGGATATTGTATTGTAATTGTTGTACCAAAAATCCCACGACTTGTCAGACATTGCTCTATTTACTTTTTAGCAGTCTCACATGTGTACTGTCATAAGTATGTGATTATTGTGCAATATTGTTGATAAGTTCTTTTATCATAAATCCAGTTATTGGTTACGTATATAATCTTCTTTAGAGGTCTAGGGTTTAACCCCTCAAAACTGTCATGTGTGACAGTATATATCTGATATTTGTCTTCTATGTCTGTATCTAGTATGTACCCTTTACAAAAAATGTGAATTTTCTAATCAAATTCGGTATTCCCCTCATACAAGGCGTGTAGATTTTCTTTAAATTAACTCCAAAATGTTCAACTCAAATGCATATAGGACATAACAAATCACTACAAAATCAAACAAGATCTTGTGCAGTAGTCTTGGACCGAATATAATACATGTACAAAATTCCATAAACACAATGTTGATACCAAACTCTGAAGGAATAATAAAATTTAACAATATACTATTATGAAGTAAAATCATTAGAAGCATCACATGATCTTAAGAGGACTAATTAAATAAAAGAAGTTAGAAAAAGATCATAACACTAACCAGTGCAGCCAACTCAGTTGCCAAACACTTCCTAGCTCTCTCAACATATTCATATGCTTCATCGTACTGACACATAAACAAAACATCAAAAGGAATAAAAATGAAAGATGCCAAAAACAATCTTAGAAGCACACCTTCCTGCGTTGAACTAAAAGAACGGCCCTAAAAAAAGCACCATTGCTGCTCCCATCACCACTAGCAACGGCACTACCAACAGCCCGTAGTTCGTCACCATCATCTAATCGAGCAACATACTCAGTCATTTGATCCCACTCCCCCATGTTCCATGCAGCACTAGCAGCCTATGATGTAGCACACAATTAAAACTGCACTTAAAAAATAATAAAATATAATATAAGAGTAGCATAACAAAACCATGGGGGCCATCACTAGCCGAGATGCTGACTTAGCAGCGGTCCACTGCTCTTTGCATAGATTGTTAAGCTCATCCCATCGAGCTAGAGCAGCGAGGCACCGCATTCTACCTTCAGAAAATGGGAAAAGGAAATCATTAAGCACACGCACACATAAATAAATATAGATAGATAAAAATCAAGTTGCTTAAAGAGATTTGTTTGGCAACATGTTTCAACGTGATGATTTTGTGTCCATTGCAATTTAGAAGTATTTGTTTCTTGCAATTATAAATAACTCCATATACATCAAAATGGTGCTTATATAATATATGTATAAATTGAATACATCATTAGATAAGAAAGTCAAAGCTTCAGAAATTTGTTAATATTACACAAGCAATACAACAAAATGGTCAACCAGAAAGGGTGCTCTAATTTCATGCCATTTTTAATAAGACATTAATGAAAACAATTGTATGGTTCAGATATCACACAACTATGAACAATATTTGAAATCGAACAGTACTTAAAACAATAAATATGAACTTTGGAAATATTTTAAGCTATTGATAGGAGCAGCAACAAATTACTGACACTGTTGAAAGGAAATGAGTAATTATTTTATTCATCCACATGGGGTATAATTTATAGTATTACAAGGGCCTCTTAAAGATGGACAGATAATGTGGAACTAACATATTACAAGGGACTCTTAAAGATGGACAGATAATGTGGAATTTAAAGTATTACAAGGGACTCTTAAAGATGTACATAATCCCTTTGTGAGAATGTCTGTCAATTGTTGTTCAGATGACACAAAGAGAGTAACAATAATGCCTCTGCCTATATTTTCTTTGATGAAGTGTTTGTCGATCACAATATATTTTGTATGGTCGCGTTGCACTGGGTCATGAGCAATGATGATGGCAGCCATGTTATCACAGCACAGTCTGATAGACTCGCTTCTTTTAATACCAAGATATTTCAAGATGGTTAGGATCAATAGCCTTGAACTCCGCCTCAGTTCTAGAACTGACAACCACAATTTCAAGATGGTTAGGATCAATAGCCTTGAACTCCGCCTCAGTTCTAGATCTGACAACCACATGCTGTTTTTCTCCTACAGGTAACTAAATTTCCACCCACCAAAGTGCAATATCCTGACTTGGACCGTCAATCCTCAATCGATCCAGCCCAGTCTGCACTAATGTAAACCGCAATAGTCAACTCATCATTTGGTGAAAAAGGACGCCCCTCCCAGGTGAGGACTTGTGGTATCTGAGGATACAATAAGCAGCATCAACATAACAGACCTTTGGGGAGTGAATATATTGGCCGAGCACTCTTACATCATAAGAGATATTAGGGCGAGTATGATACAAGAAGATCAGTTTTCCTACTAGCCTCTGAAAGCTGGGGATGTCTACAATCGTTTCAACATTATCTCTTTCAAGTCTGTGGTTAGCTTCAATTGGGGTGTCAGCTGGTCTAAATTCACTCGTTCCTGAGGCTTCAAGGAGGTCAAGTATATATTTTCTCTGTGATAAGAAAATCTCATATTTGGACTTCGCAACCTCAATACCTAAAAATTACTTGAGCTTCCCCAAGTCTTTCACTTCAAATTCTCTCTCCAGTCTCTCTTTCAGTGCCTGAATCTCATCCTGATCGTCACCTGTTATAATGATTTCAGGGCCTTGTGGAATCTTCCAAACAAGCTCAAGGAGATCGTTTCAGGTCATATAAAGCCTTCTTCAGCTTGCACATCTTACATTTAGATCTGCTAGGATAAAGGACAAGAGGTAGAGCCATGCATACCTCTTCTTCCAGATCACCATGAACAAACACATTCTTCACATCAAGTTGGCTGGCATTGCATCCCATGCAGACAGTAAACGACAAGAGAACCCTTAGTCCCTTATAGAATTCATCTTAGCAACCAGACCAAAAGTTTCCTGGTAATCAATTCATGTCGTCTGAGTGTACCCATTTGCGACCAACCTTGCTTTTAATCTCTCCACGACACTAGGGTGTTCTGTTTAATAGAAAACATCCACTTGCATCCCACAAGAGTCTTTAATTTAGGATGATATACCAGGTCTTATGCGTGATTTTTGTTAAGCGCATGCATTTCTTCAAGCATAGTCGTCTTCCACCTATCATCAGAAAGGGCATCCTGTCATGATATAGGGATGGAAGTAGCAGACAAAGAAGAGAAAATCTCTATGGGAAGCCATTAGAGACAAATAAGAAACGAACTGTTGCGTAGAAGTACCTTCCCTTAGAGTAATGGACCCTGACGATGGATCAGATGTCTGCTCTAGGATTCTGATAGGGGCCCAGTGCTTGTTCCCTTAGGACGACAAGAGTAAACCTGCAGGGGTTTTACCAAAGAAGCACAAGTTGACACAGGAGCAATAAGAGACGAGGTCGCGTGAGATTGATACAACAGAGGAATGGGTAACTGATGCAGCCCTCGACGCATCCGAGGACACGTGATTCCATCACGTACCAATTAAATTTTGCTATTTGCATTTTCTGTCGTTTCCTTTGAAATCATTTATTTCATGTATTTTTCTTTTCATTTACCTGTTATTAATTTTGGCTCAACGGTGTGACCGGCCGGTGAGACCCTAAATAAAAAGTCCGATAATTTGAGTAGTGAGAACGTCAGGGGCAAGCATAATTTGGCAAGCTATAAAAGTGCAAGCCAAGGAGGAAAGATCAGCCAGAAATTTTGAGGAAAATGAAACCCTATTTCGTTTTCCTCTAAAGCCGGTCCCTACTCACTGTCTTCCTCCCCCGCCTTACTCAGCCCAGTGACAACATCAACTCCCGTGCCAGCAAATCGACGAGCGGCCTCCATCAAACGTCCGCTCACCGTCATTTCCCCCCTCCAGCCTAGGTGAGCCCCAGTTGAGTTCCTCTCTGCTGATTGACGTTGACACCGACGCCTTTCTCCGTCAATCTGCGGCCAGTTCCTGTTCATCCTCGGTGCCTACGAGATTTGGACGAAGCCCTGGCTCGGCCAATAGTATTTGAGTTGACAACAACAATACCTGTCAGGTAAGTTAGTGGGACACAACTGAAGCCATCCTTCCTCTGCCGGATTTGGAAGAGCCTCTTCTGCCTGGGTAACATTCACTAATCCCGTGCTTCAAAATATCGAATTAATTTTATGTGTCTCAATTAAATATTGCTAAGCTCGTCTCGAATGTTCGATCTACTTCTATTGCTGTTATCCCATAAATTGTTATTGTGATTTTTGCCTGTGGTTATATAAATATCGCCAAATATTCAACTCGGAAATCGCTCGAGAGGTCCGCCAAGCTCATTACGACGAGTGTCATTCACACGAAAAACTTGATTTGGCCAACTCGACTCACCTTTCAGAATTAAAATCCAGTTATTTTTTTAAAAAATTATAATTTTACTTTATAACAAGAAAAATATTTTGATTTAAATTATTAATTTTCAAAATCTTAGTCGAGTCTACATCAGTACCTGAGTGGTAAACACAGAATTAGTGTGAGTTAAGGGGCTCACTTCCAAAATAGGAGAGGTCTCCCTTGAAGTGAGGGCCCGTAATAGCTCCCAGATTCAAGAAATGTGACGTACATGGTTACAAAAACCTTCTTGTGTACTGCTTCAATACATTTATAACCCGATTGAGTTGAAGAATAGTGATATGGAGGGGAATATCTATGCGCCCGCTAACGGAAACGCCATAGGACGCAACCTTCTTCGATCCGGGTGGCTCGCCGCGACAACACTGGGAGAAGAGTGCCCCTCCGCCTGCTATATGCGCACGCCACAGGGAGAAGGAAAAGAGGCGAGGTACTCTCTCTGGTTTAATTAGATTACTCAGCAAAAATCTCCCAAAACAGTGTTCCCACAAGATAAACCTCAACACATGGGTAAACTAGGAAATAAAAGATCAAAATAAAAAAAACAAAAGTTAAAAGACATTAAAGCCTAAACCTCCCAGGTGCCCGATGTTTGGAAACTTATCTCCGCTGCTTTATCGGCGAGCGGCCGAGTACTTGATGGTTATGTTGGGCGGAATATTCTTACAACACGGCGTATCACCATGCGGCGAACACATCGCCTTTTGAAACCTTTTATGGGCGGCCTCCACCATCTGAGATCCGGCACCTCATCGGGGAGTGTCCCGTTCCCACCTTGACCGACCACCTCCACGACCGCGACATCATCCTCGATGGCTTGAAGTACCATCTCCGGCGAGCCCAAGCGAAAATGTTGTCATTCGCCAACCGGAAGCGCCGCGATCTCTCCTTCCAGGTAGGGGGAGAAAGTCTTCCTCAAAACTCCACCCGTACTGTCAACTCACAGTCGCGCGGCGACCATGCCCGAAGTTGGCTCCCAGATTTTTCGGCCCCTTCGAAGTTCTAAGCCGCATTGGGGCCGCGACATATCGGCTCTGTCTGCCCAACAACAACCGCATTCATCCTGTCTTCCACGTCTCGCAGCTCCGCCGGGTGATAGGGGACCATCCCGCGGTGGACCACATTACGACCGACCTCGATTATTCCGGATCGGAGCCACTATATCCCGCCGCCATTCTTGACCGACGTCATCACTTACCCGGGGACGCCGCACCGGATGAGATCTGTGTCGCGTGGCGCCATAGGCCGGCCGGCCGGCGACGCTACATGGCTCCTCCGCGATGACTTTCGCCGCAAGTTTCCGGACTTCTGCCTTGAGGACAAGGCCAAATTTCCAGATGGCGGTATTGTTACCGACATAGCGGAAGAACCACCGTGGCAGGTGCATACGCGACGACCGCGAGAGAAGAGTAGGGCTCACGGCGGTACCAGCTCGGAGACGCGAGGAACGGATCCGGGCGGAGTGGACATCGGACCGGACAGGAAGCCAGGAACTGAACGGAATTGGCCTAGGCAGTTTTGGTTTATTTTATGTATCTTTGGTTTTATGTAATTGTGGGCCCTCCTATATATAGGGGGTAAACTATGTGTGGTTTTATCTTTTGGATTAATCAGCTTTTGGAAAAGGGGGCTGCTCCCTCTTGCTTCTTCTCTCAACCCTAATTCCTCTTTCTCTCTATCTCCCTTGGCCGACCCTCCTCTTGCCGGAGCTCTCCTCGATTTCGTGCACGGTAATAGTCAAGGTAAGTGGTTTTTTGTATTTGGGTTTCTATCTATTTCTTTTATATATGTATTGATGGAAAAGCTTGGTTTCAACAACATTTATGCTCCAACTTGAGGAGTGTCAAGATAAAGTACTATATTAAGGGATGTAGGGTAGGCTAGTGGTGCTCGGAAACTACGACTCTAGTGCTGATGCGAAGGTGACACACTAATGCAATTCTAAATGTAATGCAATGATCGGTATTTGACAAGTAATTTGAGCAATGTGAATTTTAGCACCACACAAATATTTGAAATAAAGAAACAAATAATTAAATTTTAGAGATTTAGCAACGGCTTCCTCCGCTCGGAGAGCCTAAGCAAGCGCGCGGCGAATATTTCCTCCTGCAGTTGTTAGCATAAAAGAACCAATTTCTAGCCAACAATAATCATAGCACAATATGAAAAATACCAAATGAAAATGTCAAGTCACAGAATACAATACCATGAATGCTAACAACGTAGAGGGCTGAACCGAGGCACTGTAGGATTTGAGGGCCGGATGTAAAGACGGGCGATCGGAGGTGGGACCAGTGGCGAGGCGAGGCGACGGTGGCTGCCCTCGGTGGAAAGTGGCGGTAACGGAGGGTAAAACAGCGGATCCGGCCACAAAAGAGTAGATCCGGAACGGGGAGAGTAGATCCGCTATTTAGGAGCGGATCCAGGCAAAAATGGAAGGTTTGTGCGGTGGAAACAACGGATCGGGGAGTGGTAGCACTAGATCAAAATAGATCTAGGGTTTTCGGGGCGGTGGGAAGTGGATCTATCAAAGGAAGGTGAGAGGAATGGCCGGCTAGGGTTAGAAAACCATTGGGGTGGCCGGTTTTTGGGAAGGGAAAGGGGCGGAGGGGGGGGGGGCTGAAATGGGGCAACAGGCCGGCGGCCTTTTCTGGGAAAGAGGGCGGCGGAACTGGAAATAGAAGGGAAAAAAACTACTGTACGAACAGTAAATTTCATAAATGAATAGTGATAAAATCTGAATAGTGTATTTTAAACCAGTGCTGGAATAGATTGCTGCAGCGGCTGTATTTGGGGGCTGGAATGGAGGGCTGCAGCGGGTGGGAATGAAGGTTTGAGGTGTGGAAAATGAAGGTGGGTGTAGGGGTTACCTTGGGGAGGAGTTTGACGGCCTAGGAGTCGTCACCTAGGGCTCCACGACGTCGGCACCGAGGGGGAATCGCTGGAATCCGGGAAAGCTTTTCTCCACATTCAACAATGACTGAATTCAGCCCCTCTACATCCTATTTCTAATAAAAGAGAGGCTAGGGCATCCCGATCAACGACTATGATTGGCCGGTGGGTTCGCCCATAAAAATACATCAAAATAAACTGAAAAAAATAAAGTAATATAGTATTTTGACTCGCGGCGACGCTTTGGACGCAATCGCGGAGCCCGATCGTCGATCCGGGCACGCCATATATGGAAAGTTGCCAAATCAGCCCCGAACGGGCCCAAAACGCGTCCTCGTCTCTGCTCCGCATCATAAAGGCTCTTACGGGACATCACTACAATTGGAATATCATTTCTACAAAAATCTAATCTACAAAAGCACTTACAATCCTATCATCTATTGAAAATAAATATAATTCATACAACTAAATATATTAAATGATCTTAGAATACCTTGATGCATGTATTGTACAGCATTAACTATACAATAGTAACAAAAAGAAGATAATTAAATGCTGACCAAGTGTAGCATCCAAATTCTGAGTTGGACCAGATGACTGAGCTTTCTCTGTGTATGCCTTGAGAGCTTCATCCCACCGTTGTAATTTTTCATACCTTAAGGAAGAAAAACATATAAGTTCAGTTAACTACAAGTGCATAAAGGGAGGAAAAATGAACTATTCAACAAATATGAATGCAGATCACAAAATCTTTTTTTCCGGGTTTCTAAAGCTGTTCCAGTATTTATGAAACCAATAAACAAGGAAAGCATACAATTTTCAAGAATAACATTAAAAGGGCACAAAAATAATACCAAGATTCCTTCAATTGAACGTCCAAATGCTGCTGTGAGTAAGTCAGGATTCCAATGGCAGCCTACAGAGAAAAACATGATCCAAAGATGACAGAAATCTACAAAGGAGTCCAAGTAAAACAGCAAGAATAATAATAGAAGTATAAAAAATGACAACAGACCTCATGCTGCTGTAATTGATTATTGATATGAATTAGAGACTCCACTACTGCAACGGGATTAGTTCCCATTTTTTTAGACCTTGCAGCTTCAAACTCCATTTCTTTGTAATGAAGTGCCTTTGAATATGCCTGACACTGGAGAAGAGATTGCACCCATGATATGGTTGCAGCAATATCATATCACATGAATAACTAGCTGACGGCACACCCCCCTCCCTCCCCCCCAGTGTGTGATGTGCGACGAAGAAAATACTTGACTGTTGCTCGAGCGATGATCGAGCTTTATTACCACCATACCACCACACATGGGAGGACCATGTGCAGATATATATATATATATATATATATATATATATATATATATATATATATATATATATATATATATATATATGGATTTGGAGAGTATACGCTCGAGCTAAAACAGAAAAAAATAGCGTGAGTTCAGTTTTTTGGGATTTTGAGCCACGGATATTTCTAATTTGAAAAAGTGATCAACATGAAAGTTGTAGATCTCGATGAGATCTACAACTTTCATGTTGATCACTTTTTGATTTGAAGTCGTTTAGGCCCCCGATTTGGGCCCCAAAGAAAGTCACGCCCGCAACTGAATCTCTCTCTCTCTCTCTTTATATATATATATGTATGTGTATATATATATGTATGTATATATATATGTATGTATATATATATGTATGTATATATATATGTATGTATATATATATGTATGTATATATATATGTATGTATATATATATGTATGTATATATATATGTATGTATATATATATGTATGTATATATGTTATATATGTATATATATATGTGTGTATATATACATATATATGAGATCCATCGGGAGAACAACCTTTTCAGCAAGAGCACCAAGTAGCCGAGTATCAATGGGAAGCGGTTTCTCCTCATGTTCCATAAATTCTGCCTGTTCTATCTCAAAATAATTAGCATTGTCCGCTATTGATATTTGTTAAAACTCATGAACTATTCAAGCAACAAATAAAGAATATACCAGGTTTAATAGAGTAGCGAGAATTTCGGGAGGGATGTTTTGAGATGAAAAGGCTGTCTTGAGATTCTTCACTAATTGCTCCTGGGAAGTTTCATTCATCTGCACCCAGCAACTCGCAAAACCAGCTGCAAATAGTTCCCTTCCAACTGAAGGCTGCATATTATAGAAGTCAGGCAGGCGCAGGGATAAGAAACAAATGAGAAAGGTATCAAATTTACCTGCAATTGTGCAAGCCGTGCACAGGTACGTAAAGCAGGAGATGGAGATTCTTTTAAAAGTTCAATACTAAAATGTCTCATCCACTCTGCCCAGTCTTCCTTAGTACTCCTTTGGGAAGCCTCTCCAGCAGTTCTTAACCTCAATTCATTAACCTGAGATCCAATGAAAGCCATTCAATGTTTCCATGTAGGAAATAAATATTATACAAACAGGACTTTTGCATTCAAAGAGAATTCTACATATCATAATGGTTAATAGTCTTTTGAATGCGGAACAGAAACAAAATCATTAGAGATTTAAAATGCTGAATTTGATTTATTAAAAAATGTTGTCCAGATATTTTTTGATAAAACATATTTTTATTTTGAGATCCAAAAATATCAAATCACTGTCGGCACGACCATTAATCCGGAAGTAATACATAGGCAATGATTGTTATCTGTCAAAAAAATAATTAAATTTTAAAGATTATAAATTGAATTTGTGGATTAAAAATGTTGAAATTCGGAATTACCAAAAGCCTGATTGTGACTTCTCCAAATTTGAGTTAGTGGGGACTTCTAGGTGGTGGAAACTTTCCACCACTTGCATTAGAAGAGGATGAACTGGTGGTTTTATGGGAGGAGATACAATTCTTAGAGCCCGTTCAGCTCAGAGGAATTGCAATTTAGAGTATTAAAGCCCAAGATAAAAAAGCCCACAAACGGGATCATTGTAGTTTTCCTACTTGTATTTAATCTCACATCTCCAAATGTGCATACCTCGTCCTCTACTACACTATATAAAGAGGAAAGCTCCCATGTAAATAAGAACTTTTTGAAATAATAATATTTAATATTTAAAATTCTCAAATGGTATAAGAGCGAACGTAATTCCTCGTTGCTCAACTCTCGTGTGACTTTTCTGGCCTTTACACGAAATCTTTTCGATCTCGTGTGGATATTCCCAGCCTCACATGAATTCATCCACTTCCAGAGAGCTCGCCAAATTTGTAAGTTACTCGCTACCACCCGGGTAATTCTAGACCAGATAACACTCACCAAAATATCCTCCCTTAATGGGATATTTATAGACTCTGCTACGCTCAAGCTCTCGCCGACCCTCTACGCACTTCTGTGAATCCTCTTCAAAGCGTCGACGAGAATTCTTCCTTCTGCTAGCCATGAGACGTCTCCATGCGGTCCCCATCGCCGCAGAAGCGGTTGTTCCAGCCCATTGGGCTTGCATCCATCCAAAAGTCGCTGAAATCACACAGACACATGGTGTTGATTTTTTTTTTTACATGTTCTCTCCGGTCGCCCGTATTAGTATTATCTAGGTACTCTTCTCCGTTGTTGGCAGCCAAAAAATTGAAAATGTCCCAACTTGATATTAAAATTTTTTTACTCTATGGTGACTTATACGAATAAGTTTATATGTAACAAACTCTTGGTTATACTTCTCAGGGAGATTCTCAAGTGTGTAAGCTTCAAATGGCCATCTACGGTCTCAAACAAATCCATCGTGCATGGTTTGACATATTCAGTCAGGTCATCTCAACCATTGATTTCTCCCAAAGCACTGAAGTACTGAAGTTGAATACAAAAGTATGACTTAAAACTGCTCGTGAGTTGAAGTTGTTGAGAACATTTTTAAAAGACTTGGGAGAAATCTACAATTATCCTTTACTGATATTTTGCGATAATAAAGTTGCAATCTACATATCTAGAAATCAAGTGTTTCACGAAATAATGAAATATATTAAAGTTGATTGTCACTTCATTAAAGAAAAAAAGGACAGCCCGACGCACGAAACATCCCCCCGCACAACAAGGGTCTGGGGAAGGGTCCCACCACATGGGTGAAATGTAGGCAAACCTTAGTTTGCAAGAGGCTGCTTCATTAGAGAGGAATTTATCAAAAAGACAAATATGTAGTCTGTTTGGTCCCTAAAATAAGGAGTTGACTGACATCATTACCAAACAACTTTCTTTCATTTTTCAGATATTTATACCAAGTTGGGAATGATTGGCACATGCTCCAACTAGATGGTGGGGGAGTGTTAAAGCCAAAGATCACAAGCCCACAAAGGGGCCTATTATAGCTTTCATCGTAGTTTGTCTCATATCTCCAAACGTACATCTCTTCCTCTAATACTTCACATAGAGGAGATATCATGTAATAAAGACTTTTTTTTGGAATAATATTATTTAATATTTCAAATTCTCACAAGAGTAAATAACTTAATTTTAGGTGTTTACCTGGACGTAATTAGAATTTAGATTTACAATTTAGGGTGTCCGTCTAGACAAAATTCCATCGGAATTAGAACCAAATCAAATAGAATTCATTATAGTTCAAATTCTTACATTTTCAATTCTACATTATGCGGTAGGATTTGAGATGGAATTCATTATATATATATATATACTTATATATATATATATATTTGTTAGATTTACTAATTATCCTTTAATTTTATGTTTAAACTTTTATTGTATTCCTCTCATATATAGGAGGGGGAACCCCTCCTTATGAATGAAGATATCATTTTTTCTCCGTCAACATGATATCATAGCAAGGAGGCAAAACCTAGTTCCGCTCGCCGATCCTACCGCTCGGCTCCGTTTCTTCCTCCCACCGCCGATCCTGCTTCCCAAACTGCTCCGCCTTCCCGCTCCACTTCCCGCTTCGCTACCTGTTGATGCAGTACGGACGTCACACCCGCCTGCCACCCTGGAGTCCCACCAAGGGACCCACAATTATCATGTAATTAAAGCTTTTTTTGGAATAATATTATTTAATATTTCAAATTCTCACAAGAGTAAATAACTTAATTTTAGGTGTTTGCCTGGACGTAATTAGAATTTAGATTTACAACTTAGGGTGTCCATCCAGACAAAATTCCATCGGAATTAGAACCAAATCAAATAGAATTCATTATACTTCAAATTCTTCCATTTTCAATTCTACATTATGCGATAGGATTTGAGATGGAATTCATTATATTTATATATATATATACTTATATATATATATATATATATATATATATATATATATATATATATATATATGTTAGATTTACTAATTATCCTTTAATTTTATGTTTAAACTTGTATTGTATTCCTCTCATATATAGGAGGGGGGAACCCCTCTTTATGAATGAAGATATCATTTTTTCTCCGTCAACATGATATCATAGCAAGAAGGCAAAACCTAGTTCCGCTCGCCGATCCCACCGCTCGGCTCCGTTTCTTCCTCCCACCGCCGATCCCGCTTCCCACACTGCTCCGCCTTCCCGCTCCACTTCCCGCTTCGCTTCCTGTTGATGCAGGACGGACGTCACACCCGCCTGCCACCCTGGAGTCCCACCAAGGGGCCCACCACGACGTCGCACCATGGTGGCTTTATCAGGCCCGCGGGCCGTACACCCCAACCCATCCCCGGCCCCACAATAGAGCCGATAGGTTGTTGAGGTCAGGGCTCGATCCCCCGACCTCCTTGATAAAGAGCTTTCCTGCAAGCTCCCATCACCAACTGACTAAAATGATGTATGGGTAGGCTACAGGTGCACAAAACCTACAACGCTAGGTGATCGTGCAAGGGCGACACGCTAATTCAACTCTAAATGCAATGCGATGTCGATATTTTAACGAATAAATTTAAGCAATGAAAATTCAGCAACCACGCAGATATTAAAATAGAAAAACAAATATTTATTTTTTGACAATTTTATGATGGCTTGCCTCCGCTCGGAGGGCCAAAGCAAAGCGCACGACGAATAGCTCCTCCAGCAAATTATTAGGGTACCAAAACAAATTCCCACAAACAAAATATCGCAGCAATATATGATAAATTACCAAATGCAAATGTGAATCAAATAATACGATACCACAAACGCTCACAAAATAGAGGGCTGAATCGAGACACTGAAGATTCGGAGGGTCCGGATGCGTAGATCGGGGATCGGAGATGGAACCGGTGGAGCGGTGGCGGTGAGGTGGCTGTCCAAGGCGGAAAATAGGAGAAACGGGCCGGAAATGGAAAGATCCGGCCACTAGGGAATAGATCTGGGTGCGGGTGGATAGATCCGATGTTTGACGGCTAGGGTTAGAAACCTCTTGGGGTGGTCGGTTTTGGTGAGGGAAGGTCGCGGTGGGGCTGGGTACGTTGGCAGGAGGCCGGCGGTTGGGATGGGGAATAGGGAGGGCGGACGGCAGCAGGTGGCTGGAATAGGAGGGTACTGTTTAATTCATAGTTCATTTCATTAATGAACAGTGCAATGAAAAGGAGGTGGTTGGATTTGCTGGAGGGGAAACTGGGTGCTGCTGTATGGGGGAAGAAACAGCCAAAGGCTGGCTGTACGGGAGGGTTTTGGATGGTGGAGGCAGAGAGTAGGAGGGGGAAAACAACGGTGGGGTTAGGGGTTACCTTGGGGAGGAGTTTGGCGGCCTAGGAGTCGTCACCTAGGGTTCCACGACGTCAGAACCGGAGAGGGATCGCTGGAAACCGGGAATGCTTCTTCTCCAAATCCAACAATGTTCAATTCAGCCTCCTACCACTTTTATTTATAATAAAAGAAGCACTAGGGCATCCCATTCGACGACTATAATTGGTTGGCGGGAGATGCCTCAAAATACATGAAATAAAAGTCCAAAAAACATAAAGTAATATAAGATTTTGACTCGCGGCGATGCTCCGGACGCAATTGAAGAGTCCGATCGAAGATCCGGACACGCCATATATGTAAAGTTGTCAAATCAGCCCCGAACGGGCCCAAAGCGCGTCCTCGTCTCTGCTCCGCATCAATCTTCCCGGCTTGAAAGAATTCATCTTCTGATGAATTGGGATCAGAATTCTTTTGCTGATCGCCAGGTACAAATCGAAGAGGTCCACTGGAAGTCGTCCAAGTGTCATCGGCAGAAGGGTGCCCTCGCCAATCAATTCCCCATGACTGAAAAGCTGTCATCTCAGGTGAATGGAGACGGTCGTGCTGAAATCGAAGTCCAGGGGCGAATCGATCAAGTTCTGCTGCAAGTATCCAAGCGTCAACTGTATCGGGCCGGTCCCGCCAATGTACCAAGTAGCGACAGCGCGACCCATCTGAAGTAGAAACAAACTGGTGGAATCTGAACTCTGTGATGCTCTCATCGCTCATCTCTTGAAGGGTGGAACCCGGTGCGATCGGCGGTGCCGGTGGTGAAACTAAAGAAGACGAATCCCCAGCTGGGTGGGTGGTAGCACGGGGTGGACTGTGGTGGTCATCAAACGTAGGTGGGGTAAGAGAGTGGTAAGGCAATGAAAGTGGGGGTGGGGGGCTAGGCATCTCCACTGCTCGGATCCACATACTCGTGAGGCTCGTAGTACGGAGTCAGATCCTCAACATTCAACACCGGGTGAATTCCCATACTAGCCGGGATATCGAGCCGGTAGGCATTTGTCCCAATACGACTAATAACAGAATACAGACTCATTCGCCTAGCGCTTAACTTCTTGGCAGGCCCCGAAGGGAGCCTCTCTGGACGAATTCGTACCATTACCTTTTCGCCTTTATTAAATATTCGTTTTCGCCTTCGCTTATCTGCATGGACTTTATAATTTTCATTGCTTGTTATTATTCGTCGGCGAACCGACTCATGTAATGCATGCAAATGATGAACAAGTGACCCAACTGACTCAGGCAAATGAAGCGAATGATGCACATAAAGCATAACATACTCGACACACTTCCTAGGGGAAGGCTTGACAATGACTTGGATGTTACTAACATGGGGTGGCCTATCAGGAGGCTTACCAGGTGGTCGATAGAAAAATCTGGGGTGACCGACGTCATCGCCCGTGGGGACGACGTAGATGGTGACAAAATAGTGTCGAGCTTTGGTTTGATGGGTACCTCTCAAATGATATAGTCCGTCAGGAGGTTCGCCAGGGGCTGTATACCAAAATTCATCACGTGTGAGATGATCACTAGTGCGGATACACGATTCATCACTAAAGTGTAGGAGGGAAGACTTGACAATTGAGCCTCTCGGGGACTTAATCCCGAGGAGGCCGATAATGATAGGATAGGCCACCACAAGGAGGGCACAAATAACAGTAGTGTCTGTGGGAGCAAGTAGGACACCCACAACAAAGTCAACACTAGCCTCATGAACCTCCGAAGGCAGTAGTGGCTCATCAGAAGACTTATCTGGAGGTTCAACAATGAGGTCATTAATAATGAGAAGATCCCTCAGATGAGTATCGCTGTTGAAGGTAGTGTCCTCGTAAGTGGGTGAGGCAGCCACTATGAAGTCAACACTATACTCTCGACTCTCAGAAGTGAAGTGACTCGAAATAGTACTAAGAGAAGAGTAGGGGGTGCCCATACTCAAGTGTGGGCCAATCGATATAGTGTTGGAAAACGTGTCTTTGTTTAAAAGGGACACTAGGTGTAGGGGTAGGTCTAAGTGAGGTGAAAAGGATGGGTGTACCATCACAACGCCACTAGGTTGCTCGTCCTCACCCACGTGACCATGCTCACTAGTCATGCTAGCATCACTCTCCACCTGTATCAAAAGGTCATGATCAGATTCAACCTCAAGATCACGTGAGCACTGAATCTCATCAAACTGAGAAGGATCAAAACCAAGTGTCAGGTCTCTGATCTCGGTGGGAGCACTACTCGCCGCATCGGTGACTTGTCTCAAATCCTTAGGCTTTCTTCGTAATGTAGATCTTAGGTGATCAAACTGAGTTTCTAAGAGATCAAAACGGTCAAGTACTAATCGCATAAATTCAGCCTCAGGTAACTCTATTGGTGGAACACTAGGAGGGTCTTGACATGTACTATGATCTTGCCGATGGTGACCTCTATAGGATTCCTGAGGGTCGTCTAGACGGTAGTTCCTAACATAATTAGATTGTGCTCATGGGTGCGTATGAGCCCTGTGAACGTGCAGTGGAGGTTGCTCATATCCAAACTCAGGTTCCTCTCCTAGAGGAGATGTGTAGTGGCGATGACCTGAACGATATTAAATTCTATTATTGTGAAATCGCGGAGAGGTGTAATGATGAAGACGTGAGGACCTCTCGTCGTGGTGATCGCCTCTAGCATGATGGAATAGTGTCGAGGGGTCGACACGATCTCTAGGAGTGATGTGCCGGGAACGATGATAATCATAATGATAACATGAAGATCTCTCTAGAGGGGATCTATGAGGTCGGGTATAGGTAGACTCAGGATACTCAGATGGAGGAGACGAACGACGACTAGGGGTGCGAGCGGTTCGGTTTGGGTCGGTTTGGACCCAAACCGAAACCGAACCGATATGCCTCGGTTTTTGGTTTGTCCAAACCGACCCGAACCGAACCCAGTCGGTTCGGTTCAAAGTCGGTTCGGTTTTTAGTCGGTTTTTTGCGGTTCGGTGTCGGTTTTCTGCGAAAAAATATAATCAAATGCTATTTGTTAGATCGGTCATCATCACTTTTCTAATTTCATAATCTTTATCAACTGAAGGTTTATATTAAATAAATAACATACAATTTTTTTGAGTACAAGTCAGAGAGAAGGTTTATTAAATTCACATCACACACAAACAACTATTATATTCATGCATTTTTAGACATGCGGAGTTTGGGTATAATAGGGCAAACTTTTCTTATGACATCTCACAATTCTCTATAATAACTTGGACAAATTTAATATTAATAGATCCAACAATAAGCAATCAGAGCAATTAGAGTATCACGATAGATAATCATTGTCGTTATTAAATCAATTTAATGTACAGAACATCTAAAATAATTAAACTCTTAATAAAACTTTTTTCCAACAGAATTACTTAGGATCTGAAGAACTCTCTAAATCTAAGGAGAAGGGTCAGAAAAATCTCACCAAGCACGGAGATGGGGAAAGTGAACTTCATTATAGACCCAAAGGTGATCTTAAAGTTGCTCGATCAAATACACCCCAAAACAGTGGTGAAGTGCTCGGTTCGGTTCGGTTTAGTCGGTTTTCACAACTTGAAAACCGACCCGAACCGATAAGCCTTCGGTTTTCAAAAGCTCCAAACCGAACCAACACCGGACCGGGCGGTTCGGTTTCAAAGTCGGTGCGGTTCGGTCGGTTCGGTCGGTTTAGTCGGTTTTCGGTTTTCGCTCCTCACCCCTAACGACGACGATAACTAGACATAAATGAACTCAATGATTAATTAAAACCTACCACTACAAAGCATGCAAATGGACTAACCTTGACCTCTGATACCAAAATGATGTAGGGGTAGGCTAGTGGTGCACAAAACTTACAACACTAGGTGATCGTGCAAGGGCGAAACGCTAATCCAACTCTAAATGCAATGCGATGTCGATATTTTAACGAATAAATTTAAGCAATGAAAATTCAGCAACCACGCAGATATTAAAATAGAAAAACAAATATTTATTTTTTGGCAATTTTATGACGGCTTTCCTCCGCTCGGAGGGCCAAAGCAAAGCGCACGTCGAATAGATCCTCCTGCAAATTATTAGGGCACCAAAACAAATTCCCACAAACAAAATATCGCAGCAATATATGATAAATTACCAAATGCAAATGTGAATCAAATAATACGATACCACAAACGCTCACAAAATAGAGGACGGAACTGAGACACTGAAGATTCAGAGGGTCCGGATGGGTAGATCGGCGATCGGAGATGGAACCGGTGGAGCGGTGGCGGTGACGTGGCTGTTCAAGGCAGAAAATAGGAGAAACGGGCCGAAAATGGAAAGATCCGGCCACTAGGGAAAAGATCCGGGTGCGGGTGGATAGATCCGATGTTTGACGGCGGATCCAGGTTAAGTGGTGACGGATCTCGATGGAAATAATGGATTGGAGGACGGTAGCACTAGATCAAAAATCGATCTAGGGTTCGGATTGGAGGGAAGTGGATCCACGAAGGGAACGGAAAGGAGTGGCCGGCTAGGGTTAGAAACTTCTTGGGGTGGTCGGTTTTGGTGAGGGAAGGTGGCGGTGGGGCTGGGTATGTTGGCAGGAGGCCGACGGTTGGGATGGGGAGTAGGGAGGGCGGACGGCAGCAGGCGGCTGGAATAGGAGGGTACTGTTTAGAAACTATAGAAATGAATAGTTCATTCATTAATGAGCAGGGCAATGAAAAAGAGGTGGCTGGATTTGCTGGAGGGGAAACTGGGTGCTGCTGTTTGAGGGAAGAAACAGCCAAAGGCTGGCCGTACGGGAGGGTTTTGGACGGTGGAGGCGGGGAGTAGTAGGGGGAAAAAAGTGGGGTTAGGGGTTACCTTGGGGAGGAGTTTGTCGGCCTAGGAGTCTTCACCTAGTGTTCCACGACGTCGGCACCGAGGAGGGATCGTTGGAATCCGGGAATGCTTCTTCTCCAAATCCAACAATGTTCAATTCAGCCTCCTACCACTCTTATTTATAATAAAAGAAGCACTAGGGCGTCCCATTCGACGGCTATGATTGGCCGGCGGGAGATGCCTCAAAATACATGAAATAAAAGTCCAAAAAACATAAAGTAATATAAGATTTTGACTCGCGGCGATGCTACGGACGCAATCGCGGAGTCCGATCGTCGATCCGGGCACGCCATATATGGAAAGTTGTCAATTCAGCCCCGAAAGGGCTCAAAGCGCGTCCTCGTCTCTGCTCCGCATCACCTGTGCTTCTTCCTGCTCCGCAAACCTAGGTTTGCTTCTTCTTCTTCTTCTTCCGATTCTTCTTCTTCTATCGGTTCTTCTTCTTCCGGTTCTTCTTCTTCTTCCTGCCAGCGCCGGTCAGCGTCCTCACCCCTCGCATGGTTTTTTGAGTTCTTCAGCGCCAGATTGATGCAAGGATTGCTTCTCCGACGTTTTTTTCCCTTCCTTGTAGGGATGTCTCTTCTTCTCTTGGCGTGATTGCTCTCCTCCGGGCCTCTCCTCTTTCTATGAGTGAGATCTCTCTCCGTCGGCAGCGCGGTGCAGTTCAGTTACCTCGCTTATGATGTCAAAAAGTGGTGAATCTCCAGATATCTCCTCCGGTGGGAGTGCTACTCTGAATTCTCTGCCACCTATTGGATCTCTTCGGGTCTCTCATGATCATGGGAATCCTCAGATAACTACTATTCGGTTGGACGGAACAAATTATCTTTCGTGGGCTCGTTCTGTCACTTTGTCCCTCAAGAGCCGCTGTCTGTTAGGCTACCTCTGTAGTACTACCAGGGCGCCTTCGCCTACCTCTATCGATTGGCCACAATAGGATTCCGAGAACACTTTGGTTATGTCTTGGCTCACCAACTCCATGCAGGAGTCTATTGCCCGCAATTATCTCATCCTGGATATTGCAGCTGATATTTGGAAGCGTGTCGAGATTACTTATTCATGTCGGGGCAATGCGGCTCAGATCTTTCAGCTGCGGCGACGAATTTTTCCTTTACGCCAAGGAGCTCGTCCTCCCGCTGCCTACTACTTGGAGTTTATCTCGCTGCATCAAGAGTATGATCATTTTTACGCGCTTACTCTTATCTCACATGAGGATGAGGTGTTGGCTCGTGCCGGAGAGGAACACAACCAGATCTTTGAGTTTCTTCATGGTCTCCGTCGTGACCTAGATCCCATCAGTGTTCAGATTCTTGATCGCTCTCCCCTACCTTCTTTACCGGAGGTGTATAGTTTGATTCAACAAGAATATGATCTCCGACAGATTCGCCTGTCTGACATTGCTACTGAGGGCTCTGCTCTTGCCGCTCGGTTCAGTCTCGGGGGGCAATCTTTTCGTGACACTAAGGGCAAGCTTGCGGATAAGGACCAAGTGATATGTGATTATTGTGGGTAGCCCGACATACTTGGGACACTTGCTTTAAATTTCATGGTTTTCCTTCTTCTCGTAGGGGCGGGCGTGGCTCTGGTCGCAATTTGAGCCGACCTCCTCCCCCTCGCTAGGCTCATCTCTCTGATGTCGGTGATGATCCTGCTTCTTATGGTGGACCTGTTGCACCTGACGTTCCGTCTGCTCTTTCGGCTAAGGAGATTCTTGCCTTTCGCCGCTTCATGTTCGACCAATCCTCCGAGTCTGCTATCTCCACTTATGCCCATAAGGGAGCTCCTGAAGCTCACTTTTCCATTGTCTGCTCTTCTTCCCAATGGATCATTGATTTAGGTGTCACCGACCACATGACAGGTTCTGCTACAGGTTTTGTCTCCTATTCTCCTTTATCTGATCGGGAAAAAGTGAGCATTGCAGATGGATCCCTGTATCCCATTGTTGGGAAGGGGTCCTTTCATTGCTCCTCCCTTAATCTCACTTCGGTGCTCCATGTGTCTAAGTTTACCTGTAATCTGCTTTCTATTAGTCACCTTACTAATTTTATGAATAGCTCTGGCGTTTGTTCCCCCTCCATGAAGAGATGTCTCTTCTTCTCTTGGCGTGATTGCTCTCCTCCGAGCTTCTAATCTTTCTATGAGTGAGATTTCTCTCTGTTGACGGCCCGGTGTTGTTCGGTTCCCTCGCCTATGATGTCGGGAAGTGGTGAAACTCTGGATATCTCCTCCGGTGGGAGTGCTCCTCTGGATTCTCTCCCTCCTATTTCATCTCTTCATGTCTCTCATGATCATGGGACTGCTCAGATTACTACAATTAGGTTGGACTGAACCAATTATATTTTGTGGGCTCATTCTTTCACTTTGGACCTCAAGAGCCCCCATCTGTTTGGTTCCATCGGTAGTACTACCAGAGCGCCTTCGCCTACCTCTCCTGATTGGCCACAATGGGATTTCGAGAATTCTTTGGTTATATCTTGGCTCATCAACTCCATGCAGGAGTCTATTGCCCGCAATTATCACTTCCTGGACACTATTGTCAATATTTGGAAGCGGGCCGAGATTACTCATTCATGTCTGGGCAATGCGGCTCAGATCTTTCAGTTGTGGCGACAGATTTTTCTTTTAAGCCAAGGAGATCGTCCTTCTGCCTACTACCTGGAGTTTACCAAGCTTTATCAAGAGTATGATCATTTCGACTAGCTTACTCTTGTCTGCTCTGAGGATGAGGTGCTGGTTCATGCCTGGGAGGAACGCAACCGGATCTTCGAGTTTCTTCATGGTCTCCATCGTGACCTTGATCCCATCAGTGTTCAGATTCTTGGTCGCTCTTCTCTACCTTCCTTACCAGAGGTGTATAGTTTGGTTCAACAAGAAAATGATCGCCGACAAATTCTCCTACCAGATACTGTTACGGAGGGCTCTGCTCTTGCAGCTCGGTTTAGTCTCGACGACCGCTCTTTCCGTGACACTAGGGCCAAGCTCGTGGACAAGTACCACGTGACATGTGATTATTGTGGGAAAGCTCGCCAAACTCGGGACACTTGCTTTAAACTTCATGGCTTTCCATCTTCTCGTGGTGGTCCTACTCCTCGTGGAGGTCGTGGCTTTGGTCGCAGTTTAAGTCGCCCTCCCCCTCTCGCTCGACTCATCTTTCTGATGTTGGTGATGATATTGCTCCATTTGGTGGACCTGCTGCCTCTGAGGTACCTTTTTCCCTTTCTGTTGAGGAGATTCTCGCCTTCCGCCGTTTTATGCTTGGCCACTCCCCAAAGTCAGCTAGCTCCTCCTATACCCATAAGGGAGTTCCCGGTGCTCACTCCGCCACCATCTGCCCCTCTTCCCAATGGATCATTTATTTTGGTGCCACCGACCTCATGACTGGTTCTGCTACAGGATTTTATCTCTTATTCTCCTTTGTCTGGTCGGGACAAAATGAGCATTGTTGATGAATCCCTGTCTCTCACTCCTGGGAAAGGGTTCATTCCATGTTCCTCTCTTACTCTCACTTCGGTGTTCCATGTGCTGAAGTTTACCTGTAACATGCTTTCCATTAGTCACCTCACTAATTCTTTGAATTGCTCTGTAACATTTTTTCCCACCTCGTGTGTTTTTCAGGACCTGAAGACGGGGAAGATGATTGGCTCTGTTAGAATGCAGGATAGCCTCTACCTATTTGACCCCTCCGGCTCCGTCGATGCTCTGCAGGCTCTTTCTGCTGCCAAGATCTCTGGACTCCTGACACTGTCGCCTTGGCCATCCATCTCCTCTACTATGCATTTTTTTATTTTCGCATTTGTCAAATGTATCTTTGAAAGCTTTTAAATATGATGTGTGTACTCGTGCTAAACACCATCGTGCTTCTTGTACTCATGTATCTACTCCTAGTGCTACTCCATTTGATATGGTTCATACTGATGTTTGGGGCCCCTGTCCTGTAGCCTCTATTTTTGGTTTTCACTGGCTTGTTACCTTTATCGATTGTTTCTCTCGCTGTACGTGGGTCTACTTCATGAAACATAAAAATGAGATCTTTTCATTATTTCAACGGTTTCATAAAATAGTGGCTACTCAGTTTAATGTCACTATCAAAGTTTTGCGGAGTGATAATGGTCGACAGTATGTTGACTCTACCTTTGAGTGTTATCTTAGTGATCACGACATTATACATCAAACATCTTGTGTCTCTACCCCGACTCAGAATGAGATCGCCGAGCACAAGAATTGTCATCTCTTGGAGGTCGCTCGGTGTCTCCTTCTGCAGATGCACCTCCCTAAGTATTTTTGGGGTGATGTGGTTTTTACTGCGGCATACCTTATTAATCGGTTGCTGACTCGTGTCCCTGGCCACAAATCACCTCTTCAGACCCTTTTTGTCTCTCCCTCAACTCTTCTACCTCTGATCACTAGATGTGTGTTTGTCCATGCCCATCTCACCTCCAAACTTGATCCTTGTGCCCTAAAGTGTATCTTTATTGAGTATTTTCCAACCCAGAAAAGATACAAATGCTTCCATCAAGCTTCCAAAAAGATCTTCGTTACTATGGATGTCACCTTTCGGGAGTCTGAGGCCTACTATGAGTCCTCTTCGCAGGGGGAGTCCTCATTTCAGGGGGAGTTTCACCCAATGGAAGTGAGTTCTCTTCCCCTTCCTATTCCTCCTCCTGTGACTATTCCCACTTCTACCTCTCCTCCTATGACAGCTCCTCCTTTATATGTGTATACTCGGCAGAAAAGGGGTCCAGGTACATCAACATCTCTCAGGCTCCCCGCGCCAACATCAGATCTTTCTTTGGGCTCTCAAGGTATCTCTACCCAACATCTGATATCCCACTATGTCCTACAACTCCTTATCTCCTTCACATAAGCTCTTTGTTGTCTCTCTCCCCTCTATTTTTATCCCCTCAAGTTGGCAGGATGTTATTGCTCACCCAAAGTGGCAGGATGCTATGCGTGAGGAGATGTTGGCCCTGAAAAAGAATTGCACTTGAGACTTGGTTCCTTTGCCAGTTGGCAAGACTGTGGTTGGATGTCAATGGGTATTATCCGTCAAGCAGAACTTTGAAGGTGTTGTAGAGCGGTACAAGGCTCGGTTGGTGGCTAGGGGCTACACCCAGACCATGGGGATTGACTACCAAGACACATTTGCGTATCTTCATGGGGACCTGAAAGAAGTATATATGTCGTTACTGCATGGTCTTGCCCTGGCAGGATCTGGGGGAAAGGTATGCAGGCTGAAGAAAGCCTTATATAGCCTAAAAAGATCTCTCCGGACCTGGTTTGAGAGATTTCATAAATCTATGGTTGCATTTGGATATTCCCAAAGCAATGCTGATGACACTTTATTTGTAAGGCGCAAGTATGAGAGGTTTACTATCCTTATTGTATATGTGGATGATATTATTATCACGGGTGATGATACTGAAGAAATCCAGTCTCTGAAACAGAGATTGGCAAAAGAGTTTGAAGTAAAAGACCTAGGAAGTCTCAGGTACTTCCTTGGAATTGAGGTCGCTCAATCGAAGCATGGTATATTAATATCCCAGAGGAAGTATATCCTTAACTTTCTTCAGTCATGTGGGTTGAGTGGGTGCAGACCTGCTGAAACCCCAATTGAAGTCAACCACAAATTGGGTAGAGATGATGGAGAAGCGGTTACTGATGTTGTTGGATTTCAAAGATTGGTTGGTCGCCTTATTTATTTATCGCACACTCGTCCGGATATTTCATATGTTGTGGGTGGCATTAATCAGTTCATGCATTCACCCAGAGCACGTCATTTAGAAGCGGCCTACCGTATCCTTCGGTATCTCAAGTCCTCTCCTGGAAGGGATATCTTGTTCTCTCCTGACAAAGAAATGACAGTTGAAGTCTATACAGATGCTGATTGGGCAGGTTCTGTTGATGACAGAAGGTCCACTTCTGGTTATTGCTCTTTTACTAGTGGTAACTTGGTAGCATGGAGGAGTAAAAAAACATGTGGTTGCCAAGTCAAGCGCAAAGACAGAATTTAGAGCTTTGGCTCATGGGATCTACGAAGGAATGTGGATTAAATCCTTGTTGAATGATCTTGGCATGGGGAATAATGACACCATAAGACTACTGCGATAGCAAAGCCGCCATTAGCCTAGCTCACAATCCAGTCCAACATGATCGCACAAAGCACGTTGAGGTCGATTGCCACTTCATCAAAGAAAATATAGAAAGAGGAGTTGTGAGCACACCATTTGTTCCTTCAGATCAGCAGCTTGCGGATGTTCTCACCAAGGGTTTAAGTTAGGCTGTGTTCGAAAAAATTATGTGCAAGTTGGCATGCAAAAACATCACACGCCCAACTTGAGGGGGAGTGCTAGATTTACTAATATCCTTTAATTTTGTGTTTATACCTTTATTATATTCCTCTCATATATAGGAGGGGAACCCCTCTTTATGAATGAAGATATCATTTTTTCCTCCGCAACATATATATATATATCTTTAGTTTAGAGAATTAATTTAGAGTTGTAGAATTAATTTTAGTCATCCAACATGTGTCAAGCTTTTGATCTCAGCCTTCCAATAGAGAGAAAGAAAGAGAGAACAGGGAGGGGAAGAGAATCTTTATAGCCCTCTTATCTTGATCTCAGCTTTCGATTCATATTTTTATACGGTCATTTTAAGTACTCATATGTATAAGTTTTGAATAAAGTGTCGCTATGCGGGCGCAGCTCACTCGAATGCAGGCCAAGCCCGCTGAAAGTCAGCGAGCACAGGCAAAGTTCGTGCGCAGCTGCTCATATGTGTACGCGTGTCTATATATATATACACGGGGGTTGTCCAGTGCGAAGAACCCTCAATGCGAAGGTGAGAGCAGCTCATCCGGTTCGTTCAACAGGGACAAATTCAGCGGCGGCAGCGAGTTCCAGCAGCGGCGGTTTCTGTGGCAACTCGCGCAACAACGAAGGCTTTGGCGGCGACTCTCTGGTTCTTCCCGACCTCACTAATGTCTGCGATAGCGACTTCCAGTGCGGCGGCCGACGACAAAAAACTGTGCGAAGAGGGTGCAAAGAGAGAGGTTGTTAGCGGCTTCGGGCTTGCCGGCCACCAAGAGTTCGTCGGCGTAAATGCCGACGAACCTCGGGCAGGCGGTGGTGGGCGAGACAAAAGTCGCCGACAGCCGCTCACTTCACACCCTCTTCGCACAATTTGTCTTCACATATGAATGTAATCAAATATATATATATATATACACACACACACATAGAGTAATTAGAATTAATTATTTTGTTGAATCACAGATAAATTATTTTATTATTATTTTTTTAAATGATTGAAAGTGGTTAAAACGATTATACATCCATTCATGGAGTATTTGGGCATGGAGAAAGAAATGAAGGAAAAAATATATTATACTTTGTCATAACACGTTAGCTAATTGTGACAATACCATTTTCATGAAAAAGGAATAACATATAATTACGTTTAAAAGTGGATCAAGAAAGTCAAAAATTGATTGTTTTATGACTCGCAAAATGGATAAAATGATGTTACATGCCTACTTTTGTTGGGTTGTCGGAGAGCGGAGGGTGGAGGATATAAGGGGTTGTTAGCCCTAGAAATCGCAGAGGAGGTGAGAGAGAAGTTGAAACCCTAGAAGGGACGAGGTGAGAAGGAGAAGAACTTGGGAAGAGAAGAGAACGTGCTTTCTTTCTTGCATGAAACTTACAAGATCCCCAAAGGCCCAATATAAAGGCGTCGATGGTATAACGGTAAATACACACATTCATCGAATAATAAAAACAACATGACTCGACATAATAATAATAACACTCGATAACTGACGATGGATCCGTAACATCCCATCCGTCCTTGACATCGAGCTTGTCCCTAAGCTCGAACTCCATGTGGATGGTCGGCTCCTTGGGCAGCTTGATCTCCCTCAGAACAATGTCTGATCGGGTGCAGCGGCAGCGGTGGTGTCGTCGAGCAGCGGCGGCGGTGAAAAGAAACGCGAAAAAGTAAGGGCTTCTGCAAGGTCGGTGGAGCGGTGGTGAACAACAGCAGCAGGGAGGGCGGAGCGACGACGGTCAGCAGTAGGAACGGGTCTGTTGGGGTCACCAGAGTACGGGCCGACAGAAGAGGCGGCATTGTGGCCAGTGGGAGCGGCAAGGCGGGGGCCGGCGGGGAAAAAGCCGGTAGAGGAGGCGGTGAGATGACAAAGGGGACGGTAATGTCAGGGCCGGCGGAGGAAGAGTCGGTAGAGGAGGAAGCGAGATGACCGGTGGCGGAGGAGTGAGTGATCGTAGAGGAGGTGACAATGGTGGAAGGATGATCGTCGTGGAGAGGTGGAACATCAACGGTTGGCGGCGGCGGAGGCGACGATGGCAGCAGCGATGACGTTGCTGACGGCGTTGACAGCTATGACGGCGGTGGTGCTGGTGGCGGCGGGGCAGACGAGGGAGGCATAGTGATGGAATAGGAGCCTGTGAAAGGTGGCGAGCCGAGGCACGTAGCTATGCGATCGGCTCGTGCTTCCATACGATCAAGTCGAGCGAGAATTTGGGCGAAGAGATGGCGGCGAAGAATGAAGCAGACATGATAATTAATTAAGCACTTAATTAATTTTTAGAGAAGAAAGAATTAAGCGAGAATGAGTAATTAGGGGGAATAAAAAGGAAAAGAGAAGAGTATCAGGAAAAGAGGCGTGCGGTCATGAGATTGGCAGGGGAAAATGGAATGTGGGAACCAGGAAAAAAAGGAAATAAAAGAAAACAAGAGAAGATTGGATGGGGAAAGGCAGGTGATGGGGCTGGAGGAAAGCTAAAAATAAAATAAAACAAAAGGATTGATTGGATGGAGGGGCTGCAGGAAAGATTGATGTGAGAGGAGAGATAAAAAAAAAAAAAAAATATGTGGGGAAAGATTGATCGGACGGAGATAATAATAAAAAGTGGTGGTGGGGCAATAAAAATAAAGAAGGAAAATTTAAAAAACAAGTGAGGTGGAGTTTGCATGCAGGAGGAAAATGGTAAAAGGCAGCGAAAAAAAGGTAGGGATTATGTGGTTGAAGGCGTGGGGCTCAAGGAGGCACAGGGCTTGTCAAGGGCGAGCGGCTCGCCGAAGGCGTCGACGAGTGGAAATGGGATGCAGTTGGGCCGTGGAAGAGCGAGGCTTGGCCGGCGAAGGGGAGGACGGTTGGTAGAGATGTGCGACTCTTGACGAGGGCAGCGGGAAACACGGCTGACCGTGGGGAACGACGACTGAAGGGGAAGAAAGAAGGGCTCTGGACAAGGGAAGCGGAGGATTAGCATGGGCGCTGTTGATGTGTGATGGTGGGGAGAGGTGCAGTGGCCGGAGGGGAGGAACGTGGTGGCGCCGGTTGCTGAAATGGCAGCACGGGGGTTGGCGCTGAATGCGACGTCGGTGGTGGGCTGCAGTGAGATTGCTGGAGGAGTTGGGTGGTGCAACGACAAGGGGAGTTTGCTGGCGCCGGAAAGAGGTGGTTGGATGCGCCAACAGAGCGTGCGGGGCTGGAGGGAGGCAGCGGTTGTTGGGTGCGGTGACGGCGGGAACGGTGACTGGAGGGGAGGAAAGGCCTCTGATACCAATATGTTACGTGCTTACTTTTGTTGGGTAGTCAAAGAGCGGAAGGTGCAAGATACAAGGGGTTGTTAGCCCTAGAAATGACGGAGGAGATGAGAGAGAGGTTGAAACCCTAAAAGGGAGGAGGTGAGAAGGAGAAGAACTTGGGAAGAGAAGAGAACTTGCTTTCTTTCTTGCATGAAACATACAAGATCCCCAAAGGCCCATATATAATGGCGTTGATGGCATAACGGTAAATACACACATTCATCGAATAATAAAAATATCAACATGAATCAACATAATAATAATAACAATAATAATAATAATAATAACGACACTCGAAAACTGAAGGCGGATCCGTAACAAATGATTCGTAAGGATCACAAAGTCATAACATGAGAAAGTATAACAACACAACATAGGTTAGTGTTGTTGGACATGCAAATTAAATACAAGGACAAAAGTGTTACCAAAATTTGATGCCCTCAAATAAGTTTTAAAAAAAACTTAGAGAATCAAAAAACTTTATGCCCTCAAATAAAAAATTTTGGTGGTAAAAAGAGGATGTGCAAGACAAAATGAGGGCAAAGAGGGTTAACTATAAACATTCAACGCTTGCAAGAATGATGAAAACATAACATGTATAAAGTCGCCAAAAAAAGCTAAACAAAACAAAAGGTCAAATTTATGAAAATTTTTATAAGTAACTAGATACCAAAGATGAGGAGTGTAACATACATAAAATTGCTTGTGCTAGAGAGAGAAAGACAAGAGATTTAAATTAAGATAATGCATAAAGGATGAAATAGATACAGTTTTGACAAATGATGTGACTATTAAAGAGTGATGAAAAAAATACTTTTATCAAATTTATAAAGAAACATAAGACGATGAACTGAACTTAAAAGAGTTAAGTAAATGATGTTCTAAAGAAGTATAGAATGTCTAAGTTGTTTATCGATCTTGAGAAAGCTTATGATGGGTTTCCAAGAAAGATCTTATAGAGAGTCTTAGAAAAGAAAGATGAAAGTATATCATAGATCAATATAATCAAAGATATGTATACAAATTCAGTGACAAGGGCGACGACATCTGGGAATTCTCCATCACTGTTGGCTTGCATCAAGGTTCAACTTTAAGCTCTTATCTCTTTACCCTTAACTTAGATAAGCTCACCGGATATATCCAACATGCAATACCTTAATGTTTATTGTTTGCGGATGATATTGTTTTGGTCGATGGTTCGAGTGGTGATATTTTATTTGATGCCACATTTCGTACATCTAACTGAGCCAAGATTTGACTTCTTTCTCGTCTCACTCTCATTTTGTGCGCTTTATATCGTTTACTGTCGCCAACGTTTCTTTTTGTGTAACTTATAAACATATATTATGTGTATCTATGTTTATTGTATAATTTATAAACATACATTATGTGTATATATGTTTTTGTGTAATTTATAAAAAAACATTTTGTACATAACTGCACGTATTTACAAAAAAAATTATATATATATGAATAACTTTATTTAAATAATAAAATCCAACATTGTAAAATATCCCTGATATATCTCCCGCAATCCGACATACAACATTTCAAACTCAAACCGACATGAACCTGACATTCGACATTTGCAACTTTGGTCATTAAGCATGTTAAACGGGGGAGGGGTAGACCAAAAAGACTTGGAATAAAATTATAAGGAAAGACATGATGTACTTAGGCAATGATAAAAAAGGATCCATATAGCCGACCCAATTATAGTGGGATAAGGACTTGAATATTGTTGTATTGAAATTAGGTAAACCGAATTAAAATTTGAAGTTCATACACACACACACACACATATTAACAAGCAATCGTGTGTGGGTTTCCTATTCGTTGACCCTACAAAAATTAGTTAAGTCAAACAAAAAGCTCAACAAAAATTGGAGGAATGATGACAAACTTTTTAAAATTAAATAAACACATAAAATTAAATTCACATATGAAAATTGGAAAAGTTGTAGTAAAAAAGGTAAAATTGGAAAGATGAGAATGTTTCATCAAAAGATGTTGTTCCCTTATTATGTGTGTAAATGTGTGTATATATACATGTGTGTGTGCGTGTGTGTGTCTATGAAACGATATATATAAGTGCATATATATATATCAGTGTGCATATAAGTGTGTGTGTGTGTGAGTATGTATATATATACACACACGAGTGACAGACACGGAGCTCCACCCCTATGACCAATCGTGACAATACCTTGACCTCAACATGTACAAAAATCCGCTCCTATCAATTAATTAATACAACTTAAAATAAACACACTATAAATTAATAAATGCAAAATTTTGTTATAAAACACTTCTCAATTTTTATTACAAAATTATCATCTTAATGCATATATTAGCATGCATGTTAAATCAACTTTAATAAAATTGATGAGTCTAATAGTAGCTCCTCAAAAATACCGCTGACATGCCTAATGATAGTATTTCTCGAAAAGACCACTAACATGTCTAATAATAGCGCACAATAGTAGGTCTATGAGATCTACTAAAAACTTTTTCTATTTTATGAATTTCCACCATTATTTTTAATTTGGAGGATATGATGTAATTACAAAATCGGGCTTTGTATTTTATTTTTTTGAAATATATTATATTATATGTTAAGTCATTAGAGTAAAAGAATAAGGCTATATGAGGCACTTTCGAATGTTGCACCAAAGCCAACTTTTTCCTTATAATATAGTAAAATTGTATATATATATATATAAGTACATATATATATATAAATAAATATATATATGCGTATGTGTGCACGCGTGCATATATTTTAAATCGAACGCTAGTAAGTGTGCATATATATAGGGGCATTTACCGGGACCTCCCCTCTAACTTTGAAAAATTACTGACTGCACCCCTCTTATTATTGAAATTACAAAAAATTTCCATCAATGTTACAAAACATAACATTTACCTCCCCTGAAATACACATTTCATAACATCCACACACAAAAATAGCCCCCTCGGAGTACATTTCCAAGGGGGTATTTTGTGCACCGATGTTACGAAATGTAAACTTCAGGGGAGGTAAATGTTATGTTTTGTAACATTGAGGGGAGATTTTTGTAATTTCCATAATAAGAGGGATTCAAGCTGTAATTATGCTATTTTCGACGGGAAGTTTTGGTAATTATTCCTATATATAAGTATATGTAAGTGTATATGTGAGTGTGCGCACGCGCATATATTTTAAATCGAACACTAGTAAATTCAAAACTTATCATTTTTTATTTAACATATAAATCAATATTTTAATATTATGTGTAATTCCATTGTCCAAATTTAAATGTGTCCCAATATGGTCTTACAACCAAACAATGAAATTAGTCGATTCCAATTCCGATAACTGAATTCTGTTAGCTAGCCGCACAACAGAGATGAAATTCAACCCATTCCAATTGAGCAGAATTGAAATTCATCCCAATTTCAATTCCGACAATCTGAACAGACCATAGTCCATCACTTAACGGACCTCCTTAACTTTTCATCCATAGAAAATTCACCTGAAAAGATATGTGGTAGAAGCAATTGGAGAAGGTAGGGGAGAAGACTAAGCTCTCGTCGTACCGCCGCGGAAGCCGCGGGTGGCTTGGTTGACATCCGGTTCCGCTGCCTGTTGTAACGCTCTTCCTGTATCCGAGCGATGCTAATGGCATGGCTCAGACTGCGCGGTAAGTATGCATGGACCTCGTCCCGCAAGTGGTCCTTAGACCCTGAGATGAAACAACTCAGCAAAGTCTGCTCTCCCCACGCGACGCGGTTTGCCAATCTCTCGAACTCCGTCCGATACTCTGTGACGTACCCTCGCTGACGCAGTTTTTGAAGGGTAGCCTCCACGTCCTCGTACTCCAGCGGCCCAAAACGAGCCGAAAAAGCCTCTACGAACTCCGGCCACGGTGCAAAGTTGCGTCCCCGCAAAAACCATTGCGTCCATTGATATGCGTCTTCCTCCAGATGGAAGGCCGCCAGTTGTACCCACTGAGCCTCGGGGATCTCCTGATATTTGAAAAATAGCTCCGTCTTCTGGATCCACTCCAGAGCGTCCCCTCCCCTGAACTTGGGGAAATTCATCCGTGTCCGTTTGGGTTGCATGTACGGTCTCTGATAAGGCCCTCCCAAACCTCCACCGTCTTGTCCCATTACTCCGGGTTGCCCAAAGTCTCCTTGAATTCCTCCCTGGTTCCACCCCGGATTTCTTCCCGGTCCCATATCGGCCGGACCGTATCCTCCGTTAGGTGCATTTGCTGGTTGGGGAGGGAAAATCCCCGTGGCACCTCCGAGAGGAACCGCATTTGCCCCGGTCGGCCGAAACAGTCTGAATCCTTGGTGTTGTGGTCTCCAGGGCTGTCCCGAAGGCTTCCCGCACCCGCCTCCTTGTCGCAGCAACCCCCCGTGAGTCGGTAGGGGTTGTTCGCACCCCCACAATGAAGCCGATCCACCGCCGGCCCCCCAGGGGCCTCCAGTGCTTTCCGCCGCCCGACCAGGGGGAACGAAACCCCCGCCGAACCCTCCGCTTCCCTCCGGAGGTCCGCCCGGAAACCCGCTGGCTCGGATTGGAGCCGTCGTCCCGCGAGCGGCATCGAGCGGAAACACCGCGCCGGATCCGTAGCCCGACGCTCCTGTCAGGCCGTTTCCGTGACTTTCGCCTCCTGTATTTCCTCCGTTAGGGAAGTTTGTCGCCTTCGTGTCGGATCCCGCGCCGTTCACTGCCTTCCCCATCAGATTTTGCAAGAGGAGGGATTTCAACTCCTCCATCTTCTCATCGAGGCGTTCTTCCAGATGTTGTTGCGAGTTCTTCATGCTTGCTTCGATTGCCGCTACGGAATCCGTCAACGCCACATAGTTCTCCTCGATGGCGGCCAAACGCGCTGTCTCCGCCTCCGTACGCGTCACCATGGTCGCAGGAAGGAGGCTCTGATACCAAATGTTATGCTACCGCTAGGGTTCTAAGCAAAAGAGGAACTAGGGAAGAAAAAGACGGCTAGGGTTTGAAGAGGAAGAAGAAAATACCTGAAATTCTTATTACATGCCTCCAAAGAGGGGGGAAAAGGGGGTATTTATGGAGCCCCCTTTTCCCTAGGGCCGGCCGGCCCCATTGAGGGCTGAACCGGTGTGGTTCAGCCCTCCCTCCTCTTATTGATTAGTTGCGGGATGAACCGGGTGGTTCAACCCGGTCTTTGTCCGACGCTCCTTTGGGTCTTCTGGTGTATTTGAATCCTCGGAACCGCAACTCGTCCGGGGCCATAACATTCCCCTCCCCATCAAGAGGCAGCTTGTCCTCAAGCTGGAAGTCGGGAAATAACTCCCGGAACTCCAAGAAGTCCACCCACATGTTGTGGGCGGCAGATAGATCCTTCCACTTGACCAGAATCTCCGAACGGTACTCCGTGCCATGTTTCTTCCATCTGGTCAGCAAGATATCCCTGGGCTGGGGCGCAGCTCCCCCGTCGTAGTAGCCTCGAATAGAGAGGGGAGCACTGTGGCTGTCGCCCCCAATTTCTTCTTCAGCAGTGATACATGGAAGGTGGGGTGGATGCGAGAGCCCTCAGGAAGGGCAAGCATGTAGGCGACCGGCCCCACCCGTCGAGTGATGCGAAACGGCCCATAGAACCGTGGGGCTAGCTTCTGATTGGAGCGGCGAGCAACTGAAAGCTGTCTGTAAGGCTGGAGTCGAAGGAAGACCTCGTCCCCAACCTGAAAGGTCCGTTCTGTCCGGTGCTTATCGGCCTGCAACTTCATCCGGTCCTGTGCAACCCGGAGATTGTCCCTCAAGAGAGCCAAGGTCTGATCTCGGTCACGTAAAGCTCGATCCACGGCTGGCAGGGCAGTACTGCCCGGTTCATACGACCGCAGAGTGGGTGGTGAGCGCCCGTAGACAACCTCGAACGGGGTGATCCGACTGGCTGTGTGATACGAAGTATTGTAGCAGTACTCCGCCCAGTGTAACCATCGAGTCCACGTGCGGGGGGGGGGGGGGGGGGGGGGGCTCATCCATGACAAAACAGCGAAGATACGTCTCGACCCCCCGGTTCAGCACCTCTGTCTGGCCATCTGTCTGCGGATGGTTTGCCGTGCTCATGCGTAACTTGGTGCCCTGCAACCTGAAAAGTTCCTGCCAGAATTTGCTGATGAAGGTCGGATCGCGGTTCGATATGATGGAGCTCGGAAGACCATGTAGGCGCACTACCTCCCGGACAAAGAGATCGGCAACGGTCTCCGCGGTGTAAGGATGGCTGAGAGCGAGGAAATGACCGTATTTGGACAGCTTGTCCACTATGACCAAGATCATGGACTTGCCCTGAGACCGGGGCAGGCCCTCAATAAAATCCATCGAGACCGTCTCACATATCTGCTGGGGATCTCCAAGGGTGTGAGTAATCCGGCTGGTGAGGACGTCTCATACTTCTGCCGTTGGCACATATCGCACTGCTGCACAAAACGATGTGCGTCCCTGCGTAACCCCCTCCAAAAGACATTGGCCCGAAGCCGTTGTAATGTGCGAAGCACCCCGGCATGGCCTCCGGCCAGAGACGAGTGGAATTCCTGTAACATGATCTCCTTCCAAGGGGACGAAGCGGGAATGACCACCCTCCCGTGGTAATACAAATGTCCGCCAACCAGCTGGTACCCTGGAGGTGTGGGTTGGCCCTGAGACAAGGCCTCCACAATAGGTTGGAGCTCGGGGTTGGTGGCTATCTCCCTCTGAATGTCATCCAAGGACTCGATCAACGACACCGAGAGGTGGAAGAGAGTGCTCTCCGGTAGGCGGGATAGGGCATCGGCTACCACATTCTCTTTGTCCTGCTTGTACACGATCTCATAGTCATACCCCAGCAATTTTGTCAACCACTTCTGCTGGAGAGGAGAGGCTAACCTCTGATCCAAGAAGTGCTTCAGGCTCTGATGATCGGTGCGAACTTTAAAATGGTGGCCTAGCAGATAAGGGCACCACAGAGTCACTGCGTGTAAAATTGCTAGCATCTCCTTCTCGTAAGTGGAAAGGCCCAAAGTCCGGGGTGTCAAAGCCTTGCTGAAGTAGGCCAACGACCGCCCCTCGTGCATCAAAACCGCCCCAATACCCACTCCTGAGGCGTCCGTCTCCACCACGAACTCCTTGGTGAAATCCGGTAGTGCGAGCACCGGCGTGGTCGTCATAGCCTCCTTGAGGGCGGCGAAGGCCCGCTCCGCTTCTTCATGCCAAGAAAAGGACTCCTTGTGGAGGAGCTGAGTAAGTGGCTGTGCCAGCTTACCATAGTCCTTCACGAATCTCCTATAGTATCCAGTGAGGCCCAGGAAGCCTCGAAGTGCTCGCACGTTGGCCGGTCGCGGCCACTCCACCATGCTTTCGATCTTCTTTGGGTCCGCCCTGACCCCTTGAGCCGAAACCAAATGCCCCAAATATTCCACCTCTGACTGTCCAAACGAGCACTTTGATAGTTTGGCATAGAACTGATGCTGCCGTAGAATGGTAAGAACTTGTGCCACGTGCTCAACATGCTCCTCCCACGACCGACTGTATATCAATATGTCATCGAAGAAGATGAGTACCGATCGCCGTAGGAGTGGCCGAAAGGTCTCATTCATCACGGCCTGGAAGGTCGATGGGGCATTGGAGAGCCCAAAGGGCATCACCAAGAACTCGTAATGCCCATCGTGTGTGCGAAACGCGGTCTTGTGGATGTCTTCCGTCTTCATCCGAATCTGGTGGTAGCCGGATCGGAGGTCTAGCTTAGTAAACAAACTCACTCCATGCAACTCGTCTAAGAGCTCCTCTATCATCGGTATCGAAAACTTATCCTTGATCGTTGAATCATTCAAGTTGCGATAATCCACGCAGAAACGCCAAGACCCATCTTTCTTTTTCACCAGGATGATGGGTGAGGAAAAGGCGTTGGTGCTCGGCCGTATGATGTCGGTTGCCAGCATTTCTTTCACACTCTTCTCGATCTCTGCCTTTTGAATGTACGGGTACCGGTAGGGTCGGACGTTTGGGGGAGCAGCCCCTTCCTTCATCTGTATGTCGTGATCCCTGAACCTGAGCGGAGGAAGGCCCCGGGGTTCTTGGAACACATCTCTGAACTGTGACAAAAGTACCTGTATCCTCTCTGGGATGTCCGGTGGGTCTTGGGCCACGGCCTCCACCCCGACTACCATGGCCATCGGTGATCCTTGCTCCTCCAACCGCTGCAAGCTCCTCACGGAAATCTCTTTCAAAGGTGAAGACCGAATGCCCTGCAGGCAATAATCCTTCCCTTGCTGTGTGAACTCCATCGTCAAACGAACCAAATCGGTGGTCAACCTCTGTAACTGCCGTAACCATTGGACCCCCAACACCATGTCCGAGCCCCGAATCGGGAGCAGGTACATATCTGTGTGGCACACAAAGCCCTGCACGCGGATCTCCACCCCCTTCAGCACCCCCTTGCACCTGAGCTTACTCCCATCTGCCACCATCACCTGGAAAGCTGCCTCTCTGTCAATTTCCTGTCCCACCTTCGAAGCGACTGCGGGGTTGATGAAATTGTGGGTACTCCCACTATCCACCAGAATGGTCACTCGCTCCTTGCCCACCCAGCCGGTGAAACGGAGCGTCACTGGGGCCGCACATCCCTCCATCGCCTGCAAGGAGACCCCGAACTCTGCCAAGTCACGATTTGCCAAATCCAGATCCCCCACATCGGCTGCTTCTACCTGTTCTTCCTCGTCATCCTCCTCATGCAACATGAACACCTGAACCTTCTGGCAAGTGTATCCCTTGGTGTACTTTTCATCACAGTTAAAGCACAGTCCCTTCTCTCTCCGGGACTGCATCTCTGGCCATGTCAACCTGGTTACTGTAGGCCGCACGGGTGGTGGCTGCTCTCGTCGTACCGCCGCGGAAGCCGCGGGTGGCTTGGTTGGCATCCGGTTCCGCTGCATGTTGTAACGCTCTTCCTGTATCCGAGCGATGCTAATGGCATGGCTCAGACTGCGCGGTAAGTATGCATGGACCTCGTCCCGCAAGTGGTCCTTCAACCCTGAGATGAAACAACTCAGCAAAGTCTGCTCTCCCCACGCGACACGGTTTGCCAATCTCTCGAACTCCGTCCGATACTCCGTGACGGACCCTCGCTGACGCAGTTTTTGAAGGGTAGCCTCCACGTCCTCGTACTCCAGCGGCCCAAAACGAGCCGAAAAAGCCTCTACGAACTCCGACCACGGTGCAAAGTTGCGTCCCCGCAAAAACCATTGCGTCCATTGATATGCGTCTTCCTCCAGATGGAAGGCCGCCAGTTGTACCCACTGAGCCTCGGGGATCTCCTGATATTTGAAAAATAGCTCCGTCTTCTGGATCCACTCCAGAGCGTCCCCTCCCCTGAACTTGGGGAAATTCATCCGTGTCCGTTTGGGTTGCATGTACGGTCTCTGATAAGGCCCTCCCAAACCTCCACCATCTTGTCCCATTACTCCGGGTTGCCCAAAGTCTCCTTGAATTCCTCCCTGGTTCCACCCCGGATTTCTTCCCGGTCCCATATTGGACGGACCGTATCCTCCGTTAGGTGCATTTGCTGGTTGGGGAGGGAAAATCCCCGTGGCACCTCCGAGAGGAACCGCATTTTCCCCGGTCGGCCGAAACAGTCTGAATCCTTGGTGTTGTGGTCTTCAGGGCGGTCCCGAAGGCAGCCAGCACCCGCCTCCTTGTCGCAGCAACCCCCCGTGAGTCGGTAGGGGCTGTTCGCACCCCCACAATGAAGCCGATCCACCGCCGGCCCCCCATGGTCCTCCAGTGCTTTCCGCCGCCCGACCAGGGGAAACGAAACCCCCGCTGAACCCTCAGCTGCCCTCCGGAGGTCCGCCCGGAAACCCGCTGGCTCGGATTGGAGCCGTCGTCCCGCGAGCGGCATCGAGCGGAAACACCGCGCCGGATCCCGAGCCCGACGCTCCTGTCGGGCCGTTTCCGTGACTTTCGCCTCCCGTATTTCCTCCGTTAGGGAAGTTTGTCGCCTCTGTGTCGGATCCCGCGCCGTTCACCGCCTTCCCCTTCAGATTTTGCAAGAGGAGGGATTTTAACTCCTCCATCTTCTCATCGAGGCGTTCTTCTAGATGTTGTTGCGAGTTCTTCATGCTTGCTTCGATTGCCGCTACGGAATCCGTCAACGCCACATAGTTCTCCTCGATGGCGGCCAAACGCGCCGTCTCCGCCTCCGTACGCGTCACCATGGTCGCAGGAAGGAGGCTCTGATACCAAATGTTATGCTACCGCTAGGGTTCTAAGCAAAAGAGGAACTAGGGAAGAAAAAGACGGCTAGGGTTTGAAGAGGAAGAAGAAAATACCTGAAATTCTTATTGCATGCCTCCAAAGAGGGGGAAAAAGGGGTATTTATGGAGCCCCCTTTTCCCTAGGGCCGGCCGGCCCCATTGAGGGCTGAACCGGTGTGGTTCAGCCCTCCCTCCTCTTATTGATTAGTTGCGGGCTGAACCGGGTGGTTCAGCCCGGTCTTTGTCTGGCGCTCCTTTGGGTCTTCTGGTGTATTTGAATCCTCGGAACCGCAACTCGTCCGGGGCCATAACATGAACTTACTTTATGCCATTTTCTGTAGCACACAATTATTATTTATATACCTTATTTGAATTATTTGCAATCAAATGTGGTTATTTGCATAAAATTTTAATGAAATGATCAATTTCGGATTACATTGCAAGTTGATTCATATAAAAGCGTCAGGTGACTATTTAGTTAATAGATTTGTTGCATTCCCTTTTGCATTATCATATAGCAAGTCATTTATCACCTTATAACATTATTCTGCACTATATACTAAAATTAGGGCGTGTTTGACTTGGCAGATTGAACGCGACTCAGATTCAGGAACAGTGTGGTTGCGGTTGCTGCCCATTTAGAAGGGGCGTGAACGCTTTCTGTGCACATAGCAAATCCTCGGATTTACCATGCATCGTAGTGAAGGGGCTACGATAGCAGTGGTGGTGGGGGGGGGGGGGGGGGGAGGATTCCATGCTAAACATGGCCTTGATTTGAAGACAGTAAACAAATGGTTAATTAGGTAGAGAGATTTCTGTGAGTAGGGCAAGATTTGTCTTGTTATTTGAAGTCCTTTCAACTATCCAAAATGCCAACTACATGCAATAAATGCAAGGTAGAACAACTAGAGTAAGCATTTATGTCTGCATAAAGGAGCAAAAGTAAATTATGAACAGGAATAGGTAAATCAAAGATTACTTGATGCCCTGTCAACTGCATGCTCTTCTCAAGTCCTTCCTCATAAGGGTCACTATCTACATCCTTAATTGGATCGCTAATAACCTCAACTGGGAGATGCCGGGTAAACTTCTGAACTGAAAAGCTCTCCAATATAAGCGGTTCGTGATTTCGTACACGCCTTTCAATTTCTTCAAAATCTCTATGCTAAAGGGCAAAGAATTAGGAGATAAAGAAAGCACAAAGATAATTATTAATAAAATAAATCAAAATAAAACAAGGGTACCCGAAAATGGTGCTTTGAGAAAATTTTATTAATTGATGGTACAAATATAGCAAAATCATCTCCAATGGCATAAGCAAGGCAACAAAGGGCATCGGCAGCATCTCTTCGTAGCTCTTCATTGTTCCTAGAAAGACATGAAGAAAGAATATCAAACAAATTGTGTCTACCAATCACATTTTAGATAAATTCACAAGCGCATGCACCAATAGATTATGATGATGAAAAGATGGGTCCAGAAGTTCGACCAATTTATCAGTGTGAAAAAAGTAATGCACCACACAAAATGTTCCAACAAAAACAAATTATAACGCTCATTTCATGATCACTTAACCTTTTTATGCATGGCAGGAACTCCAGTCAATGATCAATTAACAGACCAGAACAACATATCTTTAAACAGCACGAAAGAGCATATACATTCGTATCAGTATAAGAATATCTTGTTTAAAAAAACAATATATATAGTTCATTCTTTTCATTTACGTTTATATATTTATGAGAAGTAATTCCTTCCAAAACATTGTTTGGACTATATATACATATAGCTTATTTATCATGACCTATGAAGCACCGACACTTCAAAATGCCCAGCGTGTCGGTGTCGAAGAGTCCGACACTCGTCCGACTCTCCGACACTCTCTGACACTCGAGTCGGAAATCCGACACGCTGGCGCACGCGGGACTCGTGTGTCCCGCTCAATCGGACACGCGTGTCCCTAAGTTAGCTACTCATAGTGAGGCGGGTGGCAATTAATCTTAGAAGTGTCTTTACCCCTTTCTAGCATTTCAAGTAGTGAAAGTGGATCTACTAGTGGCGTAGACATTCTCTAGAAAAGGAAGATTGAAAGTGGGGAAAAAAGTTTGCATGTGAATCCATTATTTTTGTTGATGATATATAATGATAATGTGTTAATGCTCTATCATTTTTTGATCATTTGTTAAGTTTTGCATTTGAATATTTGATGAGTAATATTTAAGCATGACATAATTTATTTAAATAATTGTTAATTGTTAATTTTTTTATTTTTTGTTAAATATTTTAAGATTTTCATAATTATAAAAAATGAATATTTAATAAGCGTGTCCCAACGTGTCGGAATATAGTATTTTTTGAGAATTGACGAGTCGTGTATCGTGTCGTGTCGTATCGCGTGTCCTGTGTCGGTGTCGATGCAACATAGATCATGACCCACTCTCAGGGGCGGACCCACATAAGGCCTAGTGTGGGCGGCCAGCCACACTGAATTCTAAAAACACTTTCGAAAGCACAACGATTTACTATGGCAGATAAGTTATCTAATAATAAATATATTGTAATATTGACGTTAAAATGGTCTTCTTAGCTCAGTTGTTAGAGGGTGTTACTTTAGTTTGGTCGTGTTGGGTTCGATTCCTACTGTCAACAATATTTAAATTTTTTATTCCATAAATGTTGAGAAGAAAAATGAAATTGTATTATTATCCAAGAGGCAGCCCAAATATATATATATGCACACACTATATATACAAAAAAGTATCATCGGCCGTTGAGATTGCACGGTGTAACATAGTGGACCTTCAAATAAATCCTGACCGTCCGTTTTTTATTAGGTTTGAAAAAAAATTAAATGAAGGGTGACATTTTTGATCCCAGGAAGAAGAAGCCCACCCAACCAACCAAAGAAATGTGTTTGAGTTCAAAGACATTTACTATAATTATTTATTATAAAATATATAATTCATTATTGCGAGCACATATATATTATACATATAATAATAACTTTCTATATTATTCATTATATTTAATAATTATTCATTATATCTATTTTATGGTTTTTTAAATTAAGTAATTAATTCGTCTGTCGGTGCGGGCGAAGCCCGCCGTCACGAGCTGTGTATTGTCGTGCACGGCTCGTGACGGCGGGTTTCGCCCGCCCCCGACAGACGAATTAATTACTTAATTTAAAAAACCATTAAATATATATAATGAATAATTATTATATATAATGAATAATATAGAAAGTTATTATAATATATATAATATATATGTACTCGAAATAATGAATTATATCTCTACTAATATACGAAAACTACTCTTTGGTGAAACATTGTCCGATGTCCATATATTGCCCTTATAGTTGTATTCATAATTACACAATTATACTAAACTTTATATTAGTATATTATAAAGACAATATCCTTTTAGGTAATTACACAACTTTACAATATTAAAATACAAAAAATAAAAACACTAGATACCCTAAACCTATTGTCTATAGCTAGGAATGACAAGAGAAAAATTAATGTTTTAACGTTAAAATATAATTTGTTTTACAAAATAAAAATTGTATTCTTGATTTATATTTTTTTACGGTCATTTTGATTACCCATATGTATATGTTGCGGGTCGGGCGGAGCCCGCCGGGAGCGGACAAAACCCGTCGTCGTCGGTCGGGTACTGTCGCGCGAGGTCATAGGGGCGGGTACTGTCCACGACAAATATCGTCGCCCACGACAAATGTCGCCGCCCACGACAAATGTCGCACCACCGGCGAATGTCGCATCCCGACAAATGTCGCACCCCGCCGAATGTCGCACCCCGCCGACTGTCGCACCCCCGCCGAATGCCCCCAGGGCCGAAGGCCCGTGCCTGTCACTTGTATTTTATAATAAATAATTATACTACAATATATTATATATATAATAAATGTCCTTGAACTCAAACACAAATATTTTTGGTTAGTTGGGTGGGATTCTTCTTCTTTCTCTTGAGATTCTGGGATCAAAACCTGCCACCCTTCATTTAAATTTTTTTCAAACCTAATAAAAAACGGACGGTCATGATTGATTTGAAGGTCCACCATGTTACACCGTACAATCGCAACGGCCGATAATACTTTTATGTATATATAGTATATATATATATATATAAAGAAATACTTTGGGTCATACTATGTAACCCTGAGAACCACCCAATTAAATCCGACCATTGATTTCACCAGGACTTCAATCTCACAGTCCAATTTGAATTTTCCATACCATGGTCGGCTAATAAAAAAAACCCTCCAAAATATCACCCGCCTCCCGTAACTAAAAATTTTCATTTTTTTTATTTTGCATTGCAGCCCACCAGTCTGGTTAGCCCGGCGGTTGGTTAGACCGCACATGTGTTGGGATTCAAACAAAGCTACCCTCTCTTATCATTTAAACCACGAACAAACAGCAAATCTCCCGATGTGGGACAAAAAAACCAAAACATATCAAAAAACGTTGTGCCACATGGGGCCCATGGAAGTTGATTCCGAAAACATTGTGGTTCCGAACAGCGCAGTTCTAATGACGTGGATGGATACGGCTACTCTAAAAATTACGTTGTTTGTGCACGGGAAAGCCCGCAGCCGGGGCCCAGCCGGGGGAGGGGGAAAAGCCCGCAGCCGGGAGCGAGCGAAAAGCCCGCAGTCGCGGGCGGGCGAAAAACCTGCAATCGCGGGCGGGCGAAGCACGAAACCGCGGGCCCAGTACTGTCACGTGGGGGTCCCGTGCACTGTAACTCGTGTTTATATATATATATACACACACACACACAAGTGACAGTGCACAGCGGCCCCCGTGCCCCGCACGACAGTACCCAAGAGCTACTAGCGGGCTCTGGGTGCCACCGGTGGGCTCCGCCTGCCCTCGGCAGGCTACGTCTGAACCCGAGCACGCGCGACAGTACCCGGGTGAGCTGCGCCCGCCCCCGGCGGGGCGGGATATTTATGTTATATTTATTATAGTATTTATTTGTTTTTAATTATTTGATTATATAATTAAATAATTATACAATTTTGGAATAATTATTGTTATATTTATATTAATTTTAAAATTATATTATTAAATAATTATTTATGTTAATTTTTTTATTATTATATAATTTTAAAATTATTTAATTTATTATACATATTATTATTAATATTTTCTTTAAAAATTTAAAAAACCTTAAAAAATACCGTCTTCATGGTTTTTGTCGTCGCCGCCACGCCTGCCTGACCGGCACCCACCGACGGGCTCGCCAGACTCCGACGAACCCGTTGGTGGCAGTCTAACGGCGCCCCGGCAGGGGCCACCGCCCTGACTGTGAGCTACAAACCTGTAGCTCACGCTCAGGTCCACCGCCGGGATTGGCCCTGCTGGAGCGCCGCCTCCATTGCCGGCGGTGGCCCTGACCGTGAGCTACAAATCCGCCAAAGCACCGTCGGACTACCCCCGGCGGGTTCGCCGGAGACCGGGGAGCCCGTCGGTGGGCGTCAGTTAGGCAGCCGGCGGCGGCCTAAACCGTGAAGACGATAATTTTTTTTAAAAGGGATCGGTGGAGGATCAAATGGAGGAAAGCATGTTTTCCTGGATGCACTAATAGCAGACCAATCTTCTCTCAAATCTAGCGGATGAAATTTTCCTATGAAATATCGGACGGCCAGAATTGATTCGTTGATAGGGTTACAATATAACTCTATTTCTTTATATATAGTAATATATATATATATATATATATGGGAATACAACAAAAAACCACAAACTCTAATATTACATATTAAACTATTTTCTCAAACACTCCCCCTCAAGTTGGGGGTGTAATGTCTGTCATGCCCAACTTGCGCAATATTCTGTCAAATGAGCTCAGACTCAGCCTCTTGGTAAGCACATCTGCAAACTGCTGGTTTGATGGAACAAAAGGGGTACTCACAATCCCCCTAAATATGTTTTCCTTAATGAAGTATCTGTCGATTTCCACGTGTTTGGTACGATCGTGTTGGATCAGATCGTGGGCAATGCTGATAACAGCTTTATTATCATAATAGATCCGGATTGAATCAGCACACTCTACACCAAGGTGGTATAATCGACTGAATCTGCAACCCTTCACATATCCCATGTGTCATAGCATGGAACTCGGGCTCAGTGCTGGATTTGGCTACAACGTGTTGTTTCTTTCACCTCCAGGTCACAAAATTGCCCCCAACAAAAGAACAATACCATGATGTCGACCTCCGGTAGTCAACTGAACCTGCCCAGTCCGCATCAGTGTAGACTTCTATTGTCAATGCCTCGTTGGGCGAGAACAGTATTCTCTTGGCAGGAAAGGATTTGAGATACCTCAGGACTCTGTATGCAGCATAAAGGTGATGTGATCTAGGAGAATGCATGTATTGACTAAGGACCTCCACAACATAAGATATGTTTGAATGAGTATGAGAGAGATAGACAAGCTTCCCCACCAGTCGTTGAAAACTCGGTATGTCATCAACAACTTCTCCACCATCCCTTCCAAGCTTGTGATTGACCTCATTTGGGGTGTCTGTTGTCCTGTAATTGAGCATTCTAGTTGTCTCAAGCAAATCCAGAACATATTTCCTTTGAGATATAAAAATCTCATGTTTGGATCTGATCACCTCTATACTAAGAAAATACTTGAGTGCTTCAAGATCCTTCACTTCAAATTCTTTAGCCAACCTAGATTTTAAGAGTTTAACCTCTTATATATCATCACTGGTTATCACTATAACAACCACAAAGACAGTAAGAGCAGCCACTTTATCCTCCTTGTGTTTCACAAACAAGGTGTGATCACCATTGCTCTGTTTGAAATCTCCTAAAACAAGCGCGTGGAGACTGCTTCAAGCCATACAAGACTTTCTTCAACCTGCAAACTTTCTATACTGACCCTTTTTGAAGAACACCAGGAGCCAGGGACATGTAGGCATACTCCTCAAGATCATCGTGGATAAATGTGTTCTTCACATCCAACTGAATGAGAGACCTCATCCTTTACACACAACACATGAAAGCAAAATCCTGATTGAATTTATTTTACAACCAAAACCAATGTCTCTTGATAGTAGATGCAGTTGTTTGTGTATATTCTCTGTCCACCAACCTGGCTTTGTACCGTTAAACAAGGCCTAGGGAGTTTTGCTTCACAGAGAAGACCCACTTGCATCCCACAACTGTTTTCCTTTGAAGGACATGAACAAGATCCCAAGTATGATTCTTGTTAAAGACACCCATTTCCTCCAACATGGTTGTCTTCCTCTCACTATGTTCAAGGGCTTCCTGCTAAGAACGAGGAATAGATATGGAAGTTAAGAAGGTGACAAATGCTCTATATGACAGAGACAAAGAGTCACAAGTCACAAAGTGAGAAAGCTGATGTTAGGGTAGAAGCAGAATTACCTTTATTGGTACCTGACGATAGATCGGATGTTGGCCCAAGTTGAGTAACAAGAGCTCGTTCGTTTGTGCCCCTCCTACGTCGCATGTAAACCTGCAATAGAGGAGGTATCACCGGGTCCCCATAAGTAAGTAGGGGAACCAGACCACTGGGGACAGGAGTAGGCAACATAGATGGTGGTGAAATAGGCAAAGGAACAGAATGAGGGGAACTCATTTTCGTAGTAATCGTCTCCCCCTGAAGATAGGTCCCATAATAGGCATCTGATTCCCGGAAGGTGACGTTCATAGTGACAAATATTTGTTTGGTAATAGGATGGAAGCACTTATAGCCTTTCTGGGTAGAAGAGTAGCCAAACACACATTTCAGAGCGCGGAGGTCAACTTTGGTCTTAGGATGGGCGTGGACAAAACATACACATCCAAAGACACGAGGAGAGAGGGAAGTGGGACGAACCCCCAGCATGGTCAGAGGAGTATGGAATCCAAGGACACATGTAGGAAGATGATTGATGAGGTAGGTAGCAGTGATAACTACATCACGCCAATAATATTTAGGGAGATGCATCTGGAGGAGACATCTAGCCACCTCAGGGAGGTGTCGATTCTTGCGCTCAGCCGCCCCATTTTGAGTAAGGGTATAAACACGATAGATTTGATATATGATGTCAAGATCACTCAAATATTTCTCAAAGCGGGAGTCAATATATTCACAGTCATTGTCACTGCGGAAGATTTTAATGGTAGCACCAAATTGAGTAGTGACCATCTTATGAAAGCATTGAAAAAGAGAAAACACATGGCGCTTTTATATTTCATTAATAAACGCAGGTATAACGTGAGTAACAATCAATAAAGCAAATAAAGCAAGAGTAACCAGAAATAAAAGCAATAGGATTGGGGCCCCAAACTTCAGTATGAATAAGAGCAAAAAGAATTGAGTTACGTGGAGACATAAGAGGAAGATAACAACGACGATGTTTAGCAAGTTCGCATACATCATAATGAAAAACATTAAACAAATTGGAAGAAATAGCAGCAAACAACAGGTTCATAATAGCAACAGGAAGATGTCCTAGCCGACAATGCCAGGAATCCAACTTAGAGGGGAGAGCAGCATGAAAAACTTTTGAAGGAGTGAGGATGGATGAAGGGGAGGCAGAGGGATCAAACACAGAGCCCATTGCACAATCTATCAGAGTCAATCACCGTCCTCGTCTTCAGATCCTGAAAAACACAAGAGATGGGAAAAAAGTCACTGAGCAATTCATAAAGTTAGTCAGATGACTAATAGACAGAAGATTGCGAGTGAAGGCAGGAACATGAAAAATAGAGGAGAGGGTGAGGGAGCATGGAAAGGATCATTTCCCAACAATGGAAGATAGCAATCCATCAACAATGCTCACATTATCTCTGCCAGACAGAGGGATGTAGGACACAAAAACTGTGGTTGATCCAGTCATGCGATCTATGGCTCCAGAATCAATGATCCACTGTAAGGATAGGTGGGAGGAAGCAGAATGAGCACCTGTCGGGCCCTCGTGGGCATATGAAGAGGAGAAACTTGACTGCTCAGGAGGAGGTCCATGCATGATCCGACGAAAAGCCAGAATTTCTTCAGTCGAAAGAACGGGGGTGGGGGCGTTGGAATCCAGAGAATGATGAGCAGAAGTGTCCTCTACAGCGCCGGACAAGTGAGCCGATCTGGACAAGGATGATCGGTGCTGAGAGAGACCAGCGCCTCGACCACCACGAGTTGCAAGGCCGCCTCGGGGAGAAGGAAAATCATGTAGCTTGAAGCATGTATCTCTAGTATGGCAGGCCTTCCCCCAATAATCACAAACAAGGTGATCTTTCTCCGCAGACTTCAATCGAGTGTCATGAGCAGGACGAACCCCGTGCTGAGAAAGAGTGATAAGAGCAAATCCCTCGGTGGCCGAGTCGGGAAGGATTGTCAGGCAACGGTCGAATTCCTGTTGGACAAGACTATACAACTTGGGCAAAGAAGAAGGAGGTGAGCGTCCAAGGATCTGAATACTGATCGAATCAAAATCCCGATGTAAGTCGGGAAGGAACTCGAAGATGTGATTGTGTTCTTCCCTTGCTCGCACCAACACTTCATCTTCTAGAGACACAAGGGCCAGAGAATTAAAGTGATCATAATCCTGATAGAGTTGGGTGAACTCCGAGTAGTAGGAGGAACAATCTGCGTCGAAGTTGGTAGATCTGAGCCGCATTTCCACGCATGAGTCGATGGTCTCTGCACGCTTCCAGATATCTGTTGCCGTATCCAATAATAGATAATTATGAGCGATGGGCCCCATCATATAATTAAGCAGCCAAGAAATCACCAGGGAGTTTTTAGACTCCCACCGAGGCCACTCAGGAGAAGAAACAGAAGAGGGAGCCTTCATCGTACCACTGACATAACAAAAGAACCAACAGTTTTTAGGGCAAGAATGATAGAGCGAGCCCAAGGAAAGTAGTTGGAACCATCCATTTTAAAAGTAGTGATCTGAGGAGAGTTATGTTCCAGATTGACACAACAAGGTCCAATGAAGGCCGGAGTAGGAGAAGCTGCTCCACCAGAAGACATATTTCTACATGAATCACTTCCAACCATAAAGAAACCCTAAATAGAAATTGAGGGCACAAATGGTATCACAACGGATGTCAAAGAAGAGGGGATGCCCTCATAGAAAGAGGGGAAGAACCCACATGCCCAATAGAGGGCAAGGAATGGCGAAAAAAAAGGAACTCCGGAAACAAGGAGATCAATACCCCATATGACCAGCGGCCCTAGAGCACGAGAGAAAGAGAAGTAGGAGCGGGCGCTGGAGAGAATGGAGGCAGGCGCGGGAGAGAGGGCGGAGGCGGAGGCGGACGCGGGAGAGCGGAGGCAGAGCGGGCGCGGGAGACCGGCGAATAGTGTGCAGAGGCGGCGAGAAAAGAGAACAAGGTGTGCGAACCTTAGGGGACTCTGCTACCATGTTGAGGAGAAAAACCACAAACTCAAATATTACAAAAAAATAAATTCCTCGTTAAAATTTTTTTATAAACAAGTTTTTTTGGTCAAGCTATTGTGTGATAATATCAAAAATATTTAAAATGAAAGATAGTATTCATGTGATAGAGACATATTTTGTGTGATAATAATGTACTATAAAAAATGTTATAATTATCGATTTATTTTTTGAATAATTTTATACTTCGCCCACACAGAATAAATTTTTTGCGTACGCAACTCTACTTTTTATGTAAATCCCTCTCAGTCGGTTAAATTCTAGTGAAGGATTAACAAGGAGAGAAAATTAACTTGAGAGCTGAGATTTCTTGAAAATAACTAGATAGCCAGTAAAATATCAGTGAAATGTTAAATCAACAAATAGAAAAAAAGACTAGAGACTTCTTTACCAAGAAGTTCAGATAGTGGCTTATTACCAATTCATCAACCTAAATCTAGGAAAATCTAACGGAGAGTAAAACTAGAGACTCGCGATGGCGGGCTACATATCAATAGTGATCGAAATCATAGAAGGATTGAGCGCGCTTACCAGTATTTTCTTCGCAGACTATATTTATTTATTTTGTATATCATGAACCTTTTTAATTTAACTCGCACATGTTGAGGCTAGTGAGAGGCATTTTGAATACTTGGTTTAATTGAGGGTTTAGCTCCATTTGTTGGTTGGATGAATGGAAGAGGGTAAGAGTTTAAACAAAAAAAATTCTCCTTTCTATATTTTTTCACCCCCCTCCTGATCAGGTGCCACTTGGCTGGGGCGGACAAAGACTGCAGCTCGCGGACGGCCGTTTCCCCCATCGATCGGTCTTCTCTCCAGCGCAAATCCCCTCCTTCATTACCGTCATAGGTTCTGAGACCGAAGAAAGGGAACTCCAACACCCTCCACAAGATCCCACTGTTAGTTTGGTGATGAGAGACGTGTTTAAGTCTTCTCATCAAGGAGGTCTGAGGATCGAATCCCAGCCTCAACAACCTGCCGCGCTTATACTGGGATTAGTGAAGGGTTGGGGTGTACGGGATGCAACCCTGTTAAGAATGGCAGGAAAGCTCGAGGATGGGCAGGATCGGATCCACCAGGACCGCTAGCTGTCGAGTAGCCTTTCGTTACGGTTAGAGGTGGACCCAACCACCCTAACCATAATAGAGTCTCTTGGCAAACGCAAAGCTATGGTTGAATGTCACCTAGTGGAGATTTCAAGGTATTCTGACAAAGATAAGAAAAGGATTTGGGAAAAGATAGAATCAAGACACATTCTTGGCCTGACCTAGGCTCTCAAAATTTTTATTTATCCAAGATAAATCATAATACATGATGGCTAGAGTATTTAAGCGCACCCGAGGGCATCACAATAATAAAAATGAAATCAAAACATGCAGGAATATTAATGCAGAAATAACAGATAATTGATGTTGCCTAAGCATTGAAGGTGTTCTTCGCCTAGAATAAATCTGTCGAGTAATCGTCTCGGCCTCTCTATCTCGCACGTCAACGCCGATGCTCATCCTCCATAACAACATTACATACTAGAAAATGTGTCCTGTTCGGAAGACAAAGCTTCTGAAACTGTAGGTAGAGTTATGGGCATAGGCCATGAAGTCATGCCCGTGGTGGAGGTAGGGGAAAACCCCCCTCAAATGTTGTAGTTATCATTTGTACATGAAGGACATCGTCAGTTAAGCCCTTTTAATATGGGTGTCTCCAAGTTTCTGAAGTCATGTAACGCTGATGGTGACATCAATTTAATGTAGTGGATGATCATTGAAGTCTTTTGTAACACGACATGTACTGGTTGGAGCTGAACATGGAATCAAAAACGTCTTGTGAGAGTGTTGTGTTTGTCCCCCATGATGATAGAGAAACAAAGAGATTGCTCAATCTGAAGGTGTATTTGAGCTGCCAGATCTTGGGAGAGGAAATTATGGGTTGTCAAGCTGTCTATCAAATCTGGAGGGAGTAACCCTGAAACTCCCATGTTAGTATGAGAGGATGAGACCGCGAGAAGCCGTCAATGGAGACATATGTCAGGTCGAACTGCTAGAACTTCCCAACTGGGTCAATGGTCAAGGCGGTGTCTTGAACCTTGATGGCCTCAAAGTCGACAACTGTGATCTCTGGCTCGTTGTCCCCAATCATTGCTTGCATCGAAAGCAGGGCCCCTTCCTGCGAAAATCATGGTATTCCTGAGAGATGATGGGTTGGCGAAGGCCAAAGTGATCGGTTATGGATTGTTGGTTTAGGAGGGGGATAGCGTTGGTGCAAGATTGTATTTGTATCAACGACATATGTGTGGGATGCAGGGGGGTCGTGGTAGGCCGGGTGGTGACTGGAAGGAGTGAAAGAGGTGGATGAAAACCAGACGCAACTGAGAGTGGTAATGTGAAGCCAATGCACCTAGTGAAGAGAAGACTTTTTCATACCAAGCGGGATAATAAGTACTTTTTGTCGCTTTGTTGAGTGATTTATGTCAAAAAAAATTCGGCTTTAATGATTCAACTCATCGGATCGAGGCCATTGAAGTGGGCATCTTGAGCACATAAGGAGTGTAGGCAGTGTCCTGGGCCATCATGGAAACATCGGCGGGAGAGCCGGAAGGTTGACCAAGGATGGATCGTCAGGCGAGGGAGGCAAGGGAAATGATATTCCGCACTAGCACTTCAGGCTTCAAAGCATTTTAAGACTGCGTGTATGGAGGCTAAGATACTTTCATGCTACTCAAGGGGGTTTTCAATGACATCCAAATAGGCTTCAGTCATGGAACAAGTGAGGGGCATCCACTGTGGGGAGAGCTCGAAGGCTTGCTGCCAAGATCGAGTAAAGGAGGTCATGAATGTGGGGCAGACGTGATGTCACAAAGATGCAGTGGGCAGCGTGGGAGCAAGCAATAGTTGATTGGTTAAATCATTGTGTTATGCACAGAGTCGACAACAAGTGGTTGCCTAGAAGACACACAAATGTAGCTGTGAGGATCGGTCAGAGGAGAGCGACAGAAGAAGAGTGGCTGCACAAGCCCGTCAATAGTTGTGACTAAGTTGCTAAAAGGTGTTCAGCATGCCAATCAGGTCCTAAATGCGTCGAATTACGCATCTGCTTGTAGATGGATGAGTAAACAAGCGAGCAGCAGATGCATCAACGTCGTCTTGGGGGCATGAGTGTGTTGCATCAAGCAAGATCTAGTTACATTCTTGAGCAGCACTATGATCCAATTTTTCTTTCATCCAAGATAAATCCTAAGCACAAGATGGCTGGAGTATTTAAACCCACCAGGGGGTATTACAATAATAAAAATTGAAATTAAAAAATGTAGGAATATTAATGTTGAAGTTAGCAATGCTTCCTAAGCATGTCGCTCGGAGGTGTTGTATATATATATCAAATCTACCAAGTACTCATCACTTCCTCTCTATCTTGGGCATCGACGTCGATGCTTGTCCTCCATAGCATTGAACATCGCATGCCTTCCAAATAAATCATTAACAAGAGCTTCATACTTTGGCAATCCCCAATCCTCCCATTCCAATCTCCAAATACAGCATAACTACCCTCAACCATTACTCCAACCACCCTCCTCTGCATAATCACCTAATAACTATCAAATAACTACCCACTGCCCCATAAATACAAAAATAACTACCTCCAACTATCTCATTACATACAACCACACACTCCTTTGATCCGAAAAATCGCCTAATTCCCCACTTTCCCATTAGTTCCAGAGATTATGAACCCTTCAATTCACGTATAACCACCCATATATCCCACAACAGTCTATCTTCCACTACTATTGAGACCCTTAAGGTTTCCCTACACCACAACTTCCTTACCTAGCAAGCCACCAGATACGACTTCTTTTGGAGAGGCAAACCCAGGCAGGCCCACGGCTGGTTTCGCTGTCCCAAATTTTGGCCGCTCAAATCCCAGGCTGGGTCGCACCAGGTCTGCAGCTCGTACAACCCAACCAACCCTCCGCACCCATTTAATTACACGGAAAGGTTGTTGAGATCGGGCTTTGAACCCTTGACCTCCTTAATGAGAACCTTCATGATCTCTCATCACCAACTGAGCTAAAAACCCAGGCGGGCCCGCGGCTGGTTCCGTTGTCCCAATTCCTGGCCCCTCCAATCCCAGGTTGGGTCGCACCAGGTCTGCAGCCCGTACACCTCAACTAGCTCTCCACAACCATCTCTCATCACCAACTGAGCTAAACATCCCTAAGAGTATGCGTAATTGGGTATTCATCTGATAGGTATCCATTGGATATTCAATGTTCAATATTTGAGTCCACATTATAAGCCTCCAGAGTATGTGAGTTTGTCTCAACACCACCTCTTAGTTTCAGCGGCTATCTCCATTAGATACTCATCATCAGCTTTAGTCACAATACCATCCTACAATTCAGTCACAAGCAAACCTACCAGTTCCTCTTTCGAAACCAAAGAGCATATATCCTTCTTGAGAGCATAATGGATATCGTGAGTCGCGAGATTTCATAGAAGCTAGACAAAGGCACATTGAGATACTTGAATGGAGCTCAAGGAGTCCATGGATTTCGCATAGAGTATGATCATAGTCATTCAACAAAGAAGACGCTCTCAAGCCAAGTGAGTTGATGGGGATCACAGATGGATGGGCGGGCCGACACATATCAGAGCTCGCGCGAGTCTACATACACAGGAGTGGAAATAGAATCGTCGCGAATACAATCCGAGCTCCTAGAAAGACGATGGAATATTTTTATGATTTTTATGGTAAAATCGTACCCTTTATATTTGTACGATCTAAACCATACATCATGACTACTTTGTCTACATATAGGATCCTAAGGGGTTTATTTCAGGCATCATAGAATTTGGATAGGTTTTTCAGGCTCTCACGGTCCTCCCACAGTGATGATTCAATTGACTCAAAGTGTTGAAGCCTAAACGTCCTTTCCCCCTCTCACTTGACTAGCCATTGACTCAAAGTGTTGAACACTAGACTCCCTTTCCCCCTCACTTGACTAGAAACTACCTTCCTCCACCTCCAAATAGCCAACCACTACCATCTAAGTGGTCCCCCATCCCCCATCCCCCCCTTCCACCACCACCCCAATCCACATAATTACCCCTCAACCACAACTCTCCACATAAATACCTAATAATTACCAAATAACTACACTACCTAATAAAATAAATAAATAACTACCTCGGTCTAGCCCCATTCTGAGTTATTAAAGTCTCAAGGCGCACCAAAGCGCAAAGGGCTCTTGGAGCCTACATGCATGTCTAATGAGGGCAAGGCGCAACCACATCCATTTTAACTAATCAGCATAAAACATCAATTTATCTTTATAATTAGATTCTTTGTCTATTTTACTCATTAATCATTCATCACTATCATTTAAATCCCTTAAAAAATAAAATTAATGTGGTTACTTGCATCTTATCTAAGTCTCAACGCTCGATTATGTTTCATAAACATTAAATCATACAAAAATTATTGAGTACTTGCATTGTTTTTTCTTTAACTTGAAAAAAAATACAATTGAAATCTCACTCAAGCGCACCTTTTATGCACAAAGATGTAAACCCATGAGCTTGGTGAGTCTTGAGCCTTAAGCGAACACGAGGCATGCCTTTAACAACATAGCCTACATTACATACAATCACCCACTCCTTTGATCTCGTACAAACCACCCAATTTCCCACTTCCCACGTCAATTATAGCCATTATGAACACTTCATTTCACATATAACTTCTTCTATCAAATGACACAACCTATCTTTAACTTCTGTTGAGACCCTACAACATTCCCTAGGCCACAATTTTTCCCTAGCGGGTCGCCGGTTCCTGTATCTCCAAAAACAAGCTCCAAGACACCATACCTTACCAAGGCAGAAATAATCCATCCAGACACTTAGTGCCTTTTCCAACCCCACTTCCAGCTTCCATTGATTGTCCGACCACTGGAAAACTCAACTAACCCTCCAATTCCCTACTCCCTACAAACCGAATATAGTACAACCTCTCCTATATTCCTCCATCATTTCCTAGTACAACCACTTCCATATTCCTCCTCATTTCCCCACCCCGACGTCCTAAATGTACGCCAGTTGTTGTAGAACTGTTTTATAGCATCCACATCATCAAATATTCACACCCTCTTTACCCTAGAGTCCTATTTTCATGTAAGTTTTTGAATGAAATTTTAAATTTCATTTGTTATTTATTTGGTTAAAAACATGCGCTTATAGAGGATGCATTGTATGTTTACCCTTAATTTGTTCTATTACTCTAAACTAACCCTGAACCATAAAGCTATGATCTCAAGTGTAATTGTTTGTGGATGACTTTACAGTTTGTGTTAATTGAAATAACTGTCGGACAAATTTGCATGTATATTGTATTATTCCGAGATCCCAACAACATTCCTTATCATCAATTCATTAGGGTTCCCTTAAAGAGCGTTCACACACACTTAGACCCTTCATGTGCCAATTTGGTATTAGATCTCCAAATTTGAGCCAAGTATAGAATACTAAGGAATAAATTCTATAGATCACTTATGGTATGCCATAGTAGTCATCTAGAAAAATGTGAATATGGTTGGAACGAGTATAATCAATGTTATCATAGTTACTGACGGCGCGCCACGACCGAAGCGCGTATATTCCCGCAGGATGCGGTGATCCGCTGCCCGGACGGGCAATCAGAGCCCGTGGTCGCGTCCGGATGGTCGATCCGAGTCAAGTTTATATATATAGTTTTTTTATTTGGTGATGCATTTTCCTCGAACGGTCCAAACAAGTGTGCACCGTCCGATAGAGGGTTTATTTGATTTCAGTTACTGTCCAGTTACATGTCGGGATATATAAATGTGGTCGGCGGCTGTTGGAGGGGCATCGTGAGTTTTGGGAAATTCCTGGAACCGTTGGTCTTGGATCGGTGTGACGCCGCTCCCCTCTCCTCCTTCCGGTGCGACGCCGGCAAGCCTCCTTCGTCTCCTTCCTCCCCCTCCGGTAAACCCTCTGTCTCCTCCGTCTCCTTCCTCTCCTCCCGTGAGTTTTTCCCCACCGAGCCCTAGCCGCCCTCCCGCTTCCTCCTGCTGCTACCGCAGAAATCCCGCACAGCCTCCTCTTCCTCCATCGTCCCTGAGCCCGCTCCCTCCTCTCCCGCAAACCAACGCCACGTCTTGCCCACTGTTATAACATCTTCCTTGCGCAAGCCCTCCATTCCTCTGCTGCTTCGCCATCCCTCCTCTCCTGTCAACATCCCCCTTAGCAAGTTCAGCATTCCCCTAGTCCTGAACCTAGCATTCAGCATTCCCCTATCCAGCCAGCCTACTCCCCCCTATCGTGCCTCCTCATACCCACAACCACTGAGTTTCACCAAGTCAAGCCAGCCCTAAGCCACACTCCCATCGCCTTCGCCGCTCAATACGACCGTGAATACCCTCCAACAACCGCTGCCGCCGCTTACATGTGTGACTTGTGGTAAATGTCACTTCTTTTCTTGTTGTATATGTTGGCAACTTGTATCGTGATGGATGCTGATTTTATTATGCTATTAGTCCACCCGTTGTACTATTTGCGGAGTTAATTCTGTGTTTGCTTAAAATATATTGCTCCTCGTTTGTTTGCAAATCAATATTTTGCTCTCCTTTTATTCAATTAATTATTTGTAACAGTCTGTGCACCTGCTGGTATCTTATAATAAATAATTACTTGTAAGCAATTTTGGCGGACCACTTGTGCACTTTCATTTCATATCATCGCATATAGGCCTGCATTTGGACATCCCGTTTGAGTCGACCTGCCACTGCATCAGATTGGTGTCAGAGGGCTAGGTTAGGGTCATTGCATGTTACGTAGTGGTAGGGATTATCGTCAGTCCATGTCAAGTCAAACTCTTCCCGACAATAGGACCGCTAGCTTCCAGATGGACATGACGCCTGCGGAATTCCAAAGACTTGTCCTTGATCGATTGGATCAAATGGGCGTCCAATTCGACACACTTAGAGGTGATGTCGCGAGGGTTATACGAGAGTAGACCAGTTGGAGTCACCTAGAGGTCGAGCGCCCCGTCCCATCGATGAGGAGCCCCATAGAGATACCACACCTCCACTTGAGCGTGATAGAGACATACCCCGTCGCGACCCTCCTCCCGCAAGAGGGAATTATCGTCGGGGCTACGAGTATCGTCGAGATTTAGGGAGGGATCATCGTCCCCCTGACGAACCCCACCCTCCCCCGCCTCGGCGTAAAGACCGAGCACGCTATGATTACGACTTTGATGATGAGTTTGGTGACTATCGTGAGCCACGTCATGGGATGAATCCAGATGAGGATGACATCACTCGACGGATCCGCATTGACGCCCCCACCTTTGACGGTCACCTGGACCCAAAGGCGTTTAGTGATTGGCTCATGGATATGGACCATTACTTTGAATGGTTTGAAATGAACGACGAGAGGCGAGTACGATTCGCCAAGCTGAAGTTGATCGGGCAAGCAAAATTATATTGGTCGAGTCTGGAGAGGTCTTTAAAGCGGGATGGCTATTATCCCATCACCCGATGGGATAAGATGAAGCAGCGTCTGCAGGACAAATATCTCCCGGCTTCATATCGCGATCAGCTCCTAGATCAGCTTTACGCTCTGCGCAGGGGACCCTCTCGATTGCCGATTATATGTCACGTTTTGATGAGCTCGTCGTTCGCAGCGACATTATGGAGGAGCTCATCGCCACTGCCTCGCGCTTCCGCGCGGGACTTCGATCAGATATCCGACGGGAACTCATTCCCCATAGGATGGAGTCAGTTGACCAAGTCTTTCAGCTCGCCTTAGAATACGAGCAATATTTACGTACCGCGGGCCCGAGGCAGGTTACCACCCGACCCGATGCTACTGCGGCTAGGAGGCCCCCTCCTACCACGACTACCACCCCTCGCGCTTCCACAGACGCGACGGGAAAGGCTATTGTTCCTGGAGGCCCCAAGCCAGGGGTGTCCAGTGTTATCGATGTTCCGGTAGAAGGCATTTTGCCGCTCAGTGCCCGACTAGGAATTTATTGATTGAGGAGTCCGGTGAGCCCAGCACTAAAGCTGAGGATGTCACCATCGAGGAGATTGTTGCGGTAGTTGAGGACGGATGGGAGAGCGATGCTGAGAGATCGCTTGAGTTAGGAGTCGTCCGTCGGGTCCTCCACACCCCACGTGTCGAGGAGGATTGACGTCACACCACTATTTTCTTTACGTATTTCCTGAGTGCAGAAGGTCCCTGCAAACTCGTCATCGATAGTGGGAGCTGCCTCAACATTATCGCAAAGAAAGGGTTAGAGAGGATACAGCTCACTGCCGAGCCCCACCCGCATCCCTATCGTGTCTTATGGGTGGATAAATCCACCATTCATGTCACACAGCGGTGCCTGGTCCCGATCCATTTAGCTACTACTGAGGACCGGGTTTGGTGCGATGTTATCCCTATGGACGTTGCCCACGTTCTTCTCGGGAGACCCTGGCTTTATGACCGAGATGCCACGTGTTACGGCCGATCCAACACGTGTATATTTTTCGACAAGGGTCGAAAGATTACTCTTACCCCGACTCAGCCCAGGGATCCCCCCAAGGGGAAGATTGACTCATCCGTTAGTGCGGGGTCTTCAAGGCCCCTACATATTATGAGACAGGGTGATTTCCTGAAAGAGAGTGAAGAGACTGGGATCGTGTACTTTGTGACGGCCACTTTATCCCCTGAGGCCCCTAGTGAGACTTCGATTACTGACCCGGATGTTCGGCAGTTACTGGATGATTTTGCCGATATTATGCCTGAGGAGCTCCCCGATGAGCTTCCCTCACTGAGGGACATCCAACATGCAATTGACCTGATCCCTGGGGCATCTTTGCCCAATCTTCCGCACTACCGTTTAAACCCCACTGAACATGCCAAATTAAAGCGGCAGGTTGAGGATCTTCTGCGGAAGAAGTTTATACGAGAGAGTTTGAGCCCCTGCGTCGTTCCAGCCCTTCTGACTCCGAAGAAGGACGGAAGCTGACGCGTGTGCATTGATAGTCGTGCGATAAACAAGATCACTGTGAAGTATCGTTTCCCGATTCCTCGCCTCGATGATCTCTTGGACTCGATGTTTGGTGCTCAGGTCTTCTCGAAGATCGATCTCTGTAGTGGGTACCACCAGATCAGAGTTAGAGAGGGGCACGAGTGGAAGACGGCCTTCAAAACGAAGGACGGCTTATATGAGTGGTTAGTTATGCCATTCGGGTTATCGAATGTGCCCAGTACGTTCATGAGGGTGATGACCCAGGTTCTGCGGCCCTATATGGGCAAGTTTTTAGTGGTATATTTTGATGATATCTTGATATATAGTCAGGGCCGCGTCGAGCACTTGCGCCATATTCGTTTGGTGTTCGAGCTCCTTCGGAGGGAACACTTTTACATCAACTTGAAAAAATGCTCGTTCCAATCCGCGTCCGTTCATTTCTTGGGATATGTTGTATCAGCTTCTGGGATTTCCGTTGACCCGGAAAAGGTTAGAGCGATTCGAGAGTGGCCCGTCCCCACGAACATTCATGAGGCCCGTAGTTTTCATGGACTCGCCACCTTCTATAGGAGGTTTGTCCGAGCCTTTAGTTCGGTCATGGCACCCATTACGAGCTGCGTTCGTAAGGGTGAGTTCGTTTGGACGAAGGCCGCCACTCGAGCTTTCGAAGAGATTAAGGAAAAGCTATCTACTGCCCCCGTTTTACGTTTACCCAATTTCACCAAGCCCTTTGAGGTAGCATGTGAGGCGTCGGGGGTGGGCATCGGCGCAGTGTTGAGTCAAGAGGGTCATCCGGTCGTATACTTCAGCGAGAAATTGAATGAGGCTCGCCAGAAATATTCGAATTACGACCGGGACTTCTATGCCATTGTGCAGGCTTTGCGATATTGGCGGCATTATCTCTTGCACAAGGAGTTTATCTTGTACTCGGACCACCAGGCACTTAGATACCTAGATTCTCAGAAAAAGTTGGGCCATCGACACGCCAAATGGGTGGAGTATATGCAAGAGTTTCACTACGTTCTCAGGCACCGAGCTGGTGTTGAGAACAAGCCGGCCGACGCCTTGAGTCGCCAAGTCAGCGTCCTCCACACCATGAGCACTTGCGTTGTTGGATTCGAGCAGTTGGTACATGCTTATCCTGATTGCCCTGATTTTAGTGCCACTCACGCCGCACTATCGAGGGACCCTCCCGAGCCTCGAGAGGGTTATTCGATTTCTGATGGGTACTTGTTTTGGGGCACGCGCCTCTGCATACCGCGAACCTCCCTCCGAGACTTTCTTATTTGGGAGCTTCACGCAGGGGGTGCTGCGGGACATTTCGGGCGAGATAAGACAATCGCGTTAGTAGAAGATCGCTTCTTCTGGCCCGGCCTGAAGAAAGACGTCACGAGAGTTGTGAAGCATTGTCGAGTCTGCCAAACTGCGAAAGGATCCCGTCAGTCCACGGGGTTATATCTCCTTTACCCGTTCCCGAGAGACCTTGGTTGGATATTAGCATGGACTTTATTCTCGGGCTCCCTCGCACTGAGGAAGCTAGACTCGATCTTCGTGGTAGTGGACCGTTTTTCCAAAATGGCCCATTTCATCCCCTGCAGAAAGACGGCGGACGCCTCCCACGTGGCGGCGCTATTCTTTCGAGACCGCGATGTACGCTTTATGAGTTACTTTTGGAAGACCTTATGGAAGAAGACGGGTACACTACTAAAGTTTTCCTCCGCCTACCACCCACAGACGGATGGGTAAACCGAGGTGGTGAACCGTAGTCTTGGGTCACTTCTTCGTTGTCTCGTTGGGGAAAGTCCAACCGCTTGGGATTCTTTTCTACCTATAGCCGAGTTTGCGTATAATAGCTCTGTTAATAGGACCACGGGTTTGAGTCCATTCCAAATCATATTAGGGTACGAGCCTAGGAAACCTATTGACCTAGTTGATATTCCCCTAGAGTCCCGACCTAGTGCGTCGGCAGAGTCTTTCATTCAGCATATACATACACTACACGAGTTGGTTCGTAAGAAAATTGCAATTAGTAATGATTATTATAAAAATCAAGCAGATCGGCACCGACGAGAACAAATCTTTGAGGCAGGAGAACAGGTATTAATTCGCATTCGATCTGAGAGGGTTCCACAGGGACCAGCAAAGAAATTAAGCGCACGCAGAATGGGCCCTTATACATTCGTGCGACGAATTGGTACAAACACATATGAAATAGACATCCCACGTGATATGGGCATTAGCCGAATATTCAACGTAGAGGATTTGACTCCTTACTACGAGGAGCATGTGTACGTGGATCCCCTCATCACACCTTTACCCGAGCCTTCATCTCTCTCAGCCCCATCACATGAGCCTTCTCCTCCTAGTACCACCACAAGTCCCTCTTCGTGGCCACCAGCAGCATCGCACCACAAAGATCGGGTTGCACCACCGACGGATCTACCGACATCGTTGTCAGATGGAGACACATCTTTGCCAGACGGAGATCCTTTGATATCACCTGCTTCTACAGACGATGTGCTACAGATCTTCGGTCACGACTTCTCCGCCACAGACGGGCGAGATACCCCGCGTTATCTTGTCCGTTGAAACGGTCGACCCCCACACGATGCTACATGGATTTCCTCTCTGGAGCTACAGCGACTCGCCCCACGACTGCTTAGCGAGTACACTCACCTACACTCATCGGAGTTGAGTGCCTTTAAGCCGGGGGGAGTTGACGGCGCGCCACGACCGACGCGTGTATATTCCCGCAGGAGGCGGTGATCCGCTGCGAGGACGGGCGATCAGAGCCCGTGGTCGCGTCCGGATGGTCGATCCGAGTCAAGTTTATATATATAATTTTTTTATTTGGTGATGTATTTTTCCTCGATCGGTCCGAACAAGTGCGCACCGTCCGATTGAGGGTTTATTTGATTTCAGTTACTGTGCAGTTACATGTCGGGATATATATATGTGGCCGGCGGTTGTTGGAGGGGCATCGTGAGTTTTAGAAAATTCCTGGAACCGTCGGTCTTGGATCGGTGTGACGCCGCTCCCCTCTCCTCCTTCCGGTGCGACGCCGGCAAGCCTCCTCCGTCTCCTTCCTCCCCCTCCGGTAAGCCCTCTGTCTCCTCCGTCTCCTTCCTCTCCTCCCGTGAGTTTTTCCCCACCGAGCCCTAGCCGCCCTCCCGCTTCCTCCTGCTGCTACAGCAGAAATCCCGCATAGCCTCCTCTTCCTCCATCGTCCCCGAGCCCGCTCTCGCCTCTCCCGCAAACCAACGCCACGTCTTGCCCACTGTTATAACATCTTCCTTGCGCAAGCCCTCCATTCCTCTACTGCTTCGCCATTCCTCCTCTCCTGTCAACATCCCCCATAGCAAGTTCAGCATTCCCCTAGTCTTGAACCTAGCATTCAGCATTCCCCTATCCAGCAAGCCTACTCCCCCCTATCGTGCCTCCTCATACCCACAACCACTGAGTTTCACCAAGTCAAGCCAGCCCTAAGCCACACTCCCATCGCCTTCGCCGCTCAATACGACCGTGAATACCCTCCAACAACCGTTGCCGCCGCTTACATGTGTGACTTGTGGTAAATGTCACTTATTTTCTTGTTGTATATGTTGGCAACTTGTATCGTGATGGATGCTGATTTTATTATGCTATTAGTCCACCCGTTGTACTATTTGCGGAGTTAATTTTGTGTTTGCTTAAAATATATTGCTCCTCGTTTGTTTGCAAATCAATATTTTGTTCTCCTTTTATTCAATTAATTATTTGTAACAGTCCGTGCACCCGCTGGTATCTTATAATAAATAATTACTTGTTAGCAATTTTGGCGGACCACTTGTGCACTTTCATTTCATATCATCGCATATAGGCCTGCATTTGGACATCCCGTTTGAGTCGACCTGCCACTGCATCAGTTACTCTTCTCTATTCGAGGAGCCGAAAACTATTTATGCTCAACCCTAAAGAGCTTATCAAGAGAGACTATCGAACTATTACAAGGGATATCGTTGTTATTCCTTACCTCTATTTGAATATCAAGAGCCTCCCATCGTTAACCTCATAAAGCTTCTCCTAAAAGGTCATGGGGAGTTAAGAGGTACATCAAACTTCAATAATGCTAGGTATGTGTATTAATCATTAAGGTAGTCCCATTAAAATTTAGAAGATATCTATGTTTAGCATCATGGAAATGAGAATGTAAAGATGAAATTATGACAAAACAAGGAAAAAAGGAATAATTATATTAATAAAATGTTGGATTTCTTTTATTCTTTTCTTTACATCAATAAGTAAATAGAAAATAGTTAAGTAGTTTACACGTGTACAATAAAAAATAGAAATTGTACTTAGAAAGATAATTAAAATCAGTGTTGGGGCATTAAATAGCTCATTTCCTCAAGATGAGTGAATGCCAATGATGATGATCTGTGTGTTCATTAGCATTTTCATCATTAAGAAAAAGTGGTAGGAGGATTTTACCCATCCAATACAAGCTTTAGATGATGCACAAGAGAAGATACATGTCCACTGACCTGAAACAAGAAAAAAGGATCATAAAAAGTCAAACTTGTGCTCCATCAAAAAGTATTATTTATTCAAAAGGAAAGAGTAAAAATGCCCGTAAAATGATAATAATGCTCTCAAAACTTACCTGAACTCGGGGTATTAGTTTAGTAAGGGTTTTAATAGCATGCCGCCTTATATCCACTGAGGCATCTACTTTAAATAAGCGAATAAGAGCAGGAAAAAGTAAATGCATGTGTTCATCCAGTGTTCCTAGACCAAAATAAAGCACACAGTAAATTCAAGTGAGGATTATGCACGTGAAAATAAATAAGAGACTCGAGAATATGGAACTGACCACCAAAAACTTCAAATGTGTGCAAAATATCAGGAACATAACTGAAGTCATTGCACCTTTCAGCATCACCAAGAACTTGTATACAGTTTGGAAGGATGGACGGTAAATAAGTTCTAAATTCATCTTGCAAGGCAAGGCAAAGTTGTTCCACTAAATGTAGAATCTGTGCATGAAAAAAGCTTCCTAGAATTATAAACATAAACAAAATCATATGTCAAAGACAAAATTAGTTAATTATAACACATGAAAGGTTAAGGCTAAAAATAAAAGAGTAAAGTTCTCAATACAAAAAGGAATCAACCAACAAAGTTAGAACTGTAGAAGGTAAAAAAGCAGATCAATTCTCCAAGTGAACTTGTGAGCGTCCTCCCTGAATGCTTATATCTCTAATGATCATAAGTAGCTTGCGAAAAGAGAGTACCATAAAATATATAGAACATACCGGTGTGCCATGCAAAGGCCGACTTGTTGCGGGTAAAGTAAGGGAAGACCACAACTCAGTTATAAGATTAAGTAATTCTGGTAAATATTTGCGCATATGCTGTAATAAAGTATCTCGGTTGTCATTATATCATATAACCAAACAGAAAACAATCTCATCAGAGGAGGAACATATGGAAACACTAATAGCACCTGGCGGACAATTGAAACCAATGTTCCGAGTTTCCATGTGATGAACTCTTTTAATCCATCTTCACAAGTACGTACAGCATGGAAAAGCTCGGGTAGAACCTAACAAGAAAATAAAACATTTCAAAACTTGGCTCTAAATCTCCAAGTTACACACAACACTTTAATATTAGTCATTTTTTCATAGAGGGTGTTATTGAGGTTTGATGTACACAGTGAGTAACTGCTACAGCAGTCGAAGCGGATGCACAATGTGCACAGAGGCATGTGTATGGCAACTATTATCTATATACAACACATTATTTATTTTTATATTTTGGCTAACTTTATATATTAAAAAAAACAAGCGTTCCATCAAATAAAAGAGATTAAAATCGAATGGCTCAGATTCATTTGATGATGTTATTTCAAGGTCATGACCAATCTAAGTTTTCTGGTTAATACAGTGTACATAAAATATGAGTGATAACTGTGAATAAATTGTAAAAGCCTCTTACTTCCCAAAAAAATAATTTATTAAAAATGAGAACATAAATTCTAAAGTGGCTTATGTTTGACGAACAGAACCTAAGAACCACTTACATATAGGAGAATAGATTGCAAATAAAACAATGTTATCTCACCTTGGATAAGTATGGAACGCATCCCAAGCCCATAGACTAGTTTAAGAAACAAAAGAAACAGATAGTTACCAAGAACTATACTCACAAATGGAGAAAGTAACTTCAGACTAAAAGAACAGAGAAAAAATAGCATTCTGCTTGAAAGCATACCTTGAATATGAACATGAGAGACCCCACCACTTTCAGATGATAACTTGAAAGTGAGGGATCTCGAAGAATCCGCATAAGAGAACTTATAGCGACCTAGTAATAAGGATAAATGTTAGGCGAAAACAGCACAAACAAAATGATAAATAAAACTAAATTACGAACTTACTGTGGAATAAGAGTCCTCAGAAGTTACAAAAGAAGGCCAGATATCAGTGGGTAACTCCTCCATAGAAACAATATGTTGACCAGAGTCAGTTGTTGGACGGTTAACTTCTCCATGTGAACCGGGTATTGCCTGTTGATTGCGCTTATGCACATGAGGATCCAAAGAACCCATTATACCCAAAACCTGAAGGAAAATACAGGTTAATGAGCCATCAATGGAACAACTTATTGATCTAAGTTACGTTATGATACCTTCAAAACTTCACGTCTAGTTGACCAAGCGGACTCACCATTTAACAATTTTAAGAGTAAACCAAGTAATTGTGGGTACTCGTTGTATGGTGAAATAACATAGCTGAAGATAGTTAAACATGTTAGTAAACTCTGAAATGAACAGAGGCGCGAGGAGAATGACACATCACCGAGAACATTAATGCAAGTTGAATCCACCCATAACAAACATACAAAATAATTATAATTGCAAGTACAACAGTCAAAGATTTTAAATTAATTAGATTTATCGAGGACATCTAAAATCATTAAAAATTAAACAAATTCTCGACAAAAAGTGCCATTCCCTCTAGAGGTCAATGGAAAGATTCTAACATGAATTTCTCAGTAACTACTAATCTACAACTCTACCATAATCTTACTCAAGTAAATAATCTCCATTTCACCATGGAGTTACACTTGCCATTAAAGATTTCCATGAATTGAGATCAATATTATCAACACTACCAAGAGTGAAAAGGCTTAGTAAATGCACATTGGGAGCTTTCAGTATATGCGTATTGAACATCAGGTTTCAGAGTTAAGAGTCCAGGAATTCATTAAACACACAATGCTGCAACATTATAGGTTACTGTACATTGTGAAAAATGGTTTACTGTTACGATCACGGATAAATTTTAGGAGGAATCCGGCAAGGGGAGGGCCGGCGGAGGTGGGGGAGAAGAAAAGAGGGAGAAAGAGATGAGACTTAGGGAGCAACCCTAATAACCTTCATACATTCCAAGATAATTTCACACATAAACCCCTCCCCCTTATATGGACGAGGGAGGGCAACCAAACAAGGAAATAAAAAAGGTACCCAAACAAGGAAATACAAAAGACAACCCAACAAGGAATACAAAATAATAAACTTAATTGATTGTTATTAATTAGTATGAATTAATTAATTCATACAAATTGTCATGGCGGCTTCCATATGTGTCTCCATAAGATATGATAAGGGGTCCACTTGAGTGAATGTGCCCGCGACCATGGCGGCTTCCATATGCGCGCTCCTTAAATTATGACGAGAGGGGTCCACTTGAGTGAATGCGCCCACGATCACGGCGACTTCCATATGCACGCTCCATAAATTATGACGATGGGGTCCACTTGAGTAAATGTGCCCACGACACGTGGACCCGTAACACTCCAACTGTACTTCAAAACGAACTTGCCCTCAAACTCGTGTACCAAGCGGGTGGTCGGATCATCTGGTACCTTGACCTCTCTCCAGAACAAGGCCAGGTAGTGCGTAGCAGCGATGGCGGTGTTGGCGAGTAGAGGCGGCGCCGTCGGAAAGACAGGCGGCAAAAGCAGAGGCTTCTGCATAGTTAGTGGAGCGGTGGTGAGCAGCAGCCACAAGGATGTCGGAGACGCAACGACCGACAGCAGGAACGGATCTGTCGGGAACAGCGGGGTATATGGCGACAGAAGAGGCGGAGATGCGGCCGATGGAAGTGGTAAGGCAGGGTCTGGTGGAGTAAGAGCCAGGAGAGGAGGTGCAAGGGGTGGAGGTACGACCACCGTGGAGAGAGGCGGTACAACAGCGGTCGGTGCGAGTTCGACGGGAGGATCGACTGTGGGGCGGAGGGGCGGGTTGGTGTCGTCGATGAATGTTGGGGCCGACATGGCAGTAAAACTCTTACATGGTGCAGGAAGCGGCCGTGGGGAAGATGGCTTAGGGTAGGGAACCTCATAGGGGTTTGCGGAAGCCTGTCCGTCGAACGCGAGGAGACGATCGACTTCGGTATGGAGGGCGAGGAGGGAGGTGTGCATGGAGGTGAGGAGTTGCTCTTGAGCCTCGAAGCGGCGGTTTAGGACGTCGGTGGTTGCCTCAGGAGGGAGAATACCGACAAAGCGAGTGTTCGAGGCCATTTCAACGGCTGCGTAGGGCACCAGAGTCGGCAGCAGGGCGGTGTCGGGCTGACGGACGGGACAGCGGTTGAGGGAAGGCAGAGGTGTTGCAGTGGGATCAGACGCCGAGCGGAAGTAGCAGAGGTTGTAGTGTCAAGGGAATCTGAAGCGGAAGTAGGACGCCGATCAATAGCGCAGTCGGAGTCGATCTGCGCAAGCAGAAGTAGCACAGTGGTTGCGGGAGTGGAAGGGAGCAGCTTTGCGGCAGGCGGCGGGGCGGAGTAGCCGGCTGGCGGCAGGTCGGCGGAAGCTGAGGGACAGAGACCTTCATGCAATAGACCGGGGCCCCGATGATGCACATAAGCAGGAAAGGCGGACGCGCAGGCGGCGCTGTGTATCGGCCAGGGGGTGGCGAACGACAATGGCGTGCGGAATTTGTGCGGAACGTCGGCTGCGGAACAGTTGCAGAATAGTGGCGAAACGACGGATGTGGAAGATTGGCGGAAACGGGATGCTGCCGTGCGGAATTCATGTGTGCAGGATCGGCGGATCGGGAGATGGGATTTGGAGCCGACGGAGATGCGTGAGTCTGGCGGATCGATCCGGTGCAATGTAAAATCGAAAGCAAATCTAGTTCTGGATTGGAGCTGCTATCGGCGGCGACGTGTGGGCGGAGCGGCAGGTCGGACCAATTGTTACGATCACGGATAAATTCTAGGAGGAATCTGGCAAGGGGAGGGCCGACGGAGGTGAGGGAGAAGAAAGGAGGAAGAAAGAGATGAGACTTAGGGAGCAACCCTAATAACCTTCATACATTCCAAGATAATTTCACACATAAACCTCTCCCCTTATATAGATGAGGGAGGGCAACCAAACAAGGAAATACAAAAGGTACCAAAACAAGGAAATACAAAAGACAACCCAACAAGGAATACAAAATAATAAACTTAATTGATTGTTATTAATTAGTATGAATTAATTAATTCATACAAATTAATTATAAGAATGTCGTCATGGCGGCTTCCATACGCGCTCTCCATAAGATATGATAAGAGGTCCACTTGAGTGAATGTGCCCGCGACCATGGCGGCTTCCATATGCGCGCTCCTTAAATTATTACGATGGGGGTCCACTTGAGTGAATGCGCCCACGATCACGGAAACTTCCATATGCGCGCTCCATAAATTATGACGAGGGGGGTCCACTTGAGTAAATGTGTCCACGACACGTGGACCTGTAACATTTACCATGTATTCAGATGTACACAAGAGGGTATATTCACGAAACAATTTTAGTAAATCATGAGAGATGGTATTAATGGAATATTACAAAAAAGGTGGCGCATGTAAGCAGTGTGAACCAAGGACCAACGTGACAATTAAATTGGAGTTTCATAAAATCTGATTACAGGGAAGGGAAAAGAGGACTAGTAGCAAAATTTTACATATAACCCTCCAGGGATTGGAAGTCAAAATAGTAATCGATTCCTAAACCATTTATGGGTTAACTTTAAACGCATATTAAGGTTTTTAATTCTCATGTTCCGCAAATCATAGACACCTGAAGAAGTTTATGAGAAACACCAATCATTTGTGATATGAGCACCACTTGGTGAGCCTATGTCAACTTGCCGTTAAGCCACCACTCCCACCCCTAACATCACAAGCATCCTCCATTCCTAGCTTGAGAGAGTTCATGTGAAGATTTTTTTCCCGAAACAATTTTTGTAAACATATGAACCAAATGAGCCCCAATAGGGACAAGCACAATAGTAATGATTTTGTTCTAAATTCTCCCGTATAAACTGATAGTCAATCTCTATATGTTTAGTTCTTTAGTGGAATACAAGGAAAGACGCAATATGGATACCTTTCTGAGTATTGTAGTATAAATTTGTCCCATGAACACAAATCTCATGTCATCCAAGATAGATCTAACACATGTTATCTCACATGTAGTAATAGTAATGGCAATATATTCTTCTTTGATAGAAGATCGACAACAACATTCTGCTTCCTACTCTTCCAAGTGATAAAATTTCCACCCACAAAAATAGTGTACCCACTCGTAGATCTACTATCAGAGGAGGAACCATCCCAACAACAAATGAGATGTTCAGCTGAGTAATAATCAAGTAAATTAAGTTCCACACAAAACATTGGAAGCCCAACTTTTTTCCAAGATCAAGAGAATCATCCTTATGAATATCAAAGTTTGGATCAACGAGGTTGTCCACTAGTTTCACTACAAGATATACAATGTCAGTGAGGAGGCCTTTGACATTTACATTGGGAAATCATAATCCTCTCACAAGATCTAGTAATCCCAATTTAAATAAAATACTGAAGAAGACTCAAATCTTTAATTTCAAAGGTAGAGCTCAAATCTCTTTTAATGTGAGCAATGCGGAGATCTGATAAAAATATCATTAACATAAAAAATAAGAATAGTGGAATGTCTCTCCTTCCTCCAGATGAGCATGGAATGATCATACGTACTCTAAGAGAGCTTCATGCTCAAGAGTTGATATTTAACTTCTCAAACGAGGCATAAGGTGATTTCTTAAGGCCATATAGAACCTTTTTAAGGCGAAACCCATGCTCTTTAAGCATTTGTATGCTACGTGGAGTCATGTATTTTTCTTCCTTTAATTCTCCACAAAAGAATGTGTTTTGCACATCAAGTTGATGTAGTCACCAAATCATGAACAAAATCTTTTTCCAACATCTGAACTTTTTGAAATTCAAGCTCTGGAAACAAGGTAGAAAATAATTCAAAAACTTCTTTGCATAAGGTTAGTTTTCTAGTGTAATAACCCAAACTTAACACAAACTAAAGTAAAATTAAAAATAAAATAAGCTAAACAATATCCCTGATGTTGAAAAGTAGCATGAAATTTAGTGTCGTGACTTTTCGAGAAGTTTCCACATGTTTTGTGCATTGGATTTCGATGATTATTTTAGTGATGGATTTTTGCGGCGAAATATTTAGTGGCGACTAATTTTTCAATGAAGTTGTTCAATGGATAGGTTTGTGTGTTTAATTATTGTTACTCGACACAAGTTTTGAGGCGAAATAGTCATGGTGAACTTTGATATGATATTGAAGCTCGTTCAATTGGTTGTCTGGGTTATGTTATGAGTCTTGGCTTAAATTCTTAGTGCCTTGATTGGCTTAAATTGTTGGGATTGAGTATATGGTGGCCCGGCTGAATGAAGGAAGCTGGATTATGAAGGTTGGTTTATATATAAGTAATTTGGATTAGTCCTATTTGTTTGGGGTAATTCTCTGGATCTCTCGGGATTAATCAAGTTGGTTTAGAACCGACTTCACAGGATATATTCAATGAATCTCAGCTTCTGTATGCCATTCTTGCGCATTCTGGACGACTCCTGATGCAGGACGGCGCGTAGGGTTTGCGCATCTGTCGGCTTTTTCTAGGAAACTCTAAATGCATGCGAGGTTTAAATTAATTTTGCAAAAATTTAAAGCGGGAGTTGAACTTACTTGAGAAATTAAGCAACTAGATTTTTGTAAAGCACAAATAGTTATTTTGTTTCAAAATTGAATTTTCTAAAAAAATAGTTCAATTCTAAATCCGGAGAAGGAAGTTCGCAACTTTTGATTCATTCCCCCTGTCGTAACAAAACGGATATCGTGGACTCCAAATACGTTTCTGTTTGGAGTTTTTCGACGTAACGTTCGCAGACAAAATACGGGCGAAAACCCAACAATGAATCTAATTATCCTAAGAGAAACTGTAGACACACACAAAGGAAGGGGAAGAAACAAGTTATCCACGAAAAGAGACGTCTTTCCGCAATCGAAGTAGACGACAATTCCGCGTGGAATTTCCTCGTCACCTTCGATATCCGGCTCTGAGGTCGGCCGCTATCGCACACGGGCACCAAGGAGAAGATTCACTCACTTTCATACAATAGAGGTTCCACGAAATTCCAATCACTCTACTGTGCTTGGAAAAGCCACAAGCTAAACATCACATACTCATTCCACAGCAACACTCAATAGAAAAAAAACTTCGCAGGTCTTAACTTAACATCAACCGAAGCAGGAAGTAGAAACAATATCGCAAATATTGCACTTCCACTCAACAAAAAATTTTAATCATCAACATCATCTCTCTCAACTCTCAAAATAGGAAAACCAAACCAAGTAACTCTCTCACAGGAAAATACGTAACAACAATCTTCAAGTTTTCATCCACACCCTAACACAGGAATCAAAATGCAAATCACAATCTCACGGTAGTTCCTCAAACGAGAGGTTAAACACAGTAACAGTAAACTCAATTCAATCATACTGCTCTCAAACAAGAAACCAAATATAGCAAACTCTAGTTTTATACATCAACTGTACTCAAACGGGAGCAAACACAGTAGCAATTCGACTCAAATAACTCAATACATTCATCAATCATCAATCCTCTAACTGAACTCAAACGGGAGCAAACTCTAGGTTTTTTTAAGCCTCTAAAAAAAACCTTACACCAACCGTTGGCGCCAAAGAAGAGGTGGCATGGATGAGTTGGCCTGAAACCGTCGAAGTGGAGGTCGTGAACGCCAAAACCGCAGGGCGTGCGGGAGCTGAACCTGTGAGTGGGCGACCGTGATTTCCGCTCAAACGATCACTAACAAAATTCGGGTGAAAACCCAACAATGAATCTAATTATCATAAGAGAAATTGTAGACGCACACAAAGGAAGGGGAAGAAACAAGTTACCCGCGGAAAGAGGCGTCTTTCCTTAATCGAAGTCGACGGCGATCCCGCGAGGAATTTCCAAATCACCTTCGATCTCCCGCTCCGAGGACGGCCGATATAGCACACGGGAACCAAGGAGAAGTTTCGCTCACTCTCACACGATAGAGATTCCACGAAATCTCAATCACTCTACTGTGTTTGGAAAAGACACAAGCTAAACATCACATACCCATTCCACAACAACACTCCAAGGAACTATCCTGGAAGAACCAACTAAGCTGGAAATTTTCTCACTCCATAGCAGTAGAAACTTCACAGGTTTTAAATTAACATCAACCGAAGCAGGTAGTAGAAACAATATCGCCAATATTGCACTTCCACTCAAATGAAATTTGTAATCATCAACATAATCTCTCTCAACTCTCAAAACAAGAAAACCAAACCAAGCAACTCTCTCACAGGAAAATACATAACAATCTTTAAGTTTTCATCCACACACTAACACAGGAATCAAAATGCAAATCACAATCTCATGGTAGCTCCTCAAACGGGAGGTTAAACACAGGAACAATAAACTCAACTCAATCCTACTGCTCTCAAACAAGAAACCAAATATAGCAAACTCTAGTTCTCTACATCAACTGAACTCAAACGGGAGCAAACACAGTATCAATTCGGCTCAAATAACTCAATACATTCATCAATCCTCTAAATGAATTACAGAGCTCCACTTTTTATAGGGGCTTAAAAAAAACCTTACACCAACAGCTGGCGCCGAAGAAGAGGCGGATGACTGAGTTGACCTGAAACCGTCGGAGTGGAGGTCGTGAACGCCAAAACAGCATGACGTGCGGGAGCTGAACCTGCGACTGGACGAGCGCGAATTCCGCTTGGCTTGAGGCCGAAAATGGCGGAGTCGCATGTTGGCCGACTGGAGAAGACAATTCGATCTAGGGATGTGCGTGCTCTTTGGTCGGTTGGAACCCAAAAAACCCTAAACCGATCGGTAGAAGTGGCTCTGGCTTTGGATTGAACCAGCTGGGGAATGGGGCTTAACCGGCTCCTTCATAGGTGTATAATCAATCAAATTATATACGGATATATATATATATACTTCCCAACACACACAAAACAAAATTACATGAATTGCAAAATTACAAAAAATAAGCAAAACTCAGGGTCGGTAGAGGTCCGGTCGGGTGCGGCGTCGGGCACTTTTGTGTCGACTTGATCGGGGCTGGTCTCCACCAACTCCCCCCTTTCCCGCTACAGCTCGACGAGAGCTCTGCCGATTTCTGTCGATGACAGCAGCTCTCCTCCACATCCTTCTCGTTTTCAACGGGATAGCTCTCTGTGGAGTTTAACTAGTCGTGTGTGTTCCAATAGAGAACCAATCGTGAGTTCCTTCTCCCCCTCCCTCACTATAAACTCCTCTCTTTTCATATACCTATTTTCTATTTTTACATGTAAATTGATGGCATGCATGAAATGATAAAAAAAATTGGGTTTTCCTTCTTTCTATTATTTCTTCTTCTCGCCCCCCCCCCCCCCCCCCCCCCCCCCCCCCTCTTCATTTCTTTCACTGAAACTGGATTCTAAAATTGGATTCACTGAACTTGGATTATTAAAGGGCAACTGGCAATTAATTGGAATATGATTTTCATCTCTCTCCCTCTACTTCTTTTTCCTCTCTTCTTTCTTTCATGAAATTAGTTTTTTTGTCCATACCTAGCCAGCTGCTATAATTAGAGATTTTATTGGATTTATATTTTTTAAAGCAGTCTGTTTAAAATTTTCATAAATTTATGTCTTGGAATCAGAATTTGTTGTGGGAATACTGATGAAATTTGAATACAGTGGGGAATTGATTGATATGAACCGCTTAAATACTTTTGATGTAAACTGATTATGCATTTGGAGTGCATGTGTTGGCCGGCTGGGTTTTGTATGCTTGGAATTTGAAAACTGATGATTTTAAAAGATTATATAGTGAATGTATTTTGCTGAGAATTGGATTTGAAGTTCTTTGGTTTTCCTCCGTATAGTTAGCCGGTTTTATCGGGATTTGGGGGTTTGGATATGGTTTAAGGCCATTAGGTTTAAGCCCAAGTGTAGGATTTTGATGTTTTTGTGTGAGTTAACTTTTTATGCCTTTCTCGTAATTGGATTTGGCCTTCTCAATTTCTCATATCTTAAATTGAAAACCCTTAATCGTTTAATGGAATCAACATCGCATTATTTAAAAGACGCAACTCATTAAAGATGTGTCTAAATTACAGATACTACAGAAGATGACATCTCACAATAGGCGCGATGATGAACCTGTGAAAGATAAGGGGAAAAATAGTGATGGTGAGTTTTTATCTCTTTAATTATACTTAGATTTTGAAATATTTTAGTAATTACCTCCATAGTATTTCTACATTGAGTATATTTTTTTGCATGTGAATTTTTATAAAATTAAAGAAATTTGAAATATCAAAATCACTGACACGTGAAAATCGCCGAAAATCTAAATATGGAATATAAAAAGATAGCGATTAAAATTTTGAGGGGAAATTCAAAAAATAACACCGAACTAGATCTTACACAAAATTCAAAATTAAAGAATAAGAAATAAAAGAGAAAACGCACGAAGAAAAGAAAAGGACAGAAGATGAATAAGAAGACATTGAATGCATCGATGCATATGAAATGTTATGGGTTAAACCACGTAGAGGGATGTGAATTGCCTATGAAAGAAGAATCTTTCAATCTACAGGGGTCAGAAGGCCTGTTGCGTGTGAAGATTGTACTAGAGTGGAAGTCTATATCTAACCAGGGGGGCAGAGGGTCTATTGTGTGTGATGATCGTCCTGGATAGACATAGGAATTTTAAGAAACCCCAAAAGGGGTGGGCCCAAGAGTATGAATAGAGGAATCGACAAATAACCTTAATAATGACAGATTAAATGAAATTAAAAAAAGATAAAAATGATATTTACAATACACTGACTTCAAAGATTAAACTTAAAAGAAAATCAAAATGGATGAAAGAAGAAAAATCAGAATGAATAAAATTAGATAAGACGAACAAAAGAACAAATGAAAAGAACGAAGAATTAAACACTCAGAAGAAAGAACTGGAAGAACCTTATGAATAAAATAACACAAAATATAAGATTTTAGAATCTTTTTTATTTATATAGTATTACATTTCATTTTCTTTTACTGCACTTTAAAAATGGCAATGCATATTGTTACTCACTTTCCTTGTTTACTTATACAAAAGTTAAAGAGGTAAATATTCGCTTAAGTCAAATAGTTTATGACTAACCCCGTAGTTCTCACATATTTAAGAAGTAAAAGTTACCCCAGAAGCACCTAAGAAGATAATGTTGATTGATGAAGAGCAACAAAAGAGGGAAGAGGATCTAAAAAAGGTATGACTTAAAATATTTATTGGAATACAATAATATAAGGAGAGGTACAAGGAGACATGTGAGGATTGGCATGATCCTGTATATAATCAAATAGATTTAATAATTTTGAGTCAGCCAGTCACATGCAATAGTATGTTGTGTGTCTGGATTGAAAGGGGGCCTCACATCTAGTCCTTGATAGTTTGAATAGTTGAGTATTGATCTATTTATGCCTACTTATGTTAAGTTTACTATAATATTCATCAATGTCATTCATATTCGTCATGGATCTCTGCTCTGTTTGAAGTTGATAGATTTTATCAAACCTTTCTTTTTAGAATAGTTTCTTCCAACTAATTCTGACATCATTTTAGTGGTTTGCCAAAACAAAAATTGCCAAGAAATCTTGGGTTTCATAGATGAGATAAGCCAAGTGATAACCGTGATCCTCTCTCCTTCACATTCATCATAAGAGAAGTTTGTTCTAGTAGGAGCAGGTATGGATCCAGTGATAGATATGAATCTTCTATAACTCCCAATAAATATATGCATAAATTGAGCTCATAGAAGGTAGTTCCTACCATTCATTTTGATGTGTCACGTCATGTGATAAATTAACATGCGAATTTCCATCGCCATAGAATATAATTTGATAACCTGATCCTTTGGGGGGAGCAACATTCATCAAATTGTCCCATAATGGAGAAGCACAAAGGAAGAAACGCCTCCACAGTTAGGACCAATCACAAAATGAAAATAGCAAACATAAGTTAACAATGACAGTCGAACAGGAGGTGACCAACAAAAGAGAATACAATGGCGGAAATCCCTCTAGAAGTCGACAGATATAGAGGGTGGACCATAGGAATAGCCATGAGAAGCAATGGGTCCAACGACAAAACCAACAACAGAAGATGGACATAAAAACAAGCAGAAGAACGACGATAAGCATTCTTGTGGAACCAGCTGATCAAAGACGCAATGGAATCAGCAGATCGACAAAGCAATGAAACCAGCGGATCGGCAAAGCAATGGAACCAGCAAATCAAAGAAGCAATGGAAGCAGTAGGCCAACGAAACAATGCCAGCAGATCGATGAAGAAAGGCATACACACAGACACATCAATGAAAAAGTGGCTAACCGGAACCGATTACCGGTCGACGAAGCAGTGGACGCGGCGGGTCGAGGATGCAGTTCGACGAGTTAGATGGCAACATGAACAAATCAACGAAGCAGAACAACGAAGAAGATGGTAAATACTAAAACAGACACATGAAAAGCAAATTGATGAAGCAACAACAGAAACGCCCACCCAACGAGGAACACATGGGTAATACGAAACCCAATCGTCGAGTAGATGATGATAAACATAACACAAACACATGAAGAGTAGGGCAGACGACTAGAGAGGAAATTCATGCCTTGATATCGTGTTGACAAGAATGCACCTTTAGGTTTCCAGTTCTCGTGTTTCACAAAGTATAGCCACCAAAAGAATTATATGACAAACCCTAGTCACTTCGAATGATATGATAACCAATCGGTGAGCCTAAGTTAGATTGTCGTTTAACATTAACAACTATAATAACCCTCAAGGTCATGCGTATTTGTCATCCAAATCTATTCAACATGTAATTGGTGGATTTTGAAAAGATACTTCTTATTGGAGAAGTTCTTAATGAGATCACACATTTCCTTGTTAATCTAACAAAACAAAAAATGGTTGGAAATAATGGGATTCATAGTAGTGAGTAACTAATCCATAATAGTCAAACTTTCCCTTTCTCATTCCTCATTAAAAGAATTAGATATGGAAGAGCTTTAAGCCGATGATATATCCAAAACCACCACAACTTCTAATAAATATGTGAAACGATTGCTCATATTTAAGACAGTTATGTCAATTAAGTTTAATTTGAATTATTCCATGAAAATGGGGGGCAAAAATAAATATTGCCAGGGCGGCCAATCTGACAATTGAAGAAGCAAGATTACTTTCTTTGGCATCAAAACTACAAAAAAATATATCAATAACATCGTTAAAAGGACTATTGGATATAGAACAGCTGACAGTGAAGACTGACACAACAATTAGAAGGATATTTCTGGGGACAGACAAGATTAAAAGACAACTGCAGAAAGTACAAGAACAATACATAGAGTAGGAGCACAAACGACAATGCATGCATCAAGGGAGCTGTCGTTGAATTAAGAAACCAACAGAGCAGCATTGCTCAGCTAGGCTGAAGCAACATACCAGGCGGCAGCGTCAATGTAATTAGGAAACTGCACCATAGAAGCTGCATCTAAACTGTGAAGAGAACACTAGAAGAAAATCCAGCAGCAAAAAGCGTCGGAACTGAGCTCAACAGGAGTTACAACAAAGCTCTAATAACATGTTTGAAAAGGAGGGTACTACCTCAAGAAAAGGAACTCGCTACACTGGAGTAGAAGTCACAATGATAAAAGGGAAAAAACTGAGAAATAGTCAATTTATAGAAATGTTTTGGGGGTTAGATACCCCCCCCCCCACACAGGCTTTCCAAGTGATCGCCTTGAGTTTATAAATAATAGTGCATAAAATAAGAAACATTACAAAATAACAATAAAGATGGATTACATGGTAGGTGGTCTTAGTGTGTGGGGCAAAGAAAGAGGACAAGGAAAGCCAGTAAAAATGATATATCCATACCCTGTGCTCTGAACAACTTGACCAAGGGTAACTAGAGCTACCTCCCTTTTATTAAATGAAGCACCATCCAACAGAGCATCAACAATTAAAGGCATTAGATCATTTAGGTACTTCCTCATTGCAAATCCACCCTACGCCAAAAAAAATTATAATTTAGTTTTTACTTTCTTCACTGGAAACCATCTAACGATGTAAAATTCAAAAAAAATAATCATTTTAAGCAAGTAAAAGGACCAAATAATAAAATATATCTAAAACAAACAAAGTAATATATGAGAAATAACGATTCTTGACACTAAACAAATTGGTTGCGTGAAATAAGAAGCCACATTTTCTAGAAACCATTAACATAAGAACCTTTGTCCGTTGAATACAATCATATGCAAAATACTACAATTCTGGATTTGTTATAAACGAAGAGGAAGTTTAACAAATTTTTCCTTCAAACTATGCTAGGTTCAAATTGAACAGACATAGAACCTAACCAGTACATGAACAGCAATAACTCTAACCAGTACATGAACAGCAGTATTAGAATTGAAATAATCCACATAACACGAATTACAACAATTTTTTACTACAATTTTGGAGTAGTGTTTGATGGAGATCGCTCACGTCGCATTTGAAGGACTTACAAGATCGATGTTCTTGGATCGTCAGATGGATGGCCGGAGTTGGTCACTGCGTCAGGATCATTTTCTGCATTTTTCCATGTATTTGTTTTTATTTTTCGGATGTATATTTTGGGAATTAGGTCAAGTAATCTGATTGTTCGATTTGAGCCATCGGATCACCTAGCCTAATTCTCCGGTTCTCCCTCCCCCTATATATCACTCCAACTACCGGTTTACTTGGGTATCAAGAAATTAGGTTTCAAATTGAAACCGCTCAGTCCTCCTACACTCGGTGTCACGCCGATGCCGCTACCTCTGCCACCCTGGTGTCGACATAACATGAATAACAACAATTTTTACTACAATTTTGGAGTAGTGTTTGATGGAGATCGATCACGTCACTTTTGAAGGACTTACGAGATCGACGATCTTGGATTGTCAGATGGACGGTTGGAGTTGGTGATCACGTCGGGCTCATTTTCTGCATTTTTCATGTATTTGTTTCTTATTTTTCGGATGAATATTTTGGGAATTAGGTCAAGTAATCTGATCGTTCAATTTGAGCCATCAGATCACCTAGCCTAATCCCCCCCTATATATCAGTCCAACAACCGGTTTACTTGGGTATCAAGACATTAGGTTTCAAATTGAAACCGCTCAGTCCTCCTACGCTCGGTGTCACGTCGATGCCTCTACCTCTGCCGCCCTGGTGTCGACTCCAGAGCTTTTGCAGCCACCTCCCTCTACATCTACAACCCCGGGAGACCCCTCCCCAACATTCCAGCGGCTGATCCCTCCTCAGATTCACCTCCTGTTAATCCCCCGCCCACACAAAGCTTCTTCGCTCCCACTACAGCCTCCAATAGCCCTCTTAGAGTCGTCCTCCGCCGTCATAAAGCCTACCCGCACCCTGCATAGTCACTGCCAGCCCTCTTACAATCCCCTCCTTATTTCCACCACGACATCATTCCTCCATTTTCCATTCTGGTAACTCCCCAACACCACACCTGCCTTCATCCTTCTTTCAGCAACCCCCCAGCTAATTCCAACCCACCCCCAAGACATACCAGACCTCCTACACTCCAAACAGCCCTAAATGGGAATCCATACAACACTCTCATCCCATCCACCAAACAACCATCATCCCTCTCATACAACCCCTACACAACATTCTCCATGTCGGGCAGCCACAACCACCACCAGATCTTTCCCACCACCACCGGCGTCGATTATTTGGTGAAGCTTTTACTTTTAGTTTCATTCCATCACATTGTACGAGTACCTTTATTGCTAGACATTTTATGTTATAATATAATTTGGCTATTCCACTCGATAAACATCCATTTCTTATTCATCTATCATTTAATTTCAGCGCACTCTCATGTAGTCGCAATTATTGTCTACCTACCTAACTAGTAACGTTTGTGATCAATAGTGACATTTCCTCGAGATTTTAAAGTTCATATTGTTTAATTAATTGTGCATCAAAAAACAAAAGAATACATGCTTGATTGAATCATTGCATGTGCATCGCATTAGGGTTAGCTTTTGTGAATTCATCAAAGTGCATGTGTGTATTCACTTGCATCTTCATTTTAGGGTTATCATCCGTCCATTGCATTTATCTTGTACTCGTTTGCATTGCATTTAAGGTTAGGGCATCGCACGTTTTCCGCCTATAAATTCACCATGCGTCAGTGTTTATAGTGAAATAGATGCGAGGAAGCAATGATTTAACCTAAATTTTAAGAAGGTAAAGGTAAAATAGAAGCACTTACCTGTGGTGATGGTAATTTAAAGTTTAAATGAATTGGGTGTTTGCTCAATAAATATATAACATTAGTTGTTGAAAGCATAATTCCATATACTTTTGGTGCGGCAAAATATAGTTTTTTAAAATAAACTAAAAGAATTGAAGAGCTAATAAACATATTTACGTAAATGAATATGGTAGTTCTCAAAGGAGGCGTGACGCGGGATGAATGTAATGAGTGTAATTGCGCTCTAAGAAAACTCTAATGAAATGAGTTTTAATGTAGTGTCGAGAGGAGTCTAAATGATGGGATGCACAAACAATTAATTAACAATATGATTTGAACTTAATAAAGATATTTGCACACAATCACAATTGATATTATAGTATTGCATACACGAACAATTACTAGCTGAATTAAAATTAAGAGAGCTTCAAGTTAAGTCTAGGTAAATAAATCCAAGAAATAGTAAAATTCTTGGGCAAAACGCATATGAAATCACACCCAAATATGGTTGTTCACCAAAATATTCAACAAGAAATACTAATGACTTAATATAAGGACTTAGACAAGTGGTAGGAATCTGAGAAAGCAAAAAGAGGGTTGATTTGAGGCAGTACAGTGTGTTCGTCAAAATTTTGTGCAGATTTAAGGATTCCGGAAAAGTTATGGCTGCTGGTAAGGATTCTGGGCCGAGATTAAATGATGGGTTGTATGTTCAGTGTTGGAGGAGGCCGTATGGTGAGTAAGGAATGGCTGTCTAATAGGATTGGAATGGTAGTCAGTTAGACGGAAGAAAACTTGGGCAGTAGCTGTTTTTGGAGGGTGGAGCCATGATCTGGTAGGAAAACAAACTGAGTTTTGGCTGAGCAGTGGTGTTCAGATCCTACGGGATCAAGAGGCCCTAGGCGAGTGGAAATGTACAGGAATTTGGAAGAGAATGTGACTGATGGGGTCTGGAAGCGTAGAATTGGGAGTGAGTTTTGACAGAGGAATAGGCGGTTGTGGTTATAGTAAAGGGTGGTTAATGTTGTAATGGAAGGTAGTTATAGGAATTGTGGGCAGTTATAGGAGAAATAGTGGTGTTGAAGATAGTTAATGTTGATTAAGAGTAGCGGGAGGATTATTGGGTAATTATGGAAGAGGGATAGCTACCTTCTTTTTGGCACCAAGTATTCAAAAAATCGGCATTGTGAGATGACAGCGAGAACCCAAAATTTCTTTCTAAAATCTACGATCTAGAAATCATCCCCTAAACCCTATTTATAAACTTAGAACTCACAACGTGCAGTCGAAATCATCAAAAACATAAATTCACTAATTTTACATGAAATAAAAATACATACATAAACATGACGTCGTTACTCTAAATGTGACTACGTCTCAAGTCATCTATATGACAATCATGTCTCTATCTCATAAGTATGACTCCTGCAGGCTCCGGTAAGTGTCTGTCAGCCCTCACTCCATAATCCCCATAAAAAATAAGTAGAAACAAAGCTTATATATATATAAAGGAAAATCCTTCTATTATCAATTAAAACTTTATGCCAACATTCAAAACAATAATGGAGAACAACTTTTATTATGGAACACAATTGAAAGGCTCAAGATTTCTCCGACTTTGGTAAATTTTCATTTTCAGAAAAAAATAGTTCTGAAATATTGAAAAGACCAACAAAGTTTTAAATTGTAATCAACTAGAAAGAAGTTTTAATGATTTTTTCATGACAACATTGATAGTTACAAGACAGATCCAGAACATAGTTAAATTCAGTACAATGCATCCAGTTTTTGACAAAACACTTGCTTCAATACTCATAAAATTTAATAATGTAAAGTTGACATTTATATCAAGTTGAAACATATTATAACTATAGACTCATCTGTAATAGGCACAGCATTTATACCTTGAGTTTGTTGAATGACTGGCTGGAATTGCAGGTGAACATAGAATAAAAAGTTTATTGCATCTACATTTCAGACTACAGACAGCTTCGGCACTTGTGCAAGATTTTCGTTTGAATCAAAGAGCATGAGAATGGAATACTGATGTAGTGGTAGTAAAGACCGGGGGGGGGGGGGGTTTATTAAATGCAAATGTCGTGTAGTGGAATGCAAGAGAGGTCCGCTTAATATTGGAACATGTAAATTAATTATTATAATAAAACAATAGAGACACTAGCGGTAGCAATTAATTAAAGGAGAACATTGATCAATTTTCACAAACGATAGAGGCGCTAATAATTTCAAGTGATCATAGAATATGCCCTGCAAATTTAATGACGGACAAACTACTAGCACAATAAGAAAACAATCCACACAGTACAAGTTTTACCAAAACAAACAACAATAATAAGACAAGAACTTTATACCACAATTTGCATACGTAGGCGGCGGCGGCGGCGGTTGTTGGCGAGCATCCAAGGTCACGACAATGTCGGAGTTGGCTGATCTGAAGTGGTTCCACGACAGTAGGGGTTGACTGGACTGTGGTATTGGGCTTAGGTGACTGTGATTAGGTTGGATGGAAGTGGGGGCCACTGATCTGGAGGAGGATGGTCAGGTAGTTAGTTCTGGATGGGAGGGGCTCGGGCGGAGTAGGATCAGGCGGAGAGGGCTTCAGGCGTGGAAGATCTGTAGAGGAAGAGGGAGGTTTATTGTGCCCGGCAGTGGGGTGGGGAAAGGAGGAGAGGCGGATGCGCAGCAAGAACTGGACGAGAAAGGCGGTTGGCTTCAGGCGTGGGCTCGGGATGGGGAAAGGAGGAGCGGTGGAGGTGGGTAGTCCGGCGATGGAGGAGATGGATGCCCAGACGTCCGATGGTGATTGAGAAGGTAGCCGACGGGTGGGGGTAGGAGTAGAGGTTGTCGATTGGGAGGCCAACAAAATGGGAAAGGTTGTGGGTTAGACAGGGAAGGAGGAGGAGAGGCTTAGGTGGGGCAGGTTTACCGGAGAAGGGGAGGATAGAGGAGGAGGCATTGCCGGCGTCGCACCGGAAGGGGGAGATAAGAAAGGTTGGCGTCGCACAAACCGTGACCGACGATTTCTGGATCTACTCCAAAACTCACGATCCCCTCAAAATCAAGTCGGCGCCTTTTTATAAACCCAACACCAAAACTGCCTAGTAACTAAACAATAAAACTGAAAATAAACCACCCGATCGGACGACTAATACTGTTTTGGTCCGATCGGGACTAAATACACCTCAAAATAAAAAACATAAAATACGAAAGTGACTAGAAACGATCATCCGCACGGGACCACGGGCAACAGATCACCGCCTCCTGCGGGAATATACGTGTGTCGGTCGTGGTGCGTCGTCAACTCCCCCCGGCTAAAGGCACTCAACTCCGATGAGTGTAGGTGGATGTACTCGCTAAGAAGCTGCGGGGCGAGTCCCTGAAGCTACTCCGAGGAAATCCAAGTAGCGTTGTGCAGGGGCCGGCCGCTCCAACATACAAGATAGCGTAGCTGCGTAGGGTATCTCGTCCTACCGCGGCGTAGAAGTCATGTCCGACGATCTGAAGCACGTCGTTTGTCGAAACAGGTGGTACCAATGTATCTTCGTCTGGCACTGGTGTATCTCCGGCTAACAATTATGTATCTCCGTCTAGCAATGATGATGTTGATGGATCCGTCGAGGGTGCAACTCGATCTGCATGACGTGACTCCGCTGATGGCGACAAAGAGGAACTCGTAGAGGCAATAGGAGGAGAAGGCTCAGGTGGTGGGGCTATGACAGATGAAGGCTCGGGTAGAGGTGTGGTGAGTGGGCTCACGTGCACGCGCTCCTCGTAGTAAGAAGTCAAATCCTCTACGTTGAATACTCGGCTGATGTTCATACCATGAGGGATGTCTATCTCATATGCGTTCGCACCAATCTGTCGAACGACTGTATAGGGGAACATTCTGCGTGCGCTTAATTTTTTTGCAGGTCCTTGTGGGACCCTCTCAGATCGAATGCGAATTAATACATGTTCACCTGCCTCAAAGATTTGTTCCTGCCTGTGCTGATCTACTTGATCCTTATAATAATCATTACTAGATGCAATCTTCTCACGGACCAACTCGTGTAGGGCATGCACATGTTGAATGAAAGACTCGGCTGACTCACTAGGTCTGGACCCTAGGGAATATCCAAAACCAAATCAACTAGTTTCTTAGGATAATACACTAATATGATATGAAATGGACTCAAGCTCATGGTCCTATTGACTGAGCTATTATATGCAAATTTGGCTATGGGAAGAACAGAATGAATCACGGGTCGTTGGGCTATCCCCAACTAGGAACGAAGAAGAGTCCCAAGACTACGGTTAACCACTTCAGTTTGTCCGTCCGTCTGCGGGTGGTAGGCGGAGGAAAACTCCAGGGTGGTACCCGTCTTTTTCCATAAAGTCTTCCAGAAATAGCTAATGAATCGCACGTCACGATCAGAGACTATGGAGGTGGGGAGACCATGATACTTAAATTGTAACATCCAAGTGTTTAGGACAAATTTAATTTTATTGCAGGGTCAAATCGCGAATGATTTTGATAGAGCCAGTGCGTCGTCGAGGTACGATGTAATATGAGACAATTTTGAGGATTAATTAGTGGATTAGTTTAGCGTCGAGTTTGTACTCGACGCGGTTTTATTTGATAGAGTAAGATTGGGCCATTTAGATTTCCTTTAAGGATTAAGAGGAAATGGTGTTTTTGTTTTTGTGGTGCGATTTCAAATCCTTCTCAATCTTAGGGGTGTCGGTTCATTTTTTCCTTATTTTACTCACCCGACAGTTTCCAAAAAAAAAACCGCTCCGCCCGCTTGAATCAAGAAAGCCCGCACCCCCCCCCCCTAAATCCCGTGAACCCCGATTCCTTATTTACCGCAACCCGCGGTCTGCCTCCCGTAACTGCACGACGAAATCAGCGACCAGGCCCTAGGCGACAGCTTCCGTCGCGCCGGAATCCAGCATCGGCTCCTCCGCCTCCCTCTCCAGACTTCGACGACCCCTACCATTCCATCCAAGCGTCGTAGGAGAGCCGACTTCAACCCTAGCCGGTGGAAGATAAGGGTGTTGAAGCACTGTTTGTCCAATGAGTTTAGTTCCCCCCTTCTTCCATTTTCCTAGTATAAATCATTACCGTGGAAGCGATTTTGATTATCTTCCCTTTTCCTCTTGCCCTAATTTAGGGATCGAAGTGCTCGGCTCTCCGAAATCGGGAATCAATCGTTGTTTGGGGCTAAATCGCTGTTTAGGGCAAGGTAAACCACCGTTTTGGTTGTTTATATTAGTAACTTGTCGTATTAAAATTCTCCACCGAAACCCTGGGAGGGAAATTTGGTTTAATGAGACTCTTTCTGTTTGGAACTCAGTTTTACTTAAGACGCACGAAAGCGTGAAGGAGTTCCTGGTGGACAGATTTATTCAAAGTTTTTCCATGCCACCTCGTCGCGTGTACGAGCGTCAAAGCGCCGCTGTAAGAAAATTGACTCCTTTTAGTTAAGCATTGTAGACCTCTTTTCATGCTAAATCAAGTTTGAGTACGCATATAGAAATTCCAAGTTCCTGTAGTTAGAACTGAGATAGCGGGGTAGGTGAACACTTAGAGTGATCAGACGATGCAATGTCTTGAAAGATCCTAAGTCCAATATACTTAACTAGAGCGCTACTCCGTAATTACTTCAGTGAACTCTAGTATAAACCTATTCAGAAAGTAGCGAGGAAGGTTCACCCCGTGTAGCTGGTGGGTACACCCCACCGTATATTTCAGGGCCAGTAAGCCACTACAAAATTGCAAACTCAGGGTAGATGACCCTTGTTACAGATATGTCACTCCTCAGATAAGAGTTAGTGACCCGCTTGAGGGACACTCAATTTAGGGCACCATCAGGTTTATCACTTAGACCACAGTTAATAGTGGTGTCTAGTCGCCCTTAGCGACAAGTGTTAGCAAGAAAATGTTGAATCGAGTGGATACTCATAAAAATCGTGATTCTAAATCTTAAAGAACCACGACTTAGAAAATTCAGAGATTAGTGTGACAGATCACACTATAAGTCGTTTCATGTCAGATCATGAACCTAAGTACCAAGGTTTATTTTAGGGAATGATGCATAACTTAATTCATGTATTAATCACTTAAAAATATTTCTTTTCATTTAAGTGTTGCTGGAGGGAGTAGTTTTCTTACTCTTCAGTGGGTCTGACCCATTTGGAATTTGTTTTTACAGGGGGCTCAGGTAAGGGGATCCGCTTAGGATAGGCGGCTCAGTCGTCAGTTTATTCAGTTGTACTACTGTTGTTGTACTTTATTTTCTATTTTCAGACATTTGCATTTGATGTACTTTACTCACTGTGGTGGTTCAGTTAATTCAGTTTGTTGGTATTTCAGTTCCTTAGTATTATTTCTTCTCTATTAGTTGGCTCTATGGTTGCTGCTTGACAAGGTACACTTTTACCCATAATCTTACATCACCTTTCCGCTGTAAGTATTTCTTTTCAGCATCTTTATTTCTTTTACCAGCTTTATACCAATTTATATACTGTCTCTTAATTTACTTGTAATCGCGGACCCGGTCGGACTGCTGATTCCTGTCAAACTTGTTTAGAGTGTTACAAATTGGTATCGGAGGCAGGTTTAGGATCGCTGGACCTAGTAAATTCACAGAGCCATAGGTTTGCGCTAGAGTCAGACTCTTGATAGAGGCGACATCGAGTTTATCCAACCTTTAGCGTTGCTAGTATATGAAAAATACTTTCGGTAAGGGAATTCTGTGTTGTATTATACAAGACTAATAATCCTATTTTCTTTGTCCTTTAGGCACCTCGAGAAAGCGAACCAGGGGAACCCTCACGTCAGAGTACTGCTCCTGTTTCAGCCATGGGTGATGCTAATGCGCCCCTGCGCCACCCGCACCAGCAGCAGTAGAACCTACTGATTTGGCAGCCCAGATTGCCAAGGCAGTAACGGTTGCATTATTGGAATTTCAGAGAGGGCTGGCTGCAAGGATTCTGGTTCCCGCTCCAGCACTAGTCCCTGCACTTGTAGCTGTGGAGGTCGGTCTAGACCGTTACTTGAGGGACTTTAGAGATCTCCACCCTTTCAACTATAGTGGAGATGGAACCCCGATGGACACCGACGACTGGATCGCGAACACCAGAGATTTGCTGAATGTCATGGCATGTCCAGAAAATAAAAAGGTTCAGCTGGCAGCTTTCCTTCTTCGGGGTGAGGCAAAGGTTTGGTGGGATAAGTATCTGGCAGATGACCTTGCAGGTAAGATTTCAAGTTAAATTCTCTCGTTTATAAGAAAGTTATAACTTATAGTATGGCATAGTGTGACCTTTTCCTTGTCAGGTCGTACAACAGATATGTTTACTTGGGGCGATTTTTCTAGGGCTCTTGCGAGCTGGTTCGTGCCCCCTTCTGCTCGACGAGGTCTCCAAGAGAAGTATCTCAGGCACTTCCAAGGGGATAAGTCAATGGCTGAGTATGAGCGAGAACTTACTCACTTATCTCTCTATGCGGGCGCGATGCAGGGAGATGAGGCTGAGAGGTGCAGCCGTTTCGTGGATGGCCTACGAGACTCATTGAGGCAGCCATTGATGACCATGGTCAACGCCGATTATAGGAGTTTGGTGGATACAACACGAAGGTTAGAAGCGGGTCAGCAGCGTGTGCAGAGGCGTGATAGTTTTCGCGCCAAGCGGCCTCAAGGTGGACCACCGGCTCAGCAGGATAAGAATCAGTCAAAGGACCGTTGGAACAAAAAGCGGAAGTCGGATTACAAGCAGGGCAATCAGTCTGGGGGCAAGCCTAGGGACTATCCCCTTTGTTCCAAATGCAATCGCCACCACTATGGAGAATGTTTGGCTTCTTCAGGGGTCTGCTTCAAGTGTCAGAGAGCTGGACACATTGCTCGGAATTGCCCGGAGTATGCGGGTAATCATGTAATATGATCATACGCTGGGAAATTTTTCTCATTCAAGATTTCTCTTCGGAAAATTTAAATGGTGCACTGTAACTTGAATTTCAGTCGAATTACGAGCATGGTGGTTCAAGTGGGATCGATAAAGGGAAGGCTGTGGTGGTGGCTGATCCGAAGTCAACTGCAGGACGTGGTTTAGTTCAGCCCCGAGCTTATGGTCTTGGCCAGCAGGAGGCCAAGGAGCAGGAGGATGTTGTGACAGGTTTGGAACTTTAGTAAATAGTTTGTCCTAATATTTATTCTTCCTCCCAGCAACTCTTAAAATGAGATAATAATATACACTTGCATTTAGGTATCCTCATAGTTAATGGTGTGCCGTCTAAGGTCCTCTTTGATACAGGTGCATCACACTCGTTCATGGCGGAATCTTTTGCTCGCAAGCTTGGCCTAGAAGCCCTCAACGACCAGATTCCGTTAGATGTTATGATGCCTAACGGTTCAGTGCTGCAAAATAGTCGCAAGTGTAAGGCGTCAGTTCTTATCGGAGAAGTAGAAATTGTGGAAGCATCCCTTTTACTTATTGCAGAGTTTGATCTGATTTTGGGCATGGATTGGCTGACCGACGTGAATGCCAAGATAGATTGCAGAAGTAAGGAAATTCAGCTAGAAGGACCTGATAAGTCTCTGATTACCTTCCGAGATTTGAAAAGAGTCTCCAAGCTGATCATCTCTTCGGTAAAAGCTAGGAGGCATGTCAGTAAAGGGTGTCCCGCCTTTTTATTATTATTGCATGTAGAAGCCAAAGCCATTTTGCAAGAAGTACCAGTGGTGTGTGAGTTTCCAGATGTATTCCCGGAGGAGCTACCTGGTGCTCCTCCCTCCAGAGAGATTAATTTTCATATTGACCTTATTCCTGGATCTGCACCAGTGGCCAAGGCTACTTATCGCATGGCTCCCAGAGAGTTGGCTGAGTTAAAGATTCAGTTGCAGGAGTTACTTGATCTGGGATTCATCAGGCCTAGTACGTCGTCATGGAGGGCTCCAGTCCTTTTTGTGAAAAAAAAGGACGACAGTTTGAGATTGTGCATTGACTACAGAGAGTTGAATAAACTTACTATTAAGAACAAGTATCCTCTTCCAATGATAGATGACTTGTTCGATCAACTTGAGGGGTCTTGCACGTATTCCAAGTTAGATCTGAGGTCGGGATACCATCAGTTGAGGATTCGAGAGCAGGACATCCAGAAGATAGCATTTAGCACCAGATACGGGCACTTTGATTTTGCGGTCATGTCATTTGGGTTGACCAATGCTCCGTCTGCATTTATGGATTTGATGAACAGGGTATTCAGGGAGTTCATGGATCGATTTGTTATTGTCTTTATTGATGATATCTTAGTGTATTAGAGGAGCAAATAAGAGCATGTCACGCACCTTAGGGCAGTCTTGGGCACCCTTAGGCAGAATCAGTTATATGCCAAGTTTTCTAAGTGCGAGTTCTGGCTTCCAAAAGTGGCATTCTTGGGTCACGTGATTAGTGAGGAGGGACTTGCGGTTGATCCAAAGAAAATTGAGGCAATCAGAGATTGGCCAAGGCAGAAGTCGGTAGCAGAGATCCGAAGTTTTCTCGGCTTGGCAGACTACTACCGGAGGTTTATTCAAGATTTTTCGAAGATAACCCTTCCTTTGACTACGCTTACCAGGAAGGGAAGAGCTTTTAGTTGGACCTCAGAGTGTGAGTCCTCTTTCGGGGAGCTAAAGACCAGGTTATCGGATGCACCAATATTGTGTCTTCCTTCGGGCGTAGATGGCTTTCAGATTTTCAGTGATGCTTTAGGCCAGGGTATGGGATGTGTTCTCATGCAGCACGAGAAGGTTATAGTTTTTGCCTCCAGAAAATTAAAGAAACACGAGAGAAATTATCCAGTGCACGACTTGGAGTTAGCAGCTATCATCCACGCTTTGAAGATTTGGAAACACTACCTCTACGGTGTACGGTGTGAGGCCTTCACAAATCATAAGAGCCTCAAGTACATTTTTGAGCAGCAGGCGCTCAACATGAAGCAGTGTAGGTGGCTCGAGTTTTTGGCTGACTATGATGTGACCATTCAGTACCACCCAAGTAAGACGAATGTGGTGGCAGATGCACTTAGTCGTAGAGGATCGAGTTACTCCCTCCTTACTCAGTAGAAGGAGCTAGTGCAAGAGTTGGAGAGGTTAGAGATCAGTGTAGTCCCACGCTCTAGCTTTGGGCATGCAAGTTTGGGTTGGATAGAAATTAAATGTGATATCAAGGACAAAATCAGGACAGCTCTACCTCTGGACCCAAAGATGTCAGAAATTTGGGCTCTGACTCAGGCAGGTCGAAAGAGAAATTCAGTATTCGGGAGGATTTACTATTGTATGATGGTAGGGTGTGCATCCTGGATGTTAGCCATCTTCGGGAGGACGTACTATATGAAGCTCACAACTCCAGATACTCCATTCATCCAGGCAGCACAAAGATGTATGCAAATCTCAAGAAGTCAGTTTGGTGGCCATGACTTAAGGGAGATGTCGCAAACTTTGTAGGGAGGTGCGTGACTTGCTTGTTGGTTAAGGCGGAGTGTCAGAGACCTGGAGGCAAACTGCAGCCTCTTCCTATCCCAGAGTGGAATTTCGAAGACATCTCATGGATTTTGTGCATGGTCTCCCTAGATCTCAGAGCGGGAATGACTCGATTTGGGTGATCGTGGATCGTTTGTCCAAGGTTGCACATTTTATTCCCAATAAGAGGACCGATCAGGGTCCAAAGTTAGCCCAGATGTATGAGGATGAGATAGTCCGACTTCATGGTGTGCCGAAGTCCATAGTGTCTGATAGAGATGGTAGATTCACTGTCAAGTACTGGAGGTATGTTCAAGAGCGTCTGGGTACTCAGTTGAAGTTTAGCACAGCTTTCCACCCCCAGACTGATGGTCAGACAGAGCGAACTAATAGAACCATAGAAGACATGCTTTGCATGTGTATTTTGGACTTTGGCGGCAAATGGGAGAAGCATGTTACCTTAGTAGAATTCTCCTATAACAATAGCTTCCAGGCGAGTATCGGCATGACACCGTTCGAGGCGTTGTATGGCAGACGTTGTCGTACACCTTTATGTTGGGAAGAAAGCGAAGAGAGAGCTTTCATTGAAGAATCATGGATAGATAAGACCACGGACCGAGTCAGACTCGTTCAGGAGCGTAAGAGGATTGCTCAGGGCAGACAGGCCAAGTATTATGACCAGAAGCACAAGTCAGTGGAATTCAGTGTTGGAGATTACGTTCATCTGAAGGTCAGACCAGTTAGAGGAGTCTCTCGTATTAAGCGGTTGAAGAAATTGAGTCCCAGATTCGTTGGTCCCTTCGAGATACTAGAACGCATTGGCGAGGTTGCATATAGGTTGTCCTTGCCTGAGGAAATGAGTGGTCTACATGATGTATTACACGTCTCCTACCTGAGAACCGGAGGAGAGCAGAAAAGATCTCAGTCAGATCATCAGTACCGAAAGGCCACCAATCGAATCAGATCTTAGCATCAGTGTTAAACCAGTCAGAATAGTAGACTCAAGAATTCAAAAGCTCAGAAGCAGAGAGATTCCGTTTGTGAAAGTCCTTTGGATGAATTGTGGTCGGTCAGAGTATACTTGGGAAAGAGAAGATGAGCTTAGGAAGATGGAAGAGTTTGCTTTCCTTTTTGAACTAGGTATGTTGTAATTTTCGATGACGAAAATTTTATTAGGAGGAGAGATTTGTAACATCCAAGTAGATTTTGATCGAGTCAGTGCGTCGTCGAGGTACGATGTAATATGAGAAAATTTTGAGGATTAATTAGTGGATTAGTTTAGCGTCGAGTTTGTACTCGACACGGTTTTATTTGATAGAGTAAGAGTGGGTCATTTAGATTCCCTTTAAGGATTAAGAGGAAATGACGTTTTTGTTTTTGAGGTGAGATTTCAAATCCTTCTCAATCTTAGGGGCGTCAGTTCATTTTTTCACTTATTTTACTCACCCGACGGTTTCCAAAAAAAACCGCTCCGCCGCTTGAATCATGAAAGCCCGTCCCCCCCCCTAAATCCCGTGAACCCTGATTCCTTCTTTCCCGCAAGCCGCGGTCCGCCTCCGGTAACTGCACGGCGAAATCGGCGACCAGGCCCTAGGCGACCGCTCCCGTCGTGCCGGAATCCAGCATCGGCTCCTCCGCCTCCCTCTCCAGACTCCGACGACCCCTACCGTTCCATCCAAGCGTCGTAGGAGAGCCGACTTCAACCCTAGCCGGTGGAAGATAAGGGTGTCGAAGCACTGTTTGGCCAGTGAGTTTAGTTCCCCCTTCTTCCATTTTCCTAAAAGAAATCGTTACCGTGGAAGCGATTTTGATTATCTTCCCTTTTCCTCTTGCCCTAATTTAGGGATCAAAGTGCTCGGCTCTCCGAAATCCGGAATCGATCGTTGTTTGGGGCTAAATCGCTGTTTAGGGCAAGGTAAGCCACCGTTTTGGTTTTTCATATTAGTAACTTTGTCGTATTGAAATTCTCCACCGAAACCCAAGGAGGGAAATTTGGTTTAATGAGACTCTATCTGGTTGGAACTCAGATTTACTTAGGACGCACGAAAGAGTGAAGGAGTTCCTGGTGGACAGATTTATTCGAAGTTTTTCCATGCCACCTCGTCGCGTGTACGAGCGCCAAAGCGCCGCTGTAAGAAAATTGACTCCTTTTAGTTAAGCATTGTAGACCTCTTTTCATGCTAAATAGAGTTTGAGTACGCATATAGAAATTCCAAGTTCCTGTAGTTAGAACTGAGATAGCGGGGTAGGTGAACACTTAGAGTGATCAGACGATGCAATGTCTTGAAAGATCCTAAGTCCAGTATACTTAACTAGAGCGCTACTCCGTAATTACTTCAGTGAACTCTAGTATAAACCTATTCAGAAAGTAGCGAGGAAGGTTCACCCCGTGTAGCTGGTGGGTACACCCCACCGTATATTTCAGGGCCAGTAAGCCACTACATAATTGCAAACTCAGGTTAGATGACCCTTGTTACAGATATGTCACTCCTCAGATAGGAGTTAGTGACCCACTTGAGGGACACAGTTTAGGGCACCATCAGGTTTGTCACTTAGACCACAGTTAATAGTGGTGTCTAGTCGCCCTTAGCGACAAGTGTTAGCAAGGAAATGTTGAATCGAGTAGATACTCATAAAAATCGTGATTCCAAATATTCAGGAACCACGACTTAGAAAATTCAGAGATTAGTGTGACAGATCACACTATAAGTCGTTTCATGTCAGATCATGAATCTAAGTACCAAGTTTTATTTTAGGGAATGATGCATAACTTAATTCATGTATTAATCACTTAAAAATATTTCTTTTCATTTAAGTGTTGCTTGAGGAAGTAGTTTTCTTACTCTTCAGTGAGCCTGACCCATTTGGAACTTGTTTTTACAGGGGGGCTCAGGCCAGGGGATCCGCTTAGGATAGACAGCTCAGTCTTCAGTCGTCAGTTTATTCAGTTGTACTACTGTTGTTGTACTTTGTTTTCTATTTTCAGACATTTGTATTTGATGTACTTTATTCACTGTAATGGTTCAGTTAATTCAGTTTGTTGGTATTCCAGTTCCTTAGTATTATTTCTTCCATATTAGTTGGTTCTATGGTTGCTGCTTGACAATGTACACTTTTACCCAAAGTCTTACTTCATCTTTCCGTTGTAAGTATTTCTTTTCAGCATCTTTGTTTATTTTACCAGCTTTATACCAGTTTATATACTGTCTCTTAGTTTACTTATAATCGCGGACCCGGCCGGATTGCTGATTCCTGTCAAACTTGGTTAGAGTGTTACATAAATACTTCTTTAAAGAATAACGCTACTACGTGGGAGGCATCAGCGGTCTTTCGGCAAGGAATGAAATGTGTCATCTTGGAGAAACGATCACCTACAACAAATATCGAATCGAGCTTCCTCAGAGTGCGAGGGAGCCCGAGAACAAAATCCATACTAATATCAGACCAAGGCCGATCAAGGACGGGAAGTGGGGTGAATAGCCCCGTGGGTTTGCGAGACCTCTTTGCCGTCTGGCAAACTCCACAATGTCTCACTACTCGGGTGACGTCTTTCTTTAGGCTGGGCCAGAAGAAACGATCCTCAGCCAACGTAATCGTCTTATCTCTACCAAAATGCCTCGCAGCTCCGCCTACGTGTAACTCCCAGATAAGAAAATCGCGGGAGGGATGACTGAGGAATGCAGAGACGAGAGCCCATGAATAAATACCCACCAGATATCGAATAACTTATCCAAAGGTCGGGCGAGTCCTTCGAAAGCGCAGAATAAATATCCCCAAAATCAGGGCACTTTGGGTAAGCGTGAACTAACTGCTCAAACCCCACTACTCGGGTGCTCATGGTGTGGAGGATGCTAACTTGGCGACCCCATGCGTCTGCCAGTTTGTTCTCAACACCTGCTCGGTGCTTAAGAACATAGTGGAACTCATGCATACACTCCACCCATTTGGCGTGACGGTGACCCAATTTCTTCTGGGAATCGAGATATCTCAGGGCCTGATGGTCTGAATATAAAATGAACTTCTTGTGCAAAAGATAATGTCGCTAGTATCGCAGTGTCTGCATAATGGCATAGAATTCCTGATCATAGTTTGAATATTTCTGTCAGGCCTCGTTTAATTTCTCGCTAAAGTAAGCCACAGGGTGGCCTTCCTGACTAAAGACTGCGCCAATACCAACTCCTAACGTATCACAAGCAACCTCAAAGGGCTTGGAGAAATCTGGTAAGCGTAAAACAGGAGCAGTAGACAGTTTCTCCTTAATCTCCTCAAAATCTCGAGTAGTAGTCTTCGTCCAAACGAAATCACCCTTACGAAGGCAGCTCGTAATGGGGGTCATAACCGAACTGAAGGAACGGACAAACCTCCTATAAAAGGTGGCAAGTCCATGAAAACTACGAGCCTCATGGATGTTTGTCGGAGTGGGCCACTCTCGGATCGCCCTGACTTTGTCAGAATCGACAGAAATACCAGATGTTGATACAACATAACCCAAGAAATGAACGGATGTGGATATCAACGAGCACTTCTTCAAGTTGATGTATAGATGCTCCTTTCGGAGGAACTCGAACACCAGGCGAATGTGGCGTAAATGCTCGTTGTGACCCTAGCTGTATATCAATATATCATCAAAATATACGACCAGGAATTTCCCCATGTAGAGTCGCAAGACATGAGTCATCATCCTGATAAATGTACTGGGTGCGTTTGATAACCCGAACGGCATCACCATCCACTCGGACAAGCCGTCCTTCGTCTTGAAGGCCGTTTTCCACTCATCTCCCTCTCTGACTCTAATCTGGTGGTACCCACTGCGAAGGTCAATCTTCACCGTGATCTTACTTATGGAACGACTGTCAATGCACATGCGCCAGCTACCGTCCTTCTTTGGGGTTAGAAAGGCTGGCACGGCCCACAGACTCGGACTCCCTCGTATAAACCCCTTTCGTAAAAGATCATCAACTTGCCGCTTTAGCTCGACATGCTCTGTTAGGTTTAAACGATAGTGCGGCAGATTGGGCAAAGATGCCCCGGGGATCAGATCAATCGCATTTTGGATATCCCTCAGCAGAGGAAGCTCATCGGGGAGCTCCTCGGGCATAAGATCGTTATAGTCATCCATCATCTGTCGAACATCTGGGTCAAAAATCTCAGCCTTGGTAGGGATCTCGGCCGCCATCGTGGCCGCTACAATAAGCATGACCCCAGTCTCTTGGCTCTCTCTTAAGAAGTCGCTCTTCCTCAAAACATGTAGGGGTCTCGACGACCCCGCACTAACTAATGAGTCAACCCTGCCCTCGGGAGTATCTCTGGGACGAGTCGGGGTGAGAGTAACCTTTCGACCCTTGTCAAAAAATACGCACGTGTTGGATCGCCCATAACACGTGGCGTTGCGATTATATAGTCAGGGTCTCCCTAAAAGAACATGAGCGATATCCATAGGGATGACGCTGCACCAAAACTGGTCCTCAGTAGACACTAATCGTATCAGGACCAGGCATCGTTGTGTGACATGAATGGTGGATTTATCAACCCACAAAACTCGGTAGGGATGGGGATAGGGCGCTCAGATATCAGCTGCATTCTCTCAAGTCCTTTCTCCGCAATAATGTTGACGCAACTCCCACTATCAATGGCGAGCTTGCAGGGGCCTCCTGAGTTGGGAAATATGTGAAAAAGATAATGGTTCGGCGCCAATCCTCCTCGGCCCACGGGGTGTGGAGAATGCAGCAAAGGACTCCGACCTCTAGCGATCGCTCAGCATCGCTTTCCAATCCTTCCTCCACAGCGGTCGTAACTTCCTCAACGGCGACATCCTGAGCCTCGGCGTTGGGATCATCCAAATACTCAATTAGCAAATTTCTAGTAGGGCATTGCACGGCGAAATGCCCTCAGCCAGAACAACGATAACATTGGACACCCCCAGGCTTGGGGCATCTAGGCATAATAGCTTTCCCCGTCGCGTCAGCAGGAGCGCGAGGGGTGGTAGTAGTCGTAGCAGGAGGGGGTCTCCTAGCTGTGGTGGCATCGGGTCGTGTAGTCACCTGCCTCCGGCCAGCGGTGCGCAAATACTGCTCGTACTCTAGTGTGAGCTGGAAAACCTGTTCTACCGTCTCCATCATATAGGGAAGCAATTCCCTTCGGATATCCGCTTTAAGGCCCACACGAAAGCGTGAAGCAGTGGCGATAGGCTCCTCCCAATTGTCGCTACGAACTACGAGTTCGTCAAATCGCGACATATAATCAGCAACGGTGAGAGTCCCCTGACGTAGCGCGTACAGCTGATCTAAGAGTTGGTTTCGATATGAAGCAAGGAGGTATTTATCCCGTAAGCGCTGCTTCATCTCGTCTCATCGGGTGATGGGGTGGTAACCATCCCGCTCAAGAGACCTCTCTAGACTTGACCAATAAATTTTCACTTGGCCGACCAATTTCATTTTCACGAACTGAATGCGCCTCTCATCACTCATGTCAAACCAGTCAAAATAATGATCCATATCCATGAGCCAATCAATAAATGTCTTCGAGTCCAGGTGACCATCAAAGGTAGGAGCATCAATACGGATCCGTCGGGCGATGTAATTCTCCTCTGGAGTCATCCCACGATGGGGCTCACGGAAGTCACCATAATCGCCATCATCGTCATAATCATATCGGGGTCTATCTCTACGACTAGGTGGGGTAGGACGGGGTTCATCCAGAGAATGATCTCGCCGAAACTCGTAACCACGATGATAATTCGCTCTTAGTGGGGGTGGGAGATCTCGGTGAGGGTTGTCTCTACCACGTCTCCCGAGAGGTGGTGTGGCATCTTGAAGGTCCTCGAGAGGCTCCTCATCAGGTGGAGGGTTCGTTCGATCTCTAGGTGTCTCTAACTGATCTACTCTCGTGTTATCCCTCGCAATATCATCTCTGACAGTTTCGAATTAGGTTCCCATCCGATCAAATCGGTCGAGAACCAATCGTTGAAACTCAGCGGGTGTCATGTCCGTTTGTGAGCTAGCGGCCCTATCGTTGGTGTGGTTGTGACTCGACATGGATTGACGATACTCCCTACCACTATGTAACATGCAAATGACCCTAACCTAGGCCCTCTGATACCAATTTGAAGCAGTGGTAGTACAGACACAGGGGGTGATTTATTAAATCCAATTTTAAATGCAAATGTCGTGTAGTGAAATGCAAGAGTGGTTCGCTTAAGATTGCAACATGTAAATTAATTATTATAATAAAACAATAGAGACACTGGCAGTAGCAAATAATTAATTAAAGGAGAACATTTATCAATTTTCACAAACGATAGAGACGCTAATAATTTCAAGCGATCACAGAATACGCCCTGCAAATTTAACGACGAACGAACTACTAGCACGATAAGAAAATAATCCACACATTACAAGTTTTACCAAAATAAACAACAATAATAGGACAAGAACTTTATACCACAATTTCCATATGTAGGCGGTGGTGGAGGCGGTTGTTGGCGAGCATTCAAGGTCACGGCAATGTCGGGGTTGGCTAATCTGAAGTGGTTCCACGACAGGAGGGGTTGACCGGACTATAGTATTGGGCTTAGGTGATGGTGATTAGGTTGGATGGAAGTGGGGGCCACTGATCTGGAGGAGGATGGTCGGGTAGTTAGTTCTGGATGGGAGGGGCCCGGGCGGAGTAGGATCAGGCGGAGAGGGCTTCAGGAGGGGAAGATCTGTAGGGGAAGTGGGAGGTTTACTGTGTCCGACAGTGGGGTGGGGAAAGGAGGAGAGGCGGAGGCACATCAAGAACTGGATGGGGAAGGTGGCTGGCTTCAAGCGTGGGCTCCGGATAGGGAAAGGAGGAGCAGTGCAGGTGGGAGTGGGTGGTCCGGCGGTGGAGGAAGTGGATGCCCGGACGTCCGGCGATGATTGAGAAGGTAGCCGACAGGTGGAGGTAGGAGTAGAGGTTGTCGACTGGGAGCCCAACAAGATGGGAAAGGTTGCAGCTTAGACAGGGGAGGAGGAGGAGAGGCTTAGGCGGGGCAGACTTACCGGAGAAGGGGAGGATGGCGGAGGAGGCGTTGTCGGCGTCGCACCGGAAGGGGAAGAGAAGAAGGGTTGGCGTCGCACCAACCATGACCGACGGTTTCGGGATCTAAACTCACGATCCCCTCAAAATCCAGTCGGCGCCTTTTTATAAACCCAACAACAAAACTGCCTAGTAACTGAACGCTAAAACTAAAAATAAACCACCCGATTGGACGGCTAATATTGTTTTGGTCCGACCGGACTAAATACACCTCAAAATAAAAAAAACATAAAATACAAAAGTGACTAGAAACGATCATCCGGACGCGACCATGGGCTCTGATCGCTCTTCCGGGCAGCAGATCACCGCCTCCTGCAGGAATATACGTGTGTCGGCCGTGGCGCGCCGTCAAATACAATCTAAAATAGCAAATTAAACAAAAATTAACTTAGTGAACAAAGACATAACCCTTATAGTTCATCCTTTGCATTCCCTGCTGCTCAATTACATTCATGATTTTAATACAACTGCATCATCTATCCAATCATTTCTCGTTAAACACACGTGGACTATAACTATAAAATATTAAAATATAATAGGAGCAATATTTTTCACTTTCAGCTCAGCGAATTACAAAAAAATAACAATCAAGATGGTCCGATCTAGTTGCCTAAAATCTTTGGCCTTTGTGATTGCCAAGCTTTAAACTATCAAAAATTGCATTGGAAAATGCTTAACATGGAATAGTAAAAAAAGTGGAAAATAGTCACGTTGCCTAAAAATATATGCTAACCAATAAATGCCTGTGGAGCCAAAAAGAATAAACAAAAGCCAAATTTTAATTTTTGTTAGACTGGAAGTAATTAAATGCAAGTTAAAGCAAAGGTACACTATAGTTTTGTGAAAATTGAATGCAATCAGATAAAAGGGAAAGTATAAGTGACAAATGAATATAATACACTAGAAGAAATAAAGAAGAATGTACTAACATGATAGTAGAAATAATATTAGAAGTACTGAGAACATAAGCATAGAGATAGAAAGGGAACAAGCACTGCATGATCAGTCAAAAACATAAAAGGTATGAAGATGTATAAATAATATTAGAGTAAGAAGTATTTGAAGAGCGTGCGATGTGACATGGGGAAATTAATGCAACAAATTCGTACAAATTGAAGTCCTCATCCACTCAAGAAGTGTCACCCAACCATAAACACTGTAGATATAAATGGAGAACAATTTGAAAGGAAGGCTCCTCAGTAGCAATATCACAGTTTTTGCTTCCTAGAATAAAAGAATTACGATACATCGGGCCTATCAAATTTACCGAGATATCTCTCACAATTAAAAGTGGAAAAAAATTCTAAATATTCAATTTAATATCAGCCCCATACACTTGAAACATTATTCAAAAACATTGCAAACAAGAAGAGTGAATTCAGAGAATTCAGAATTAATCATTAAATAGATTTGAATTGAGAAAAGTACATTCATTTTCTAGCCTAGCAGCATTTAACTACTCTCATCATCTTTAACAACCATATTACCTTGGGACTAGCTTGTCTCCTACTTAATCCTTCGACAAAAAATTTATATAATTGTCTTATTGGTGCATTTTCTAACTAATATTAAGCATTCACAAACCATCTAAATTTATTTTCTATCAACTAATCAATAAATATCACTATCATGGTTTCTCTAGCGTAAACACTCTTTTGACTAACTTCCCTAGTTCTCTTCATTCATAAATCTTAGCAAATCAGATATCAACAAACATTTTACTGTCAAGCATTCAGATTCATACAACATCTCAATATAATAACAATCTTATAGATTTTACCATCAAGACTCTAGTAAGTACTCACAAGACACTGCTCTATTTTAAGCACTCAGTATTAACTCTAGAAATTATATCATCATCTGTATCCATGTTCTTCTAAATGATTGATCCGAGAAACTTAAACCTAGCACATCCAGGTATCTCTTGATCTCATAAAATGATATATTGATAATTGTTCATATCACGACAACTAAGTTGTAAATCATGTACTTAATATTTGTTCTACTAATTTGAAATTCTCTGTAATCCAAGAAACAATTACATTGTTCTAATTTTTCACATTCTGTAACATATGCCTGACTAGAACTATGTCATTAAAAAACTTGGGCACTTCACTTGGGTATAGTTTATTGTCGAGAGAAGAAAAATGACATTCATAGCCCAAAGATAATAATAAGCGCATCTCAACACCCCACCCCCCCCCCCCCTCAAGTTAGGTGTGTGATGTCGAACATTCCCAACTTGCCGATAAGTTTTTAAAGAAACCACTGCATAATCCCTTCGAGAGTAGCTCTGTCAATTCTTGCTCAGAGGGCACAAACGGAGTAACAACAATGTCTTTAATTATATTTTCTTTAATAAAGTGTCTGTCGAGTTCAATATATTTTGTACGGTCATGTTGCACAGGGATGTGAGCAATACTAATCGCAGTCTTGCTGTCACAGTATAGCCTGATAGGCTCGCTACTTTTAGACCCAAGATCGGTCAAAATGGATTGTATCCATAGCCCCTCACAGATTCTGTGATCCATAGCCCTGAACTCCGCCTTAGCACTTGATCTGGCAACCACATGTTGTTTTTACTCCTCCAGGTGACTAAATTTCCGCTCACCATAGTGCAATACCCAGACGTGGACCGTCGATCTTCAATCGATCCAGCACAGTCAGCATCCGTGTACGCCTGAACAGTCAACTCTTTATTTGATGAAAACAGGATGCCTTTCCCAGGAGAGGACTTCAGATATCCGAGGACACGATGAGCAGCAACCCGAGGAATGCATATATTGACTGAGCACTCCTACAACATAGGAGAAATCTGGTCGAGTATGCGATAGGTAGATCAGTTTTCCAACTCGCCTCTGAAAACTGAAAATGTACTCAATCATGTCGCCATCATCTTTTCCAAGTTTGTGGTTGACTTTGATTGGAGTGTCAGCCGGTCTGCACCCACTCATTCCTAAAGCTTCAAGGAGGTCAAAAGTATACTTTCTCTGTGATATGAATATCCCGTGTTTGGACCTTGCAACCTCAATACCCAAGAAGTACTTGAGGTTCCCCAAGTCTTTTACTTCAAATTGTTTTGCAAGTCTCACTTTCAATGTCTGAATCTCGTATCATCACCTGTTATAATGATATCATCTAAAATTATCAGAGCGGTTAATTTTCCTTCATTGTTTTTGATGAAAAGAGTATGATCCCCATTACGCTGGGAGAATCCGAAACATGTCAGTGTCTTGTGAAATCTTTCAAACCAAGCTCTAGGTGATTGTTTCAGACAATACAAGGCCTTCAGCTTGCATACTTTGCCTTCAGATCCTCTGGGAGAGAGACCAAGAGATAGAGTCATGTATAACTCTTCTTCCATATCACCATGAAGGAACACATTTTTTACATCAAATTGGTTGAGATTCCACCCCTTACAGGACGCACACGACAAGAGAATCCTTATAGAATCCATCTTAGCAACCGACACAATGGTTTCCTGGTAATCAATACATGTCTGACTATATCCTGTAGCAACCGGCCTAGCCTTGTACCTTCCCACAACCTCCTGAGTGTTCTGTTTGACAGAGAACACCCACTTGCATCCCACAGCAGTCTTTTCTTAGGCAGATATACTAGGCCCCATGTGTGATTCTTATCCAGGGCATGCAATTCTTCAAGTATAGCCGCCTTCCACCTATCATCAGAGAGAGCATCCTCCCACAAAGCAGGGATTGAAGTAGCAGTCAAAGAGATAGGCTTTATAGGAAGTCGTTAGGGACGAATAGAAGATGGAGTGAGATAATGGATGTTGAGTAGAAGTATCTTCCCTTGGAGTAAATGAACCTGACGACGGATCAGATGTCTGCTCTGGGACTTTGATAGGGCTTGTGCGTTTGTTCCCTTGGGACGACGAGAGTAAACCTGCAGGGGCTTGGCAATAGGAGCAGCAGTAGTTGGCGTGGGAGTAGAGGGAGACGGAGTCGAGTGATAGTGATATAACGGAGGAATGAGTAAGGAGTTAAAAAACTCACTTCCAACATAGAAGAGGTCCCCCCCTGAAGTGAGGGCTTGTAGTAGCTCTCGTATTCACAGAATGTGACATTCATGGTAACGAAGACTTTCTTAAGAACCGGGTCAAAGCATTTATAACAGTTTTAACCGGGTCAAAGCATAACCGATAAAAACACACTTGTGAGACTGAGGATCAAGTTTAGTCCTTTGGTGAATATGGACAAAACAAAAACAGCCGAATATACGAGGTTGGAGAGAAGTAGGAGGCACCCCAAGAGTGTGAAGGGGAGTGTTATAACCCAGGACACGAGAGGGCATACGATTAACAAGATAGGATACAGTGAGAACTGCATTCCCCCAATAGTACTTTGGAAGGTGCATATGGAGAAGAAGACACCAGGAAACTTCCAAAAGATGATGATTCTTGTGTTCAGCCACCCCATTTTGAGCAGGAGAGTGAACGCAAGACGTTTGATGGATAATCCCATGTTGAGTAAGGTAGCGGTCAAATTGAGAGTCCATGTACTCGCGGTCATTGTCTGTGCGAAGGATTTTGATAGGGGTATCAAATTGTGTGGAAATCATTTTGTAAAAACGCAAAAATAAAGGAAAAAACCTCATCTTGTAGTACGAGAGAAGCAGCCAATGAGAGTGACAAACCAACGACACCCAGAAATAGAAGAAACAGGACAAGGCCCCCAAACATCACTATGAATAACATGAAAAGGAGCAGAACTAGGAGATGAAACATGATTAAATGAAGCACAATAATGTTTGCCAAGTTCACAAGCATTACAATGAAAATTATCAACTAATATAGCAGACAAAGTAGAAAATAAACGTTTTATAGACAGAATAGAGGGATGTCTAAGGCGGCAATGCCAGAACTGCAAAGTGATAGCCTGATCAGCATGAAAAGCATGTGGCGAAGTTGCAGGGGTGAAAGAATCAAACACGTAGATCCCATCCACTAAACTACCAGAACCAATCACCGTCCCAATTTTCAGGTCCTGAAACACACAAGAAGAGAGAAAGAACGTCACAGAATAGTTCATAGAGTTTGTTAGATAACTAACTGAGAGTATACTGCGAGTAAACTTGGGTACATGAAGGACAAAAGAAAGGGTAAGAGAGGAGCAGGAGATTGATTCTTTTCCAACAATTGGAGATAAGGAATTGATGTAGGACGGCGTGTAGGATTTGCGCGTCTGTCGTATTTTTTATAGGAAACCCTAAATGCGTGCGATGAATAAATTAATTTTTGCAAACAAATTAAAGCGGGCGCTGCGCAGACGTTGAAATTAAACAACATTGATTTTTAGAAAGCACAAAAAAACTATTTGTTTAAAAAAATGAATTCTCTTGAATTACTGCTTCAATTCTAAATTCGGGAAGGAAGTTCGCAACTTTCATTTTGTTCCCCTAGTCGTAGCAAAACGGAAATCGTGAACTCGAAATACGTTTCCGTTTGGAGTTTCCGACGTAGCGTTTGCTGACAAAATTCGGGCAAATTCCCAACAAGAATCTATTTACCGTAATGATAAAATTTAGACACACACAAAGAAAGAAGATATAAACAAATTACCTACGGAAAGAGGTGTCTTTCCGTATCCGAAGTCGACGGCGATCACGCAAGGAACTCCTCGTCACCTTCGATCTTCCACTCCGAGGTCGGCCGCTATCGCACACGGACACCACAGAAAAAGTTCACCCAGTCTCACACTTAGTGGTTCCACAAGATCTCTCACTCAACGGTGTAAGAAAGCCACAAACTAAACAACCTAAATTCGCTCGCTCTCACACGGTGGATCCACGAAATCTCTAAGCACAAGAGAAAATAACTCCTCTTCAGTACACACGAAGATCACAAGCAGATTGGCACTGTTCAATATCTCCTCAAACGGGAAGGCAGCATCAGCTTTCTACATTAACCAACAAATTCAAACAGGGATATTTTAAACAAACAACAATTACTGTCAGTAGCAACTACTAAATCAATTCCAATCGAAAAAGAGGACACAAACAACAATCTCAATTATCACAACTTCACACCCAAAACAGGAAATCAAACAAACGCAAGCAGTAATCCTATATAAACCAACACTGTTCATCATCCCTGTCAGCGGATGGCAAACACAGCAGCTCTCAAGTCGAAATCAATTTTACATTCATTCACAGCAATAATCAAACACTCCTCAATAATAGCAATCACTCAATATCTTCGACTCCTCAAACTTACACAGCACAACCCCTTTTATAGGGTTTCAAAAACAGTTAAAAAAAATAAATCCTTAACCTCTAACTTCAGGCGGCCATGGCAGAGGCCTGGACAGGTGCATAAAGCGCGCGTAGAAGAGATTGTGGCAGCGGAATAGGGCTAATAAGCCGTGCGACATGTGGAGAAGTTGGATCGTGGGCAGTTGCGTGAAGCTCGCGTCTCAGGTAGCCGCGAGAAGCTCGAGCGTCGTGAACCGATCGAAGAAGATGAACAGTTGCCCTGGGTCGTTGGGATGAAAGCGGAACCAACTGAACCGGGCTCTTCTTAACCTAACTTATATATATATATAATAAGAATTATATATATATAATTCGTATGTTACTTAAATAAATAATTATATATATAAATATTTGCAAATATAAAAAGAAAATGCAAATAAAATGCAATAAGGAAAATGACACAAAATGCACAAATATGCAAAGCTCAAGGCCGACAGAGGTCCGGACGGGTGCGACGTCGGGCACTTTGCGTCGACTTAATCTGGGCTGGTCTCCACCAGGAACCATCCGCAATGCTCACTTTGTATCGACCTGACAAAGGAAGGTAAGATACAAAATTTGTAGCAGAGTCGGTCAGATGATCCGTTGTTCCAGAATCGATAATCCAGTGAGTAGAGGAACGAGAGGACGCATTATGACTACCTGAGGGTCCTTGATGAGCATAGGAAGACGATGACACAGAAGGCTCCAGAGCATGTTGTTGCACCAGACACCGGAAGGCAGAAATCTCATCGGCGGGCAAAGCAAGAGGAGCAAACTGGGTAGTAGAAGGAATCATCTCCTTAGAAGCATCAGACAGGTGAGCAGAGCGGGGCAGAGTAGAGCGACCTGGAGAACGACCATAACCATGACCGCCGCGTGGTGTGGAACCCCCACGGGGTGCAGGAAAGCTATGAAGATGAAAACAGGTGTCCCGATTATGGCAGGACTTGCCACAATAATCACAGAGTAGTGATCCTTGTCGGTGGACTTGGGCCTAGAATCACAATGGACTCTACTGCCAAATTGAACAGCCTGGGCAGAACCTACTGGAGTAGTATTAGGGGTCCATGTCTGTCACTGATCAAATTCCTATTGAACAAGACTAAAAACCTCGGTAAGGGATGGCAGAGGTGAGCGCTCAAGAATCTGCACACTGATCGGATCAAAGTCGCAGTGAAGGACATGAAGGAACTCAAAACTCTGTTCCTATCTTCCGGAGCTCGAACAAGGAACTCATCTTCAGGAGACATAAGAGTGAGGGAGTCAAATTGATCATACTCTTGATAAAGTAGAGTGAACTCCAAGTAGTAGACAGACGGAGGGCGATCACCCGGACGAAGGAGCAAGATCTTCCGTTGCAGCTGAAAATTTGTGCAGCATTGCCCCGGCAGGATTAAATAGCATCAGTCCTTTTCATAAAACCGTTGCGGTCTCCAAAAACAGATAATTCCGAGCAATCAAGTCAACCATAGAGTCTGTCAACCAAGAAAACACTAGAGAGTTCTCAGACTCCCACTGTAGCCAGTCCGGAGAATCTTTGGCCGGTGTCGGAATAGTCCCTAGAACATACCCAAACAAACGTCTGCTCTTCAAGGCAAGGGTAATAGCCCGATACCACGGAAAGAAATTGGAACCATCCAAGAGAATAGTGGTGATTTGAGGAGTATTGTGGTCATGAATGGACCGAGCCGCGCCATTAGACGGCAAGGTAGTGGAGGAAATCTCAGCACCGGAAGAGAGAGTAGGAGATCCGTCATTCTCGTACATGATGCGAGAACAAGCACAAGAAGCCCCATAAACACCTAGATAGAAGCTAGGGTTGTCTCATAGAAGAAGGGGCAAACCAAGATCTCGAAGAAGTCTCCAAGAAGGACTGACACCGGAAATACTAACTGACGCTTATGCAAGCATGTGAACAAACAACCCTCCATGGGGATTTATTTTCCACTACAAATTCATTCTTTAAGATGACAATTATAATCTGAGTACCAGACACGTGAAGGTTTAGTCTCTTAAAACACCGAAAGATTTTTATATGAGTTCCGATTGTGATAAGCAATTAAGAATCCATTAGAACAACATCAGTTTCTAACCACAAATTTAATACGAACTCAAAGGATTTCACAGTGAGGTTGCAAGTTGAGGGTACAACTCACGACCCGAGGTCCAACAAGTACAGAAAAAAGGGTACTAGTCGGGCACCAACCGATGCTTACACAACCATGTGAAAAAACAACCCTCCATGAGGATTTAAGTTCCACTACACATTCATTTCTTAATATGACACTTATAATCGGGTGGCAGACACATGATGGTTTAGCCCCATAAATTGATAGACACAAATTTAATATGATATGGACTCAAAAAGATTTCACCATGAGGTTACATGCTATTTTACCAGCTCAGAATTCCATTATGCAATAGCCCAACCATCTCATAGGTGAAGTTTACATCCTTTAATGTGTATAGCAAATGAAATTCGCATATAACGTACGGTTGGCTTTCCATTGTATTGATTATTTATGATGAGTACATTAATCTACTGGATATTATGCATGATCGGCATCATTAAAAAATCTTAGCAATAACACGTATTTCTTTAGCCACATATAGTAAGGGTATTCAACATTCGCATTCAATTTACAGATATCCATTCACGTCTCCACTCGAACCATGATTTTACACCGAATCAACTGTAGATTTTCACTCCTCATCAGCCCATTAACATGTTTAAAAATTAAATCGAAAGTTAATGGGAGTGGTTCCTGACAAATCCAAGAAAACAAACCAATGAGGTATACAAACAATCCTACACCTAAGAGTGGAATTCATTACCTCAACAAGTTGCTTTGGAGGCAAGAATGGAAGCAGCATCTCCCCAAACAACGTAGTGGAAAACTCCCTAGATTCAACAACTATCATCAGCCAAAAACAAATCTTTGGGTTTCGGTGGCTGGAAAAAACTTCAGGCAAAAAAGAAATAGTTGGTCCTCTTCTAAATGAGGAAAAGGATTATAGTTCATGAAATCCGAACCGTTGATCCACCAACAAGGGCAGGGAGTGGGATAGTTTCCCCCACTCAATTCCTCACTTCCTCAAATTTCAACCAAGTACAATTCAGTTTTTTAAGAATTCCGAAATTACTATATTTTGGTCTTCTAATTATTGAAATAATCATAACTATGGAGCCATAAAATTAATTAATAATAACAATGATAATTGATATAATCTAACACAAAAAGATCGCAAGAGTTTTTATTTAGATATGCACATACCCAAAATTAATTGAGCAAAAATATATTTTGAATTTATTGGAGTTACAGAATATACAAAACAGCAAAATTTCAAAAACTAGGTAGGCAAAGAAATATGGAAAATATGAATTCATTTATCAAACAAGTGTATGCCCATAACAATGTAATACTACCTCATAAATTTATTACATTAAGGTAAATGAAACTAATGAGAATCATTCATTACATACTAATCAATGAACAGAATGAGCAAATGATGACATCAAGGAGCATTGTTTGATGGCATACCACTTTAGCAAGCTCACCCACAGTAGCAAGGACTCCAGTGACTATAGCATTATTTGCATTAATTCCAGTTCCCTCACGCAGCCGAATCACAAGAGCCTAAAATGAATCATATATGATCCATTAACACACAAAGTACTCAAATACCTTAAATAACTACTCATTAAACTTTGATACCAGATACTTTGAGCACTTGTATATAGATAAAGAAAATGCACTGCTCATATGATAAAAAATAATTAGCACGGACCTTATGAATGGGGGCAATATATGGCAATACAAGCCTTTCACAATTCCGGATCAAGCAACCCAATAGCTTGGCACTTTCTTCTCGGCACTTGCTATCAGTACTATAAACAAAAGTAGAAGCAGAATAAAAAAGGAGAAACCAAAAGAAAGTAAAAAATCATGACAAGAGAATAACAAAAGTATTAATTATAATATGCATGTTACTAATACTAATATATCATTTCCAACCTGTGGTCTAAGTATGTCAAGAGTTGCATGAGATGTCTGCGAAGTGCTGGAAGAACATAAGCAGGATTCTTTTCAGATAACCTGCCGGCCATGGATATAGCAAGCTCTCGTACATCAAAATCCTTAAAATAAAGAACCATAATAAGCATATCATAGAGATGGAAACTAGCTAACATAGAGAAAAAGATTATCTTGGCAAGATGATAAAAAATTTCTAAAACATTTTTATATCAAAAACAATTGATCACCGATGGCCAGTACTGTCAACCCCAAATGAAAGTTAATATTCCAAAGTAGTGCTTCAATATGTTGAACAAAATAATTTAAGAGTAAACACATCAATAATTATTCGGAAAATAAGAAAGATATTTTTTCATTTTTTTTTAATAAATAAAAATAAGAAATTATTTTCTACTGTACATAATCTTGTGGAGCATGGTCAAACAAAAAATGTAAAAATTGGCATGCATTTCATTAAAGAGAAACAGGATAGCTAATTGATCAGTATAACTTATGTGTCATTTTACTGTAACCTCGTAGATGTGATTATCAACGGATTAAGTAGTGTAGCATTATACATCAGGCATATTTTGATAATCTCATCATCAAAATCATACAAATATTCAACATTATCGTTGTAAGTAGCCTAATATGAGAGGAAAAATAACACAATGGAAGAAAAGAATGATGAGAAGGGAAAGAAAACACTCTTAAATTCATATTCTCATCTCACATTATTTAATATTCAAACGGAAAGAATAAAAGCAACAATGCAAAAAACCATTTTGCGTGCACCATAACTAATCAGCTAACAAAATCAACATTTTTGTTTTACAGAGATAGAATTGGTTCCTGTTAAACTTTACACTTAGCAATTATACAACATAATATAAAATCACCTAGAGTAGCTTGAATTCGCCACATGAAACTAAAGTCCAATACTTGTAAGATTCAAGGGGGCAATGATTATAAGAATAGAACTCTGATGTGGAACACTACAAGATAACTAATATGACGTTTTATGAGGAAACGATGGTTGTTGCCATTGTCAAATCCAAGGAAGAAAAGAGACAAGCTGATGAGAAATACCCTACATCGCATCCCTGAGACAAAACATTCACTCTAATATTTGAGATGAAGATTAGAAGGGATGGACTTGAAGAAAACACTTTGTTGGACAAGCTAGAACAAACATACAAACACTCAAATAAGTGTAAAAATGATATAGTTAATCGTGACTTATAACAATATGGGAACAGATGAACACAAATTGACTAGCCTTCTGAGCTTCGCCCCTAAAATAATATGCAAAGACGAACGCATCGAGTTGCTCTACACCAAATTCACATGTTTCAAAAGAATGTATCCTCAAGTTAGAAGCTCTCCGGTGGAGAAACTAAAGCTGATGATCTTTAATTACCAAATTTTGATTTGCATGGAAAGAATTCATATGCAATGCTGTTGACAGAGATATGAGGAACAGAACTTACTAGAAACTCGGACCTTTGTTTTAGTGTGCGCCTAATTAACTCCAAAATAATTGAACTATCATGAGGTTCAGTAAAAAACAGCATGCAAAGAAAGTATCAAAACATAAATGTTTCTTGTACCACATAACACAGATAAGGATAATCAAAAAAAGATTTGGTAAGTGCTTTGAATCCCTATTCACTATATTATAAAGGGATAATAAGGCTCAAATTTTAAAAAAAAAAACTCGCTTCATCACCATCACAGAGTAGTTAACTCAAATTCCAGTTACGCAAAAGACTAGAAACGGAAAGGTCTGCCTCCATTGAGAATGTTGGCTTCAACAGACTACACCATCCATCACATGGGTTGTTCTCACTTAGGTGTTGATTCAAAGATGTGATCATCGCAACTCTAGCAATGTGATCGGGCGCCTTTACAAAGTACATCAAATGGGATCGATCGACGCATATATTGATGAGTGCATTGAACTTGTAACCCATATATTTGGCCTTTTGTAAAACCTGCTTCATGCATGGTTTGCGGTCTAACATCAGAGACCGCCTCCCACCCTCCACCCTACCTCCATCAACCATGCCATGGACATAGTTCTCCATGTGGAAAATGAGTTCAAGACAAAATTAATTGACTTACTGATGCAACCCGCGACGCATCTTTATTTTTATTTGTACATGTTTTATTTGTGTAGTGCATGTCATGACGCGTTTGATTTCATTTTGTTGTGTTGAGTTGTATCGCGCACATTATTAGCGCTTTTGTGTATTTTTGTATCGCGCATGTTGTTCGCGCAACTTTGGTTTGGCTCGTTGGTGTGGCCGATCAACGTGACCCTGAATGCATAGGTCTGGTATATTAGGTGATAGGTTAATTTGGGCAAGCCTAATTTAATCAACTATGTCAATATGTAATGCCCCCCTAAGCTCATTGCCGACCCCACCTTGAAACCCCCACATTTTCCAATCTTAAAGAGCCAAATATGTGTGTCATTAGCAAAAGCTCAACTCAAACACTCCATATTTTTACCCATTTGGAAAGCCCACCACCAAAGCCCATTATTCCTAAAAACAAACCCTAATTCCCCCTCTTATAAAATCAACCCCCCCCCTCCTATAGACCCGGCTTGGAAAAAAGAAACTGAACTGAGAATTTTCACTGATTCGGTTTCCTCTCCAGCCACACATCCTGATATCCCCTTTTCGTACTTCTTCTCCCGTCGGAATCGCTCGACGCCACCTCTTCCTCCCTCCAAGGCTCCGGCTCCGGCTTGACTCCTCCCCAAGAGCCGGCGAGCACTCCTCTGCCAATCCCAGAGCCGATCGAGCCTTGTTCGTCACTCATGCCACTGTCAAATCGTCTTCCCGACGAAAATCTCCCAGAAAAGCTCTCCGCCGCCTCAAGCGCACAGCTCCATCGGCCACCGCTTCTACTGCCTGAAGCCCACACCTCCTGTGTCCAACTTCCCCGACGAGGTCATCTCCGGAAGCTCCGCCCACCATCGTTAACTGTTTCCAGTCAGCAGCGGCGCCTCCCCTTCTCCAGCAAACCCATCAAGCTTCCAGCCACCATCCCCTCTCCGGCCACTACTTCTCCGCCTTGAGTATACCTCACTTCGCCTAGCTCAATCCTCAAGTATATTTTTTTAAACTTATGTTATTTAAATTGAATAGTTAATTCAACTTCCCCGACGAGGTCATCTCCGGAAGCTCCGCCCACCATCGTTAACTGTTTCCAGTCAGCAGCGGCGCCTCCCCTTCTCCAGCAAACCCATCAAGCTTCCAGCCACCATCCCCTCTCCGGCCACTACTTCTCCTCCTTGAGTATACCTCACTTCGCCTAGCTCAATCCTCAAGTATATTTTTTTAAACTTATGTTATTTAAATTGAATAGTTAATTATTAGAACTTGCCCTATCTAAATCATATCTCCTGATTACCGTTATTTTTGTTACACGTGTTTACCACCCACTTATTTGCTATGCATGTGGACTTAGTTTTTGTGTTGATGTCATACGTGTGTGGTAGCCTTACGTTCCCGAGCGACACTTGGGTCGTTTATTTCGTTAGAGAATAGCCCGCGAAGCGCTCTCGCGCCACAATTATTTTAAATAGGTCGCATTTTACTTTGTTTCAAAACTACCCCCCCCCCACACACCTTGGATCACATCAGTTTGGTGTGGCTGCTGGGATATCTCACTCCTATCGTGGGATAGCCGAGGGTCAGTCGTTTTCAAATTTTAAGTTTAGAAATTCCTGTTTTTTTAAAATGGCTGATTTAGATGCGCGTATTGAAGCTTTGCGGAAAGCCGTTGAGTTCGTCACTGCAGAACTCAAGCAGAATATGAGTGGGTTGTGCACCTCTGTTCACAACCTAAAGACGACAACGCGCACGCATTACGCTGCCCCTGCACACCTCCACACTTCATATCACATAGTGGAACCCGAGGTCAGGTCTTTCGATAGTCCTTTGTCTCGCCTCGTCAGTCTCGCGACGAGCACCTTAGTCTCACCCACACCCATCGTGACACTCCCTTCAGTCGAGGAGATTCTTCCTGAGCCCCTGTTCCAGGAAGAAGAGCTTTCTCCTATCTTTATCACCCCCACTAAATTCGTGACATCACTTGTCTCCACTATAGCACCCCCTTCGATCGAGAAGTTTCTTCCCGAGCCCCTGCTCCGGGAAGAAGAGTTTTCTCCCACTTTTATCACGCTAGTTGAAGTCGTGGACCCACTTGCCTCTAGGGCAGCACCTATTTTAGCAACTGAGATATTTTTTGATCCCCTGCTTTCAGAAGAAGTTATTAGGGATGTGTCACTCACCTCGGATGCCACATCATCATTCTCTCTTCTTCCAGAGGAGTTGGTTAGTGATGAGTCCCTTATCTTGGGTGACATAGACTCGTGCGTCTTATGTCCTGACTTTCTTAGCACACTACCGCCACAAACCCTTGAGCTTACAGACACTGTGTTCGGTGGTCCCTCTCCCATGGCCCTCGAGGCACCACTTTAATCGACTTCGTATTCGACGAGCACGCGTTTTGTTCGCATCACTTCTTTATGGATATGGGACAGCATGTTGAGTCACCACATCACTACCGTTTGAGTGCTGACACTTCTAGGTTTAGTAGTCTCGAGGGAGTCGAGACAATACTTAGATTTTTTACTCCTCGTCGGGAGACCCGCTTCAAAGGTTTTTTATGGAAAATTTTACACGATAAAATTGGGATCTTCTTAAAATTTTGTGACTCGAGTGGGACGTTGATGGGTGAAATCATTCCGATAGATGACCCTGGTCTAGCAGATGTTCGTAGGTGTCTATCCGGCGAGCGTATGATGCATTATGAAATAATAATTCCACAGGTTAATCCCGCTTGCTTCCTGCTTTACTTTCTATCTTGTTTGTGTTTCCTGCTTTCCCCTTGCCTCATATTTGCCACACACAGCCCTTGTCATCCTCTGCAAGCTCTAATAATTAGAGTTTATTTAAATATTCGGCATGAAATTTCGAGTAATGGATTGCGAGCTTTTGGGATACGGGGTTACTTCCAGGTTTGGGGTTGCAGCGACGACTTTAGCAGGACAGTCCTGCAGCATTTTCTCCGATCGACAGTTGGATTTCCTACTTGCAGGTCGCATCGAGTATCGTCAGGGTCGAGTTCTTTCAACCCCGGGAGAATTGATGCAACCCGCGACGCATTTTTATTTTTATTTGTACCTGCTTTATTTGTGTAGCGCATGTCGTGGCGCGTTTGATTTCTTTTTGTTGTGTTTAGTTGTATCGCGCACGTTATTAGCGCTTTTGTGTACTTTTGTATCGCGCATGTTGTTCGCGCAATTTTGATTTGGCTCGTTGGTGTGACCGACCAACGTGACCCTGAATGCATAGGTCCGGTATTTTAGGTGATAGGTTAATTAGGGCAAGCCTAATTTAATTAACTATGTCAATATGTAATGCCCCCCTAAGCTCATCGCCGACCCCACCTTGAAACCCCCACATTTTCCAATCTTAAAGAGCCAAATATGTGTGTCATTAACAAAAGCCCAACTCAAACACTCCATATTTTTACCCATTTGGAAAGCCCACCACGAAAGCCCATTATTCCTAAAAACAAACCCTAATTCCCCCTCTTATAAAATCAGCCCCCCCCCCCCCACTTCCTATTTACCCGGCTTGGAAAAAAGAAACTGAACTGAGAATTTTCTCTGGTTCGGTTTCCTCTCCAGCCGCACAGCCCAATATCCCCTTCCCATACTTCTCCCGTCGGAATCGCTCGACACCACCTCTTCCTCCCTCCAAGGCTCTGGCACCGCCTCTGGACTCCTCCTCAAGAGTCGGCGAGCACTCCTCTGCCGGTCCCAGAGCCGATCGAACCTTGTTCGTCGCTCAAGCCACCGCCAGTCGTCTTCCCGACAAAAATCTCCCAGAAAAGCTCTCTGTCGCCTCCAGCGCGCAGCTCCATCGGCCACCGCTTCTACTGCCCGAAGCCCACACCTCCTGTGTCCAACTCCCCGACGAGGTCATCTCCTGAAGCTCCGTCAGCCGTCGTTCCCTGTTTCCAGTCAGCAGCAGCGCCTCCCCTGCTCCAGCAATTTCCTCCAGCAAACCCATCAAGCTTCCAGCAACCATCCCCTCTCCAGCCACTACTTCTTCGCCTTGGGTATACCTCGCTTCGCCTAGCTCAATCCTCAAGTATATTTTTTTATGCTTATGTTATTTAAATTGAATAGTTAATTATTAGAGTTTGCCCTATCTAAATCATATCTCCTGATTACTGTTATTCTTGTTACATGTGCATACCACCCACTTATTTGCTAGGCCTGTGGACTTAGTATTTGTGTTGATGTCATACGTGTGCGGTAGCCTTACATTTCCGAGCGACACTTAGGTCATTTATTTCGTTAGAGAATAGTCCGTGAAGCGCTCTCGCGCCACAATTATTTTAAATAGGTCGCATTTTACTTTGTTTCAAAACACCCCCCCCCCCCCGGATCACATCACTTACCTTCCATCCTCCACTTTACGACCCCACCAGTCATACTCCATCTACAAGTAAATCACTTTACCCAGCACCCCACCACAACCACTAAACCTAATAGCAAAAATGGCACATCCTCAAATCACGGTCTATCAAACCAAGAGTAAAATGACTAATGTAGCAATGGACTTTATTTTCACTGCAAAAATTTGTACAATCACATTGAAGACTATCTTATGAAGTTGTGGACAGTGAACAGTGATAATGTGGATGAAATTTGTATGGCGGACTTTGAGTCCTTGGAGATGGATAATAATACACCATCAATGTACTCAACAACGACCTTTCATTGGATGGATCCTCCATATTTTTCGGCGGGAGGCATCTTCGACCCCACACGAAACTCGACTGTGAGTAAACCAATCACTTAGAACCGGGAATGGTAAACTGAACCGGAATAGAACTAGAACCAGACTGAACTGCTAGTGACTTATTTTGGTCCAGTTTGAATTCGGATCTGGTTCATTTATATTATTAGATGGACCGGTACCTAAAACCCAACCAACATCGAATGGTTCCAAGAATTTTAGACTCGATGCAAAGCAGACCGAATCCGAACCGAACCAACAAACAGCAACCCATTTTAATTTAAAATACATCATATATTATTTATAAACAAAACAAAAAGAAGACAGCTTCACTTAATATTTGTGTTATACCAATTTAATTTAGAAACTGTTTCAGGAGCTATTTTGCTATGTTCTAATAGGAGGAAAATGAAATTATTAAGTCTACAGTGTTTGATAACGCAAAGAAGAAAAAATCTTTTTGTATCATCTCCAGATCAAGCCTCTAGCGCTTTCCATTCCCCATATGAAAGATCTTGATATCAGACAATCGATAATCTTCTTTTTCCACGACAATGTCTTATCCCTGTTTCAGCGATCTTCCTCAATGAAGAGGACCACGTTTTTCTTTGTTATGCTTCTTAGAGGAACCTTGTGATAATCTTCTCTTCACACTTCCCCTTCTGATTAATCTTCACAGATTGTTTTTAGGCATTGTGAAATCCTTGTCCATGGCACCTTTCCTCCCGGAGAGATCGGGTCACTTCCACTTTCTAGTCTCCAATTGAAATACCTCAATCTAAGACTGTCCCAAGTCTTCTTCCTCCCCAATCACGTCTCATTAATGTTCTAGCAATCTTCCTCAACGTTGAGGACCTTGTTCCTCTTCGTTCTGCATCTCATGGTATCCTTGTCATAATCTTCCCCACCCAAGACTTCCCCTTCAATTAATTTTCAAAACCTGTAAGCCCATACTCTCGAATTTTGCATCTCATTTGATGTATTGTGCTACGATTATCTACGAGATGAACATTAATAGATCTCTATTTCTTTTATTTGTTGTTTTTTGCAACAATGTTAAATATGTTCATTTTTTTCTTTTTCAATAATGGTGATATTAATTATTGTGTAGTGTTTAAAATGATTAATATATTGTAGAAGACACAAATTGGTATTAGATTTAGCCATGCCTCTAGTAATGTTGGTTCATTAGGAATAGGAATTGCTTAGAACCTGACCGAATCGATAGTGAATAATTTAGTTCTGGTTTTTGTTGAACTGAAACCAGAACAAAAGACATGATGGTTCCAAACAAAATTATGTTGGAACCAGATCCGGTCAAACCAAATAAATTCTAGTTCTAATTTGAAGAATCATTTCATTGACGGTTCGATTCTTGTTTTTAATGGAATCAAAACCGAAACGAGACCGTGACAGCTCTGACTGTGAGTTAAGATTTCAAGAGTTGTACATGTTGATTGATAATGGCACCAAACACAATTTCTTCTCCCAAAAGTAACTGATCACATGCAATTACATTCCAACCCATCTCTTATGGGCCGTGCAATGCACTTGGGAGATAGGCTCGAGATTACGGCATGCAACATCTTCAATAATCTGCAATTAAAAGTGAGGTGCTCCCCATCAACATAGACTTCTATGTGTGTGCCATTATAACACTCTCTCAACCGATGAGACAGTACCGTCTAGGAATCAATCATTGACCACCAAAAAACTAAAGTAACAATAGCTTCTTCACTCATTTTCGATGATTTTCACGAAGCCTTATGGATTACCACCTCCATCAGTCTGACCACAATATTCCAATACATTGCGAAGTGGTGTGCAAATATGATCATACTGATACGGGCATGCACAGGAAGAACTTGTATCAGAGATTTTTGCCGCAAGGATTATTTGACCCAATGTCAGTCCCTTCACCAGCACAGTCCTTGTGACGAAGGAGAACAAAAGTTCATGAGGCTGTATGGACTTTCAGAAACTTAACTGTGTCACCATAATAGATGTCTGATAATTAACCTATTTTGGTCATTCAATGGTTGCTTGATGAGTTGACAGGAACTATCTTCTTCTCCAAACTAGACCTTTGATCAAGAATACCATCATATTCATTTAAGATCAGATAACATTCACAAGACCGCCTTCTGGATACACAATATTATGAGTTTTTCATCATGTCATTCGGCCTTATGAACGCTCTAGCGACATTTTAGTCCATCATGAATGACGCCTTCCGGTTGGTACTTTGTAGATACATTCTAATTTTGTATGGCATTTTTCTCTACAGTCAACCTTGGCAGGATCAGTTGGAAGCATCATTTAGCCACTAATGGCTTCCTCTTTGTAAACACCTAGAAGTGTTAGCTTGGGTGGAGAAGAATAAATTACTTGGGCCATACTACCTCAGCACAAGAGGCAACATGGATCCTGAAAAGGTAATTCATCATGCTTCAGTGGTTGATACCACAATCTCCACAAGTAGTAAATGATTTCTTGGGATTCATTGCGTAATACCAACAATTCACTCAACACTCCCAAAGGATAGCCAGTCTTTTAGTTGCCCACCTTGCGAAGGAAGCAACACTGACCTTCCCTTGTACACTTGTAGCAGGCCCTAGTCGCAACCCCAATTTTGATCATGCATGATTTCTCCAAGTCAATCATCATCAGACATCAAATAACACGCTTCATAATCCGGCATTGTTGTCTTGATGCAGGAGAATTGAACACTTTCGACAACGGCCCGATCCAGCTAAGCCTACAACAAGATTTGGGATCATGTGTTGGTCATTCATCATTGGTGACCTTACAACAACGGGCAACGTTTTATCATGCTGATCGATCATGATTGTATCTGCTACCACCTATGCCAGAACAAATTCATTCCAAACAGCAGTTATAAGCAACCAAATTATTAGGCTATGACTTCCCTGTGGATTTTAAATCTAGGAAGAGTAATTTAGCCGCAGATACTCTTTCACGACTAGTCGAGACTCCAATAGACATGTCACTCCCATATGGAAGGAGGCAGGCGTGATCAAGCAGACGGCTCTTGCAAATCCATATCTTTACTCGAGAATAACAAACATTCGAGTCAACATGTCATCACATCCTCAGTTACCCCTGTAAGATGACCATCTCTTCGAGCACGGGTGACTAGCATTGCTCTCTTCATCCATATAACTTTTCAGACTGGTCGAGTTCCATTTGACACCATCAGTGGGTCATGCAAATGCCTTCTATGAATATCTCCACTTAACAAAATCCCTATTTTGGTGTGACTTGCTGCGCTCAAAAAATTGTGGTTGCGTACATGATCAATTAGCGTGTTAAGTATGAAACTACTTCTCCAGGAAATGTTTTGTAATACCTCGGTTTACTGCGCTACAGGTCTGCATACCAGTGACCCCAACCCATTCCACATATCTGATTGGTCGCAACCGCTCATTCCAATGGCGGGTTATTGAGGTTAGAACTTGAACCCAGACCTCCTAGATAAGGGGGCTCTAAACTGGTCCTCATCACTAATTGAGTTGCTCAATTGGTGATGAGGAACAGTTTAGAGATCCCTTATCTAGGAGTGTGGGTTCAAGTCCCAGCCACAACAACTTGCCATTGAAATTAGCGGTAGCGGCCAATCAAATTCGCGGAGATGGGTTGGGGTCACTAGTCTGCAGACCTGTAGCGCAGACCTGTAGCGCACCCACAGTAGACCGGGGTGTTACATTTTCTCCAAACCCTCCCATTGCTAGTGCTTACATGGGATGATATCACTATAAATTTAATCGCTCGACTGCCCAAATCGCAGAGCCAAGACTACATCCTCGTAGTGGTAGGCAGGCTATCCAAACACAAGCACTTCATTTCTTTGCAACACCAACTTGAGAAGAATGTTGAGACTATCATATAGGGAATCATATGACTCCATGGGTTTCTACTAATCTTTGTGAGCGACTATGTTATTAAAGGTGCAAGGTGCATCGAGTCGCAAAGGGATCTTGAAGCCTAAACACAAAGTGCGGGTACACGTCTAGGCATGTGAGGCGCAAAAATGGAAAAAAGACATTATAGTTTATTAAATACAAAAAAACACAAAATAAATCTACCACCATATCAACAAATTAGAATTAATGCATTTACTATCATATGAATCATTCACAAATTCATATGCTAGTAAAATTCAAACTTCAAACTGTATGTTGTTAGAATCTCACAGAACTAAAAGAATAACTGCTAGTTAAAAAGTTTATGCCAATCCATAAGAACCCTAAAATTTAGATCATTTATTATAAAAAGCAATTGAAAAAAGGAAGCAAAATACCAACAACTGATAATGTAACAGAACTCAAAATATGAAGAGAAACAATGTATAAAATTAAAGCCACCAGAACAAACTAATAACAATGACACAACAAGATAGCAAATGTTACCTGGCATGAGAAAGTGCCTTGAATTCCTTCGATATTGGGCCAAGATAAACTAAACTAACAAGCCTAAAAGAAGCGAGAAAATAGAAAGCATTGAGAAAATTGAGAGAAGACTGGGGAATTCCATTACCGGGAGAGATGACGGCAGTGAGATAAAACCGGTGAGAGTTTCCAGTAGGCGAGAGGGAGATCAAATGGGAACTTGACCGCCGAGAGGGATACGAGGGAGAGTGGAGCTTGCTCGGCGAGACCGAACGAGAAAGAGCTTGAACGGTGAGAATGAACAGGAGAGAGATCGACACGAGAGAGCCACGGTAAATGTGTAAATGCAAGGAATGAAAACCTTAGCTTATTTTATTTGCAATTGAAATTGCAAGGCACGCCTGGCGGTTTAAAAGGCATGCGTTGAGGCGCGCCTAAGGCACCTCGGCCGTCTCTACCTTGTGACGCAGGGCGAATCTATAGGCGGCGAAAATCAGCGACCTAAACCTACGTGCTATGCAAATCCGACGGTTAAGCGACAGTTAGATAATAAATTTGAACATCCCACGCAGATAATTCAATGCAAGACAGAATAATTAATTAGGGTGAAGCAAGCTTAGGCTTTCCTCCGCGTTGAGGGCCAAAACTAGAGCGCGTGGTGAATAACTCCTGCAAATCACAATAATTATCCAAACAAACCACCACAATACAGTGTATATCCAAGTAAATATAAAATATCAACCCAATAAATAAATATTGAAAAAAATAAACCAATAAAAAAAATCTCACTAAATACTGGGCTGACCAAGATACTGAAGAATTCAGATCCGGAGATGCGTGCACGGCAATCCGAGGTGGAACCGGTGGCGGAAGATAGCGTAGGTGGCTGTCCTCGGCGGCGGGAGGCGGGATCGGGCCGGAAATGAATAGATCTGGCCACGTAGGTATAGGTCCTGGCGAGTAAGGGTTAGATCCAACAATATGAGATCAGATCCGGGCAGAAAATTTTTAGATCTGGATTGATCCGGAAGGGGAAGTCTATTGGAGGTGGTTCCACGAGAGGGGTGATTGTGGGGAGGAGCAACCGTTTGCGGGAATTAAGGCCGTCTGTTGTGGAATAGGGGGGATGGTGGTGCAGGGAGGGGCTTAGGAGGGGAGGTGGTGGTTGCTGAAGTAGGAGGGAGCGGCGACAAAGAGAGGGGAGGCGTGAGGGGGCGGTGGTCTGCAGACAACGTAAAGGGGCGGGCGGCTAGATGGCTACAGGAAAGGTTTAAAAAAACTATAGAGAATGAATAGTGAATTTAATTAATCAACAGTAGAGATGAATGGAAATATAGATGTTCTGGACAGCCAACTGTGGCTAATTTTTTTTTGGGGGGGGGGGGGGGGGTGGGGGGGAGGGGGGATGAGGGTGGCAGCAAGGGGTTTTGGAGGGGGAGAAAGTGGGCTAGGGTTCGGGGAGGCTTGGGGAGAAAGATACCAACCTAGGATTCGTCACCTAGGGTTCAACGGAGCAGGCACCGTAGAGTGATCGCGGGAATCCGGGAAAAGCTTTCTCCAAATTCTTTCATGCCTATGATTAGCCCATTAGCATCCTATTTATAATAATAAGAAACTTAGAGCATCCCACCATCGACGAATATGATTGGTCGAACGTGGGTTCACCTAAATACATCAAAATAAAATGTAAAATAGTGAAATAATATATCAAATCGATTCGCAACACAAATCCAAACACATCTGCGGAGTCTGATCGTCGATCTGGGCACGCCATATATGGAAAGTCGCGAAATAAGCACCGAATGGGCCCAAAACTCGTCATCCACTGCAAGTCCTCATCTATGCTCTGCATCAATCTCCCAGGCTTGAAAGAATTCATCTTCCAATGAATTGGGATCGGAATTCTCCCGTTATATGTCAGGTAAAACTAAAAGAGGTCCACCAGAGGCCGCCCAAGTGTCTTCGATGGAAGAGTGTCCTCGCCAATCAACTTTCCCCAACTGAAAATTGTCGTCTATGGTAAATGGAGATGGTCAGACTGAAGTCGAAGTCCAAGGGTGAATCGATCACGTTCTGCTGCAAGTACCCAGGTGTCACCAACGTCTGTAGCAGGAATGCACTGGTGGAGTCTGGTCTCCACGAAGCTCTCAGCGCTCAACTCACGAGTGGTGAATCCCAGTGCGATCGGCGGCGGCGTAGGCAGAACCAAAGAAAACGAGACCTCATGTGGGTGGGTGTCAGAAGTGGGTGAGTAATGGTGGTCATCAGACATGGGTGGGCTATGAGGGTGGTAAGACAACGAGAGTGGAGGTGTGGGCGGTTGGAAGTCTCCACTGCTTGGGCCCACGTACTCGCAAGACTGGTAGTATGACGTCAAATTTTCAACATTAAATACCGGATGGACACCCATACTTGCGGGGATATCAAGATTGTAGATATTTGCTTTGATCCGTCTTATAATTTTATAGGGATTCATTCGCCTAATGCTCAAGCTTTTAGGAAGCGTCGCACGGAGCCTCACAACGCAGATTCTTACCATCACCTGCTCGCCTTCATGAAGTACTTGCACTTGCCAATGAACATCCGCATGTGATTTATAAGATTTATTACCACTATGGATTATTCGTCGAACCGACACATGACACTCATGCAAACGATGAACAAGCAACACAACTGACTCATCCAAATAATGATCAAACGACTCAACAGACTCATGCAAATAATGCAAATGACGCATGACCGACACAACATGCTTTCTATTGGAGAATCTAATAATGACATGAAAACTTACCAAAGGAGGTGACCTATCAGGAGGATCTCTTGGTGGAGTGTAGAAAAACGCATCTCGTGTGTGTCGAGTGCTCGAGTGACCGTGCGAAACAGTTGAATATACGCATTATTTGTCTGCATTTCTTTATTTTTTCTGATATCGCACTTATGTTATCCACGTGATATGTCACGTGTTGTGTCTCTTATATATATGTATGTTCTGCTCTTTCTAGGGCATTCGAGATAATATACTTCTTTCCACTTGGTATCAGAGTTGAGGTTGGCGATTCCGCCGATTTCCCGATCCAGCACTGTCGTTCTCGCTCCAACCGCACCATCGCTCCTCCGATCCTGCATCATCGCGCGTTGGCATAGCCGATCCCGCACCGTCGCACGCTGGCGTAGCCGATCCCGCTCCCGCATTGTCGCTCCTCCGAATCCCGATCCCGCACTGCTCGCTGGCTCTCTAGCCTCCCGCTCCAGCCGTTCCAGCGCCTCCCATACCTGCCGCTCTGGCCGCCTCCGCGTCTCTCTTCTTCCGATCCAGACGGCTGTTTTGTCCTCCATGGGGGCTACCGGAGACACCGTGCTCGCATCCTCAGGTGTTCCTTTTAGCATCAATATCTAAGGGACACCCATAGGATGTGCTTTCGTTTGATGTGAGATTTGCATTCTCTCTGATGGAGGATCAATCCGACATCTCCCCTAGTCCTCAATCTGGTACTCTTTCCGATTCCTCTGGCGATCCTCCACGGAGTCATGGACACTCTGGCTCGTTGAAGATTACTACTGTTGTTTTGGATGGCACAAATTATCTGGAATGGTCCATGGCGGCCCAACATGCTATTCGCAGTCACCAGCTATATGGACTCATTGATGGTACCACCGTTTAGCCACCTCGTGTCGATCCCTCATGGAGAAAATGGGATTCGGACAATTCGTTGGTTTTCTCGTGGTTACTACACTCGATGTCCCCTCAGGTGTACCGCAGTTATATGTTGTTGGACTCTACTTATGATATCTGGACAAGGGCCCGTGATACTTACTCTCAGGTCGGCAGTTCGATGCAAGTGTATGAGCTCACTCGTCGTGTTCTAGAGATGAAGCAAGGAAATATGGCTATTGCCGCCTACTATTCGGAGTTTGAGCGTCTCTATCAGGAGCTGGATTTCTTCAACACATTTACTGCGGCTTGCAATGTTGATGCGGTGGCCCTTCAGAAGGATAAAGATCGATTCCGGGTTCATGTCTTCCTTATGGGGCTCAACATGGAGTTTGACGTTGTTCACCTGCATGTCCTCCATCGTGAGGAACTTCCCTCTCTTCGGGAGGCCTTCGACATGCTCCTCAGTGATGAGAATCGTTGTCGCACTCTTGGCCCCCCTACTGATCACTCTGCGCTCGTCGGGTTGTCTTGCAAACCACCTCCTATTTGTAGTCATTGTGGGAGGAAGGGCCATACAAAAGACTCTTGCTTTCGTCTGCACCCGCACCTTGCCTGTGGTGGTCGGGGCTTTGGTTCTCGTGGTCGAGACGGATATCGTGGTGGTGGTCGTCACTCTGGTGATAGCTCTCAGTCTTCTGCGCACTCTACTGAGGTTCTGGAGGAATATCCTAGGGTATGTCTGCTGTTGAATTAGAGGCTCTCCGCCATCTGTTGCGCACCCACGCAGACTCTACCTCTGCTGCTTCTCATGCTGCTGTTGCTACTTCAGGTCTGACCAATGCTCATGTTGTGTTCTCTTCTCTTTCCGAGTGGATTATCGACTCGGGTGAGGCAGACCACATGACTGGCTCTGCCTCAGGTTTTACCTCCTATACTCCTCTTTCTGGGCGTGATAAGGTTATTGCTGCTAATGGCTCTCTCTCAGCCATTGCTGGTAAAGGGACTGTCACTTGTTCTCCCGACCTATCACTTTCATCTGTGTTGCATGTCCCGTCTTTTCCTCGCAATTTGTTTTCCATTAGTCACTTGACTACCTCTTTAAACTGTTATGTAACATTTTACCCTGATGTTTGTGTGTTTCAGGATCTGGATACGAGGCGGACGCTTGGCAGTGGTAGGAATGTTGGCGGACTGTACTTGCTGGACCAGACCTCTACCAGTGCTCTTTCATCCACCAGATCTCCGACTCTTCATGACATATGGCGCTGGCATCAGCGTCTTGGCCACCCTTCTGCTTTATATCTTACTAAACTGTTTCCTGTTTTTCATCATTTAATTCGGTCGTTTTCTTATGACACATGTGAACAATCTAAGCATATTCGTCAAAGTATTAGCCATCTGTATGCTCCTAGTTTATGTCCTTTAGATGTTATTCATTCTGATGTTTGAAGTCCATCCCGAGTGTTATCTTTATCTGGTTATAAATGGTTTGTTACGTTTATTGATTGTTACTCCCGCACTACGTGGCTGTATCTGCTTAAAAAGGGTGGCGTGCTCTCGTGTTTTCAGTCCTTTCATAAGATGGTGGCCCAACAATTTGGTGGCACGATTTGTGTGCTTCGTAGTGATAATGGTGGGGAATATGATGACCGGGGGGCGTTTGGGGCCTATCTTGCCAATCATGGCATCATTCATCAAACCACATGTGTCCACACTTCCACTCAAAATGGAGTTGTTGAAGGCACTTGCTGAAGGTGGCTCGGTGTTTACTTCTTGCCATGCACCTTCCCAAATCCTACTGGGGTGATGTAGTTCTCACGGCCGCGCATCTCATCAACCGTCTTCCGTCTCATTCCATCTCCAATGATACGCCCCTCTCCCATCTCGCCAAGAACCACATCGTCCACACCTCTCATATTGCTCCTCGTATCTTTGGTTCCGTCTTCTTTGTCCACGTTCAAACTCCGCACCGTGATAAACTGGATGCGCGTGCCATTTGATGTGTTTTTGTTGGGTACTCTCCTACCACAAAAGGATATCAATGTTATCACCCTCCAACTCGTCGCTACTATTGTATTGTTGATGTTACATTCCGTGAGGGGGAGTCGTACTTTGGTCCTCGTCAGGGGGAGACAGGTAGCAGCAGTGACGAGACCATCGACTCTCCTCTTGTGATTGTCGACTCCCCTCTTCCGCTTGCTATCACTCCTCATATTTCCCCTTCCAATGGATCGACTACTGACCCTGTTTCTTCCCCTTCCGCTCCACCTATATACACATACTCTCGTTGTCCCAAGGCTGTTGAGCAAGTGCAGACTGTTGATGTTCCGCCAGTACCGGTGACTGTTTCCGCTCCAGATTCTGATGATGACCTTCATGTTCCTCTTGCTCGTCTTATAGGTAAAAGGGGTGGCACCAAACACCCCATTGCCAACTACATTTGTTATACTCACCTCTCTCAGGCCCACAAAGCCTTTATCTCATCCCTTTCATCTATTATGATTCCTAAGACATGGCAGGATGCTGTTCAGATACCTGAGTGGAAACAGGCAATAGAGGAGGAACTACGTGCCTTGAAACAAAATGAAACTTGGCGGCTTACTAGAATTCCTCCTGGGAAGCAAACGGTCGGGTCCTGATGGGTCTTCACAGTGAAACAGAATCAAGATGGGGTGGTGGAGCGATACAAAGCTCGCTTGGTGGTTCAGGGGTATACCCAGGCTCAAGGCATTGACTACCAAGAGACCTTTGCTCTTGTTGCTAAGATGAACTCAATTCGAGTACTTCTCTCCTGTGCTGCGAGTTGTGGATGGGAGCTAGAGCAACTCGATGTCAAGAATGTGTTTTTACATGGTGATCTGGAAGATGAGGTCTACATGAATATTCCCCCGGGATTTGTTACCGAAGGATCCAATGGGAAGGTCTGCCGTCTGCAGAAATCTCTGTACGGCTTGAAACAGTCTCCAAGAGCGTGGTTTGGACAGTTTAACAAGACCATGATTCAGCTAGGATACACCCAAGGTCAAGTTGATCACACTCTCTTTATCAAGAGGAAAGGTGCACAGGTTTCTATTCTTATTGTGTATGTGGATGACATCATCATTACCGGAGAAGACTTGGAGGAGATTAGACACCTGAAAAAAACAACTGGGCAAGGAATTTGAAGTCAAAGATTTGGGGAAGCTGAAATACTTCTTGGGAATTGAAGTTGTGAGGTCTCGACAGGGGATCTTCATCTCTCAAAGGAAGTATACCCTTGACCTTCTGGAGGAGACTGAGATGCTCGGGTGTGCTCCCATGGACACTCCAATTGAGGCTAATCATAAAATTGATGCAGATACTAGTGGGGAGAAAGTGGATGCATCAAAATACCAACGATTGCTTGGGAGGCTCATATATTTGTCTCATACTCGCCCTGATATTACGTACGTTGTGGGCGTCCTAAGTAGATTTATGCACTCTCCTATGCGTCAACAGCAAGCTGCCTTTAGGGTGTTGTGATACTTTAAGAAGACACCAGGGCGTGGGATTCTGTTCAAAGCTAATCGATCATTGGAGGTTGAAGTGTTTACAAATGCTTATTGGGCTGGTAGTAAAGATGACAGAAAATCGACCACTGAGTATTGTTCATTTGTGCGAGGCAATCTTGTATCATGGAAGAGCAAAAAGCAGAATGTTGTAGAAAACTCAAGTGCTGAAGCAGAATATAGGGCTATGGCGCAAGGAGTTTGTGAAGGATTGTGGTTGAAGACTATTCTTAAATATATGGGTCTCCAGGTGAACAAATCTGTTACTATCTATTGTGACAACAAGGCGGCTATCAGCATTGCGCATAATCTAGTACAACATAACAGAACCAAACATGTGGAAGTTGACAGACATTTCATCAAAGATCACATTGACAAGGGGAATATCTGCACTCCATTTGTGAACTCATTTGACCAGCTTGTCGATGTTCTTACCAAGGGACTATACGGTGACAACTTCAAGGACAACACTGACAATTTGGGAATGATCAATATATATTCTCAAATTGAGCGGGGAGAGTTGAATATACGCATTATTTGTCCGCATTTCTTTATTTTTTCCTCTATCGCACTTATGTTATCCACGTGATATGTCGCGTTTTGTGGCTCATATATATGTATGTTCTGCTCTTTCTAGGGCATTCGAGATAATATACTTCTTTCCACTGAAACATCTACACACGAGGGCGAGCTCATGAAGAGCAAAATGTCTCTCAGGGAGCGTAACACATCAAGGGGCTCACCAGGAGGTGTGTACGAAAAGTCATCGCGAATGAGACGACCACCTGAGTGAAAACATGTACATCAACTAGAAGACGTGACTCTATGGTGTTGTGAGAATCCCTAAAAATAAAGAACTTGCCTGGTGGGTTAGCAGGTGGTGGATCCAAAAACTCATCGAGAATACGATGTGTCAGCAGGCGGTGCCCTAAATATTAGATGCTCCACACAATATCCATCTCCTGGGGCACAGTCAGGGACGATAATGGAAGAGACGTCCATAAATCGATACTCATACATGCGGGGCTCTCCTGAATCTCATCCTCACCAGGATGTGGCGGATCATCAGGAGGTTCAACTGGGGGCTCATCATGGAACTCATCACTAGGGTCAAGGTCCTCCAAATGAGTACCATCATAAGGGTTAGTGTCCCCGTGGATGGGTGACATAGCCACTACGAGATCAACACCAGGCTATGGACTCTCAGTCGTGATGTGACTCAGGGCAATGACAACGGGAGAGCGACATAGACCTACACTCAAGAATGGGTCTGTGGGTGTGATGTCAAGAATTAGATCTGTGATGCGGGTGCTAACTAACCTGGTGCATGGCATAAGAAGATGTGTGAGTGAGGGACAAAATACTGCAGACTCAATAGGTCATTCAGACTCACTCTCAATCGGGATCACAGGGGTCGGGTCAGAGACAAGAGATAGGTCATTCACTGGGCTAAGCACCTCATTGTGGTGAGAGCAATCTACATCAGGTATCACTTCTGTCATGCCTGACAGGACAATGGTAGGCGTCATGGTGACCTCAGTATGGGAGGGACTCGTACTGCGGAGGTCAAGGTGAGAATCCCATCGAACAGCTATTGCGGATCTCAAACACTGTTCATAACGAAGGGCGAGTTGATATGTCTGCTCGAGAGACTTTGAGCTAGATAAGCTCCCTTAGTACGTATGTCTGACCGAAATTAAGGAATGGTCATGGTTGGGTCCTCTCGGATATCACTCCTCACCACTAACTCATCAAAACGGTCCATGTACTCAACGACAGACATGGATCCTTGTTGAAGGGAAAATAATTGGTCGAGCAAGCGACTACGATACGACGAAGGCAGATACCTCTGACACAATATACGTTTTGTGAGCAAGTGACTACGGTCTTGCTCACGGGTCCTCTCAACGCTAGACCAATAAGTCCTCGTCTGATCTAAAAGTCTAAGTTTCACAAAATTGACGCGACGCTCACCGAATAACTCAAAATGATCGAGATAATACTTCATATCCACGAGCCAATAATTGGAAAACTCAGGACTCGATGAGCCGTCAAGGAAGGGGCAAACAGTACGAAATTGACTCTCAAGATCTCTCTCAGAGCGACGATCCTCATAATAATCATTCCTAAGGTAATCCAATCGAGTCTGCGTATCAACACAATCCGCTCGCGTGCAAGGATATGAACGGCGACAATCATCATATTGATCATCTCTACTGTATTGGGTCGTCTCGGTGGGTTAACACGATCTCTAAAAGTGGTGTGTTGCGATCGAGAATAATTGTCAAAGTAATGTGAGGATTTCCCTGATGGGGCTCTATAGACGCAGGGTGTAAGTGGACTCGAAACCTCCAAATTGAGGAGAGGAATAATTGTGATACATAGACATTATGAAAAACCAATAGACTCTACGACTGCGTATCAAAAGAACGTGAAATCTAGCTCTGATACAAATTGACGCAGGGCGAATCTATAGGCGGCGAGAAATCTGCGACCTAACCCTATGTGCTATGCAAATCTAACCGTTAAACCACAGTTAGATAATAAATTTAAATATCCCACGCAGATAATTCAATGCAAGACAGAATAATTAATTAGGGCGAAGCAAGTTTTGGTTTTACTTCGCGCGGAGGGTCAAAGCTAGAGAGCGCGGCAAATAACTCCTGCAAATCGCAATAATTATCCAAACAACCACAATACAGTGTATATCCAAGTAAATATAAAATGTCCAATTCAATAAATAAATATTGAAAATAATAAACCAATACAACAAAATCTCACCAAATAGTGGGCTGACCAAGACACTGAAGAATCAGGAGCCGGAAATGCATGCGCGCTAATCCGAGGTGGAACCGGTGGTGGAAGATAGCGTAGGTTGTTTTCCTCGGCGGCGGGAGGTGGGATCGGGGCAGAAATGGATAGATCTGGCCACGTAGGTATAGATCAGGACGAGTAAGGGTAGACTGGACAATATGAGATCGGATTCGGGCTGAAAATTTCCAGATATTGGCTGATCCGGAAGGGGAAGTCTATTGGACGTGGTTTCATGAGAGTAGTGGTTGTGGGGATGTGCAACCAGCTTTGGGAATCAAGGACGGCTGCTGGGGAATAGGGGGGCTGGTGGTGCAGGGAGGGGCTTAGGAGGGGCGGTGGTGGCTGATGAAGTAGGAGGGAGCGACGGCAAAGAGAGGGGAGGCATGAGGGGGTGGCGGCCTGCAGAGAATGTAAAGGGGCGGGCGGCTGGATGGCTACAGGAAAGGTAAAAAAAACTATAGAGAATGAATAGTGATTTTAATTAATCAACAATAGAAGATGAACGGAAATAGAGATGTTCTGGGCAGCCAATTGTGGCTGAACTTTTTTTGGGGGGAGGGGGGCTGAGGGCGGCAGCCAAGGATTTTGGAGGGGGATAAAGTGGGCTATGGTTAGGGGAGGCTTGGAGAGGAAGATACCAACCTAAGAGTCATCACCTAAGGTTCCACAGAGTCGGCACTGTGGGGTGATCGCAGGAATCTGAGGAAAAGCTTTCTCCAAATTATGGCATGCCTCTAATCAGCTCACTAGCATCCTATTTATAATAATAAGAGACTTAGGGCATCCACCATCGACAGCTATGATTGGTCAGAGGTGGGGCCACCTAAATACATCAAAAAATGCTAGTGAAAAAATATACCAAAACAATTCGCAACACAAATCCAAACACATCTGCGGAGTCTGGTCGTCGATCTGGGCACGCCATATATGAAAAGTCGCCAAATCAGTCCCGAATGGGCCTAGAACTCGTCATCCACTGCATGTCCTCGTCTGTGATCTGCATCACCTTGCACAAGTGAGGTCTGGTACGCCGGGCACCTGAGGCGCGACTTTAATAACATAAGTGAGTTGATAAAGAACAAATATTCCTGAACAATTTATAACAAGCCCTCTAAGATGTTGAACCAATGTTTAGAGACCTACCTTCATCGATTTATGATGATGACTCCTATTTTGGTTCAAGTGCTATTTGAGAAGCCTCACGGGCTAAAGGAATGGGTGGGTCGAGTACTCCTAAAAGTTTACAACACTCCTTTCCATACATCAACAAGCATAACTCACTTTGAGATGATTTATGAAAGACCCTCCCACCATGATGTGCCATCCCTCTCCATCAAACCATAGGGATTGCAATGAGAGTTTATGACAACTAAGATGCCACTGTCATCATGTCCAACAATGGATGACAAACCACAAACAAGAAGCGTTATTTAGGTTAATATGGGTGTGAAATGAGACGCGCATGAAAATTTCAATGGCATCGAGAGCATATCTCACCGCATGTCATTATAGGCATTCCAGAGTGGGGGCATGGATCAATGAGATCATTTAATACCTCCAGTTGTCCTCCCAAAGTTTTGTTCACTGAGTGTTTTTTTCACTTCTCATAACTAAAGAAGGTTGTGGAGACCAACCGGTGGAGTTCATCACAGACAATACTTCTATCTTTGATCTAAAGGCTTTCTTGAGATTTCGGAGAATCTATGAGGGAACACTGACATTGCATGGTATCTGGAATCGTTAAAGTATCACGCAGCTACGGATGATACATGGATCGACCATGAGGGATATCGCCAGTTTCAAACATATTGTCATGAGGACAAAGCAAATTTTCCAAATGGTGATATTTTTACTAAAGAGATGGTGACACTAATCGTATACGAGAAAGCACAACAAGATGTAGCCAATTTCACATGAACTTGGTGTGTTCATACAAGGTGCACAATGAGAAGGATTAGTTATTTTGATTGCATCTTTAATACACACTTTTTATTTTTATTGTTTTGGAACTATGTTTAGTGGTCCATGTAAATAGATTAAGCACTCCCCCAAGACATATCAGAACACTAAAGACCTTTGAATCATTGGGCTGGCAGACAAATTTGTATTTATCTTCCACATAATGCTGCAAGCCATTGAAACTAGAAGGTCACACATCAATCATCTAAAGGAACCACTCTTTTTAGTTTAAGCTAAGAGAAGTCAGCACCAATTGAAGTGAAGTGACGAGCACTAACTAGTTAAAGTCTCGGATACTTGGTCCCACAAAAAAATGATATAGATAAAGGACTCCAATTAGATGTAGGTTTGGATTATTTGCATCAAAGGTTATACTACAAAAAATCCATTAAATAATTAAGTACATCTTTTTTTCAAATATTATAGTCATTTGCAAAACAAAAAATTTCAAAAAACGTAAAAAAATTTACAAATAAAATTCTTAAGAAGGTTAATGAACTTAAAGGCTGAAGTATTATAAGATATATGCATTTCTATACAGTTTCACAAAAAACAAGGAAACAGATTTTTATAATAGAGCATCACTATTGTTTAAAGATTCCAATCTTTTCTGACAGTACCTGAAAGTTTATTTGAATCTTTATAACCTACTCAAATTCTGAATTGCATAAGTTGGATTGGAAATTGCAACAAATTATAACAAAATATGCATCAGACGCACTATGTATGTCATTTTTGTTTTATCTGCAACCCAATAGAAGAATACAAGAAACACTTCTGTCCTAGTAAGAAGAATGCTGAAATTCCCAAACAGTATATGCTACAAGTAAAATGATCTGACACCAAAAATAATACCTCGTCATTTAGAGCCACAAAAATGGAAACCAAACTATCGGCCTGTGCTAGAAATTCATCGTAACTATTGTTTTCATGGAGCGATGAAAATACAGATCGACGAACACTAACATCAGCATCTGAGACGGCTGCAACAAGAAGCTTTTCCAAGATCTGAAAACAAATATGAGAGCTCAACAATCACATACAAGCTTGATCGATTTTTTTATGCAAATAAAACCAATGCTGTTTTAAATGTTCAAGGTCAAATAAACAAACTAAGAAAAGATATCACCGTGAACTAATTTTGTACAATGTAATTATAATAAAGTATGTGATTAACCTTTGAGAAGCTAATCCAGAAAACAGTCAAAAAAATATTTTAAGAAAATCTTAGAAGTACAATATACAGTCCACGTATGGTAATAGGTGAATTAAAAATAAGATTAGCACAAGATCTCATGACTAAAGCTAAATGTGCTTTCATGTATTATCTCCCAAATTCTACAACCTCCCTCCTTTGAAACCGCCAACTATCAACTCCAGCGCTATCTCTTGCCACATAGTCGATTGACTATGGATTACACTATCCAAAAGTAAGTAGTATGAAGGACAAGCAAAACTTGGAAGATCGTAATTACTTTGAACATTTTGTATCACTTGAAAAAAGGTAAAATGAAAACCAATCAGAAAATTTCCAATGCAAGCGTCTACCATGTCAAATTTAAGTGCCCAAGTCATTTGAGAGGTAAAGAGAAAATTATTCTTATTAGCACAAATAACAGGATAAGGATCTCACGAAAAATAAACATATAATTAAGAATTTCATGAACTCAAAAATTTCATTACTTCTGCAATGCACAAGTTAAATTATAAATATATAAATGGTTTTGATAATAAAAAACAACACTCAAGCCTTTATCCCACTATAGCGAGTCGGCTATATGGATCTTTTGTCGACATTGTGCCCTATCTTTAGGCATATCTCAATAATGCCCAAGTACATCGTGTCCTTCCTTATTAAATAGTTTTGATAATATACAGAAAATATTTTAGGAGACAACACTATAGGGTGTAAAAAAGTATAGTAGCCTAGTATGAAAGATAAATACTTTTAATGTATGGCCATTTTTTTTGATTGCACGTGTCAAAGATGACTGACTTGATAATTTACGGTAAAATATATATTCATTTTACTAAAATATTTAATATCTTTTAAGCAGTATCCTCTGTTTGCATAATTAATGCAAACAACAGAATCTATGCCATGCAGATGTAAACAGATCATGAACCTACGGTCAAGGATACTAAACATATCAATTAAAGTTGTTTTAACAAACCATTCAATGTTTCAATCGCCGAAACGAACTCATAACATTGACAGCTCATGAAGCGCCTTTCATAGGCATGTATGGATAATAGTAATTTATCACAGTATTTGTGTATAAAAATAATCAAACAAACGTTCACTTTGATGCAATATCATTCATGCACTAGCTGAAACATAATTGATGCAATCATCAGAATCAAGATTATATTACATTTAACATTCATTTGAATTAAATTTAAACAATACTATAATAGTAAGCAAAACGGAGAAATTTTCACAAAGCAGCAGATGTTCAGTTTTCCTTTATTTAGATTCCCTCATGCATACTCAGAAAGGCCACTGGCCTTGGAAATAGATGATATTGGAAAGGATAAACATTCTTGAGGTAGATTGAATATATTTATAAAAAGATTTTCCCTGACCAATAGATAAAGATTTATATAGATATGAGGTCAGCACTTCCTATGGCACAAGCCCCCATAATTAATTACTCAACACTCTTGACCGAGAAAGTATGTTAGGCTCAAGTATTTAAAATCAAAGGTTTGATTTATGTGGGGGAACAGTTCAATTATAGAGGTACACATAAAAAAAGATCCCATGGTTTTGTCATCCTGTGTATACCAATGCACCCCATAAACTAATGTTAGAGGGGCGATGACATAATATCCAAATAGTATGAATAGCAGTAATGAGTTACATCATATCAGATATCCCCAAGTAAACGAGGTGTAGGTGTGTTCAAAGAATGCTCTTCATGGCAAATGTAAATGAATTTGATGGCAAATGGCTTACCGCACTATCTTGACTAAATGGTTCAGAAGTAAGAAGCATGGTCATTTGTGGTTCATAAGTACTAAAATAGCCAACAAGGACTTAAAAGGAATAGCAAGATCATCAATTAACATGATTTCCAGTCTGACTCAAAGAACATGTCTACGGCAAATGACGGTTTTTTTATTAATATGGCGAAGAGCAAGACTAGGCTAGTTCAAGACTTTGAAGGTGTTTCGTGCACGAAGTGTCTACACCACAACATTACTTTTTACACAACATTACTTTTTACACAACATTACTTTTTACACAACATTACTTTTTACACAACATTACTTTTTACACAACATTACTTTTTACACAACATTACTTTTTACACAACATTACTTTTTACACAACATTACTTTTTATGATGGAAAGCTTTATTTTTCTTGCCAGTTCTGTCTAATTTTTTTTTATTTTTTTTTCACTCATTTTAAAAAAAATTTATTTTCTCTCTCCTTTATATGTATTATACTTTATTTTAGTTCTATATTTTATTTTATTATGTTTTTTACTTGATTATTTATTTTTATTTTATTTTCTTGGTACACTTTAAAAATAAAGACAATGAAATCGGACAAGTACAGGAACATAACGTTTTATCGTAAAATTCAATTATCAGAGGTAAATAATGCTCTAAATAAGATGAAAATTAAAAAGACGGTTGGGTCAGACGATATTCCCATCGAAGTATGGAAATGTCTAGGAAAAGAAGGGATTTTGTGGCTTACATATTTTTTCAATAAGATATTGAAGTCAAAAGAGAATGTCAGACTAATGGAGAGAAAGTATCTTGGTACCTTTGTATAAGAACAAAAGAGATATACAAAATTGTGTTAATTACAGAGAAATTAAGGCTTCATTTGGTTTAGCGGTGGCGGTTGTAAAAGGAGATGTTGTAAAGGCAGGTTTGTAAAGGGAGCTGTTGGAAACTTGATGCTGGAAACGGAGTTCTGTTTGGCTAGTCTGCGTTTGCAGAGCTGTTCGAAACAGAGAACCGTTTGGCAATTCAGCGGTGGCGTTTTATAAAAAAAAAAAAAAAATTTGCTCCAATCTATATAAATTGCAGAAAATATATGTACGTCGAGATATGCAGCAGGACAACATACATAAAAACATACAAATACATGCAAATATCAAAATATCCAAAACATGGAAGACATATGTTGAATACGAAGATACCCAAAGTACGTTCAACGACCATGTAGTTGTTCGGCAATCGAGTCACGCAGCGCCGACATCTCCTCAACACCAACTCGAATTCCTCTAACATGATCTCCACCCGAGCTTTCTTCATTTTGCCCTGATCTTCTTTGACGGCCCGCTGGGTAAATGAAAAGCTCGTCAATATCACAAGCCTGAAAATGGTCGTCTGAGCGGGATGGGTGCCTGCGAATATAATTATGCAAAGTCATTGTCGCAATCACAATGTCCCTTTGCTTCGCCAAACTATAAGGCGGCATATCCCTAAGTATCTTCCATTTCTTTTTCCAAACTCCGAATGACCTTTCTATAACACTTCGTAATGATGAATGTGCACGATTGAATATTTCTAATCGTCCTTGTATAGGCCTGCTGCCCCTTCTGAAATCTGGCAAATGATACCGTGTCCCTGAATATGGTTTCAAGAAACCACGTTGGAGAGGGTATCCCGCATCAACGACATAATATTTGTCTACAAGTTTTAAATTTAATTTATGTCAAACAAAGTAATTAAAAACTACCGAAATCTTAAGAAATACAAGTCTCACCTGGTGGAGGATATGGAAAGTTGTAACTTGGATCCATAAGGGCACGGTGAAATATACGCCTGTCATGAGTAGATCATTCCCAACCCGCAAGTACGAATGTGAAACACATATTGAAATCACAAACCGCCATAACACAGCACATATAACACACACACACAACACATATAACACACACACATCACATACACACACATTACACACAAATTCAACATCCTTGCTTGACAAGTACACACACATTGCACATTATCATTTACCCTAAACCGAAACAATCCAGCAAAAATCACCAAAAAAAATTTTGAAGGGGAGGGGAAGGTATACCTGTTGGTGTACTCTGCTGCAGATCGGGGGAACACAGGAAATCTGGAGTTCTGCGCACAAAACAGGAGGGGGGAGAGGGGAGTGGTGAGATATCTGGCCACAAAATGGGTGGGGGGAGTTCTGCACAATGCAACAGGTAACAAAGGATATTACCTGTGTCGAAATCCCTAGGCCGCCGGAGGTGAAGGGGCACACACCCGGAGAAGAACAACCCTGCGCCGAAGAAGCACTGGATACAAAGAAGACGCCCTGATGCAGCCTTTGCCGTCGCCGTCGAAGGCCGTTGCCGTCGCCGTCGAAGGCCTTTGCCGTCGGATAAGAAGCACGCAAGTCCTTCACCGCCGGAGAAGTAGCACGGGAAGCGATCCAGAACCCGGATGCGGCCGGAGAAGAGGAGGCGGGATCGACTCGCTCTAGCGGCAACGGGAGAAACAACGGACACTGCCCTAGATTGCTTCAACTCCTAAACGCGATAAAACGACACTCAGCAGCTGGGTTTCGTCCCGCGGAGTTTTGAGTTATCGAGAAACGCCAGGCGGATCAAAACGAAAGCGGAAAACCAAACGGGTTCAGCTGCCGAGCGGTGGCGTTTTGACCAAACGGAAATGCTAAACGGGTTACCAAATGAAGCCTAAATTGATGAGTCATACCATGAAATTATGGGAAAGAGTAATAGAAAGAAAAATAAGACGGGCGACTAACATCTTAGAGAATCAATTTGGATTCATGTCAGGCCGGTCAACCATGGAAGTTATACATCTCTTGAGAAGACTCATTGGCAACTACCGAGAAAGAAAACACGATTTACATATGTTGTTTATCAACCTTGAGAAGGCTTATGATAGGGTTCCAAGAGAGATCTTTTGGAGAGTCTTAGAAAAGAAATGCAAAATGTGTAAATGTATCATACATTGAAGTAATCAAAGATATGTATACAAATTCAGTGACAAGGGTGAGGACAACTGGAGGATTAACACAAGGTTCAGCTTTATGCCCTTATCTCTTTACCCTTATCTTAGATGAGCTCACCGGACATACCCAACAAGCAATACCTCGATGTTTATTATTTGCGGATGATATCATTATGGTCGATGAGACACACGAGAGTGTAAACGCAAAACTTGATCTTGGCGAGACACTTTAGAAAAGAAGGGTTTTAGGTTGAGCGGGACAAAGATGGAGTATATGGAACTTAAATTTAGCAATGCAAGAAGGACGGATGACTTCGTTATTAAGTTGGGTGATCAAGATATTTCTCACAGTGAATGTTTTAAATATCTTGGGTCGATAGTTCAAAATGATGGATGTATTGATAAAGATATGACACATAGAATCCAAGCGGGTTGGTTGAAGTGGAGAGGCGCGTCAGTGATATTGTGTGATCGTAAAGTGCCACTAAAACTTAAGGGCAAATTCTACCGTACTGCGATTAGGCCAGCGATGCTCTATGGTTCTGAGTGTTGGGTAGTGAATTGTGTACATGAGCAAAAAATGGGAGTTGCAGAGATGAGAATGCTCAGGTGGATGTGTTGACACACGAGACTGGATAGAATTAGGAATGAATGTATCAGGGATAAAACAAGAGTAGCACCAATTGCAGAGAAGATGCGAGAAGCTCGACTAAGATGTTTGCACATGTGCATAGAAGACCATTAGAAGCACTTGTTCTGTTAGGCGTTGTGAGAGTCTAGTCACTAGGCATGTTAAACGAGGGAGGGGTAGACCAATAAAGACTTGGAATGGAATTATAAGGAAAGGCAGGATGTACTTAAGCATTGATGCGGAGCAGAGACGAGCAAGAGCTTTGAGCCCGCTCAGTGGCTGATTTGGCGACTTACCATATATGGCGTGACCGGATCGACGATCGGACTCCACAGTTACGTCTGGAATGTCGCTGCAAGTCAAATTCATATATTAGTTTATTATTTTTGGTTCATTATTCATGTATTTTAGCGATCTCTCCCATCAGGCCAATCATAGTCGTTGATTGGGATGCCCTAGTGTTTCATTTTATTATAAATAGGAGTCTTGTGGGCTGAATAAAGCACTGCAGATTTTGGAGAAGAGAAATCCCGAAATCCGGCGATCCCTCCACGGTGCCGACTCCGTGAAACCCTAGGTGACGACTCTTAGGCTTGTATCTCCCTATACAAGGTAACCCCTAACCCTAAGCCTCTTTTCCCCTCCCAAACTCCCTCTCACAGCCCCCAACTCATCCACCGAATTGATCAGAAACTCCTTTCTTCTTTGAGGTACTGTAGAGAAATGAAATTCACTGTTCACTAACATAGTTTAGTGAACAAGTGCATTTCCTATCTCAGCCGCCGGCCCCCTCCCTCCCAGCAAACCGCCACGATGCCACTCCCTTTTTCTCAACAGCAGCCCCCTTGGCCGGCACTTCCCAGCCCGCCACCTCTCCCCAAAGCCCCAAAAGGCTTCTCACCTGCCTCCCAGAGCCACCACCTCCCCCTCCCCTCCGTCCATAAGCCCAAAATCGCACCCCCACATCCTCCCTCTTCGTGGATCCACCTCCAAACAGCCATAAATTTCCAAATAAGTCCAGATTTGGAAATTTCAGCCTCCAATCCGCTATTTCCACCACCCGTCCAACACTCCCTAGCCCCGATCTGTTACTACATCATCGGATCTACCCACCCCCGCCCGGATCTCCACCTATGTGGCCGAATTTATCCATTTCCAATCCGTTTTTATCATTCGCCGCCGAGGACAGCCACCGCCATTACTTCCACGCTGCTGGTTCCACTTTCGATCGCCGACCTACGCATCCGGCTCCGGAATCTTCAGTGTCTCGGTCAGCCCACTATTTAGTGAGATTTAATAGTACTGATTTATTATTTTCAGCATTTATTTATTGGGTTGAACATTTTATATTTGCTTGGAAAAACAATATCGTAGAATTTTGCCCTAGATTATTATTATGATTTGCAAAGTTTATTCGTCACGCGCTCTTGCTTTGGCCCTCCACGCGGAGGAATGTCTAAGCTTGCTTTGACCTAATAAATTATTTTGTCTTGCTGTGAATTAACTGTGTGGGATGTCATTATTTATTATCTAATTTGTGATCTAACCGTCGGATTTGCATAACATGTAGAGTTAAGCCGCGGGTTTCCCGCCGCCTATAGATTCACCCTACGTCAAGCATTAGTGATATTATGATACAAGATAGGGTACAATGGCGAGTGGCGACAAAGGATCCATATAGCCGACCCCACTATAGTGGGATGTTGTTATTTTCACTCATTTATAATTTTATTTTTTTATTCAATCCTTTATAGGTATTATACTTTATTTTAGTTCCATATTTTTTTTTATTATGTTTTTACTTGATTATTTATTTTATTTTACTTTCTTGTGAACTTTAAAGATTGTGGTGTTACTCAAAATATGAAGTTTATTGGACAGCTCGGGAGAATTTTATGCTAGTGTTGGGCTTACGTTATTAATAATAAGAGATAATGAGAAGTATTTGATGTAGGGTAGGCTATGGGGGTGCACAAAACCTAGGACTCTAGATATAAATGCAAAGGAGACTCTCTAGTATGATTCTAAATGCAATGCGGCCGTCAAACGTAGGTGGATCTCGGTGCGAACGGTGGTGCCGGTGGTGAAACCAAAGACGAAGAGTCCCAGGTGGGTGGGTGGAAGCACGGGGTGGACTGTGGTGGCCATCAGAACGTAGGTGGAGTACGATAGTGGCAAGGCAACGAAAGTGGAGGTGGGGGAGGCTGGGCATCTCCACTGCTCGAGTCCACATACTCGTGAGGCTCATAGTACGACGTCAGATCCTCAACATTAAACACCGGATGAATTCCCATACTAGTCGGGATATCGAGTCGGTAGGCATTTGTCCCAATACGACTAATAATAGAGTACGGATTCATTCGCCTGGCGTTTAACTTTTTGGTAGGCCCCGAGGAAAGTCTCTCCGGGCGGATTCGCACCATTACTTTCTCGCCTTCATTAAATATTTGTTCTCGTCTTCGCTTATCCACATGGGTTTTATAACTTTCATTGATCATTATTATTCGTCGGCGAACCGACTCATGCAAATTGTGTGCAAATGACTCAGCAGACTCACTAGGGCGCAACTCTAAAGGACTCGGGACGAGGTCGATGGGCTTCCTAGGGTTGTATCCTGATACTACATGAAATGGAGTTAACCCGGTGGACCTATTGACTGAGCTATTGTAGGCGAACTCTGCAATTGGAAGATCTAAGTCCCAACTACCCACATGCTCTTCTACTAGACATCACAAAAGATTTCCTAAGCTCTTGTTCACTACTTCAGTCTGTCTGTCCGTCTGGGGATGATATGTCAAGGAGAACCTAAGGAAGCTGTCAGTCTTACGCCACAGGGTCTTCCAAAAGTAACTCATGAACCTCACATCGCGGTCTGACACGATCGACTTGGGTAGGCCATGTAATCGAAAGACATCCCTCATAAAGATAGACGTTACATGAGTCGTGTCTGTCGTCTTAAGGCAAGCAATAAAGTGTGCCATCTTCAAAAACCGATCGACTACCACGAAGATGGAATCGTGTTTCCGCAGGGTGCGGGGAAGTCCGGGAACAAAATCCAGGCTAATGTCCTCCCAAGGGCGGTGGGGAACAAGTAAAGGTGTGTACAGACCTATGTTCTGTTTGGTGCCCTTCACTGTTCGACAGATACGACAGTGGGGGACAACGTGAGCCACGTCCTTCTTAAGGCTGGGCCAGTAGAGACGGTCCTCGACAATGGCTATGGACTTTTCTCGCCCAAAGTGTCTGGCGGCTCCGCCCGCGCGCAACTCCCAAATCAAGTAATCACGGTATGACGTTTGGGAAATGCACAGGCGGGAGCCCCGATACAGGTATCCCTCAAAGATCTAATATCCATCAACAGGGGTTGGTGGGTCACGGGACAGGGCGGTGTAAATCTCGCCAAAGTCTGGGCATGTCGGATAATCCAGAATCAATCTCTCAAGCCCATCCACGCTAGCGGTCATCGTCTGCAACAAGGGAGACGCGGCGACTCAATGCATCAGCCGGTTTGTTCTCAACACCAGCTCGGTGCTTGAGAACACAATGAAAGTCCTGCAGGTACTCGACCCACTTGGCATGTCGGAGTCCCATCTTGCGTTGTGAATCGAGATAATGTAAAGGCCTGGTGGTCGGAATACAAAACAAACTCCCAGTGAGGAGATAGTGTCTCCAGTAACGCAGAGACTGGACAATAGCATAAAATTCTCAATCATAGTGTGAGTATTTTTGATTGGCTTTGTTTAGTTTCTCACTAAAATAAGAAATTGGATGTCCCTCTTAGCTCAATACGCCACCGATGCCTACCCAAGACGCATCACGCGCGACCTCGAAAGACGGCTAAAGTCCGGTAATCTCAAAACAGGAGCTGTCGTCAGTCTCTCCTTAATCTCCTCGAAGGCTCTAGTGGTTGCGGGGGTCCACTGGAACTCTCCCTTCTCGAGACAGCTCATGAAGGGAGCCATAATCGTACTAAACCCCTGGACGAACCGCTTGTAGAAGGTGGCAAGTCCGTGAAAAATGCGAGCTTCGCGGATGTTTGCTGGCACAGGCCAGTCGCGAATGGACTTGACCTTCTCAGGGTCAAAAGAAACTCCTGTCGAGGATATAATAAATCTCTGAAAATGAACAGACTCAAAGAGGAATGAGCACTTCTTCAGATTCACATACAATTCCTCTTGGCGGAGGGTGCCAAAGAGAAGCCTCAAGTGATCGAGATGGACGGCCTATGTCTGGTTATAAATCAGTATGTCATCAAAATACACGACCAAAAACTTGCCCATGTAGGGTCGCAATACTTGTGTCATAACTCTCATGAACGTGCTCGGGGAGTTAGATAGCCCAAGGTGCATGACTAGTCACTCATAAAGACCGTCTTTGGTTTTGAATGTGGTCTTCCACTCATCGCCCTCACGAACACATCTGATGATACCCACTACGGAGGTCGATCTTGGAGAAGATCTGGGCACCGGACATAGTATCCAGTAGGTCGTCGAGTCGTGGGATCGGGAAGCGATACTTGACAGTAATCTTGTTAATGGCGCGGCTATCGATGCACATACACCAACTGTCATCCTTCTTAGGGGTCAGAAGGGCGGGAACCACACACGGACTGATACTTTCGCGAATGAACTGCTTCTGAAGAAGCTCGTCAGCATGTCACTTGAGCTCAGCGTGCTCATCCGGGTGCATACGATAATAGGGCAAATTCGAGGAAGGAAGCCCTCGGGACCAAGTCAATAGCATGTTGAATGCCCCGTGGAGAGGGCAGCTCGTCGGGCATAATGTCTGCAAACTCATCTAAGAGGGGGAGCATTTCTAGTGGGTGGTCAACATGGGTGTCCTCAGATGCCTGGGCGGTACGCACAACGTAGATGATATTCGATTCAACACTATCTCGTAGAAACTCGCCTCACCTCAAAATATGCAAGGGCCTCGAGGCGCTCGTACTAACAGATGGCTCAACCACACCCTTGGATCTATCCCGGGGCTGGGTGGGCGTCAACGTAATCTTCCGCCCCTTGTCATAAAAGACACACGTGTTCGAGCGGCCGAAACACGTGACGTCACGACCAAATAGCCAGGGGTAGCCAAGTAACACATGAGCGACATCCTTGGGAATAACATCGCACCAGACCTCCCGAAATGAAGCAATGGTGATCAGGACGAGGCAATGTTGGGTGACCTGAATCGCCGTCTTATCTACCCAGACGACACGATATGGGTAGGGGTGAGGCTCTGCCTTCACCTGCATGCGGTCAAGCCCCTTTTGGGTCACGATGTTCACACAACTCCTACAGTTGATAGCCAACTTGCAGGGACCGCCTGCATTAGGGAAGTACGTACAAAAGATGGTGGTGCGTCGTCAATCCTCATCTACACGTGGGGTGTGTAGGAGGCGTCTAATCACGCCCACCTCTAATGACCTCTCGGTGTCACTCTCTAACCTTCTTCGACAGTCCTTAACCTCCTTCGTAACCTACTTTTCATCCTCTAAACCTTGCTCCTCCTCCTCAACTAGTAGGTTTCGCGTGGGGCACTGTACCGTCACGTGCCCTCTGTCAGAGCATCTATAGCACAAAATGCCCCCAGATCGCTGGTCATCAGTGGCTACGGCTTTGCCCTTCGCATCAGAGGGGATACGTGAGGGTACAGCCGAGGCAGTATGGGGCCGAGCGGGTTTCCTAAAAGTCAAGGACTCGGTCCGAGAAGTGAACTGCATCGTGCAAGAAGATCGGAGGTACTGCTCGTAATCAAGAGCGAGCCGAAATATCTGATCGACAGTCTCTAAGCGATGTGGAATCAACTCTCTCCGAATCTCAGAACGAAGGCCCGCCTTGAAACGGGAGGCAGTGGTGATAGGTTCTTCCGAGACGTCACTCCTAGCGACTAACTCGATGAAGCGAGCCATATACTCAGCGACAGTGAGTGTCCCCTGCCGTAATTTCTACAACTGCTCGAATAGCTGGTCTCGGTAAGATGTGGGGAGGTACTTCTCTCTTAGTCTTTGCTTCATCACATCCCATATGGCGATGGGGTAATATCCATCTCGCTCCAATGCTCTCTCGACGCTAAGCCAGAATACCTTAGCCTGTCCAATCAGCTTCATTTTTGCGAAACAAACACAACGCTCGTCACTCATCTCATACCACTCGAAATAGTGGTCCATGTCCAAGAGCCAATCGTTAAAGGCTTTCAGATCTAGGCGACCATCGAACGAAGGGGCGTCGAGTGGAATACGACGAGTGATATCATGGTGGTGGCCTCCTCTCCGGGGGTCAGGATAATCCTGAGGGTACTCGTCATGGGCGTAGTCGTATCGAGTGGGTGGGGGACCACGCTCTCTCCGACCCGGGGGATAATATTCATCATGGTGATGATCACGGTGACCGTTTGGGGGCATATAATCTCTTGGTGTCAGGCTAAGGCTGATATGGCATACAGTACTCATCATGCTGATGGGGAAGCTTATCCCGCATCGGAGCTAGCCTATGCTCCATCACAAAATCAGGATTTCGCCTTACCGGCAAAATTGAGGCTCGATGAGGAATATCACGACGGTGGCGGTCTGCTGGAGGCTGACCATCTCTCGGACGTTGGTCATGACGTGGAGGAGAATCAGGGTCGTCCTCAAGTGACTCGTCACGCTGTGTCGGAGTGTCCTTGGCATTCTCTAAGTGGTCTAAACGAAGATTCACCTCGGCAAGATCATGACACATGTCATTGAACTGGGCACCTAAAGAGTCAAAACGGTCTGGGATAAGGCGTTGAAACTCGACAAAAGCGGTGCCCGAATTCGAGCTCGCCGTTTGGTCGTTGGTGACTTGCAAATCTACCATACTTCTTCTAAAGACCCTACCACTACGGAGCATGCGAATGGCCCAACCTGGCTCTAATACCAAAATGATGTAGGGTAGGTTCAGTGTTGTAGATATCCTCCGACATGTCGTCCGATATAAAGGTTTTATGGACAAAACGACACGTTTCCGATATTATTTTGCAAAATATCCTTTTGAAATATATCCTCCGATATGTCTATTATTGACTATATTCGCCGATATATCGGCCGATATATCCCGATATTTTATCGATTGATTTTTTTCAACTAGTGTCTATGGTCTAATAGATAATAAACTTGTTTCATTGTTTAGGTTCTAAGTGTATCATCGATGTCAATTATGCATGGTCTTTGAATTATGAACTAAAGATTTCTTATCTTTCATTGTTACGACAACGTCTACCTTCTCTTGTTTTATTTCATGCATTATACTGCTTTCAAAATGCTTATATTAATAAATTAGAAGTTCAATAAATATCAAATTATTAATATATATAAATGAAAAATGATTAAATTTATAAATAATTACACATAAAATAATTAAATATTAAAACATATATGAAATATGCCCGATATATCCCCCGACATAGTAAAACCGACATGAAAAACCTAAACCGGCGTGTCCCCGATATCTGATATCTACAACATTGGGTAGGTTATGGGGTACACAAAACCTAGGACTCTAGGTATAAATGCAAAGACGACTCTCTAGTATGATCATAAATGCAATGCGACCGTCAGTTATGGCGATAAATAAATTTGAACAATGAAATTCTAACACCGCGCAAATACTCAAAATTGAAAACAATTAATTAATTTGGCAATTTAAAATGGCTTTCCTCCGCTCAGAGGGTCAAAGCAAAGTGTGCGGCGAATAACTCATGTAAATTAATAGTGTATCGAAAACAATTTCTACTAGCAAGATTCACAACACATATTAATTCACAAATGAAAATATCAAATCAAATAAGTCAATATCACAAGAAACAAACAAAGTAGCGGGCTGAACCGAGGCACTGAAACATTTGGATTTGGATGAGTAGATCGGCGATCGGAGGTGGAAGCGGAGGCACGAAAGTGGCGGTGATGGCTGTCCTCGGCGGCGAGTAGGGAGATCGGGCCGAAAATGGAAAGATCCGGTCACTAGGAGGGAGATCCGGGTGGGGAAGACGAGATTCCGATATTTAGGGATCGGATCCGAGAGGGCGTGATGAACGAAAGGTAGAAATAACGGATTGGGACTAAAATTCCAAGATCAGCCTTAGCCAACCCGTGTGATGTAGTGTGGAGGTCACCCCACCTACCCGAAAGTTTATATGAGTTTCCCCTCGTAAAGCCAAGAGTTGAGCTAAGCATAAGGAAGGCACGGACTAGGCAAAGTGAGAAGCTTTGGGGGGGTCAATGTATCTTTCATTGTACCCATTGGGGTCCTATTTATAGACAATCCAAGGGGTGGTATTGGTCTGCGAATAGACGCCCTTGCAAAATACTTGACTCGTGTAGTGTGTGAGAGAACCTCAGGTGAGATGATAGATGTTGCTTAAAAAGATCTCTCCAATGAGAATTGGACTCGCAAGCTCGTTCTACCGAGATATCAAGGGACACGCCAATGGAAGAGGCGGGAGATCTCGCCAATTGGCGAGATCACAAAGATCTCGCGTATTGGGCGAGCATTATAGAGATCTCGCGTATGGGTGAGATCTATAGGGGAGTCGCCCCAACACTTATCTTTTGGACTCTTTATTGGGGCTTCTTCTAATTTCATCTATCGTTTGTTTGTTAACGTGACTAGGTTGGGCCTACCTCGGCGAATACGAGTTGTACAATTACAACCATCAGAGTAAATGAGGATGTAAATATAAAATTAAACACATCTTCTTGGCATATATAACCAATGAATTAAGTTAACAATGTAACTTAATTTGTTTAAAGCCTAAAATGCAAATCGTGATAATGACTCGACTGAGATGCATGAATCAACTGAGATTCCTAAATATCAAGCTTCAATTCTTGGTTTATTCCATTAATCAAATGAGTTCATGTTGTACGTTTTGATGTTTTATTCCTTACATGCAAATCGAAATAATGGCTAGACAAAGACACATTAATCAATTGTGAGGTAATATCAAACTCGAATACAAATTTCAACGCAAGCACCAAAAATTCTCCAATCCTAATTCAAGGAATCAAAGCATAAATTTAAATTCTAGTTAATAAATAGGAGAGAGACTGATTCTATGCTTACTTGAAGTCATACACCTCATGGGAGGTCTAATTTTTATATAATTATGGAATTAGTCAGTATTTATGCCAAGATCCTGCGTGCTCATTCAAAATCAAACTACTTATGGATAAAAGAAATTAGGTTGTAATGCATTTTATACATTAGTTGCTTGTATACTTATAATTTTTACTTGGGATCAACTTTGCATTTGGTTAGTTCGGTCCATCTCAAGTACTCAACATAGCTTTTATTACAAACTAAATATAAATATTTGCAGGCCTCAACCATACAATAATATCAAGAGTTAATACTCATTAGCACTAATCACGTGTAATAGCCCTAGCCATAAGTCGAAATCAATTGCTTCATCGAATTTGAATCCATTGTTCCTTAATACTTTGATGTCAATCGATATCCACAACCTTGTTGAGAACATAAGCTACTACCCTATCTTCAAAGCCATATTTCTAAGGAATAATCTGCTACGAAGTTGATTGATGCTGCAACTTTCCAGGTAATATACGTGTCCTCCTATCGCTCTCTTAAATCATTAGGTCATTTCGCTCTCTTAAATCATTAGGTCCTTTCGCTCTCTTAAATCATTAGGTCTTTTTGCTCTCTTGGAGAATGAGCCGAATGGCTCTTAGCATGATCCTAGTCTCAAGAGATTAGATCAAGTTTGTCTCGATATCTTATATTTCTCTCGTATTACTCTACATATATTGTTCTGCGATAGTGCACATCTATCAACTGCTCTGACCTGCCACTCAGTTAGCTAGTAAGATCCTCCTTGCCTACCCCAACTCCAATCAAAGACCAGCCTCCTCACGTGTGTATCATCGTCTAACAACCTACGCGTCAGATAGTCTGCTCAGAATTTGTCACATGGAAATTCTTGGGTTTCGCACGAGCCCCCACTCCGACCTCATCGTCCGTCTCTAGCACAATCTCGCCTTGGCTCATTCCAATCCCAAGGCTTGCCACTTCCAATCAGTACCCACTCTTTACCACCACTCGAAACCTACACCTGGACTTACAATTACTGCTAGCACTGTATCATTCACAACAGCACTCGATATTTTCACCAGTTCCGCACCCTGTTCAGTCAAGCAATACGTCTCCCTTTGAATACTCTGACTCATGCCCTGGACCGGTTCCATGGCCCTCCTCGCACAAGAGGGCATCTTTGCTTCATTAATTTCACATGCTTGGGCTGCCTGGAACCTCGACTAAAGGACTCACGCTTCTTCTCTGTATGCTCGCGGACACCGGTGTTAACAGTCTGTCGACACCTCTAGCGCCACCGCACAACTAGAGTTGTCATGGTTCCAGTTCGGTTCCGATTCGGTTCGAGTTCGGTTTCAGTTCTACTAAGACCGTGAAACGGATCACTAAGGTAACAGTTCTTAAAATTAGAACAAAAATCTTATTTGATTTGACCGATTCAAGTTCTGATTCTAGCAAAAATTTCTGAACTGGCATGTCAACGGTTCCAGTTCAACAAGAACCAAAATCAAACCGGCCACTAATGGTTTGGTAAGGTTCTATGTGGTTCGGTCCGGTTACAATCGGTTCCGTTTTATACTTTTAATCATTTTATATTTCTACAATTTGAGTAATTAGACGTATTCACAAAGATCAATATCTCTTTAAAAATGTATATTTCAAAAAGAAATTCAAATTCAAATGATTTGAGCAATAATTTTATGTTGAAATTCAAATGGTTGAAGTCAGTCAAGGAAGCCGCCGATTCTGTAAATAGATCCGAAGACCTAGCAGAAAGGTCAAAATGAATACTACCAGAACAAAAACTACCGAAATGGGGAGAAGAAAGTCTTCAGCTATTGAGCACAGCAGAGTGAGAAGAAAGCCTTCGGCGCAGACGCGCAGAGGAGCGGGAAGATGACATAATATCGTGTGTGCGGCCTGTGTATGAGTATATGAATCCTGCTGCAATCGGGCAGCTGATATATGTGTAGTCATATAGATAATAAATATATATTATTGATATTATAAATAAAAATAATATTATAAGAATATTAATAATGAATATACATTATAAATTAATAATAAATGGATTGCAGTTCGGTTACTGCTTCGGTCCAGTCTGGATCGGGTCTAAAAATTCTGAAATCACTCGAGACATTTATGGTGCAGTTCCGATCCAAATAATAAAATGAAGGAACCGCACCGTAACCATTGTTGTATACGGTTCCAAACTTCAAACCGGAACCCGAATAATTCGTGAACAGTTTGGTCTATTTCTTTGCAGTTTCGGATTGGTTCTTGTTTGATTTACGATTTTCGATTTTAAGTGACAGTTTTACGCACAACCGGCCCACCATTTATTACATGGGGTTCCTACACCCCGTTGAGGACATCCACCAAACCCACCTATGTTAGATTGAGATTTAAAGTCTGATGGCACTGACCCCCTCAATTAGATCGTCAATGACGGGAAATTTTTTTTACCACCATCCCATGCTCGCTAGAAGGTCCACGTGGTAACTATCGATATGGAGGGCCCTACATTCCACTAGATGCATTAGGCGCATCAAAATGCCCATGAACTCTCCAAACCCACATTGAAGTAGGAATTCCTTCGCCACTTAATGTGTGTCAAGTAGGTAATGTCGACGAGCGCCTAAGCTCCATTCTCCAACTTATCGTTGTAAGTTGTAACCACCTACATCATCAAGTTCATTAAGGTCGCCACGCATATCATGATAAACTCCCCTGACCATTAGCTAAGGTGTTTCAAAGCGGGACTACAACCCCACATTTGTGTGCATCTTAGAGTCCACACCCATCTACTCTCACTCGCTCGATGAAGCAAGCTCGTTGTCTTGACAACGAACTCTACATAATCAGCCTCCCCTACTCGGCTGCCCCACCATTTTTTGTCGTGCTAAAACCTGCACCATCACTCCAACACTTGGATCACCAACCTCCACCTAGACCTTCGTTGATCGGCTCTCCATTGTCGCCACCAGTCCGCCGTCGCTGATACCCCCAGCACTGCAGCGCCTATCTCACCAAAGTACCTCGAGCTTCATCGAAAGGGCCTTTGTTTTCCACCAGTTGTACGCATCCATCCACAAAATCCCTATCAAAGACATGTGTTTTTTGCTAGATGTTGACCGACCATGAGAACAAGGTCTAGTTAAGAGAGTGTTGATACGAATACGACTTCTTGGGTTATCTCCACATCCTCCTATCTACCTATATAATCTTAGGGCATTTCCATAATTATATGCATGACATTGTACCTATATAAGGGAATGGTGGGGAGTCTTTTAGTTGTCTTGGATCATTAGTCTTTTGACTTTGCTGGACGTAGGCTCTTAGATGGATCATGCCCTCGAGAGAGTTGATTGAACTCGCATTGATATCTTAAATTTTCTTTTGTATCAATCTACACATATCGTTCTGCGATACGTGAATATATCATTGATCTGCAATAATGTTGATTGTGTCTTTTTAAGTTTGTGGTTCAATATGAATCTTGATCTGCCTTGCCAAATTGTGGCAAATCATCATTTATTATATTATCTCTAGTTTACCCATGATAACAATATAATAAGGTGCCTGAGTTTTTAAGGCCATCCCTCAATAGACATTTTGTGGTACAAGGCGATGTTCAGAGATCAATTCACCAAATAGAACGATATGCTCTTGGCACAGAAATTTGTGTCTGGAATAATATTAGAGAGCATTCAAGAATTTTTCTCAAAAATCGCTAGGTTCACAAGCTCTCACAAACAACATTAAGTTTGCCATTTATGCTCTCAATCAGCCTCACCAAAATTTGAGCTAGGTGTCTCATTCTCTTTCATTAAGATATCTCTTTCCAAAATTTTTTGCTTTAAGACCATCCATCATTTTACCACTCTTTCTTTCTCTGTTTTTAAATGGGAAGAAAACTCTGCTCAAGAAAGGAATGGAGGTCGCATAAGAGAGGGATTCTAGCGCATATTTACTTGGAGAAGTTCATTATCAGTTAGAATAATAATTCAAATGTTTAATTGTTATAGGAGTTAATTAATCAAATTGATTAACTAATAAATTAAAATTAATTCAATGGTTGAATAAATTCATTGATTAGGACTCTGTTTGGCGCACGTTATTTTTGCTCCGGTGAGTTTAGACAAAACCACCACCGTCAAAAAATGTATGTTTGGCATGACAGCGGTTATGACCGTCACCAAGAAAAGAAAACTAGTTTTAAATCTAAAGTGGATGAAGTTCCTTAAGTGAGGTCGGGCATTCACCAACGACGGTCCATAACCACCATGTTCACGGCTTCCACCACCATGCTAAACGGAGCCTAAGTTAAATTTTGAGGGAAAATGAATTTATTTGATTACATCAATTTTATTAATTGATTGAATTAAATTTGATATAATTAGAGGGAAGACTGAATTAAATCAGACTTAATTTAAATTAAGTCATGGTATTACCTTAATCATATATATAGGATCAAACGGGCCATATATGCTAATGCAAGAGAGAGGAAGACGGCTTCCATAAGGTAAGTGAGACAGGAAAATAAAGAAAGTCCCTCATCCAACCTCTTCATGATTTCATTCAAGCACGCTCTTACTAGCATCAAGAGGTGTTTCACGTGGGCATGCAAAGAGTGAATCAACCTGGGAGGAACTATATTAGGAGTTCTCAAAAGTGAACTTATCCACAAAATTTGGAATTACCTGGTAGGAACTATATTAGTAGTTCTCAAAGGTGAACTTATCTACAAAATTTGGAATTTGAACGGGAGGATGTATAACCTTGCCACCTTTTTTCTGCATGAACATTTGTAGATGGCATCGATAGTATGCAATATTGAGGCATAAGTTCGTGTTAGAATTTTAAATTATGTTATGCATGCCTGAATGGTATTCTGCGATTAAGCAATCCCAACACGAAGAATGGATAGAGTTATGTATAGGACGTGTAGAAGATTGTGGGGTAAATGATTGTGGTTGATTGCAGCATGGGATTGTGAAGACTACAGATGGTTGGTTCCATATGAAATGTCATATATTCTTCTCCTCCTAAAGCTCTGTGTTGTTATTCCAGCATTCGTGCTGCATTACCAACTGTGCTGATGTTGGGAGTGGAGTTTAAAGTAAACACCTCCCATCTAGGTTTGCATGTCAATAAATTTTTAGATATATAAATCACTATATAGTATTCTAAATATTCTACACAAAATAGTAAAAGAAATGTAGAACGTGTGCTACCAAATTCAAATAGACCAGTTTGGATCGGTTCTTACCAATACATGATTTAAGTCGATTAAAAGAATACCAAATGAAACTTCAATTAATTCTTCATTATTTGTGGATACAAAATCGTCATTGAATTCCATTAATCAAGTGGTGACATACAAAATCTTCTCAGTGGACAAGATTGTTTGCCAATTAATACCTTCTACATCAGCAACAACCCCACTCACCATTGATCATTGTTGAGGTAGCATCGAGCATTCTATCCTTCAAAAATTGTAGTATAAGATTGACTACACTCCCCATTGCATCCTTTGATTTTGGATAACATACTTTTATCATCAATTGGCTTGTAATTGTTAAAATGGAAATAAAATGGTTGTAAATATCACATCCTTTTCACTGCTCTTCATCAATGCATCTTCACTACCCTATGGTGACACTCGAAGTATTCATCCCTATAGTTATGTCTTTACCTTAAGAATAAAGAACCAAAAACCACATAATATTGACAGGTTTTGCTCTATTTAGTTCCATATTCATTCAGGTTTTGGTTAAGTCACTGTACACAAGGAACGGATTGGATCTGGTAAAGCTCCTTATAAAAACTGCTTCTAGGAAAAAAGAAGAAAATATTTAGCCATAAGCATGTAAATAAGGGTGACTCTATTTGTAATATCTAAGACTAAAAAATGGAAATCAAATTGGTGGGTGAGTCTAAAACACACAAGAACAAACATCAGTTCTCAAATTGTACCGAGTAAATGCATAACTAATTTTTAGTTTAAATAGTGGTCCAGAAAGAAAACAAAGAAATCATCTACATATACATAACATAAATAAGATAAACCTCTTCCACAAGACGTCGATGCTTTGTTCCACCACTCCGACTAGACCTCCTTGAACTGAATTGTGAACTAGGTGAAAAGGAGAACGAACTCGCCACCAATCTGCAACAGCATATGGCAGCATCCCTTCTTGTGTTACCATCTTCATCCTCCAAATAAACAATAACTGAACTTCTAGCAAAGTCAAGAAGCTCATGACCCTGAAAACCTCCCACTTTTATGTTATGAAACAAGCGCAGTAATGTTCACATTGGTAGGCATAAAAATAAGCATACCTTGAAATTGAAATGAGCTAATGTTCTTAAAGCAAGCTGCACAAGGATAGAACCACTAATATCTGAAAATTGCTGAAGATTGTTAGCCATGTTCGCTCGAGAAGCAGTGATGCCTGACTTTGTCTGTGGATAAGGGCTCTTTGACAACACCATAGAGATGCAATCAAGTAATCGTTCTTGAATAGTGGGAAGTAAAGATGGGATACTGGGAAAAAAAGTAGTCTCTTCAGCTAAGAATTCATTATTGTAAGTTTACAACAGTGCTAGATTAATAATTCAAAAGGATTGTAGCTATCATGTTACCTGAGAGTTATTTGTTCAAGGGTATCAACAAGGGTAGGATTAAGCCCAGCAGAAAACATTGAATCCAACAGACCTCGTACATGAGGTTCCATGGCAGAGGGCATGGCCTTGGCAAAGCTTCCAACACAAGCTAAGGCCTCAAGGGACGGCCTCCCTCTACGTGGAGCAATCTGAATTCATAAACATAGCAATTATTGAAAACAATATCCATTGATAAAGAATGAGAAGACACAAAACTCATAGAAATATATGCAGATAACATACTGCATCACGCAAGTGTACTGTAATTGCTGTTAGATATGGAACGAGTTCTCCATCCAAGGCGCCTGCCATTTCTCCGAGAGCAATGAAACCGCTGGCACGTTCAGCGGGATTACGAAGAACGGCAAGAATATGATCCATGCAAATCTGACCACAAAATGATGACCGGAAACTGGATTAAACTATAATTAATTAATATAAATGAAATTTAAGAAATATGTACCTTTAAATAATTTGTCACAAAGCGATCACGCAAAAAGTGAGCAATACGAGGAAGTAGTGATGTTATGCTGAGACGTACAAGACGATCCCTGTGCTCTAAATACTTGAGAACAATATCAGCCACCTCTCTGTACCTCGACATCATAAATTCACCAGTATTCCTAGAGATAAGGGAGGCAAATAATTTAATGTCATAATAAATGAAGGAAGAAATAAATAAATCATTTGATTTTGCATCGTTCCAATTTTGGATAGCAGCAAATAAGTCAGGGTATGTTGTGACCAAGAGTGTGGGTGAATTATAAATTTATTTCATTAAACTTCCTTATCCATATTTAAACAACACTCTTGTTTATAAAATGTAATAATGATCCCCAGTAAGAGGCCGTTCATTAAAAAAAAGTAATTGAAATATAATCCCAACCAATATATTCTACTAAGCACATTTTTTTAGAAGAATTAAATTTGTTAGGTTTCCATCAACTAGTCATGGCACCCTGCATATAACACAATCTACAGTTTGTCAGAGTGCCAACAGTTCTAAATATTTGAAAACTATAAATGAAAAAAGATGCAAACAAGCTCAACACAAAAGTCAACTTACAATGGCTCAATAAGAGTCATGTTTATCAGGTATAGATTAGTCCCACATTGTGAAAAGAAATTGCAGTATCACTCCTCAAAACAATAAATATGTGTGCATGTTCTTGTATGTTTCTTACCTTAAGTAATAAAATATATATGCATTCTGGAAATTTTTCAAATGTTATCAGAGCCAAGTTCCGATTTTCAAAGGCTCATCCGCACTCTTTCTTGATTGCATGGGTGATTGAGCTCCAGCTCTCGCGTTGCTAGACCGTGCATGCTTTGAACTCACGCTACCAGACCTCATGTTGTTTGAACTCTTTCAGATCTGGATGAACATCTGACCTCTCAGCTCTCGGTCGACCTCTGACCGCCTGAATCGCGCCGACCAGATCTATTCTCACTCGATCGCTGACCCTCCATCGTTGCTTGAGCTCACCAATCCTTTTGCTTGTTAGAACTCCCTACTCCCGTTGTCCTTGTGAATACTCGGCATTTAATTCTAGCTCGTGTGATCATGCTTGAATTCCGCACAAACTTTCACGGCTTTCCAATAGAGCTCACATCTTGCGGCATTCCTATGGAGCTAGCGCATTGTCGTCTTGCTTAAGCTTGCTTGAACTCGCAGAGCTTGCGCCTTGTTGCCGCTTGAGCTCGTCGAGTTTACAAATTTGGTTCCTCGCTTGAGCTCACGTCCAGTACTCACTTGAGCTCCAGTCATGTTTTCACTTAAGCTTGTAGATTTTCATGAACTCCCTACTGTCACACATACAAGAGATTGTGCCTTGTTCCCGCTTGAGCTCGTAAAACTCTCTGCTCTCGCAGAAGCTCGCAAGGATCAATCTTTGATCTCGCTTGTGCCCACTGAAGCTCATAATTAATCTCAAGAAGTTCGCAGAACTCGGGCCCACCTTGTACAAAGGGTACAAAATTTATTTCAACTTCGACCACCACTCTAGTCTCCACCTCTCCCGCTCTCATATATGAAGCCAGAGATGAGCTGAAAATCACAATTATTCCCCATATTAGGAAGAATTTTGTTGACTGGGTCCGCTCTGGTGTGCCTAGTACCGAAAACTAAGAGTCTCTTTCAACATCTTGACTCAAGACTCCCCCCGCCCGACTGAGCCTATTGGGCAATGGCTTTGAGGTGATGGTAGAGTTGAGTCCATGACAATAAACTCTTCGGAAAATGAGTCATATCGAAAGACTATGCACCACGAAACTACAAAGCTATGTGGGATGAACTTAAGTGACTCTACTCAGAGTAAGATAATCATCAAAACTTGATCAATATATTATGGGATTTCCAGACTGTTGAACCTGGTCTAAATGAAGATCTGACGTCATTCGTGGCACACTAAGTTTCTAAATGAGGCTCTGATTCAATGTCGGTCTCCTACTATTGATCTGGTAACTCAAAGGACTCAAAAGAAGGCGGCTTAGTATAGATTTTACAATGGCAAGAATACCATCACATCTCTACAGTGTTTGTGTCAATGTTTTACTTCTCCAACTAACGCATCTTATCATAAGTTTGCTTAATGTATCTGAATGTCACTCTAGTCACTAATGTCTCGAAATGACTTCATCTTATGTTCTTCTCCAACATTTTACTAAAGCACCCCCCCCCCCCCATACTGGGGGTTGAGGGGGTTGCATGGGCCCTTGATGGGGTGGTGAGCGAGATGGACAAAATCACCTAAGGGGCAGAGCACCCGCATGTGTACCTATTGTGGTCGGGTAAATCACATTCATGCAACTTGTAAAAAACATAGACTTGCACGGCAGCAGCAAAACCCTCCTTACCATGTTTCTTCTGTGGTGGCCACTCTCAGCACGTAAAATTGACACCTTAAGGGAGGGACATCAGTCTTCGGGTGTTAATTACTCGAACTTCAGGGTTTATCGCTTTTGTGCCAAATGAAGGTATATTGTCTTTCATAGCTTGATACGGTCTAGGAGAGCAATCCAGCAGAGGAGGGCAGGTGAGGGAAGAAGGAGAAGAAGGGGAGTAGGGTTTGAGAGGAAACAAGGGGACAACAATTTTCATAACACATCCCAGATAAAATAATACAAGGTCCACATGTCATCTTATAGGCGAGGAGCGAATACAAAAGGAAACAACGGAAATTACTAAAAGTACCTCAACCAAACATAGCAACATATTTAATATAAAATATTCTTCGTGTCGACCCCGCCTAGGTCATCCTCATCGGTCCAAGCCGCTCCCGATGCGCCCGATTCTTCTTCATTGGTCCGCGCCACGTCCGCCACAAATATCCGTAACATAGCCCCAAGTAAACTCTGGGGCGTTAAAGGTTGTAGATATCAACCAACATGTCGACCGACGTAAAATTTCGGTCCTTTTGGACCCAAAATGAAATGTTTCAGAGTTTAGGTCCTCTTTTCATTTCGTTACGGGTTATTAGAGCCTTATTAGTGTTTAATGTTCACGTACTTTTTATATTTGATATTTACGCACCATGTCATTGGGGTTTTATATAAGGGGATCTTTGGGTCATGTATGAGGTATCAAAGAATTAATTCAAAATCTCTCTCTAACTCTTCTCCTTCTCTCTCTCTAGTCTAACATTTTCTTCCTCCAGTTCCTTTTCTCATCGACATCCCCATTCTAGGGTTAGCGCTCTATATCTCCCCTCCTTCGCTACCTCCGACAAACATCCGAAATAAGCACATAACAAACTTGGTTTCAGAGCCTCCTTCCTCGGATTTAAGTTTCCCTTTTGAAACCTTTCTGTGATTCACCGTTTAATAACTGACGGGGTCGACCACCGTCGATTGAGATTCGGCATGCGTGAGCCCACAATACATCTTATGTCGTCCCTCCTCGTCTTCGATCATCCAGTCGTTGCATCATCGTCCAGCAAAAGGGGCACACCCTTCCCTGCCATCGATCAACCACAACCAGCAGCCTCCTCTCTTTGAGTCGTGTGCAACGAAGCCACACACACAAGCTTGTCATCTTCGACGGACTCCACAGGCTCGAACCGCAATCAGTATCTTCTACGTCTTTCTCCACCAGATCGAGCCACATGCCCCGTTAATCACTACAGAGAAACCAGCCCCTCACGTTGACCCCATGCAGTGACATCGACGAAGTTCAGCTGGACCGTTGCTCGTCAGTATGGAGTCGCACTCCTTTTGTTTCCTCGATCCTTGCGCCTTCATCTCACATATCGGACCACCTGATCCACAAGCAAAGCAGGCCACCCTATCCCGTCTACATGCATGGATTATTAATTAATTGATTTAATAAATTAATTCATGATTGGATTAATTACTCAATCAATTAACTAAGTCGAACAAGAAGATAAATGCTTCGAAAGAGACTGGCATACATTCGGTGTTATGGGAGATGGTAGCCTTTATGTCGCGACTCAACGACCACATCGACTGGTTGGTTTTGTCGGAACATTTCGAGATTCTGCTTCCACCAATGCAGTCGTCATCCCAGATAGAACATGTTGTCGCACCTTCCATCCTAGCTTGTTTGGTACCACCACCACCTACGATTGCTCTACTGATGATGCCAATTACATTGATGAGACCCATGCCACAATCAGACTCTGCGAACAGCTTCCTAACGCAAGTTCCAACTCCCTTGTCATTGATTCCACTTCAGTTGTCGTCACATTTTACACCATCAGCATCATTGGCTCCGAGCCTAGCGATAGTGCTGCCGCATTTTGTGTCGCCGTCATCCGTCCCCCAGTCTCCATCTGCAGCCTCTGCTCAGGTCACCTGCTCTGTCGTCCCTTCTAAAAGCATTACGTTCGCAGCCCGCCCCCGAGCTGGCGCTGGCGGCTTCTAATCGCAGCAACACGGTCCTTTGTTTCCCTCGACTATCCACAACCACCAGGCACAGTCACACTGCTTATAAATATTATGAGCGGTCTACCGTTCGAGGTAAATTTCACTACAATAGTGCACTACCGAGAGTTGTTTTGGTGGAAAGTCAAAGAGCCCAATGATTAGTTCATCTAAGTACCGTTCGAGCTTTGAGGGCAAGCTCGATTTGAAGGAAAGGTAGAATGTTATGGGCCCCACGCAATCAGTTATCTAGAAATTTGAGGGAAAACTTTTTGTATTCAATAATAATGAGATAAAGAGTTCCAACCATTATATATATGAGAGGAGTAGAAAGAGCACAAAAATAAAACAAACAAAAGAACACAAATACCCCCACCCCTCAAGTTGGGTGTGTAATCAATCATGCCCAACTTGCCAATGATCTTTCTAAAAACACATGTACATAACCCCTTAGTGAGAATGTGTTACAATCAAGGTTGTCAGGATCGAGATCCTACAGGAGATCGTTTCAGGTAGGATCGGATCTGATAGTAAGGTCGGACGAGGATCGCTTTACAAAAGCGGATCGATTTACAAAATCTGAGTAGATCGAAGATCCTATGTCTGGATCGCGATCCTGACAACTTTGGTTACAATTGTGTATGCCAACGGAACACGCACACGCCGAGGAGAAGCCGTGGCGAGTCGCACGAGGAGGAAGACGACGACGGGCCTATCTGCGGAGGAAGACGACGACGGGTCTGTCTGATGTTTTATTTATTTCCTATTTCGTTATTTCCTATTTGGTCGTACGCAATTATTTTTTTCCCTTTATGTTGTATTTCTTAAATTGTCACACCCCGCACTTATAAGGGGTGGAGTTGTACTCTTTTGGACCATGTTGGGACGTACGAGAATTAGGGTTGCTCCCTAACCTTTCCACTTGTTCTCTCCATCTCGCTCTCCACCGCCGGCCCTCCCCTCGCCGGATTCCTCTTCGGGATTTTCCAGGATTGTATCAATTATTGCCCGACCAGTCGCGCCTCCCGCAAAATCGTCGTCGGTGCTCGTGATATTTCGTCTCTAAGTTCCCACGATATAGTCAACACGTTCCGCACGCCCAGGTTTCCCGTATCGGGACTTCACGCGTGGTCAATCCGCATGTTTACCCGATTCCGCACGACGACGGACTTCCCGGATTCCCCAACCGCCTGATCCTTCCGTCGCAGATCGCAGGCGGTCTTTAAACCCCCTTTCGGACGCGCGTTCCCGTCCAGCGCCGCACCACCGCTCAGTCCCGCGCCCAGCACCGCCCTCCCACCGCAGTTCCGCACTCCAGCCAGCCGCACCCGAGCGTCCGCGTCTCCAGCGGCTCTGCACCGCGGCAACCCTCCAGCCAATGCAGGCCTTCCGCTGTTGTCATAGCGCCGACCACCCTTTCCACCGTCGAGGCGCCATCGGAGGACGCCAACGAGGTCCTCCTACGTCGTGTCAGTACCTAGGAGTCCATCGTGGTCTCATTGTAGGCCTCCTTGCTCGCCATCCATGCAAAGCTTGATGCGTTCAAACTCATGTTGCATCTTCCGCCAGTGGATCCGCGTGCCCGGCCACCGGCACGTCAAGCTTGGGGGCGGCACCACTTCCGCGCATCGGGGACGCCGCACCCCCTTGACCCCTCAGCCGTCCGACCCTTGCCTTGGACCTTCCCACTTTCACTGGAGTAGACCCAAATGGGTGGATCGCCAAGGCAGAACAGTACTTTGATCCCACACACCGGAGCATGACAAGGTAACTATTGTCGTAATGGGACTCGACGGCTCCGCCATTCATTAGGTCTGATGGCTCCGCCAGACCAAACCGGACATATCTTGGTCGGAAATCAAGCAGGAGATGATTCGTCGCTACGACAACCGTTATTTTGGCTCTGTCATCGAAAGAGTGTGTGTGGTAAGGCAATCTGGTACGTTGGATGTCTACATCGATGAGTATGTGGCCCTCGTCGCTCACGTTCCGGGCCTACCACCAGATCACTATCTCGGCTTCTTCATGCACGGCCTTCGGCCCAACATCCGTTCCCGGCTCCGCACTCACCACCCCTGACCGGTTTCTAATGCCCTCGACATGGTCCGCCTCGTGGAGGCGGATTTGTCTCCTCGGCCACCGTCGTCATCAGGCGGACCTCGGTCGAGGGCCGACCGTGGCAAACCGTTAATCCAAAAACACCAGCGCCTCGGCCTCCTCCAGACACCCTGTCAGGTCGATCAGGCCCTCCTCAGCGAATCTCCAACCGCGAGTTGAAAGACCTCCGTCGCAAGAGGTTGTGTTTCCGCTACCGTCAGCCATATTCTCCTACCCATGTTTGCGCGGTCAAGGAATTCTGCGCCATCATCAGCGACGTCGACCCTGAGGTTACCCTGGCTGACTTTGAGGCACTGGAGCTCTCACCGGAGGATACCCCTCTCGACCCCACCACGACTACATTCCATCGGTTGGAGCTATCTGGCGCCTCAACGGGCGGGTTCTCCAGCCAGCAGACCATGCAGCTTCCAGGCACACTACAGGATTGCCCGATCATCATCATGGTGGATTGTGGCGCCAGCCATAACCTTATCTCTGAGCACATATTAAAGTAGTTATGGCTTCCCTGGGCTCCCTCCCATATGTTGCAATCTGTATGGGCAATGTGCGCCACCAACCGACTCAGGATCGTTGCACTGTCGTCTCTCTCTCTATGGGGCACTATTCCGTGACCACGGACTTCTACACATTCGGCTTAGGCGGCCTGGACGACATTCTGAGAGTGGCTTGGCTCCACACGCTCGGCGAAGTATGCATTAATTGGGAGACTATGTCCATGCAATTCCTACACGAGAGACACCTATGTCGCCTCAACGGCGGCGACTCTGCCCTCCTACGCTCTCTGATCTCTTTGCACGATCCAGCGGCCCTTGGACATCAGCTTCTTTGCGGGGTTGTGGGCCCACTCGGGACCGTCCGCGGTGCCCTCTCCTTCCCCGACGGGCCACCAAGAGCGTTCTACTGCACTCGCCAACGTCACCCAGCCTCCGGCAGGATTGCCACCATCCCAGTTTTCTCTAGTCCGGAAGAAAGGATGCAGTTGGCGCCGAACTACCCAGCCAAGCTACTTGGTTGTTGCTACCACCTTCAGGGGGAGTCTGGCCTGAAGGAGGTCCCGATTGTTGGGTCTTACCATCTAGAGACCGAAGTCACGAGGATGTTCCGAGATCACTACTGCTGACACCGCTCTGATCACTACCTTGAGGACAAGGCATGTTTTCCAGACGGCTGGATTGTTACGATTGCGCATGCCAACAGGACACGCACAAACCGAGGAGACCGAAGAAGCAGTGTCTGCCAGACGTTTTATTTATTTCCTATTTCTTTATCTCCTATTTGGTCGTACGCAATTATTTCTTTCCCTTTATGTTGTATTTCTTAACTTGTCATACCCCTCACTTATAAGGGGTGGATTTGTACTCTTTTGGATCATGTTGGGATGTATAAGAATTAGGGTTGCTCCATAACCTTTCCTCTTATTTCTCCTTCTCGCTCTCCACCGCCTGCCCTCCCCCTCGTCGGATTCCTCTCTGGGATTTTTCAGGATTGTATCATAATGTCGGTCAATTGTTTTTCAGATGGAACAAATGGAGTAACCACAATACCTCTTACAATGTTTTCTTTGATAAAGTGCATGTCGATCTCAATGTGTTTAGTACAATCGTGTTGCATTGGGTTATGAGCAATATTGATGGCTATCTTTTTATCACAGTATAATCTGATAGGCTCCTCTCCTTTAAGAACAAGATCTTTCAAAAATAGTTAGGTACATAGCCCTTTACATATCTCGTGAGCCATAGCCATAAACTCCGTTTTAGCACTGGATCTGATGACCAAGTGTTGTTTATTGCTCCTCCAGGTAACTAAGGGTTTGTTTGGCGCGGCGTTTCGCCCGACCGTTTGGGGCAAACGTCGTCGGACGGCGGGTAAACAAACGCCCTCCGGCGGCGTTTGCTCCGGTTGGACCCGCCGCGCCGTGAAAAATAGGGCAGAAATCCCCGTTTCGATCCGGTCCTCCACCCCTCCAGTTCGAATACGACGTCTGGACCCGCTGCTTCGTCCCGCCACCTGAGTGCCAAACAAAGCCTAAATGTTCACCCGTCATTGTGAAATGTCCTGAGGTGGACCGACAATCATCAAACGATCTAACCCAGTTTGCATCAGTGTAAACTTCAATAGTTAGATCATCATTTGGTGAGAATAGGATGCCCTTCCCTGATGAAGACTTGAGATATCTAAGGATACGATGAGCAGAATCAAGATAACGAGGCCTTGGGGAATGCATATATTGGTTGTCCACTTCAATCGCATAAGAGATATTTGGACGAGTATGCGACAAGTAGATTAATTTTCTCACAAGTCTCTGTAAGCTGGAAATGTCTCCAATGGTTTCACAACATCTCTTCTAAACCTGTGATTGGCTACAATTGAGGTGTTAGCAGGTCTACACCCACTCATTCGTGAGGCTTCACAAAGATCAAGAATGTATTATCTTTGCGATATAAAGATACCATGCTTGAACCTTAAAACCTCAATGCCCAAGAAGTACTTAAGGTTCCCTAAGTCTTTCACTTAAAATTCTCTTGTCAACCTCTTTTTTGGAACATGAACTTCATATTGATCATCTCCTGTTATAAAGATTTCATCCACATAAACTATCAGAGTTGTCAACTTTTTTCCATGTGGTTCATGAAAAGGGTATGGTAAGCATTGCTATGGGAGTATCTGAAGATTGTCATGGCCTTGTGAAATCTCCCAAACCAAGCTCTAGGAGATTGTCTCAGGCCATATAAAGTCTTCTTCAGCTTGCAAACCTTTCCTTACGATCCTTTAAGGGAAAGGTCGGGGATAAGAGTCATGTATAGTAGCTCTTCCAGATCTACATGAAGGAATGCATTCTTGATATTCAGCTGGCTGAGATTCAATCTCTTACATGCAACACATGATAAAAGAACCCGTATAGAATTCATCTTTGCAGCCGGAGTAAAGGTCTTTTAATAGTCAGTCCCTGGCGTCTGTGTGTATCCTCTTGCAACCAACCTTGTCTTGTATCTCTCCACGATACTCAGGGTGTTCTATTTGACGAAAAACACTCATTTACATCTCACGGCAATCTTCCCTTTAGGCAGATGTACCTGATCTCATGTGTGATTTTTATCCAGAGCATGCATTTCTTCAAGCATAGCTACCTTCCACCAGTCGTCAAAAAGGGCTTCTTGCCTCGATGTAGGAAAGGAAATTGCAGACAAAGAACACAGAAAGGCCCTATGGGAAGTTGTTGGAGAGGAATATGAGACAAATTGAGATAAAATATACTGTGTAGAGGTACCTTCCCTTAGAGCAATGAACTTGGACGACGATTCAGATGTCGGCTCTAGGATTCTGAGAGGTATTTGTGTGTTTGCTCCCTTAGAACAACGAGAGTGAACCTGCAGAGGAGGAACATGAATTTTCACCATAGGAGCAGTAGGAATTGGCACATAAGCAACGGGAGAGGGGTCGAGTGGGACTAGTATAATGGAGGAATAAGTAACGGAGTAGTAGAGAGAGAATCAGCGGGGGTTAAGGAACTCACTTCCAACATAGGAGAGTCCCCCTCCCCCTAAAGTGAGGGCCCATAATAGCTCTCAGATCACCCTGGCAGAGGAGAAAGATCTTCCGCTTTAGCTGATGAATCTGGGAAGCATTCCCCCCATATGAGCATGTGGCATCAGCCCTCTTCCAAATATCTGCAACGGAATCTAAGAACAAGTAATTCCGGAAAATAGTGCCCACCATGGAGTTGGTCACCTAAGACATGAAAAGAGAGTTCTCTGACTCTCACTGTAACCAATCAGGGGAATCTGAGGCAGGTGCCTTCATAGTACCCAGAACATAACCAAACAGATATCTACTCCTCAAGACAAGAGTAACAGACCGAGACCACGGGAGAAAATTTGATCCATCCAGATGTATAATCGTGATTTGAGAAGTATTATGGTCATGACTATACCAAACAGAGCCATCGGACACCAAGGTAGCAGAGGACACGCCGGCCCCAAAAAAGATCATGTGAGATTCACCATTCCCCGACATGATAATGCAAGAATAGAAATCAAACAGTCAAGGGGAGGGACGTTACACCACCTAGAGAGAAATTAGGGTTTTGCTCATAGAAGGAGGAATCAAACCAAGTCCATGTAGGATCATCCAAGTGGAACCGACAATGGAAATACCTTCAAACTATGCCAGCATATTTGGTGCCAAGCAAGGAGCAACAACAAACCAGAGAGAACCCCCCCCCCCCCCACCTCTATGATGGCCTCTGACTGGAGGAGAGACCCCCTTGCGACAGCCCCCGGCTAGAACCCTCCTAAGCGGTTGGACAAGCGCTAGAGCGGCTTGCGGCTAGACGAGCGCTGAAGGAGGCGAGCACTGGAGGTAAGAGCGGGTTGCGGTTAGGAAGCGAGCGCTGAAACGTTGGATGAGCGTCGGAGAAGGAGCGGGCAAAAGAGCGGCTTGCGGGCGAGCGGAAAAATGCAGGAGCAGGCGAGCAGAATAGACGGGCTCTCTAGGGCTCTGATAACATGAGCAAAAATTTCTTTGTATTCAATAATGATGAGATAAAGAGTTACAAAAATTAAATGTAGGATAGGAGGACTTGGAAGAGCACAAAAATAAAACAACCGAAAATACACAAACACAATTATATTATTACGAGTCTTTAGGTATCAAATCAAGTTGTATAAGTCGAGTTGTATGAGTCGAATCGAGTTGAGTTGTAGTTACGAGTTATTAGAGTCTTAGTGTTTTAATGTTTGCGTATCTCTTTATATTCGGTACTTATATCCATGTCATTGAGGTCTTATATAAGAGGACCCTTGAGTTATGTATGAGGTATAAAAGAATTAAATCAAAATCTCTCTCTCTCTTTAACTCTTCTCCTTCCTCTAGTCTCATACTCTCTTCTTCTAGTTCATTTTCTCATCTTTTTCCCAATTCTAGGATTAGCCCCTTGTATCTCCCCTCCTCTATTACCTATAGAAAACCTTTGAAATAAGCACATAACAGTATCCAATAAATCTTAAACAAAATTTGGATAATAGAATATGATATTTGGATATTCTGATATTCCCTAAAAAGTAGCAAGGAAAAGTATCCCACAAGGAGCCTAAATATAAAAACAAAATGGATTTTTGAGGTCTCCATTAGCTCTTACAAATAAATCCATAAAGAAGTAAAATAATATATTTATAAGAGGCTTCCATCTACCTGATAAAAGAACTTTCAATTTGATTGTACTTCTTGTAACATCCAAAAAACTTAATGTTGCGTTAATTTAAAATCGGGGCCCGATCGCAACCAAAACTAATCAAGCTGACGAAGTTTGGAGGTATCAATCCTTTTTTAATTAATTCTTCTATACGTGGAAATCAGTTGATGAAGTGGCGGCTTGTAATTGTTAGTAATCCGAAATGGCCGCGACGATTTAATTTTATGTGCGAGTTTGCATCAAAAAAATATCAACCCTCATAGTCTTAGGGAAAATTAGTAATATTAATAATAATAATAATAATAAAATAAAAATATATATCAAAATCCCCCCTATGGTTACCCTAACCTCCTCTCACGTGCCGCTCCAATTAAAAAACCGCACCCCTCTTCCCAGTAGAGCAACATAACTCCCGCAAGCGCCCAACTCACGATTTTTCTCACCGTCTCCCTCAACCGCAAGCGGCGCTGCAATAGGAGACCTAGCCTGCGTCGACCTCTTCCCCTCCCTCTCCTGCAGTCCTCTGCAACCCTCGGCAGCCTCCTCTCCCTGTATCCAAGCCCCGTAGGAGACTCCGCTTCAACCCTAGCCGACGGGAAAGGTTTATGGAGCACCATTTTTGGTTCCAGTAAGTGTCGTTCCTCTTTCTTTTCATTTCTTTTGTGGAAATCGTCATGATAGATGCCCAAGTTTGTATACTCCGCGTACCTCTCGCCCCAAATCCAGGAATCAGAAACCTCGGTCTCCCCTAGGCCTAAGCAAGAAAACCAAAAACTGCACCAAACCGACAAACCGCACCGCATTTCAAACCGCACCACGCGGTTTCAGTGCGGTTCGGTTTTTTGGGTCAAAACCGGCCCCCAGTCGGTGGGGTGCAGTTTATAACTCCATAAAACCGAGAAACCTGCACCGCACCGACACTATATATGATGAAAAAGGTCATGACCATAAGATAAGGAATCATGAGATTTCTTTGGAGACACTGGATTCATCTTATTAGAAGAATAGCCAATAGGACAACCATCAATCTTCTCAGATGAAGACTGCAAATAAGAACAAGCTTTACCAACTCAAAGAAGTAGAAACAAAATCCACTAATTTTAAATGCAAGCAAATGCCCAATTAACAAGTATACACAAACAGGAAAATCGTAAGTTAATGATCCTGTAAAGTACTCAATAACTTCATATAATTTGCTTAATGTTGTATTTGCATCCAAATTTTCTCCAGATACAATAAGAACCAATTATTGATCTTTCAATGTTTTTCTTCGGAATGTTGTTAGCTGAAAATTCAATCAATTTTGTCCTTGTGTACAGGCTATTGGTATCAAATTTGCTAGCATCAATATTCACTTCAGGGATCACTGAGTCTTTCATTTATGAATCATTATTAATTTCATCCAGACTACCATGAAAATCAGAAATAAAAATATCTTTTTTTGATGATGTTGATTCACAAACAGTCTACGACACTAATTTAAATCTTGATCTAGATATACTAAAAAATTAAGAATGAATGAGATTAAAAAAAACAGTGAAAAAACCGAAACCGCATCGCAAAAGCCGACCGAAAACAGCACCTAATCGAAACCGCACCGCAAAAACCGACCGCAAATCGCACCTAATCGAAACCGCGCCGCACGGTTTCGGTGCAGTGCGGTTTTGGTTGGTCTAAAACCTTACCCATGCGGTGCGGTTTCGGTTTTGGCTCAAACCGCACCGAACCACACCGCTCGCAGGTCTAGTCTCCACCAATCCGAAATCAGTTGTCTTTTTTGGATCTAACCGTTGTTAGATCAAGGTAACGCTTCCGTATACGTTCTTTTCCTCCATATTAAATTATTTGTCTTCATTTTGATTAATTTCCACCAAAACCCTAATAGGGTATAGAGTTAAAGTTGGTGTTCCGACTTGGTGAAGCCCCACTTATTGGCTCCAAATCGAGGTGAGATCCATGTCTCTGATATTCTTTTCAAGTGATCTGATCCCAGCCATAGGAATCTACCCTTTTGGGAATCGTTTCTAACTCCGAGAATTTTATGGGTTTTATTTTATGGTTTTCCCTAACATTCGGGAACGTGAACCTCATCTTTAATTGGAGAAGTTCGTAGTGATCAACGCTATTGGAAGGAGAATCATGTCACCTCGCCGCGTGTATAAGCGTCGAAACACCACAGTATGAAAATCGACACCTTTCAGTTAGACATATTATTTTTGAATATTGCGTGACTTAAAATACGTTAGTACACGTATGCGATGATACAATTTCTTATTGTTACAAGCAGACTAATAATAAATAAGTAAGATATATGTTACTTATGTACTAGGTCATGTTTACAAACCAGATGTCCATCAAAATGATATAACAGGCTACCAGTCAAACCATGAAATTAGCAGTTCCACACTAGAGCAAATCAGTTAAAATGTTAGTCATTAGTGTTAAAGTGCAAGGTAGTACACATGAAAAATTTAAAAAATAGTGCACATAAGTTGGACGTTAACCCATGAGTGTTGTACCAACTACTAGATCAGTTAACTCTAGAAAAATAAATGACCAGAGGGATTCACCCTCATTCTTTTGGTGGAATCACACCCCCGCACTCGCACGGTCAGCAGAGGGTCATACGAGTTCAGACTTAGGGTCGATGACCCTTGTTTACAGCTATGGAACTCCTCAGATAGGAGTTTGTATTCCTCTCGAAGGACATTCAGTTCAAGGCACCACCAACTTTGTCACTCAGACTACAGCTTTCAGTTTGTGGACGGTCGTCACTAATAACAAGATTCAATATGTTAGTAATGAAACTTATTGAAACTTACAGCAGACACATTCCTAAAACTCCAGAAATCAACGACTGATAGAATTAAGAAAAGTGAGTCATAACACATAGTAAGTCGATTTTATGTCCAGAACATGAATTCAAATGGCAAGATTAATAGTAAATAATTTTGCATTTTTTAAATACAAGTAATGTTTATTTATTTTTTGTGTTGTTGATAGTAGTTTTTCTAACTCTCTAGTGGGTCTGACCCAGTTGGAACTTGTTTTCACAAGGAGCTCGGGTCAGGGGATTCGCTTAGGATAGGCGGTGCAGTCTTCACTGTTGTCAGTCTCTTTCAGTTGTACCTCATGTTATTGTACTTTTTTTTTACTTCAGACATTATGTATTTGTACTTCATTTTTGTTTTTAATGTATCAGACTATTCAGACTTACAGTATTTCAGTTTTATAGTATAATCTCAGTTTTAGATGGCTCTGTGAATTCAAATTTTGAGGTACACATTCAGCATTAGTTTTACTTACTCTACTTTCGCTGTAAGTTTTTCTTTAGCACTTTTATTTATGTATGCTTTATACCAGCTTTTATACCGTTACTTTGTTTACTTCTTATCATGGGCCCGGTCGGACTACTGATTTGTTGTTAAACTAGGTTGAGGTTTCACTTCTCCCACAAAACAACCGAAAAAAACAAAGAATGTAGAGTATTACTTCTCATTAGGAGCTAAATTCTTCACAAAGGGAGAAAAAGGGGAAATTCATCATCCAAAAAGAAATTTTACATGGAATTTGATCCATATTTAAGTAGGGTAACAACTGAGTCAAGTAACTAGATATCCAACACCGTCTAAAAAACTATAAAAGATCAACAATGACCATCAAAGATCATCAAAGACAGACAAGGTATGGATGTTCTTCTTAAAGATCATCAACAATGACATCTCCTTCAAGCTATGGATGTTCTTCTTAAAGGTTCATATCCATGTTTTCTCCCACGATTCACCAAGTGATCCACTCATCAGCTTCTCGCACTTATGAACCAATAGGGCCATGAAATTTGCTAAAACTTACCGCCAAGAAAATTGTGTAGATTTACAAGTAATTTATTTAGTTTTTTTAGTTAATAAAAATATAATTAAATTTATATCATAAGTTTATTTCCTTTATTGAAAAATAAATGTGATAGATATCACCTCATTTTCCATGCAACGGTTTAATTTTATATTGCACCAAATGCAGCGCACGAAACAATTCCAAATTAAGCATCTCTAATCCAATGATATAACATGTGCTTGCAAAATCCGAGCAGCCTTGTTTAGTGGTTCCCCGCAGTCACAGGGGCTGTCAATTTGTGGCTTTAGCCACATGCACTCCGTAGGTTATCTATTTTTATCTTATTCTAGGTCATGTAGTTATTATAAGAACTAGGTTTTAAATTGCATATATCAAATAAGCTTAAAATAATAATTAATAATGAATGGATTTTTAAAATTAAACATCAAACCAGGGAAATTGTAATGCACATAATAACACTGTGCCCTTTACATAAAGTTGTTTTAACTTTTGTGGAGAACCTTAAACTTGTATATACTTTCTCAATAATCAACTACAAGGTATGAATACACATTTATATGAGGGAGAAAGAGGGAAGAGATCCTTATACATGGTGTGGGACTAAAGAGGAGAAAAGAAGAAAACTAAATAAAAGGGCTCCAATATGGGCCTCTTTACATGGGCTTTTCCAACACTCCCCCGCAAGCTGGAGCGTACAAGTCGTAGGCACCAAGCTTGAAGAGATATCGACAACTTGTTCAGTACTCGGAACATGCTTTAATTCTATCTTCTTCATTTGAACTTTCTCCCGGATAAAGTGGAAGTCCACTTCAATATGTTTCGTTCTTAACTCCTAGATCAGTAAGGAAACTTTCAAGCAATGTAAGCTCCGAGACAACCGATGTGATCGATCTGTATTCTGCTTCAGCTGAGGATCGAGCAACCACAGCTTGTTTCTTACTCCGCCAGGTAACAAGATGCCCTCCAAAATAGGTACAGAAGTCACTGGTTTACCGCCGATCATCTAGGGAGCCCGCATGATCAGCATCAGAATACGCAACCAACGTTGAAGTAGATGATGTGATTTTGTATATCAGCCCTTGACCTGGAGCTGTTTTAAGGTATCTTAGGATTCTCTCAACGGCTTGAAGGTGAGATATTCGAGGGGCATGCATAAACCGGCTGACCACCCCAACAGCAAAGGATATATCTGGTCTTGTGACCGTTAAGTAGATCAATTTCCCAACAAGACGTCGATAGTATTCCGGATTTTGGAGAGAAAGATCAGTATCCGACGCATGTGCACACAACTTATGTTTAGCATCCATTGGAGTAGTAGTTGGCTTACATCCAGAGTAGCCTGCATCTTGAAAGAGATCCAGACAGTACTTCCGTTGGGAGAGGACAAGTTCATCCGAACGTCTCGCGATCTCAAGACCAAGGAAGTATCGAAGATGCCCCAGATCTTTTGTCTGAAAGACGGAGCTAAGGTGTTGTTTGACTGCTTGGATTCCCTTTGAATCGTCTCCAGTGATTAGAATATCGTCAACATAAACTAATAGACGAACCGTCCCTGTTTTCTGATGATGAGTGAAAAGAGAGAAGTCTGCTGAGCTCCGAGTAAAGCCCACTTCCCGAACTGCCTTACTAAACTTGTCGAACCATGCCCGAGGGGATTGTTTCAGACCATAAATGGACTTCTTCAGATGACACACTCGGGACTCCCCCGTGGTCTCAAACCGGGAGATTGCTGCATGTAGACTGTTTTCTGGAGATCATCATTCAGAAACACATTTTTGATGTCCAGTTGATGTAAGGGTCGTTGGCGATGCACAGCTACGGAAAAGAGAACCCGAACGGTGTTGAGCTTGGCTACGGGAAAGAATGTCTCCTCATAATCAAGATTGTTGTTGGGTGAAGCCACGAGCCACCAGACGGGCCTTCAGACGGTCATTTGTCCCATCAGGAGCATGTTTGATGACAAAGACCCATTTACATGCAACAGGTGTCTAGTCAATAGGTAGAGGTACCAGGTTCCATATTTGGTTAGTCCAGAGAGCAGTCATTTCTTCTATGGCTGCCCATCAACCAGGATGTTGGAGAGCCTCCTGCACAGAGTTAGGGACAGAAATCAAGGATAATGAAGTTGCAAATGTTTGAAGCTGTGGGGATAGGAGATGTAAGGATACATAGTTCGACATGGGATGAGCGGTTGATTCTGGTGCTGGATCATCAGGACGCGGAGCGTCAGAAATTGAAGCTGACTGCATTGGGGCAACGAAGCAAGGATGGCGACGAGTGTAGACACGAATAAGAGGTGGCTTAGGAACAGCGAGAGTCTGGTCAGGAATTGATGGTGGTGGAGGAATGTTAACGGGGATGATAGGGCATAGGACGGGTGGTAGTAAAGGAGTTGGATCTGGGGCGGCGGAGAAGAAAGGAAGATCTTCCCAAAAGGTAACATCACCAGACATAGTCACCTTGCGAGTAGCAGGAGAGTAGCACGCATAGCCTTTCTGAGTGCGTGAATAGCCAACGAAGATGTGTTTGGCCGCCCGAGAATCCAACTTGTCTGTGGACGGACCAAGAATGTGAACGTAACAAGTACAACCAAAGATGCGGGGTGTGAGAGAGAATGTCGGAGTAAAGGGGAACAGGAGGCTGAACGGAGTGGCATTGTGGAGTATGTGGGAGGGAAGACGGTTAATCAGATAGCATGTCGTCGAGAGGAAAAAGTTCCAATAAGCTTTGGGAACTTGCATTTGAAGCATGAGAGAGCGAGCTACATCGAGTAGATGTTGGTGCTTACGTTCGACTACACCATTTTGTAGAGGGGTATAAGCACACGATGTTTGGTGAATAACTCCAAATTCCGAGCAAAGGTTTGCAAACTCATGGCTAGTATATTCGCGAGCGTTATCAGTGCGAATAGTTTTGATGTTCGTGGAGAATTGTGTGCATGTCTCAAGGAGGAAAGCCCGAAAGACCCGTGGAAGCTCGGAGCGATCCCAAAGTAAATATAGTCATGTCATTCGAGAATAATCATCAATAAAAGTGAGAAAATAGCGATAACCAGAAATGCTAGTGAGTTTGTACAGTCCCCAAATATCGGAGTGTACTAGAAAAAAAGGAGCAGAGCTCCGAGTACTATGAGATACAAAAGATAAACGCGGCTGCTTGCCAAAAATACAAGATTCGCACTGAGAAGTTGGAAGAGATACATCTGGTAGAGCCTTCTGGAGGACTGGTAAAGGGACATGCCCAAGACAGCAATGTCAATCGACGGAGGAGACGGAAGACAGAATAGTAGGAGAGTCATCAAGGAGGTAGAGCCCGTTCTGCAGTCGTCCCTTACCAATGATATTCTGCGTCTGTCGATCCTGTATCAGAAAAGAAGATGTAAAGATTATAGAGCAATTTAATCAGTAATGAGGCGACCAAGAGAAAGTAAATTAAATGGAGATTCTAGAACATGAAGAGCGGAGCGTAAAGATAGAGAATAAGTGAGAGGGATATCCGCAGAGTCGGAGACCGAAACAGTGTCCCCATTGTCCACTGTGATACACTTAGGATGAGGAGAATCCAGGTACTGATGGGGCCGTTGGGAGGTGATGTGATGAGTGGCACCATAATCCACTATCCACCGCGGCCTAGTGGAGAAACAAGCGATACCTTCATGTGAGATGGAGGCAGACGAGGTAACGGAGGCAGGTGGGCGACTGAGCAGACCATGAAGTTGTTGTAGCTGAAGCCGGACCTCTTCAATGTCAGTATGAGTGATCGATGAGTCGTGGGCAGCAACGGCGGCCTGTGGACGAGGAGGAAGCCCATGTGTGTGATAGCACGTGGCCTCAAGGTGGTCACCCTTATCACAGAAGAAACACTTTGGTCGTGGCCGGCCTCCTCGACCTCGGCCGCGAGAGCCAGAACGCCCCCCCCCCCCCCCCCGAGCAGGTGGTGGAAGAGGCAGTAAGGGCGCGGAAGTATGCTGCGGGAGAGCAGGTGACGGAGGTCCAGAACTATCAGGAAGCGAGGAGACCTTGAGCAACATGGAACATACATCTGATAGTGACGTAGTAGTAGCAGAGGAGAGGGTCTGAGCCTGAACGCTTTGAAGATGCGGTGGCACGCGAGCCATCATCATGGTCACGCCAACGATTTCTTTTTTAGCACGTTGTGCAGTAAGATCCGTCATAGGAGGTTGATGTTGAATCCATGCTTCAACCAGAGTTTTGGCCCGAGCGACAAAGGAGGTGAGGCCGGTGGCTCCGTCAACATCAAGAGTTTGGAGATCAGTGATGATGTCATATAAGTGTTGCAGACTATCTTTCCCGGAATAGAGGGAATGAAGTTCATCCCACATCGCTTTGGCCGTTTCATGATACATGGCCACGCGATACGGTTCTCCATCAAGGGAGTTAAGGAGCAAGGTCTGAACGCGACCGTCATTGCGCAGCCAGTCGTCAGTAGGAGCAGGAGCAGCCATAGTCAAGTGATGTAGGAAGCCTTTGGATTGAAGAACGCGGCGAACCGAGTGCACCCACTCGACAAAGTTCTTCCCGGCTAACGAGATAGTCGTAATCCGCAGTTCATCACGAAGTTCGGGAGCAAGGGTCGGGCGGTCTACAGAGGAGGAAGTCGCCTGTCTGGTAGATTCAAGAGAAGACCCCATGACCAAGCGGTTAGGAGGCTAGACTGGCGGCAAGAGGAGCAGCGGATAGAAAAGAAACCGCGCGGGTAGTACAGGAGTAGGTCGGGCGGTTAGCTGGGAAAAAAAGCAAACTGGATGGTACTTGTCCGGTGGCAAGCACAGAAGCCGCAGCAACAAAAGAAACGGATCGGGAAGAAAGGAGAAATCGCCTGGAGAGGAGAGCTGGGGAAGCCGCACGGTCTCGGTGGCAAAACACCAGTGGCAAGAGAAGATGTCGCGACCAAAATGCAGAGGCCGCCGCGGTTAGAGAAATCGTGGCGACTAACTAACGAAGAGGCCGTTTGAGAAGTCCGCACTGTCAGGGTGAGTACACAAGCAGCACGGGAAGATGTCGTGACCTAGATGCGGAGCTCGCAACGGTTAGAGAAGCCGCAGTCTTGAAGAAGTCCGCACGGTCCGCGCGAGTAGAACGGGAGGGAAACCGCGAGGATAATATAGCTCGGTGTGGTTTTAGAGAAGCCGCACAGCGGGTAAGAGAGCCCGCAGCGGGTAAGGCACAGAGAGAAGTCGTGGAAATGCCGCTCAAGCAAGAGAGTAGGGAGAGAAACCGCGCGGGTAGAGAGGAAACCGCGCGGGTAGAGAGACGAAGGAGAAGGCCCCGCCTGTTAAAGAGTCTTATAAAGAGGAGAACGGGAAAGCAGTGGAGGCCACGAAATCGGAGGGGAGGAGAGGAGGGAGGAATGTTTCTAGCCGCAAGCGGGTAGAAACCAGGCCGCGCCCTGCGCGAGAAGAGGAGGTTGGTCGGTTAGATACAACCAGACCACGCCCTGCGCGAGAAGAGGAGGCTGGTCGGTTAGCAGAATGCTAGCCGCACGGAGAGACCGATTGGCTCTGATACCATGTGGAGAAAACCTCAAACTTGTATATACTTTCTTAATAATCAAATACAAGGTATGAATACACATTTATATGAGGGAGAAAGAGAGAAGAGATCCTTATACATGATGTGGGACTAAAGAGGAGAAAAGAAGAAAACTAAATAAAAGGGCTCCAATATGGGCCTCTTTACATGGGCTTTTCCAACAACTTTAATTACAGACAATTACTTCTGCCCACGGAAAGGACATCCATACTGATGCTTGACATTGGAACAATTATAAAAAAAACATTCAATGGGCAACGGGGAAAGATTTCAAATTATTTTTTAAAAGATCATTTAGGTTCATTTTTCAACCAAAATATGATGAATATTTTAGATATCTATGCACTAAGTATACAAATATGAGGAATTTTAAAAGACTACCAATTTCCTCCAAAAAAATTTACATAAACTCCTCAAAATGATGATCATTTAGTAGATTACAATTAAAAAAAAAGACAGCCCGATGCACAAAGTATCACCGTGCAGCGAGGGTCTAAGGAAGGGTCCCAACACTAGGTGAAATGTAGGCAAACCTTACCCTACATTTTTGCAAGAGGTTACTTCCAAGACTCGAACCCGTGACCTCGAGATCACATGACAAAACCTCAACCGGTGCGCCAAGTCTCCCCTTCCATTTGGTTGATTATGAAAAAAAAGCAGCCCGGTGCACAAAGCATCCCCGCACAGCGTGGGTCCGGGGAAGGGTCCCACCACAAGGGTGAAATGTAGGCAACCCTTACCCTGCATTTTTGTAAGAGGCTACTTCCAGGACTCGAACCCGTGACCCCAAGGTTGATTACAATTACAAAGTAAAAATTACGCATGAATTTTCACCAATTTTCCGGATGACCTGACCATTCATTCATGTTACAATGGAAGAAATATCAAATGACATATAGATACTCTTGTAAGAATTTATTATAGCCTACTAATGATCCATTGATTTTATAGATTTTGGACATTGTGCATGAACTAGTACAAGTACGTTAAAAAACACTTGAATGCCACAACATCAAACCTAGTATGATGGATAATGAAAATATAAAAACATGCATGCAAGGGCACACATGCACATACACAGATACTTTTTCCCTCTTTTTCAGAGCGAAACACGAGCACAGAGAGAAATACATACGCATACACAAAGATACACACGTGTAATTTGTGTGTGTGTGTGTGTGAGAGAGAGAGAGAGAGACAGAGAGAGAGACCTTCCTGTTTGCGCAAAGAATCATAGGAAATAGGAAATAAATGTGTTGTTGAGATAGCTAGATATTAACTAGTTTCAGCTTTGAACAAATAATGAAAGAACAGTAGCAAAATTCAATACGGCCGTGCAAACAGTATTCAAAGCAAGTAAAACTTTGCTACTTAAAAAGGTAATTTAGCAGCAGCAAAAACCAGCCAAAGAAAACTAATTTGTTTATAACGTAAATAAAAATATAGATACCTTAAAAGTTCTCCAACAGCAAGTAAGGAACCATGAATGCTATTGACTGAAGCATTTTTACCAAGTCCAACTTGTGCAGCTTCACACATTCGGTAATACCTAGAAGTTTGCAGAAGATGCGAGCATTTGGTCACCATGACAAACTAAAATTGCCATGAGGGGCACAAACAAATGACATCTCAAAATTTTGAAGTACAACTTTTTTTGAATAAATTTGCACAATAAATATCTGTCTATTACTGCAGTTAACATCCTTGGAAAATAAACAAGATCTAAATAATAACCCAACAAAGAATATAAATAATGGATATTGGCAGCTTGACTGCAGTTAATGCAGCTACAGAGAGTGCACAATCGGATATGAACTTTGGAAAAGGACTATAAACTAGAACCATATCAAATTCCCATTAATTTTGGACCACGCCCAGACAAATTAAGCACTGCAAAGTACAAGCTATGGTACTTATAAAATAGGTGTAGCAAATCAATAAACTAACATTTAAACTCTGAATGAGAGTCATTCAGTTACACAGATGGATATGAGAAATCAAAACAACATCTGGCAAAATATTTAAACACTAACAGTTTTTTATATAATTATGTAATAATGAATACATTTACAAAGTTAATACTCAAATCCACTGTTAACATACCATTGCACACGCCAACGTGTCTCCCGCTTCTCAATGACACGAAGACAAGCCCTCAAAGCTTCTACGGCTCTTTCTCGAATAGCCAAATTAGGATCCCTCAATGCAACCCATATGGCATCTACAAAATCAGGCACATGGACGTTGAAGACTGTAGAAGCATTTTCAGCCATCTCCTGAGAGTGAAAAAAATAGATCAGAAAAGAGCATCGAAAAGGAAATATATGTGTGAGTTTAAATAAATACAAGGTCATCAACTGAATATTACTACCAGCTTAACAATAGAAAAGCCCAGATAGCTGTATCAAATAAAAAAAGAAAAAACATCCATGTATGAAAACTACTAATACAGTGCTCAAAGATCCCTTGAAGAATGTGCTCAAAAATCTAAAATCCTTTTCTTTCAATAAGACATGTGATGGCAGGGTATAATCCTTGGAAGAACAACTTACTATAGTGAACTACATCAAAGATGGCATACAAGTTGAAGGGCATCACAGATTGAAGGTGGGTCGACACTTATCAGAGCCCACAGGGGTCTATGTAAGCAAGAGGCGAACTTAGGAACGCCGTATAGATCCAGGCCTATATTCGTGCTTAGAGCGACGGAGAGATAGTTTATATATTTTAATTCTTTTGTATTTTTATTTCATGTAACAGTGATGACTCGATCTAGGTTGTCTGTAGTGGCCACTATGTCAATAAATAGGAATCTATGGAGCTGATTTATGGCATCAAATTTTGGACGGAATTTTGTGCTTACGCGGTCATCCCATGAGGATATTCCATGGACCCTCAGAGCCGAAGCCAAGGTAACTATCCTTCCCCGCCACCCCACTAACCATCGCAGCCTCCTCACTCCATATATCACCATAACTCCCTCCCGCTACTCAAAAACTACCGAGCAATTACATGAACCCGCCCTCTATACTATTACATTTCCTCTCTTCTTGTTCAGCGCCCCCCCCCCCCCACACACACACAATCAATCAACTGCCCCACATCTCCCACACTTCTCCAACTCCTGCAGTAAATCCCACCCACGTCCCCACTCTCCCACATTCAAAACTACCCATTTTATTTTTCTACAGCTTGTCCAACTCTCCCCCATTCCATTACGCCTCCAGCCAAAATGCTACAAACTGCTTCTGCTAATGGCCAATTCCTCCAACAGCTTGCCATGGCATTCACTTGCAGAATAGCCCAGCAACCTTCAGTTTCTACCTACATGAGACTCTCAAACACAGCCGCATTGCCTCCCGAGCCTAGAATCCTTCAAAAAATCCGTACCACTGTCCCAAAATCAGTATGGACCTACTGCAGAGTTGTTTTTCACACCCCAAAGCCTCCATTTCACTTTTCCACCCTCCTATTTTCATGTAAGTTTGTGTATGAAGTTATAATTTTGTTTATATGGTGAAGAATATACAATTATTGATGTTAAATTGTATATATTTACCCTGAGATTTGTTCTACTTTAATGTTTCACTCGTCTTAAGTATAATTGAAGCACACATAATTTACTTTAACCTGAAACTTATTGGTTTATCTAACACCTCCATCTCAACTGTGATTGTTTATGTCAAATTTTATAATTTGTAAGAGCTAATTGCAATTAATTGTTGGAATACACTTGCAATACATCATTCCTAGGTCCTAAAGACACTCCATCGTTATTACTCCACTAGGATTCTTTAGGTTACACTCTCTACATTCGTTTTGCATCACAAGTATATGACAAGAATTAGGGTATAGCATTCAAAAGACAAATCAGACAAAAATTCTTGAATATTGAAGCAAGATTAAGAAATCCGAAATAAGGAAACGCAAAAAAACCAAAAAAGAAGACAAAATACGAAGTGAACTAGCAAGCTAAACCAAAATAAATAAGAAATTTCTGCTCCTTAATTGAAACTATCCGCCATGCAAAGTTATCTACATTGGCAATAACAAAGCACATTTTCTCCATAGTTGCATTATAAGAACATGGGTTCTAAGATATGGAAAGACCCATCAGTCCATCCGTGACATACAAACAACAGACAACTCAAGTCATGGATTCAAGTATTTTAATTCGTATTCTAAATCCTTCATTCGCCAGCCAGTGTGCAGCAACATCAACTTGCCTGCAAATGTTTTCACCTCATCTTGTAGTTGGTTCTGTGGTTATCTAGTTTTCAGGTGATAAAAAGAGACTCTAAATAGTAGTTACAAGGCTAAAAATGATGTTGATACTGAGAGTTACATGTGACAAAAACTGTTTGGTTAGCTATCACGATGAGCATAGAAATTGGTTGCAAGTAAAAAGAAAAAACAGTGACCTGACCAACAAGGAGCAGATAGATAAAAAGTATGGTGAGAAACACTGAGATTACCGTAAGGATTGGTACAAAGCAGGCAGTTATCAGCAGGTTTGTAGAAAAAAAGATTCAACCTAAAATATTTATCACATAAGAAAGCAAATGGTAAATGATATAGCACCATTTCATTATAATATCACTTATCAGCAGATTATGTAAACTCCAGACTTCAGTTTATATATAGCACCCATGAAAAAAAATGGAAATAAATTTACATCTTAAAACATGGCAAGCAAACTGCATAGATAAACTTCAAAAAAATGCATAAGGAGACTGAAACAAAAATAGATTGAAATTGTGCATTCACCTTGAGGATAAGAACAGCTGCAAAACGACGATACTCAATTCTATCCCCACGAAGCCAAGCGAGAGCATTTTTTATCTGGAGGGAGAAAGAGATACAGAAAGAACCAAAATATAGTTATTGAAGATAGTGTTTACCAAAATGAAACAAGAGGAAACGTACTTGTCGTTCTACTTCATCTGCAGTCATTGCTCCGCCAGCTCTGGCTAGATGACCAAGAACCTTACTTCCAAGAACTAAGATCTCGGGGTCACGTTTCACTTCAAATACCATCCTCATATAGTTAGAAAACTTTGAAACTTTAGATGCATTTTCACCCAGAGCAACATCAATCAACTCATCTATGGCTCTCAAAGCACCCAAATTTTCGGTAACTTCGTTGCTTTCTAAAAGGCCAGAAATTCGTTCGTACAACTGATCCATGAAACGTGAGAATGATTCCCCAGTAAGATCATGAGTTTCCTCCTCGACATATTTCCTTAAAGCTGGTAAAGCTCCATCCTATAAAAAAGGAGCAATTGAACAAAGAAGAAATTGTCATACATCATCATAAACATAGATAATACACAATTTTCGTTGGGGTGAAATTTGTAGAAGATATGGGTAAAATAATTAGTTGGGACAAATCTAGCAAATTCATTGCACCACAATTACACGTGAACAAGCTAGAAACTTGATTCCTATGAATGCTTTGAATAAATGGCATGCCGTTAAAATGGCAATTTACTTGAATAATAAGAGATTGATCATTATTTCAATAATTATTTCTAGTTCTTCAATCATTACCAAGTAATTCATTTCAAGAATTGCTCTATTCATTTCCAACTGTCTGGCACTTCACAAATTGCTCTATTCATTTCCATCGAGTGGAATAAGTGGTACTAACTCTAGCTTACTCAAGAAAAAAAATCGTAACTTTAAGCCAAGCTACAACTGATCTGCTAATTTTCATTCTTGTGCCTTCCACACTAATATCTCAAAATAATTAGTGCTGCCTCCATGAATTGTTCATGGTAAATAATCAACTCTATTTACCACAACCTTGCCTTAGCCTATATTCCCAATATCTCTACTCTGTCATTTGCACTCAATTTTTCAGATTTATTGTATGTAAAACTAAATGTTCTCATTTATTCAATGAAACATAAATTGCCACGCTTTTCACGCTTTGGTTTGCTAAAAATGGGAAATAACAAGTAGATTTTAACAATCAAAATAAACAAATGTCTGCTGAGATTCAGTGCAAATCCAATAATTTACATTTTAAAGATGAGTACTTTATTTCACATATTTCTTCTACTTTTTAATGGCAACGGCAGAGGTTTGAACCCCACATCTCCCATTTAGAGGTAGGAGCAATATGCCAGTCAAAGTAGAGTTTGAATGATTGTCACATATCTTCCCTTGCATAAAAAATAATAGATTTAAAAAACATGCATTTATGTAAGGTAGTAATTAAAAAATATGTCTCCATTCATTAGGTCATAACTCTTCAAAGTTAGTAAAACCCATCTCCCAATATCATCATGCCATAAGAATCCCCCATATTATGAACTCAACAAAAGATGTTCAGGAAAAAAAACTAGAAACTTTGGTTATGCTGTCTCTTGCAAAGACAGAAGTTGAGTGCCCATCAAACACTAGAAATTTAACCGGAAATTCGACAAAAGTCACATGAGAAAGAAACTTCTACAAATAAATCAAAAAGAACATGATAGGAAGACAACAATAGTCAATGACAAAGATTGCAGAGTGCATGAATTACTAGCAGTTCAATAAAGAAAACATGATGATCATCATAAAATTTTCAAACTAAATAAAAAAAAATCAACAGAGTTGCATCCAAGTAGGAAAAAGGTGCAGTAAAGAAGCTCTAAATTCCACTACATAGCAATTGGCAAGCATAAGCGTGGAAGCCATGCTTACTTAAACCAGGACCTAATGAGCAGCAGCACATATTCCTGATACGGGATTAAGCACTATGTCGTTCATATCAACTAGTTTGTATTTCACAACAAAAACTAAATAAGTTGAAAGAGGGGGAGGGGTTTTTAAGTGAAATCCTAAAAACCCTGATAACCGAGAAAAAAACTGTCAGGCAACTAAATAAGATTGACTTATAAACTCAGAAAGAATGCAAAGAGTCGAAATGCAAATGTCTACTTGTGTTTTGGGTGCGAGATGGAGGTAAGAAGTGGCACCTTCGGATTTCCCCTCGTGCACAGGTCCGAGAGAATTCGCCGAAGAGAGTCTCCGCAGCCGACGCTGGTGGAAACAACCCCGTAGCGGATCGACGGCGCGGTGGCGGCCATGGCTTCTGGGGTATAGGTTCCTAGGGCGAGAATAGCATCCTCGAAGTCGCGAAGATTGGAGAGTTAGTGAAGTGGAGGCCGTCGAGTTGATGAATTGCGGCGGCGCAGGTGGCGGCGACAGTAGGAAAAGGACCTCCCGACCGTGGAGGATGAGGCGAAACACTTCATGCGTGGATTCGGGACGGGCGTAAACCTATAAATTGATCTGGACCATAAACCTATAAATTGACCACATATTTAGATCTGAAAAATCTCAAATCCAACACTTCGCAGAGAACCGGACTGAACACTTGAGAATTATTTGTGTTCCAATTTGAATTTTGGAACCATAAGAGCTAGTCTTGGGGTGAACCCCGCGGCCGGGTGCAGCCGGTCTCGTGGCCATTCGGTCGGCCATTGCCGGCCAAACCTCCCTCCGGTCGGACCACACTCCACCACCGGTCGTCTCCCCGCATCATATTCGTGTTATTTTGTGGAGCCTGATTGCGTCTGAGAGTAGTGGACCCCACGAATTTTTGTCAGGGGCATTTATGTAATTTTTCTCGTCCTGTTTGTTACGTGTATAAAAGGTTTGTTTCGGCCTAGGATTGTGTACGCGTATGCGAAAACTGAAGAAGAGGAGCAGCGGAATAGAAGCGGTGTACCCTTGATCTCTTTCATAGTGGATTTTCTGGGCGCGGGCGATCGTGGTTTTTTCCCCGATCTTGGGGTTTTTCCATGTTAAATCTTTGTGTGTTTTCTGCAATTTCTTACGTGTTCTCTAGATCTCGTATTTCCTGACACTCTGTGCAATCTCTGTCGTCTGATGTACGGTAATCATCCTCGTAATCACAGGTATAACCATCAAATATGGGTGGGTACAAATATCCAAAATTATTTCGGACTGCTTGCAGTAAAATCATTAAAATAATGTGTGCGTCAAACTATACTAAAATGGACCGCAAATATTAAATAGGGTGGTTACGGTCTGCAGATAACCGTGTAACTACTGTAACCACCCTTTGGACATATATGTAGGGTGTCTGATCATCATTCATTCTCACCTTTTTCTTTTCATCGGCATCTCCCCCTTCGGGCAAGAGCTCTCCCTCACCTCCTTCAGAGATCTTCAAGTACCTTGAAGAAAGGACATGTTCTGCTACGTGCAAATTGTTCTGCAGACTCCGTTGTCAACACTCTGTGCACGTCAGCGCTCGTAGAAAACTCAGCAATCATTCGCAAAAATGATGTCTAAATGAGGAAGAAATTGGTTTTTGACGGTTTTGCTGCAGCCCGTGCTTGGGCGACAAATCCAGTAATCTTCAGCCAGTATAACAACTCCTCTTCTTCCTCCTCTTCGTCTTCCTCTTCCCCTTCTTCTTCTTCCTCCTCTTCCTCTTCTTCATCCTACTCATCCTCCTCTTCTTCATCATCCTACTCATCCTCCTCTTCTTCTTCCTCCTCATCCACTTCCTTTTTTCGGAGCTTTACCATGTCTGAAATCAGTGTCTTGATTTTTTTTTATATATTTTTTTTATGAAAGACATTTCAAGATGCATGTATGGTATTGCTTTGATGCATAAAATTATATAAGTGAAAATGCAGAGTGAACAATAGCACTTCATTGCAGTAAGTTCATAGCAGTGAACTGGAACATTCCACTGATAGTGCTACAGTTTACTAGCAGTGAATGCCTGATTATAGCTCGATCACTAGATTTGTCTTTTTCAATGGATGACGACTTTTATTTATATCATTTGCTATTTTGTACTTTTATTTATGCACAATGCTTGCGAAGTAGAACATATTTAAGTTACTGATCTCCAATTATTATTAGTTGTTTAATTAACTGTTTCATTTTTTTTTAAATGTAACTTTTAAAATTTTCAATTCCAGAAAACCAATTTCTATCATGCAGCTGAACAACTTATAAATATCAATTCAAATTTCGTTCACAAAATTTCATCATACAGCTGAACAACATAATTGATTTTCTGCACAAAACCAATTCCTACAGATGTTGGTTTTCTGACCAAAGTCAATTCCAGAAAGTCAATACTTGCGCGGCGAACGGACTCTAAGAAAACATTGTCATCTTTGGCACGATATAGCATGACATCTTCTTTACTGAGCACTTGCAATTTTATTTATTTTCATAGTGTCCCTTTTTTTATACCCTAAGAGTACACAAAATCAAGGTTAGCCAATAAACTCTTAAAAAAATATGTTAAGTAGCATGTTTTAATATTTTTAAGATGACTATATTCTTTTTGTTCATTTTTTGATCTTTAAATATATACAAAAATTTCTTAAAACAAAAAATATATTAGAGATCAAGGGCTTACCTATTTGGATGTTGGAACGAAACAGCCACCAGCGAGAATGTGGGATTGCGATTTCCTTGGAATCGGAGGCGTGGCGTCAAGTGAATGAGCATTGTGGAGGACCGTTTTTTGCAGAAGCGAGATTTAGGAATTAGGAGCACAATTTCTAATTAGTGTATTTTTATATGATCTTCTAATTAATATTTTTGTATAGCTGTGTCGTAAATATATAATATTTTTTTGTTAAATTTTTTAATTAGTGCTCTCACGCACACAAAATAATTAAGTTGTTATACGACTTCCTTTACTTTTTTGAAAATTAAACTTTAGCACTGTATTCGTTGACTACAAGTTTCTCAAACTTCTTGAAAGGTCCCCCCTCCCAATGTTGAAATTCCTGGATCCACCCCTGGTTTGTCTCATGATCTTAGTAGAATCAAAATCAAACCAGAATCGTGACAGCTCCAGTTATAATCTTATTTGTTGATAATGTATTTACTGGACACAACATTAAATGGTGTTTATATTTTGCAGGCCTCAAAACTTTATTTGCAGCCCACAAATTTCCCACAAAAATGATATTGACGCTCGAAGCATCCGGATGGAGATCTAAGTGAAATCACCTACTCGTTGCCCCTAAGTGGGTATAAATAGGCAATCCTTAGGAGTTACTACGGGTAACAGATATCTGTGTACCCGAACCGACCCGTTAAGCCCCCGAACCTGTTATTTTGTACAAATATACACTAACAACAAATACTTATTAACCTTTAAAAAATCTATTTGTACTTATTAACCTTTAAAAAAGATCTATTAATACTTATTAACCTTTTAAAAAACTATGATGAGTGAATAGTAGTAGTTATTGAAATTGGTTGAAAATAAATATATCATTTATGAATCTTGAAGACACGTTATTAAAGATGTGCCTAATTGTTCGACAACCACTTCAAGCTACCTCGTCCAAATAGGAAATACTTGAGGAAGTGGACAATCATCATTCAATCTCAAAGTCAAATTTAGCAGAAGGAAAGTGAATGATTGTCGTTTGAGAAATGCCCAAATTAAATGCCCAAATTACAACTACTAGGTCCATGTTTGACATCAACACACACTTATCAATTGGTGTCGGAACCATTTGACAATCAATAGATTCCAACAACCGCAAATTTCTAGCCATCCCAAAGATTCCATTGTGCAACCCCTCGTGTTGATATAGTTCTATAGAAAGATGGTGCCATAATTGAATCCAATTAACATGCAAATACGATGTAATAGTAATGACCATGTATCCACAATGATCTCACTTGATACATCAATGATATATATGACATGCAAAAAGATGTAAGAAGACATTTGATTTCAAACTTTTCTATAAAATTGTTCATAGTATTCATTACTTTTCTTGCAACCTTTTTCATATTTGTATTTAATGATTTATGCTCAACCATTAGGAGCTATCGTGTGGTAGAGCTATCGTGTGGTGATAGAGATTAGCTAACTCCGACAATTTAAAGATGATTGGGGGGGGGGGGGATGAAGAAAGGTATTTCATTTTGGCACGTAGAAATATCAAACTAATGTGCACTGATAAACTTATCACGACATGTTATCTTTGTTGCCCAATATGTCCTCGCCTTTTCCTATATGAGAATGAAGGGAGCTGAAAATTAATATGTCATCATTACCGCACCGTGATAGTACTACCGCAGATGGTAACTCGCAGAGCTCAACTTAAAAGAGCATTTCACTCCGCCTCTCGAGTGCATTAATATTTTTGAAAGAGTCTTCATCCCTGAGTTTCAGAGGAGATTCAAGACTCCCCTATGGTGATTGCAAGAGACTTTTAACACGAGGAAAATCAAAGCATATTTGAGATGAACATCGAGCGCACGCACGCTGACTATCTCAATCATACCTTCATATTGGCTTTAAAAGTTCCTTAGGGAGTATTTGATTCCATATTATTTCATTCACTATATTTGTGTTTTCTTTATTGTTTGGTTACTCTTTTCATATGTTCAGAAATTTGTCTCTTGTGTTAGGCGACTAGGTCTTTGTAGAGTTTAGGTGGATAATTCGCACCATATGTTAGGCGACTATGTTGATGTTTAGGTCTAGGGGTTTGAGGCTTATATGGGCATAGATAGGTCAAGGCCTACCTGTTCAAGGGGTGAATTGGTATAGAAAACCAATAAAGTCATCTCATCATCTAGATCTTAATTGTTGTGAAAATCTATATTTGTAATAAACTTAAATTTAATTTAATCATGTCTTTATATTTATCTTCAAAGATGTTTTATCACTAAAATTATTATTATTATTATAATATTAATCTGAGTTTTTATTATTTATAAAGAATTTTATAAAAGTCATTAATCCCTTATTCACCCCCCCCCCCCTCTCATACACACAAAGGGTGCTACATGATCCAACACAAGCCATTATTTTAGTTTCTACATTTCAATTTTATGGTGCTTTTTTTTAGTCGGCTTTGTGAATTAGAAATTGAGTAACTACTTTTACCGATAGCTTCATTATTTACTTTCGTTGTAATTTTTTAAATATTCCGCTATGTACTTTTGACAAAAGATATGGCACAATGACGACAAAGTATCCATATAGCCGACCCCACTATAGTGGAATAAAGGCTTGAATGTTGTTGTATTCCGCTATATACTTTAGATATTGCCTTTCATATACTGACTTATATAACGTTGCTTAGTTTATTTTATATCACATGAAATTAATGTTAAACTAAATAAGGGTGTTACAACTTGTTCATATGCACATGAAAATACAAATTGTATATATTGTCTTATGCCTACAATAATGCTGATCAACACAACTTGATTTAAGTGATAACTCCATCATAATCATAGCAACTTATAGAAAGATATTAAATGTCAATTAAATTAATATATTTTGACATCATAAATTAATAAATTATTAAATTAATATAAGATAAACATGATATCATGTTACACGCAACTTTTAGAAAAATATTAAATGTTAATTAAATTAATATATTTTGACATTCAAAATCAGAGCATGAAAAATGAACACATTAAAACACGAAAAAAATTAATCCAAGATATTAAACGCAATTATTCTAAATGTAAGATCTCAACACACGTAATTGATAACTTCTCAATTGAAGTTATCTAGTCCCTTATTTTCTATAATAATAGTTGTGATAATGAGAATAAATGGGTTAAATTAGTATAAATGTTCATAAATTAATATTTATTTTATTTAGGCTTGATTTACCCATTTTATCTATGTTTTTCTTATTAGAAATGACGTGGAAATCGAACCGGAGAAACAAATGCTGGAATTATATTTTGGCTGTGCAGTTGTTACAGAAACCTGTTTTCAGTTGTTATAACAAGTCCTGGACGGATTTAAAATTCGAATTTCGAATTTTGCGCCAAAACCAAATATGGAAGGAGGCATCCATTGGGAAAGGGCTGCTCGTTTTTAAAGGAGGATTTTCATACATAAAAGGCACGAAATTTTAGAGGGAGATAGAGTTCTTGGAGCCATCATCTTGGAGAAGGAGAAGGAGAGGACCGGCTAGGGTTTGGACGCACCGTCGAGAAGGAAGAAGGGTCTAAAGCGAGATCTTCACACATATTCCTGCAGCATTTAGCGTTCTTAAACATGTCTTGTAAGATCTTTCTCATTTGGTTTCATCCCTCTAGTATGAACTAATTGTATGGATCTTGTATGGTGTGAGTACCTTGTTCTATTGTGATGATTTTACTTTAAATTTATTTTATGGTTGTTGAATCACTATCTTTATTGGGTTTATGTTCTTTGTTTGTGGAAATTTTTGAGCAAGCGTTCATCTTCTAATTAGCATGGCGAGATTCGAGAGAGGAGTTATGCTAATCTAGGGTTGAATCCGTTATTCTACGCGGCGAGATTCGAGAGAGGAGTTGCGTAGTTTTCTAAATCAAAATTCCATCTTTTTACTGCGCTGCAAGATTCGAGAGAGGAGTGGCGCAAGTACGGCATAAACACCAATATAGCATCAAGAGAGAAAGAGGTTTCCTCTGGAGTTAGCATCATTGATTTTTGCTCGTCATGTTATTCACTTTTCACCTAAGTTAGAGATAACTAGGGGAAATTGGGTAAACGGAATTCTGAGATCGAGAGATGATGAGATCCACTCTAAAATCGATGTAAGATAGTAATGAAGATAACCATTAAAACATCACTAGAAATCTCGTCATAATAGGCAAGGGAAAACAGCATGCAAGATCGTTTCTCCAACCTTGGTAAAAGTATTTTCTAAGAATCGTATTTAGTTTTATCATTGTTAGTTTAAGTTTTCTTTATTACAAAATTAATCCACTAAGAAAAAGTATCCCACTTGGATTCAAGGAACAAGTAAAGCTAGTAATTACGAGCACTAACATTGCACTTCCTCTAGGAACGATAACTCAACTCATCATTTTATTACTTGATTCGACACGTGCACTTGCGTGATTACGTAGATCCATTTTGGTCGTATCAAGTTTTTGGCGCCGTTGCCGGGGAAGCGCAACGGTTTAGTGTTTTATTTCTCGTAATATTAGTTAAACTTTAGTAGTTGGAGATCAAGTATTTTATTTTTAATTGTTTTCTTGTCTTAGCACTTATTTTGAAGCTTTGTGGTGTATGTCAAGGTATAGAAACCCGGAATTATTGCCACTAAACTTAGAAATAGAGCGCACCTGTAGACAAAATCGAAGAAACCTTAGAACGGAAAACATTAATCATCCTGAGATGGATAATAACGGACAACAAGTTATCGATGACATAGAGGGTCACGTGAACCATAACGGGCAAGCTAATCCTAATAATCAACACGTGCCGCCCCGAATGACATGTAGGGATTACAACACACCTTTTAGGGGAGGTTTACACACGAGTATAGCCCGACCGGCTATAGAAGCCAATAATTTCAAGATGGACCCTTTCATTATGCAACAAGTTCAACTAAACAAATTTGGGGGTCTTAGCCATCAAGATGCAAACTCTCATTTAAAAACCTTTCTAACAATATGCGATATGTTTAAGGCAAATGGTGTGTCTGCAGACGCAATTCAATTAAGAGCATTCCCGTTTTCCTTAGAAGGTCGAGCGAAGGATTGGTTGGACTCTTTACCCGATGATGTTATCACCACATGGGCCCAATTAGAAGATAAATTTTTAAATAAGTATTTTCCACCTTCTAAGACGGCTAAGTTGATTAGGGATATCACTACATTTATGCAACATCATGGGGAGACTCTTTATGACGCATGGGAGCGTTTTAAGGAGTTGTTAAGAAAATGTCCACACCATGGGTTAGCACAACACCAGCAAGTATCTACGTTTTACAACGGGTTGCAAACCGCAACCATGATCCTGGTAGATGGAGCCGCGGGAGGTTCCCTAATGAAAAAATATCCGGAAGATGCGTATGCCATTTTAGAAGATTTAACGTCTAATAATTACCAAGCATATGAAAGACAAGCAACAAGTAATCCAGCAGGGGTGCACCATGTAGATCAAATCACATCTTTAGCCGCCGAAATGGCATCACAATTCAACTTAATTAACAAGAGGCTAGACTCATTATCTAATCCGGCACCTAGTGCACCACTAACGGTGGAACAATTAAATCAATTAACGGAGGAAGCGAACTTTATAGGAGGGCAACAAAGGCAAATTCCACCGGGATTTTCTAATCATTATCACCCCGAGTGGCGCAATCACCCTAATTTCTCTTGGAGAAATAATCAAGGAGTGAATCAATCGCCGGGATTCAATCAAAATCTGAATCCAACCCAAGTGAATCCTCACAACAATCAAAACAATCCTAGAAAGTTAACGGACGAAGTAATTGTGGGGATGTTCCAAAAGAATGAGTCTAGGATTGGAGGGATTGAGTCATCTCTAAGATCTTTAGAGACCACATTGGGGCAATTAGCAACCACGTTAAGCAAAAGGCCGATTGGATCATTACCATCGGATACCATGCCTAATCCAACAAGAGAGGAACCTCATAATCATTGTAATGCAATCGCTTTAAGGAGTGGGGTAGAGATTCAAAGTGGAGATGGGCTGTTAGAAAAAGCTAGAGATGACGAGAGAAAGGAACAAGGAAATGGACCAAGGGGGTTGCAAGAAGAAGAGCCCGTAGAAGTTAAGGACCCGGAGATAGTTGAAGTCCAACCACTAAATAATAAAAAGAAAGAAATCATCTATCCTCCACCTCCCTTCCCATCTAGATTAGCGAAGACAAAGTTCGATAAGCAATTCCAAAAGTTTATGGAAATCTTAAAGAAATTAACTATAAATATTCCGTTTGCTGAGGCTCTTGAACAGATGCCTAGTTATGTCAAGTTTATGAAAGACATCTTATCCAAGAAGAGGAAATTCGTTGAGAGGGAGATAGTCGCCCTAACGGAAGAATGTAGTGCAATATTACAAAAGAAACTACCTCAAAAATTAAAAGATCCAGGTAGCTTTACAATACCATGTTTGATAGGAACGACATTTTCAGGGAGAGCATTGTGTGACTTGGGAGCTAGCATCAATCTGATGCCTTTATCTATTTACACAAAATTAGGCCTGGGAGAGATTACACCAACATCTCTTACTCTACAGTTGGCCGATAGATCGTTAGCTTTTCCTAAGGGAATTGTTGAGGATGTATTGGTTAAGGTGGATAAATTCATCTTCCCAGCCGATTTTGTGGTGCTAGATATGGATGAGGATAAGGAAGTTCCTATTATTCTAGGAAGACCATTTTTAGCCACAGGACGCACCCTTATAGATGTACAAAAGAGAGAGCTAACAATGAGAGTCAACGAAGAGGAGGTAACCTTCAATATCCTTAAGGCCATGAAATTCCCTGAAGATAGAGAAGAATGCTATTTAATTAAAGAAGTTGAGGTGCCCTCTAGGTTGACACACAAGGAAGAAGATTTTGAACATAGATTGTTAGACATCTTAGTTAACGACGAGGGTGAAGAAGATAAGGTAATGGAAGAAGTGGTTCACATACTCAATTCATGTGAAAGGTTGCCACCATATAAGAGTTTTGAAGTGATAACTAGGCCAAGCGAACCAAGAATGATAAAACCTTCTATCATTGAACCACCTAAATTGGAATTAAAACCACTACCTGAACACCTTAAGTATGTATTTCTAGAGGAAGATAACACTCTTCCGGTCATAATCAATGCATCATTAAAAATGGAAGAAGAGTTAAAATTAATTGAGTTACTAAGGGAGTTTAAGGAAGCGATTGGTTGGACTCTTGCCGACATCAAGGGGATTAGCCCATCCATCTGTATGCACAAAATTCTATTAGAAGATGGGGAGAAAGGATCCATTGAACATCAACGAAGGCTTAGTCCTCCAATGAAGGAGGTGGTGATGAAGGAAATCATTAAGTGGCTCGACGCGGGCATTATCTATCCTATTTCAGATAGCAAGTGGGTAAGCCCGGTGCATTGCGTACCAAAGAAGGGAGGGATAACACTTGTTAAGAATGAAAATAATGAACTTATACCTACTAGGGCTGTCACGGGATGGAGGATATGTATTGATTATCGAAAATTGAACAAGGTAAGTAGAAAAGATCATTTTCCATTACCATTCCTTGACCAAGTCTTAGATAGATTGGCAGGTGGCCAGTATTTTTGTTTCTTGGACGGATATTCAGGATACAACCAGCTTATGGTTGCACCAGAAGATCAAGAGAAGACAACATTTACATGCCCCTTTGGTACATTTGCATTTAGGAGACTACCATTTGGATTATGCAACGCTCCCGCCACATTTCAGCGTTGTATACTAGCAATACTATCCGACCTCATCGCTCGAGGCATTGATCCGGCAGAGTATGGAATCGAGGTATTTATGGACGATTTTTCCATCTTTGGTAAATCGTTCGATGCATGTTTGGCATGTTTGGGGAGGGTATTGGCCCGCTGTGTTGAGACTAATTTAGTACTGAACTGGGAAAAGTGCCATTTTATGGTACGTGAGGGCATTGTATTAGGACATAAGGTATCGAGTCAAGGACTAGAAGTGGATCGTGCTAAGATTGAAGTGATTGAGAAACTTTCTCCGCCAACGAATGTCAAGGCCATTCGTAGTTTCCTCGGCCATGCCGGATTCTATAGGCGGTTCATTAGAGATTTTTCAAAAATCACAAAGTCTTTGTGCAATTTACTCGAGAAAGATACGCCGTTTATTTTCAATAACGAGTGCTTAGAAGCATTTCGAATGTTAAAAGAAAAATTAATCTCGGCACCCATTGTCAAGGCACCCGATTTCTCATTACCTTTCGTTCTCATGTGCGATGCGAGCAACTATGCGGTGGGAGCCGTGTTGGGGCAAATGCACGACAAGGTTTTCCACACCATTCATTATGCTAGTAAGACTCTTATTAACGCCCAAGTGAACTATACAACTACGGAGAAGGAACTCCTAGCGGTGGTTTTTGCGTTCGACAAATTCCGCGCTTATCTGATTAGTTCTACAGTCATAGTTTACACGGACCACGCGGCAATCCGATATCTAGTGGAGAAAAAGGAGGCTAAACCTAGGCTTATTAGATGGGTTCTCCTCCTCCAAGAGTTTGATTTTGAGATCAAGGATCGTAAGGGGGCAGAAAACCCGATTGCCGACCACTTATCGAGATTAGAGAATGGGTGTGAGAAAGACGTACACATTGAGATTAAGGAAAATTTTCCAGATGAGAGTTTACTCGCAGTCACAGAAGGGAGCATCCCATGATATGCTGATTTTGTTAACTATATAGTTAGCAAGGTTTTTCCACCGGATTTTAGCTACCAACAAAGGAAGCGATTCCTTCATCTGGTGAAGTTTTACCTATGGGATGAACCGTATCAATTTAAAATTTGTGCTGATCAAATTATTCGTAGGTGTGTGCCCGAGATGGAAGTTCGTAGTATTTTAGAAAAGTGTCATGCATCACCCTATGGAGGACACCATAAAGGAGACCGGACAGCAATGAAGGTTTTAGAATCAGGATTCTATTGGCCAACCTTATTCAAGGATTCTTATCATTTTGTAGGACAGTGTGACCGTTGTCAACGTGTTGGAAATCTTCAGCGGGGAGCAAGCATGCCCATGAATGGAATCCTTGAAGTAGAAATCTTTGATGTATGGGGGATTGATTTCATGGGCCCCTTTGTCAACTCCGATGGAAATTTATATATTTTGCTAGCCGTAGACTATGTGTCGAAGTGGGTAGAGGCGATAGCCACCCAGAGAAATGATGCCAAGGTGGTGCTAAAATTTCTAAGGTCTAACATCTTCACTAGATTTGGTACACCGAGGGCAATAATTAGTGATGGAGGGGCGCACTTTTGTAATTTACAATTTAAAACTCTCCTAAAGAAATATGGTGTAACACATAAAGTAGCGCTTGCCTACCATCCACAAACCAATGGCTTAGCCGAGGTGTCAAATCGTGAGATCAAGACCATCTTAGAGAAAACGGTGAACGCAACGCGCAAGGATTGGTCACAAAAGCTAAGTGATGCATTATGGGCCTATAGAACGGCTTTTAAAACTCCGATCGGATTAACGCCATATAAAATGATCTATGGGAAAGCGTGTCACCTACCGGTGGAGTTGGAACATAAGGCGTATTGGGCAATTAAGAAATTAAACTTTGACTTCCAAGAGGCGGGGAATAAAAGACTACTGCAAATTAATGAAGTGGAAGAAATTCGGTCCAACGCATACGAGAGCGCCAAACTTTATAAAGAGCGAACAAAAAAATGGCACGACGCAAGATTAACGGTGAAAGAGTTCAAGACCGGGCAATTGGTATTGTTATTTAACTCAAGACTTAAATTATTCCCGGGAAAACTAAAATCGAGATGGTCGGGACCATTTATAGTGAAGAAGGTGCACCCGTATGGGATAATTACGATTTGCAACGAAAAGGATGGCTCCGAATTCAAGGTGAATGGCCAAAGGCTAAAGGAATATCATATAGATATTGATCGTCGGGAGTCGACGATCGTGAATTTGCAATGACAGGTGACGAAGAAATACGTCCGGCCGAGACGTTTTTAAGGAGGCGCTTGGTGGGAGGCAACCCATCGTATCGTAATATATATATATATATATAAATAATAAGACGGATAATACTATATATATATTTGTTTGTTTTGTTAGTTAAAAAAAAAGTGTTGGAGGGAGCGAAGCCATATGACCCAAATTGACCTTGCTCAATTGTGTTTATGAGTAAAAATGTTGGAGTGAAAAATTTGGACAAAAAAAATCTATAGAAATTTATAGTAAAACCGAGTTTGAAAAACAGATGGCAGTTGTTACAACAGCATAAAAACATATGTAGCGTGTTGAAACCGGAAACCGGCCTCTGTGGAGTTCGACCCTTGGGGAAGGGGGTGGTCTCGCACCTACTTCGCTCCTGCAAGAGAAACAACAAAAGAGAGAGAGAGACAGAGAACAGGACCAAGGGCCCGGCTCGGAGGTCCCACCACACACCCGGAAGATCTTAGAGCGCTTCCCCTCCTTAACCAGTTGCCGGGCTAAGGTACCTCAGAAAGCGCTATAAGACTTGTGAACTAGTAAGCGTGCCTTCTGAGGTACCCCTTGGGTCTTATTTATAGATTACCTTGGATGGTCTGCAAATAACCTGCCCCTGGTGGCCTGAATTTACTAAAAAGCCCCTTGGGTTGGCCTGCCAACAGCCAAACCCCGCTGTTCTGGCTGGTTATGCGCACCTCTTGTCGAGTCACCCCCTGTCATCTGGAGGGAGGTGGACTACAGCCGATCTGCCTGAGAGAGGCGGCTGGGGCCCGGCCCGCCTAGGAGATGCGGGCGGGGGCTGGCCCGCCTGAGGGAGGCGGCTGGGGCCCCGGCCCGCCTAGGAGATGCGGGCGGGGGCTGGCCCGCCTGAGGGAGGCGGCTGGGGCCCGGCCCGCCTAGGAGATGCGGGCGGGGGCTGGCCCGCCTGAGGGAGGCGGCTGGGGCCCGGCCCGCCTAGGAGATGCGGGCGGGGGCTGGCCCGCCTGAGGGAGGCGGCTGGGGCCCGGCCCGCCTAGGAGATGCGGGCGGGGGCTGGCCCGCCTGAGGGAGGCGGCTGGGGCCCGGCCCGCCTAGGAGATGCGGGCGGGGCTGGCCCGCCTGCTTGTTTGGCCCCTTCGGCGGACACGGGGTTGTACACAATCCCCGATCTTTGCGTGCTTCGCAGAAGCTCGGAAAGAAACGTCCAACCCTCGTGTCCGGCGACGTCCTTGCTGAGCTGGAGGGAATCTTTTGGTGGGACCCGCCTTTCAGCTATAAATAAGCCACCGGGCCTTCGATAACTGGCCCTCTCCTCTTGCTTCCTGCGTGGTTTGAGGCCAGGAGATGCCTGCGTCTGAGGAGATACGTGCCCGGTTGGCTGCCGCGAGGGAGGAGGGTCGGGAGGAGGCCCTCGCGGCCGCCCCGTGGTTGGCGCCCATATCCTCCGGCCCGCAGTTTAAGCCGGCAAAGGGAAAGGTTGTCCGCCGTTCCACGCCGAGTGATGATCTGGGTTCCGGCGGCTCCGAGGTCGAATCTGGGTGCGTGGTTTCGCCCTGTGACCTATGCTTTCTACTGACTTTTTCCTTCGCAGGAGACGCCCCATGAAGATGCATTGGAAGGGGGCTCCGGGAACCTGGCGGATCTCTCCATGGAGATAGTCGGCCTGGGCGTCAGCCCATTCTCCCCAGCGCGCAGCCTTCCTGCGACTCCTCCCCCGCTGAGAGTCCAGGGTCTGGGGAAGCCGCTCGTCGCCCCGGGAGGGAAATCATTCCAAGGTCGGCCGGGTTCCTCTCGGTCTGCTCCCGACGCGGGAGACGTACCGACGCCAGGTAACCCCCCTGAAATTAACCCATTCGCCGCTCGTCTGCTTCTGACCTCGCTTCCGCAGGGCATCGCGCCGCTTCTTCCGATGTCGAGATGAGCGAGGGGTACTCGCCTCCCGTGGAGCCAGAAGACATCGCAGACTTCCTGGGCGACCCGCACGATAGCGAGAAGATGAAGGCGCAGGTGGCACGAATGTTTCAGAAACACACGATGCTGCTCAAAGAGGCCTTCGTGGGGATGGAGAGAGACAGAGTCAGGGCGGAGGAGCGACTCGCTGCTTTGGAAGGGGCAAGGGGCTCGGCTGAGGAGGATGAGCCGACATCTCCGGGCGCGCATATTACGCGAGCAGAGGAGCGGCTGACGAACATTTCGAGACAGGCCGATCAGACCAAGCGGGAGCTGGCGGCGGTTCGAGAGTATCATGACTCTCGCGTGCCGCCTCGAACCGGCTCGCAGAGGCGGGGTAGGTGGAAATGGATCGAGTACTAAGCCACCTGCCTCGCCTGCCCGTGCCCGCAGTTGCTCACGGGGTCTGAATCGTCTCGAGGCGAGCCATCCTAGATTATCGGGGGCGAATATTATCTAAAAACAATGGCTTGTAATAATTCAGGGACCTTCTCGCCCGTTTATGGGCGCATGCTGCTATGATTATTATTTATTATTCATTTGTTATATATTTTGCTGAACTCTTAGCTTCTACCTTGGAGCGCCCACCTAGCAGGAGCGGGCGGGGCTGGCCCGCCTAAAGAGAGTCGAGGGCTGGCCCGCCTAAAGAGAGGCGAGGGCTGGCCCGCCTAAGGAGAGGCGAGCGAGGGCTGGCCCGCCTAGGAGAGGCGAGCGAGGGCCGGCCCGCCTAGAAGAGACGGGCGAAAGCCGACCCGCCTGGGAGAGGCGAGCGAGGGCCGGCCCGCCTAGGAGAGGCGAGCGAGGGCCGGCCCGCCTAGGAGAGGCGAGGCGTTCGTTCGTTCCCCCTCGACTGGGCATCCTTCTCAGCCTCCGCTCTGCGCGAGAGAGGAATGGCTCGCGGCTGGTGGGGAATCTCTTGCGGCCGGCCGGCGACTTGATGCGGGCCCGCGCGGGGCTCGGGAATCGAAGCGTCGGGGTTGGCCCCGCTGTAAGTTCGCTTCCCCGCCTTTTCCGATTTTTCCCGCCCTTTTTCCGGCCCTATAAATAGGCCCTTCATTTATGGTTTCACCTACCGTATTCAAGAGCCCTTCCCCCTTCTCTCGCGAGAACCCTCTCTTCTCTCTTTCCTCTCGCTCAGCTAGCTTATCAATCCCGCGAGATGACGGGCGGCAGTGGCGAAGCGGACGGGAGGGGCAGGTGTGCCTGGGTCTTTGCAGACCATAGCTTCCCTCCCGCCTCGGTCTCGGAGAAGGAGTTTCTGGACACCGTTAGCGACTTCATCCCGCCTGGCTTTGTGGCGAGGCGGCCCGGGAAGGATGAACGGATCAATGAGCTTTCGGGCGACGAGCTAGCTCTCCCGACGGCCCACTTCGAGGCGGGGCTCCGGCTACCCTTCTGGCCGGAAGTCCGCCAGGTCTTCAAGTATTACGGGGTCGTCCCGGGGCAGCTGACCCCGAACTCCATCGCTGTCGTAGTCGGGTTCGCCTGCTACCTGCGCGAGGAGAGGATCGAGTTCAGCCTTGCGGTCTTCCGCAAGCTGTTCTCTTTCCGCGCGAATAAGGACGGGACCGCGTGCTTCGCGAGCATGCACGCCAAGGTGCGGGAGACGGTCAACAAGAGCCACAACTGGCTCAAGAAGTTCGTCTTCGTCAAGGGCGACTTCGGCAACATTCCGTTCTCGCCAGTGCAACTCGGCGAGGCGAGCTATCGGCCCCCTAGCCTGGGGGGCCATGAGGCGAAGCTATATGAGTTCTTCGCCGGGAAGAACTTCGAGGTCGCCTTCCTCCGCCGGAATCTGGACGACCTCGTCCCCGTCCCGCCTGGGGAAGGTAAGCGGCTCGCTCGCCTTTGCTTTGATCGTACCTTGGCTTTTGTAACTCCTGTTCCTGCAGGCGAGCGCGACGTCCCCCTCCACCCGCCTTACGAGAGCGCGCGGTCCGCTTTGGGCGAGCTCGGCCGTGCGGAAGCGGCAGCCCTAGCTCACCGCGAGCTCTCGGCTCCCGTCGGCCAGAAGCGGTCCGGAGGCGAGCTGTCTCAGGGCCCTCCCAAGAAGCCGAATAAAACGGGCGGTCAGGCTCCTTCGGTCGGCGACAAGGGCAAGGCCCCCGCGGATCAACCATCTTCTGCCCCTGCCCCTGCGGTTCCCTCGACCGCTGATCCCGCCGGCGGGGCGGCTGGGTCGTCGCGGCCGCTCGCGGCGACTCGGCCCGCCGAGAAGCCGGTTCCTCGAGGGCATCCCAACTTCGGCTACGGCGAAGGGCCCACGGACCGAACCGGTGCCCCGTTACTTCAGTGGGACAAGGAGGGCAACCGCATCTCGGTATCCTCGCTGCTGCCTAGCTGGTCGGAGCAGGACACCGCCTCCAGGGACGCCTTCAATCTCTCCTTCGGCCTGTACGGGCGGGAGGACGCCTCTACCTACGGCGAGGAGGCCACGCGGGTGCTTATCTATGAGAGCGCGCGGGCGCAATTTCAAAGCCTCGCCCTGGCCCACATGGTCGGCCGGCGGTGCCTCCGGTTGGACAGAGATGCCCCCTCGCTCAACAAGTTGATCGATGAGAAGGAGGCGGCCCGCAAGCTCGCCCAGGAGGAGGCGGATGACCTGCGGAGGCGGCTCGAAGCGGCTGACGCCGCCCTCGCGCAGTACCAAGGTGGCGCGGTAAGCCGTCTCACTCGCAACCGCCTTTATCTTGCGACTCGTCCTAATAAATTTCTTTTGCAGGATGCGGTGACCGCCAGCCGACTTGGTACCGAGATCGCCACCCTCCAGCTGGAGAACCAGACCCTGCGGGCGCGGGTGGGTGCGCTCGAGGCTGCTGCTGCCGTCCCGCCGGCCTCCTCGAGCGGCTGTCAACTCGTTCACCACAGCGAGTATGACCTGGCGGTTCTGATGCAAGAGAACGGGGCCGACGCGGTGACGTACCTCTTCAAGACGTTGCAGCGGGCCAAGCTCCTCAAGGACGAGTGCTCCGGCTTGCGGGTGACTGAAGTGGTGCCGGAGCTGTTCCTTCCAGTACCCGAGCCAGGCGGGTTCCACCGCATCTGAAGGGCCCGCCGCCTTGTGGCTTTTATCTTTCCCCCCCTTCTTGGGACATGTATTTTGTTTATTTTTTGTGTGGTCACGCCGCGGGCCACAGTTGTAATTTTGTAAAAGTTAATATATTCACTGTATTCACTTCTCAATTGCCAATTACTTCCCGCCTCGCGGTCGTTACTGTGCACCGCTTGTTGATTAACTCTGACTTTCGTTACTGCGAGCGAGCGAGTGAGGCCACCCGCCCGTTTGTGGTTCGGGACATAGATCTAGGTTCGCGGGACACTAACGCTGGCGCGACGCGAGTGGCGAGTCGCGCCTTCCGCCCGGGCTTGTTATTTTGACCGTATCTAGGTGCGGACTGGGCCCGGCTTCCGCGCGTAACGACTTCGCGCGGGCCGGCTTCCCGGGGAGGGTCTTGGCGCGTCCAACCTTTTGCTTCCCATCCACCCCGTGGACCCGCCGAACCGAAGGTTGGGGCCGGCGTTGCGGCCTCATAGGGTCATCCAGACCGGCCCGCTCACCTGATCTCCGGCGACGTGAGTCCAAAACTCTCCACTCGCGCGCCGTGCTTAGGGCTCGCTCCTCTATGCGCCGGCCCGGCCTTCTTGGCTCGCCGACTCCCCTTCTTGGCTCGCAGACTCGCCCTCTTGGCTCGCCTCCCTTCCCCGGTTGCTTGGCGGGGATTACCGACTCCGAATGACATCCCGCCCTGCCAGCTCGGAGAGAGCCTGGCAGCTGGATCTGCTCGGGGCCTCCTCCGAGTGACATCCAGCCCTGCCAGCTTGGAGAGAGCCTGGCAGCGGGATCTGCTCGGGGTCTGAGGCAGACTCCTCCGAGTGACATCCAGCCCTGCCAGCTTGGAGAGAGCCTGGCAGCGGGATCTGCTCGGGGTCTGAGGCAGACTCCTCCGAGTGACATCCAGCCCTGCCAGCTTGGTGAGAGCCTGGCAGCGGGATCTGCTCGGGGTCTGAGGCAGACTCCTCCGAGTGACATCCAGCCCTGCCAGCTTGGAGAGAGCCTGGCAGCGGGATCTGCTCGGGGTCTGAGGCAGACTCCTCCGAGTGACATCCAGCCCTGCCAGCTTGGTGAGAGCCTGGCAGCGGGATCTGCTCGGGGTCTGGGGCAGACTCCTCCGAGTGACATCCAGCCCTGCCAGCTTGGTGAGAGCCTGGCAGCGGGATCTGCTCGGGGTCTGAGGCAGACTCCTCCGAGTGACATCCAGCCCTGCCAGCGTGGAGAGAGCCTGGCAGCGGGATCTGCTCGGGGTCTGAGGCAGACTCCTCCGAGTGACATCCAGCCCTGCCAGCTTGGTGAGAGCCTGGCAGCGGGGTCTGCTCGGGGTCTGAAGCAGACTCCTCCGAGTGACATCCAGCCCTGCCAGCTTGGAGAGAGCCTGGCAGCGGGATCTGCTCGGGGTCTGAGGCAGACTCCTCCGAGTGACATCCAGCCCTGCCAGCTTGGTGAGAGCCTGGCAGCGGGATCTGCTCGGGGTCTGAGGCAGACTCCTCCGAGTGACATCCAGCCCTGCCAGCTTGGAGAGAGCCTGGCAGCGGGATCTGCTCGGGGTCTGAGGCAGACTCCTCCGAGTGACATCCAGCCCTGCCAGCTTGGTGAGAGCCTGGCAGCGGGATCTGCTCGGGGTCTGAGGCAGACTCCTCCGAGTGACATCCAGCCCTGCCAGCTTGGAGAGAGCCTGGCAGCGGGATCTGCTCGGGGTCTGAGGCAGACTCCTCCGAGTGACATCCAGCCCTGCCAGCTTGGTGAGAGCCTGGCAGCGGGATCTGCTCGGGGTCTGGGGCAGACTCCTCCGAGTGACATCCAGCCCTGCCAGCTTGGTGAGAGCCTGGCAGCGGGATCTGCTCGGGGTCTGAGGCAGACTCCTCCGAGTGACATCCAGCCCTGCCAGCGTGGAGAGAGCCTGGCAGCGGGATCTGCTCGGGGTCTGAGGCAGACTCCTCCGAGTGACATCCAGCCCTGCCAGCTTGGTGAGAGCCTGGCAGCGGGGTCTGCTCGGGGTCTGAAGCAGACTCCTCCGAGTGACATCCAGCCCTGCCAGCTTGGAGAGAGCCTGGCAGCGGGATCTGCTCGGGTCTGAGGCAGACTCCTCCGAGTGACATCCAGCCCTGCCAGCTTGGTGAGAGCCTGGCAGCGGGATCTGCTCGGGGTCTGAGGCAGACTCCTCCGAGTGACATCCAGCCCTGTCAGCTTGGTGAGAGCCTGGCAGCGGGATCTGCTCGGGGTCTGGGGCAGACTCCTCCGAGTGACATCCAGCCCTGCCAGCTTGGTGCGAGCCTGGCAGCGGGATCTGCTCGGGGTCTGGGGCAGACTCCTCCGAGTGACATCCAGCCCTGCCAGCTTGGAGAGATCGAGCCTGGCAGCGGGATCTGCTCGGGGTCTGAGGCAATGACATTCATCTCTCATCGGGGGGAAAGACAAGTCTACCGCAAGAAATTCCATTAGAGATTGAGCATGGTTTACATAATTTCAAGGAAAAAAACGCTTCAAGTCGTCCCCGCTCCAAGTGAGACTTAGGGTCTCGCCCTCCACATTTCGGAGGCGGTACCCTCCCGACTTCAATGCCTCCTGCACAATGAATGGTCCCTCCCAATTGGGATGGAGCTTTCCCACTGCGGCTGACCTTCCCGCCGCGTCCACCTTCCTTAAGACCAAGTCTCCCTCAGCAAACTGCTTGACTCTGACGTGCTTGTCAAAATACTTGGCCATTCTTCTCTTTACCTCCTCCTGCCTCACGGCTGCGAGGTCCCGTAGTTCCTCGACCATGTCGAGAGAGAGTCGCAGCTCCTCTTCATTATTGGCTCTCCATTCCTCTTCGTGCTCTCCGGCCCCGACCACCCGGGGTGTCCGGACTTCAAACTCCACCGGAAGTACTGCCTCACACCCGTGGGAGAGTTTGAAAGGCGTCTCCCCTGTCGCTGTGTTGGGTGTGGTTCGGAGGGCCCAGAGGACCGAGGGGAGTTGCTCCACCCAACTTCCTCTCAAGTTCTCCACCTTTTTCTTGAGGAGGTTTACGATAATCTTGTTTGCCGCTTCTACCTGCCCATTGCTTCGGGGTGATGAACTGAGGCAAACCTGAGGTCGATCCCGAGCTGCTCGCAGAAGCTGGTGAACTCGGCACTGGCGAATTGAGGGCCATTGTCTGTGACGATGGCCTGGGGCAACCCATGACGACAGATGATCTCCCCCCATACAAAGTTTCTGACGACCTGGGAGGTCACCTTGGCCAGCGCCTTAACTTCCAGCCACTTGGAGAAGTAATCAATCATCACGAGCAGGAACCTCCTCTGGCCGCTGGCTTGGGGGAAGGGCCCGACCAAGTCCATTCCCCAGATGGCGAATGACCAGGGAGCTGTGATACTCCTGAGGCGCTGGGCCGGTTGCAGTTGGAGGGGAGCAAATAGCTGGCACTTGTGGCACTCCTTTGTGAATTTTGCCGCGTCGAGACCCAGGGTCGGCCAAAAGTATCCCTGCCGGACGATCCGGCCTTCTAAGGTTCGACTTCCAGAGTGACTCCCACGCTCTCCGGAGTGGACCTCTTCTAGAATCTTCGGGACCTCCCTCTCGCCCACACAACGCGCCAGCATCCCTGAGAGAGTTTTCCGATATAACTGGCCATCTCGCATGAGGTAGTATGCCGACTTGTACTTGAGTTTCTTTCCGTCCATTCCCGTGGGGTACTCCCCGGTGGTCAGGAAAGTGACGAATGGGTCCATCCAGGAGGGGTGTTGTTCCACCTCCATCAGTTCCCCCTCCTCGATGGATGGGCGAAAGAGGTCTGTGATGGTTCCCCCCGCCCGGGGTCCATGCTTTGCCAGCTGGTCCACCTGCTCGTTATCCTCCCGAGGCACGTGCCGGATGGAGAAAGTCTGAAAGGTGCCGACGACTCCCTTTACCTTCGCCAAGTAACGCTGCAGGGTGGGATCCCTTGCCTCGAATTCCCCGTTGATCTGGGAGGCCACCACCAGGGAGTCAGTGAGGACCTCCACATCGTGCACCCCCAGCTCCCTGGCCAGGCGTAGACCCGCAATCACGGCCTCATACTCGGCCTGATTGTTGGTGATGGGGAAATGCACCACCACCGTTTGCTCGATCCTCACCCCCTGGGGGCTTTCCAAGATGACCCCAGCCCCTAGGGAGTGCCTCCCTGACGCGCCATCTACCATGACCTTCCAGGGAACCGGGCGAGTGAGTTCTTCCTCCGCCACCTCGACCACATAGTCAGCTAGGAAATCGGCCATGGCTTGGGCCTTGATCGAGAGGCGAGGTACGAAGGAGATGTCGAACTCGCTCAGCTCCACCGACCACTTGGCCAGCCTGCCAGAATGCTCCACCCCCTCGAAGATGTTGCGGAGAGGGTGGTCAGTCACCACTCGGATCGAGTGTGCCTGGAAATAGGGCCGGAGCCTCCGGGCCGAGATGATGAGGGCGAAAGCCAGCTTCTCTAGGATGGGGTACCGGAGCTCGGCCTTCCTCAAGACCCGACTTACATAGTAAACTGGGAGTTGTCTCTTCCCCTCTTCCCGAACTAAAACAGAGCTCAGGGCCTCGGTCCCAGCCCCTAAGTACAGGAATAAGTCCTCCCCCTCCTTCGGTCCTTGCAGTAGGGGGGCCTGAGTCAACTGCTTCTTTAGGGCCTGGAATGCCTCCTCGCACTCCGAGGTCCACTCGAATTTTTGGCCTCCTCTCAGGCTTTTAAAGAACGGAGAGCATTTCTCCCCAGCCCGTGAGAGGAACCTGCTCAGTCCCGCCAGCCTCCCAGTCAATCGCTGCACTTCCTTCGCATTCCGCGGGGACTCCAACTCTAGGATTGCCCTCACCTTGTCGGGGTTGGGCTCTACGCCGGCAGGGGTGAGGAGATGCCCCAGGAATTTTCCTCTGCTTGACCCGAAGGTGCATTTGAGGGGGTTCAGCCTCATTTTGCACCCGCGGAGAGTGGCAAAGGTCTCCTCCAGGTCCCGGAGATGGGAGTCGAGGTCCGGACTCTTGACCATGAGATCGTCTACATAAACCTCCAGGTTCCTTCCCTTTTGCCCTTGAAAGACCCTGTCCATCATTCTCTGGTAGGTCGCCCCTGCATTTTTCAGCCCGAAGGGCATCATTTTATAACTATAGCACCCATCCCCTGTGATGAATGAGACGTCTTTGACGTCCGGAGGGTGCATCCTGATTTGGTGATAACCTGAAAAGGCATCTAGAAAACTCATCAGAGGGAAACCGACGGCTGAGTCAACCAGCGCGTCGATCCGAGGCAAGGGGTAACAATCTTTAGGACATGATTTATTAAGAAGGGAAAAATCGATACACATCCTCCACCGGCCGTCTCCTTTTTTAACCATTACAACATTGGAGACCCAGCCGGGGTATTGGATTTCGGATACAAAGCCGGCCTTGAGGAGCTTTGCTACTTCCTCCCTGATGGGCTCGGCGAGCTTGTCCGCAACGGGCCTCTTTTTTTGTCGGATGGGGGGAGCCTCCGGGTCTAGGTTGAGGCGGTGGCAGGCGATGTTGGAGTCGATCCCGGGCATCTCTGCGGCACTCCATGCGAAGATGTCCACGTTCTTCTGGACGCACTCCAGCATCCGGCCTTGAGCCTCCGGGGTCAATCCTCCGCTGATGCGGATCCTCTCCACCCTGCCTCCGGTGGTGAGAACCTCCATCTCCACCACCTCCTCTGCCGCCTCAAGGCGGGACTGTGCCTCCCACTCCTCAGTCTCCCCCTCGTCGAAGGCGAGGACCTCCCCCTCAGCTTCTGCAACGGCCATCGCCTCAGCCGGCTCCTGACTCTCCTCAGCGACCTTCTCCTGGGCGCGACTCTCCTCCACCTCCATCTCATCCCCGCCCGCTTCCGGCTCCTCCTCCCTCAGCCTCCGCCCCATCTCCTCGGCTCCCTCCAGCCAAGAGATGGAGTTCACCGCCGTGACATAGCACTCCCTTGCCTCCTTGGGGTCTCCGCGGACCCGAACCTGGACCCCCTCGACGTTAAATTTTAGGCATTGGTGGAAGGATGAGGGGACGCAGCGGAAGCGCTGATGAGAGGCCTCCCGAAGATGGCGCTGTAGCCGCTGGGGGCGTCCACGATGACGAACTTGCAATTGCGGGACTGCCCCCCCAGAACGACATGGAGTCCCACTCCTCCCTCAACCTCCTTCCTCTCCCCTGAGAAGCCGAACAGGGGTCCGTCCGAGGCCAACACCCTTCGAGCCTCCACCTTCATCGCGTCGAACGCCTTCTTGAAGATGACGTTGACCGAGCTCCCGTTGTCAACGAGGATTCGGGGGACGGTGAAGTCCTCGATAGCTGTCTGGATGACCAGCGCATCGCAGAAGGGGTCCTCGTGACCCGGCATGTCCTCCCTGGAAAAGGTGATTTTCTCGTCGGGGGCGGGGACTGGGACGTGGAGCCAACGCTCCTGCGGTACATGGTATGGAGGCTCGACTTGCGGGAGGCCTCGATCCCAGCCCCCCCGTGGATCGCTCCGATCCTTCCTCGGGAGCCCACATCCACCGGTCTTCGCACCGGCCTTCCTCTGCCCGAGGCCGAATCTCCTCGATCCGCACTTCCGGACGTTGTTGCTGCTGCTGCTCCCGACGGTCCCTCATCTCGAGGAACTCGGGGCACGTGGCTGTGGCGTGCCCCTCCTCCCGATGGAAGTCGCAGTAAGGCAACTCCACCCTCACATCCCTTCTTCTTCTCCGTGCTGCTCTCCTCCTTTCCCCCAGTGCTATGGCCATAGCCTGCTCCTGGTCGGGAAGAGCCGGCCTCTGGCCCTGCATCCCGCCTGGAGGGTAGAACTGACCCTGTCCTCCTTGACGGTAGTCCCCTCCGCGGAACCCTCTCCTTGCCCCGGGTTCCTGCCACTCGGGCCTCCAGCCCAGCCGAAAGTTCGGCTCCTGTCTCCCCTGCCTGGGTTGCTGCTGATGCTGCGGCGGCGGCGGCTGTTCCCTCTGCCGGGGTTCAACCCTTCTCTCCTCCTGCCCTCGCCACCCCTTGGCCTCTCTTCCTCCACGGCCCACCTGGCCAACCTTCGGGCAAACTCCGGGTGTGCCGCCTCCATGTCGGCCTCCCTAGCCGCCCTCTCTAGGAGCGCCTCAAAAGATACTGGGGGGGACCTCTTGAGTTCCATCGCGAAGAACCCGGATTGGAGACCCAGGGTGAAGGCCACCATCATAGTGTGCCCTGGCATCTCCTGCACTTGAGACAACTCCTCTTGGAATCTGTCCAGGTAGCTCCCCAGGGTCTCTCCTACCCTCTGCTTGACGCGGAACAAGGACTCCACCTCCTTCTTCCTCTTCTTGGAAGTGGTAAACCTCAACATGAACCCCCGACGCAGGTCTTCGAAGCAGTAGATGGACCCGGTCGGGAGCTGGTGGAACCATTCTCTCGCCTTCTCTCGGAGGGTGATGGCGAAGAGCCGGCACTTGAAGCCGTCTGACATCTGTCGAATAGAGACCATATCCTCGAACCATTGGATATGGTGGATCGGGTCTCCTTTCCCGGAGTAGTAGGTCATCTCTGGCTCGCGAAACCCCTCGGGAACTGGGGCTGAAGAAACGAACTCGCTGAAGGGGCTCCCCCCCTCAGCCGGGCGAGACGGGAATTCCCTTCCTCCAGTCTCGCCGAAGTGATACTCGGCGGCCGAGCCGGGGAACAAAACTCGCCCCTGGAACTCGCGCTCACCTCTCTCGGCGGGCTCCTTCCCTGGGCGCCTGAGCGGCGCGTCATCGCCGAGTGCGGGAGCGGCGACCACCGGGACTGCCGGTGTCGTACTCTCGGCTCGCATGCCGAGGGCGGTCCTGACGAGCCCGAGGATCTCCTCCCTAAGCTCCGCCGGCACGCTCGTCGCTGGGGGTGGGGGAGGGGGTGGCGAGCTGCCCTGCCTGATCCTTGTCCTTCCTCTCCCGTCATCGAACTTGCTGAAGGTTTTCCTTGCTGACCACGCTCCACGCTCACCGCACCAAAATGTTGAAACCGGAAACCGGCCTCTGTGGAGTTCGACCCTTGGGGAAGGGGGTGGTCTCGCACCTACTTCGCTCCTGCAAGAGAAACAACAAAAGAGAGAGAGAGACAGAGAACAGGACCAAGGGCCCGGCTCGGAGGTCCCACCACACACCCGGAAGATCTTAGAGCGCTTCCCCTCCTTAACCAGTTGCCGGGCTAAGGTACCTCAGAAAGCGCTATAAGACTTGTGAACTAGTAAGCGTGCCTTCTGAGGTACCCCTTGGGTCTTATTTATAGATTACCTTGGATGGTCTGCAAATAACCTGCCCCTGGTGGCCTGAATTTACTAAAAAGCCCCTTGGGTTGGCCTGCCAACAGCCAAACCCCGCTGTTCTGGCTGGTTATGCGCACCTCTTGTCGAGTCACCCCCTGTCATCTGGAGGGAGGTGGACTACAGCCGATCTGCCTGAGAGAGGCGGCTGGGGCCCGGCCCGCCTAGGAGATGCGGGCGGGGGCTGGCCCGCCTGAGGGAGGCGGCTGGGGCCCGGCCCGCCTAGGAGATGCGGGCGGGGGCTGGCCCGCCTGAGGGAGGCGGCTGGGGCCCGGCCCGCCTAGGAGATGCGGGCGGGGGCTGGCCCGCCTGAGGGAGGCGGCTGGGGCCCGGCCCGCCTAGGAGATGCGGGCGGGGGCTGGCCCGCCTGAGGGAGGCGGCTGGGGCCCGGCCCGCCTAGGAGATGCGGGCGGGGGCTGGCCCGCCTGAGGGAGGCGGCTGGGGCCCGGCCCGCCTAGGAGATGCGGGCGGGGCTGGCCCGCCTGCTTGTTTGGCCCCTTCGGCGGACACGGGGTTGTACATAGCGGGTTTGAATTTTCTGTCTGTGCACAGGGAAAAGGTACAGGTGCGGTTTTGCGCCGGTTCGGCTGAACCGGTTCACGCTGCCGGTTTGAGACTTTGAGGAAAAACGATTCCGGCAAAATAGAAGGCAGTTGTTACAACGCTCCAAAAACGTATGTAACAGAATATTTTTCTCTGGTTGGTTCTTTGCTGAATACGCTGTAGCTTCAGCCGCCGGTTCAACTGACCCGCCGTACGCGAAACGCCACACCACCGGTTAGGGTTAATTTTAATGTAGTTAAGGAATGTTTAGATATTTCTAAACCCGGTTCGATGTTAATAAATTTCCTTAATCAATCTACTTAATTAATGCAATTAATAACTAAATATAAATCTATTCACAAACCCAAGCCGACACCTTAGGGCAGGCGAGAGGAGCGGCGAAATCGCTGCGTTTCGCGATCGAGGCGGCGGCGGCCGATCTTGGGGCTCGGTGGGTTCGGAAGAGGAGGCGGCGGCCGATTCTGGCCTCGGTGGTTTCAAGCCAGGCAGTGCTGCGAGTTGAGTCTCCAGCCGATGCTGGGGCGAGGTCTGAGAGAATGGCTCCAAAAATTTCTTAAGGTAAACCTCGTAGACCTTAGCACATTGTAGAATCATGCCCAAAATTAGTTTTTTCTGGTTGTTGGCTAGATCAAAATAACGGAGAGAGGAGACGATCTGCTCGCGGCTTGATACGTCCACACCAACGCCGGGATTCAGACCTTGCATGATCGGAATTCTAGAAATGTGTGTCGGCCGGCGAGTATAAGTGCACCATCTGAATCCACCTTCTGCCTGAAGATTTCGGGGGTAAAGTTCCTACTTTTGCACTCAGGGATGACAGCAAATTGAAGAAAAGAACAAATCAATTTTATTATCTATTTTGGTCTCTTATGTAGTGTGCTGTACTAGGACTATGTCATCTAAACGGAGGTCTAGTAAGAAGAAGGGGAAGGAGGTTGTTAGAGAACAAGCTGTAAAATTTTCAACTGAGGCAGCGGAGTATTGGTTTCGCTCATTGAAGACACTCCCTTTCATCTTTGAAAGAGGATTTAAAATGGAAAAGAGGGCTTGGAGTGTAGCTTATGCTGAGAGGATCAAAGCACTCCAGTGGGAGGCATTCTGCCATCCGAGGACTGAGGCTATTCTCCCCATGGTCTATGAATTTTATGCAAATGCTAAAAGCATCGAGGGAGAAGTAGTGACTGTTAGAGGGAAGGAGGTTGAGTTTTCTGCAGAGATGATTAGTGATATGTTCAATTTGGAGGATCATGGGTTTGACGACTATGCTGAAATTCTTAATAAGGTATCTCTTCAGGAAATGACGGATACAGTGTGTTGCACACCGACGCCAGAGTGGGCAAGTAGGACACATAAAGTACTGAAGACATCTTGTCTAACTAGGGAAGCTAAAGTGTGGCTGCTATTTATTAATGCTAGTATCATGCCCACTCGGCACCCGAACACTATTACATTGGATAAGGTAGCGTTGATCTACGGAATTATAAAGGGACTATACTTTGATTTAGGAAAGATCATTACATTGCAACTTCGGCAGAAAATTAGAGAGGAAAAACCTAGGCAGCTATGGTTTCCAACCCTCATAACTGAGTTATGTCTGCAAGCTGGTGTGGAAAAGGATGAGGAGGACATGGTTACACCTGTAAAGCGGCATATTACTAAAACGGTTGTCGAAGTCAATGTCAAGGTTGCTGCGGGAACACAGGAAAGGGGACGTAGTTGGAGGATAGGGGTGAAGCTCAGACTTCACAGGCACCAATAGTAAAACCAATGCGAATTGATATTCCAACGGTCGACCATGGCACTGATCCCGACCTTTTGATGGAGCACATTGAGTACATCAAGGCGTTTCAGCGATGTCAGCATCTGTTTGAGAAGGAGCAGTTTGATAATATCGATGCCAACATCCGGAAAATCATGGAGAAAAGGAAGATTCCTGTGTCAGAGCCAAATTTCAGGATGAGCGGGCAATTTGACGACGAAGGCTACCTACTGACATCAGACCAGACGAGAGTTGATCCAGCAAAGGTTGCAGAGGAGGACGCAGAAGAAGAGGAGGACGCAGAAGATGATGAGGACGTGGCAGACGATGCAGAGGAGTAGGAGTACCTCCTGCTCTCCTTTACTTTTGCATAGTTCTGATTACATTGTGTTGGGCTATATTTTGTTATACTTTGAATGTGATATCTTTTGTTATCGTTTGCTACGCATCATATTCTGTTATGTATTTGTATGGACTATATTTTGGGGGTTGTATAGTTTGTGGGGTAACACCTTGGCGGTTACATTTTGGTACTTTACACCTGGTATGTTGCTAATCTTTTTAGGATGCTACCTGTGCTGCACTAACTATGTACTGTGATGATTTATTTTGAGTTATGCATTCTGAATATCACAAGGTATGGATGTTAAATGTGCTCCTTGTACTGTACTCTTTCCTGTTTTGTTGTTGTATTGATAAACGTTGCTTTGATCATATCTTATGCCCTGATTTAAGTTGATATGACCATCTAAATAGAAAAGTATTATGATATGCAACATGTGTCTCGTTGCCTTGTCTTAGTCTCATTATTTACTGCAATGTTCATAATTCTCGTACATGAACATATCTTCCGATTACACTTGCAATTTTAGTTTATCAATTGGACAGTTGATTGTGACAAGGGTGTAGAAGGGGTTTTCTCCAGGTTTTGTACACACGTTAATCGTGCAGATCATTAGGACATGGGAAGTGAAGCTCTATGCACGAAGGTCCTACAAAGAACATTTGGTCAAAGAATATTTATGCGGGCACTCCAATTTCAGGGAAGTTATTTATATTTCAATTAATTTCTTCGGTATGATTATGTGCTTATTAGTAAAAAAATCATTTTCAAGTATTCTCATGGTAAAAATATAGCTTTGCTAGGGACTAGCAAAGGATTTAAGTGTGGAGGTGGGGGTTGTTTTGACCCCTACCATTTGGATGAATTATACTCCCTTGAAACACATATTGAATGATCTTAATTCTTATTTCATTTAATCAAAAGGCTATTCTAGATATATTCAATAATAATTAATTGGTATGGCTGAACAATCCAAAGAGTTCAATTAGTGAATTTGAAATTAGTAAGATTTTTTGTGATAGAGCTCACTTAAGCATTTTAATTTTATACACAAAATTTTTGATTACTTCCATGACAATCTTTTGATATTGATCTCTATAAATAACGGGAGGGGCGAGCAAGAACTAGTCAATGATGTAAGCCAAGACATGAGCTTGGGTAGTTGTTCCATTTTGACATTTACAAGAATTGTTGAGCTTGAGCTTTTTCATAATTATTATTTCATGCCTAAATTCCCTATATTTCTACTAGTTGTATCTTAGTAAGTTAGTCATTTATGGGTGTTTAATTTTTATAAGCAAATGATTGAATTTCATGGTGATATGTGGCCTAAGTATATGCCCACATACTTGGAATGATCCCAACTATGATGGTATAAAAAAAATATAGAGAAATTTATATCATAGTGATATGTGGCCTAAATATGTGAAAACATATTTGGAATGATCCCAACTATGAGTAAAAAAAAAAGAGAGAAAAAAATGATTGAACATCATAGTGATATGTGGCCTAGGTATGTGCGCTTGTACTTGGAATGATCCCTACCATGAATTCATATTTATTAAATAAAAGTATATGTTGATAAACTCCATAATATGATGAATTACTAAGATTACTAACTAGAGAATGACATTCCACTATCAAAGTTTATCCATAATTCCTAATCAAGCCATAGTCTATCCTATTTTCAATTACACTGCTAACTCATGTGAAGGCTAAATCGAAAGACTAGAATATTCTCTCCCTTTCCAATAATTGTGGAGGTTCAATGTGGAAATTGCATGAGAGTAAATCATTTTTTTTAAAGAAAAGCACGCACCACACTAAGATACTTATTTGAGCTTTATCTTTCATCTAACTAATGAATTTGTGAATTTTGAGCTCTTGTTGATTTCTAAGCCTATTAGTTAAGTAAAATTAATTTCTTGAGTAAGCCTTGATTAAGTTATTTTACAAGAAGGATCATTCGAATTTTGAATCTTGATAGTATTTCTTCATCCAATCCATTGATATGATTTATCTTTGCTAGGGACTAGCAAAAGTTCAAGTGTGGAGGTGTGATAACTTCTCAATTGAAGTTATCTAGTCCCTTATTTTCTATAATAATAGTTGTGATAATGAGAATAAATGGGTTAAATTAGTATAAATATTCATAAATTAATATTTATTTTATTTAGGCTTGATTTACCCATTTTATCTATGTTTTTCTTATTAGAAATGACGTGGAAATCGAACCGGAGAAACAAATGCTGGAATTATATTTTGGCTGTGCAGTTGTTACAGAAACCTGTTTTCAGTTGTTATAACAAGTCCTGGACGGATTTAAAATTCGAATTTCGAATTTTGCGCCAAAACCAAATATGGAAGGAGGCATCCATTGGGAAAGGGCTGCTCGTTTTTAAAGGAGGATTTTCATACCTAAAAGGCACGAAATTTTAGAGGGAGATAGAGTTCTTGGAACCATCATCTTGGAGAAGGAGAAGGAGAGGACCGGCTAGGGTTTGGACGCACCGTCGAGAAGGAAGAAGGGTCTAAAGCGAGATCTTCACACATATTCCTGCAGCATTTAGCGTTCTTAAACATGTCTTGTAAGATCTTTCTCATTTGGTTTTCATCCCTCTAGCATGAACTAATTGTATGGATCTTGTATGGTGTGAGTACCTTATTCTATTGTGATGATTTTACTTTAAATTTATTTTATGGTTGTTGAATCGCTATCTTTATTGGGTTTATGTTCTTTGTTTGTGGAAATTTTTGAGCAAGCGTTCATCTTCTAATTAGCATGGCGAGATTCGAGAGAGGAGTTATGCTAATCTAGGGTTGAATCCGTTATTCTACGCGGCGAGATTCGAGAGAGGAGTTGCGTAGTTTTCTAAATCAAAATTCCATCTTTTTACTGCGCTGCAAGATTCGAGAGAGGAGTGGCGCAAGTACGGCATAAACACCAATATAGCATCAAGAGAGAAAGAGGTTTCCTCTGGAGTTAGCATCATTGATTTTTGCTCGTCATGTTATTCACTTTTCACCTAAGTTAGAGATACTAGGGGAAATTGGGTAAACGGAATTCTGAGATCGAGAGATGATGAGATCCACTCTAAAATCGATGCAAGATAGTAATGAAGATAACCATTAAAACATCACTAGAAATCTCGTCATAATAGGCAAGGGAAAACAGCATGCAAGATCGTTTCTCCAACCTTGGTAAAAGTATTTTCTAAGAATCGTATTTAGTTTTATCATTGTTAGTTTAAGTTTTCTTTATTATAAAATTAATCCACTAAGAAAAAGTATCCCACTTGGATTCAAGGAACAAGTAAGGCTAGTAATTACGAGCACTAACATTGCACTTCCTCTAGGAACGATAACTCAACTCATCATTTTATTACTTGATTCGACACGTGCACTTGCGTGATTACGTAGATCCATTTTGGCCGTATCAGTAATAAGTCTCAGACTAGTGGGCACAAGTGGACAGCATACTGTAATGAATCTAGCGACCTCTAGATTAATTCATAAGAGGGCATGAGAGGTATTTTTCCACATGATTGATGGATGCACACTATCGTACTCATATGTCTAGCAGTCCATATGAGCCTCGAACATGGGATCGACGACCCATATTTCTAAACCTAGAAATATTCAGATGCGAGTATGTGTTCCACTTGAGGGACACAACGGTTCATGACACCTTTGGGTCATCATTTGGACTTTGTAATCAGGATGTGCTCAGTAAGCCATAAGATATAAAGTTAAAAAGAGAAACATAAAATTTAATTATCACAACTTCAGAAAAAATTCACGATACTAAAATATTTATATACAATAGCTAAAGATAATGAGACCGAACTCATAATACAACAAATACATCAAATGAACTTATGAAGTTGTTGTTAGTTTATACAAAAATATACATAATTGCTCACAGTTTCATATTTTTATATACAAACAAATTACTTAATTATGTATTTTTAATACTATTAGAGGAGTAGTCTTTCTTACTCACAAGTTAGGCTGACCCCTCATCGTACATTTCTTTTAAGGGGTCATAGGTGGGGAGATACACCTAGGATAAGCATTCTTGGTTCTCCATTTTTTCATTCAGTTGTATCGTCTATATAGTTGTTGTACTATTTATTTACAAACTCAATATATTTGAATTATCTAAAGATTTTAATGTATCATTTGTTGGAATATTGGTTCTGCATCTCTTGATTTGAGAACAACAAATCATAGTTTGTATTTGATGTACTTTTGTTTGTGTTTATACTATGCATATCTTACAGGCAACTTGAAGAAATGAACACTAAAGCATGTTCGGAACTTTTATTGACATATACAAAAATAAATGCCTACTATCGCCGACAAGAGTAATTATCGTAGGCGATAGCTTCATTCTAGAATGATCAGTTGTTAAAGAGCATTTCAAAAGGACTTTGCAAGAACATGGAGTGGAAATAATTGCTAAATATATAAGCCACTACCACGCCACGGTGGAGTTATCGTGTGGTGATAGAGATTAGTTAACTCCGGCAATTTAAAGATGATTGGGGGGGGGGGGATGAAGCAAGGTATTTCATTTTGGCACGTAGAAATATATATCAAACTAGTGTGCACTGATAAACTTATCGTGTCGTGTTATCTTTGTTGCCCAATATGTCCTCGCCTTTTCCTAAATGGGAATGAAGGGAGCTGAAAATTAATATGGCATCATTACCGCACCGTGATAGTACTACCGTAGATGGTAACTCGCAGAGCTCAATTTAAAAGAGCATTTCACTCCGCCTCTCGAGTGCAAACATGAATATTTTTGAAAGAGTCTTCATCCCTGAGTTTCAGAGGAGATTCAAGACTCCCCTACGGTGATTGCAAGAGACTTTTAACACGAGGAACATCAAAGCATATTTGAGATGAACATCGAGCGCATGTACGATGAGTATCTCAACCATACCTTCATATTGGCTTTAAAAGTTCCTTAGGGAGTATTTGATTCTAGATTATTTCATTCACTATATTTGTATTTTTTTTATTGTTTGGTTATTCTTTTCATACGTTCAGAAATTTGTCTCTTATGTTAGGCGACTAGGTCTTTGTATGGTTTATAATTCGCAACATATGTTGGGCGACTATGTTGATGTTTAGGTCTAGGGAATTGAGGCTTATCTGGGGATAGATAGGTCAATGACTACCTGTTCAAGGGGTGAATTGATATAAAAAACCAATAAAGTCATCTCATCGTCTTGATCTTAATTGTTGTGAAAATCTATATTTTGTAATCATCTTAAATTTAATTTAATAATGTCTTTCTATTGATCTTCAAAGATGTTTTATCACTAAAATTATTATTATTATATTAATCTTATTTTTTATTATTTGTAAAGAATTTTATAAAAAGTCATTAATCCCTTATTCACCCCCCCCCCCCCCCCCCCCCCCCTCATACACACACAAAGGGTGCTACATGATCCAAAATTAACCACTATTTTTGTTTCAAGATTTCAATTTTATGGTGCTTTTTTTAGTCGGTTTTTGAATTAGAAATTGAGATACTGTTTTTACCCATATCTTCATTATTTAATTTCGTTGTAATTTTTTTAATATTTCGCTATGTACTTTTGACAAAAGATAGGGCACAATGACGACGAAGTATCCATATAGCCGACTCCATTATAGTGGGATAAAGGCTTGAATGTTGTTGTATTCCGCTATGTACTTTAGATATTGCTTTTCATATACTGATTTATATAACATTACTAAGTTTATTTTATATCACATGAAATTAATGTTAAACTAAATAAGGGTGTTACAACTTGTTCATATGCACATGAAAATACAAATTGTATATATTGCCTTATGTCTACAATAATGTTGATCAACACAACTTGATTTAAGTGACAACTCCATCATAATAAAAGCAACTTATAGAAAAATATTAAATGTCAGTTAAATTAATATATTTTTACATCATAAATTAATAAATGAATATAAGATAAATATGATATCATGTTACATGCAACTTATAGAAAAATATTAAATGTTAATTAAATTAATATATTATGACATTCAAAATCAGAGCATGAAAAATGAACACATTAAAACACGACCAAAATTAATCCAAGATATTAAACGCAACTATTCTAAATGTAAGATCTCAACACACGTAATAAATCTCAGACTAGTGGGCACAAGTGGACAGCATACTGTAATGAATCTAGAGACCTCAAGATTAATTCATAAGAGGGCATGAGAGGTATTTTCCCACATGATTGAAAGATGCACACTATCGTACTCGCAATCCATATGAGTCTCGAACATGGGGTCGACGACCCATATTTCTAAACCTAGAAATAATCAAATGTGATTATGTGTTCCACTTAAGGGGCACAACAGTTCATGACACCTTTGGGTCATCATTTGGACTTTGTAATCAGGATGTGCTCAGCGAGCCATAAGATATAAAGTTAATAAGGGAAACATAAATTTTAATTATCACAACTTCAGAAATAATTCACTATACTAAAATATTCATTTTGTGATAAAATATATTTGGTCACCCAAAAAACATTTTGTGAACGACTCAATATGGTCACTAAAAATTCATTTAGTGACTGATTTAAGTTAATCACTAAAAATAAATTTAGTGACAAAATCAATTTGGTCACAAAAAGAATCTTTTGGTGACTATAGTTAACTTGGTCACTAAATATGTAAAATTAGTGACGTAACTCTTTTTGGTCACTAATTACATTTAGTGGCGGGCTATTTGTGATCACTTTGTGACGAGCTATATTTGATCACTAAATATCTTTAGTGACCAAAATTTAGTTTTTAGTGACGGAAAAATTCATCACTAAAGGTCAAATTTCTACTAGTGTCATAATACACCAAATACATCAAATGAACTTATGAAGTTGTTGTTAGTTTATACAGAAATATACATAATTGCTCAAATTTTCATATTTTTATGTACAAACAAATTACTAAATTATGTATTTTTAATACTATTAGAGGAGTAGTCTTTCTTACTCACAAGTTAGGCTGACCGCTCATCATACATTTCTTTTAAGGGGTCATAGGTGGGGTGATACACCTAGGATAAGCGTTCGTGGTTCTCCATTTTTTCATTTAGTTGTATTGTCTATATAGTTTTTGTACTACTTATTTACAAACTCAATATATTTGAATTATCTAAAGATTTTAATGTATCATTTGTTGGAATATTGGTTCTGCATCTCTTGATTTGAGAACAACAAATCATAGTTTGTATTTGATGTACGTTTGTTTGTGTTTATAGTATGCATGTCTTACATGCAACTTAGAGAAATGAACACTAAAGCATGTTCGGGACTTTTATTAACATATACAAAAATAAATTCCTACTATCGCCGGCGATAGTAATTATCGTAGGCGATAGATTCATTCTAGAACGATCAGCTGTTATAGAGCATTTCAAAAGGAATTTTCATGAACATGGAGTAGAAATAATTGTGAATTATTAAAGCCACTACCACGCCATGGTAGAGCTATCGTGTGGTGATAGAGATTAGTTAACTCCGACAATTTAAAGATGATTGGGGGGGGGGGGGATGAAGCAAGGTATTTCATTTTGTCACGTAGAAATATCAAACTAATGTGCACTGATAAACCTATCGCGTCGTGTTATCTTTGTTTCCCAATATGTCCTCGCCTTTTCCTAAATGGGAATGAAGGGAGCTGAAAATTAATATGTCATCATTACCGCGCCGTGATAGTACTATCACGGATGGTAACGCGCAGAGCTCAATTTAAAAGGGCATTTCACTTCGCCTCTCGAGTGCAAACATGAATATTTTTTGAAAGAGTCTTCATCCCTGAGTTTAATAGGAGATTCAAGACTCCCCTGCGGTGATTACAAGAGACTTTTAACACGAGAAACATCAAAGCATATTTGAGATGAACACCAAGCGCATGTATGATGACTTTCTCAAGCATACCTTCACATTGGTTTTAAAAGTTCCTTAGGGAGTATTTGATTCTAGATTATTTCATTCACTATATTTGTATTTTTTTATTGTTTGGTTACTCTTTTCATACGTTCAGAAATTTGTCTCTTGTGTTTGGGTATTAGGTCTTTCTAGGGTTTAGGGGGATAATTCGCAGCATATGTTAGGCGACTATGTTGATGTTTAGGTCTAGGGGCTTGAGGATTATCTTGGGATAGTTAGGTCAAGGCCTACCTGTTCAAGGGGTGAATTGGTATAGAAAACTAATAAAGTCATCTCATCGTATTGATCTTAATTGTTGTGAATATATATATTTTGTAATCATCTTAAATTTAATTTAATCATGTCTTTCTATTGATCTTCAAAGATGTTTATCACTAAAATTATTATTATTATTATATTAATATGAGTTTTTATTATTTGTAAAGAATTTTATAAAAGTTATTAATCCCTAATTCACCCCCCCTCTCTCTCACACACACACAAAGGGTGCTACATGATCCAACATAAGCCACTATTTTTGTTTCAACATTTCAATTTTATGGTGTTTTTTTTAGTCGGCTTTGTGAATTAGAAATTGAGGTACTACTTTTACTCATAACTTCATTATTTACTTTCGTTGTAATTTTTTAAATATTCCGCTATGTACTTTTGACAAAAGTAGGGCACAATAGCGATAAAGTATCCATATAGCCGACCCCACTATAGTGGGATAAAGGCTTGAATGTTGTTGTATTCCGCTATGTACTTTAGATATTTCCTTTCATATCCTGATTTATATAACGTTGCTTAGTTTATTTTATATCACATGTAATTAATGTTAAACTAAATAAGGGTGTTACAACTTGTTCATATGCACATGGAAATACAAATTGTATATATTGTCTTATGCCTACAATAATGCTGATCAACACATCTTGATTTAAGTGACAACTCCATCATAATCATGTCCAAAGGCACTATAGAAACATGATTGATTATCTCTAAGTACAACAAACATTTATAACCACTATTTTCTTGAATTGTGCTCTGCCCGATCATTTTTTATAAATTCATGTTTGTTGCAATACAATTATCTAGTCGAATGTTTTCCATATTGCGGAAAAATTACTAATAAAAAACCTCAAGAAATTTTTGTAGCTTATTATGCCCACTTCTACACAATTTGTGATAGTGTTGTTTGACTTTCTGGTAAAAAACAGATCAGTCAAAACAACCAAGGATTACTATAGATTTTGCACTTGTATTGTCAGCTTTCAGAATGATCACAATAAAACATATTCATTTCCCAACATTACGTGCTAATTCAACTACCTCCTCCTTATTATAAAAAGTCATATTTGTTTTAAACTGCTTGAACATCTTCTAGAGTTTGTTTAGAAGACTCCATGCATCAATAATTTCAAATCTTCAGAATTCATTTGTATCACAAATTGCAAATTAACACGACCCATACCAAAAAATAGTATCAACATTTGCAAATGAGAAAAAAAAAACTTACAGTTCATCATGGAATCCAAAGTTACTATCTTAGGAGAATCAACAATAGTCCTTTACATTTGAAAATTTTGGAGCAAATTGATACCCTTAAGATACATTTAGATTTTAAAACTCTAGATTTTCAATAAATAACAATAAAAATGTTGTAAAAAAACATAGAAGATACTATAAAAATGATGCTTCCAAATGGAAAAAATTGAATTTTTTCATGAAATCTTAAGCTTAAGAGATCCAACAATATTCCTTTAAACATTAAAATCTGGGAGCAAATCAAAACCCTAAATGAAAAAAAATCATTTAGGAACCTTATTAATCAAGGAAAATCAAAAGGAAAAAAATCCAAATGGATACACTCCAATTGATAGAGAAGGTAATTGTTGCGGGTCAGTCGAAATGCTCGTAGACCGGTCGAAGCTAACTATATTAGCTCGAGAGCGGGTCGAGTGGGTCGAGCGTGCAAACAGTCACAAAAAAACAACGGTTGACAAAAGAAAATTATGTGGAAAACCCCCAGAAAAGGAAAAAATCATGAGGTCGGGTATGTGCCGGCCAAATTCCACTATTTTTAATGTTACAAAAAATTTCTTTTAAGGGAGACAAGCCACCGCTCATTGGAAGAATTCTTCAGGACAACGGAGGTCGTTTGGAATGTGATGGTAGGCATGCTCGGGAGCAATTTGGACTGAAGGTTGTGACAATGAGACTATGAGCTCTGGGTTGGATGATTTCTTCAAACAGTCTTCAGGGGGGCCTTCCAAGAGCGAAGAAGATCTTTGAGTCTCTGAAGGAGTCTACGAATGCTGAAGGTGATCTTCAAGCCGTCTTCAAAGACCAAGGTGTTGAGATAATTTTCCCCTAAGTATGAAAGTGGCTAGCCACCTTTGAGCATGCTTTTGTAGCATTTGTTTCATGATAGGTGTGAAAAAGACGTCATTGAACTTTAAAACAGCATGTGCTCTTGAATGAAGCTTCTAAAAAAGTGGTCAAAAGAAGCTTCAGGGCGCGTGCTTTTGACCGAAGGAAACTTCATGGAAGCTTCATCCACATGTCATCTACCACATCTACCTCATTGGTTTTGACCCTATAAACAGGGATGAAGGAGGAGGGGTAAGACATTCACTTCTCTCCAAACTCAAGTATTAAAAGATTTCTAAAGAGGCTTTTATGACAATTGTCTTGGTTTGGGAGAGCTTTCGAACGGCGTCCAACGACATTGATGAGGAATACTTCGCAAACATGGATTGGATCTGGAGCAGATTTGGGAAAGATTAAAAGCGACATTTTAGAGAGGATTTGTGTAATCTGTCTCGTCCACCACTGTCGGTAACTCACAATTTTTCTGCAATTATTTATTGTATAATATTATGTGGTGCGAAGTCTGTAAAGATACTGTGTGGATCGAGGAAGAAAAGCCTTGTAATTTCTTATTATTTTCATACATTTTTAGTGGCGGCTTTTCAGATTGGACTATGTTCGTCCCGTGGTTTTCACCATATTGGATTTCCACGTTATATCTCTATGTCACTTTTATTGTTATTATTTTGTGTTGTGTTTTGATTATGTATCAACATATCGCAGAAAGGTCGTACAGGTACTTGCTTGAACTAATTTGCAAGTGTTCTGGTTGGGCTTGAGTGCTTTCTAGCCCAACAACTGGTATCAGAGGTAGTTGATAGTCATAGCAGTTATCGGGCTGACCTGTATAAGATTCGAGACGAGCCGATTGGATATTTAAGGTTGGTGATCAGGTGCGGTAGGTGACGATTATTGGTCCGCTCCCTATCCTTTTTATTATTTTCTTTGAAAAAATCAACCCAAAGAGCTGAGGTCAGTATGATTAATGATAGAGCACTATGGAGTCTACTTCAGGTTCAGACTCCGAGCAAATGGTGAAACTCAATAGTGTAAACTATCACTAGTGGCACTTACTAATTGAGGATCTTATTTGTGTGAAGGGCTGACACACTCCTATCTTTGAGAAGAGGTCTAAAGACACTGATCCAAATATGTGAAAGGTAGAACACCAAAAGTTATGCGGATTCATCAGATGGTTCGTAGAGCTGAACATCTATAATCACGTTGCGAGCATCGTTGATGCGAAGATCTTTTGGAAGACCGTGTATGCTAAGATTACTGACATCAACATGTTATATCTACTAAAGAAGCTTGGAGAATTCAAGTATAGAGATAGCTCACCCATCTTGGATAATGTAAATGAGTTCCAAGGTATTATTGATCAACTTACTGTTATGAAGGTGACCTTCAAAAATAAGGTCAATGCACTGTGGCTATTGAAGTCTCTTCCAGAATCTTGGGAGATGATTAGAGTTTCTCTAATCACCTCCTCTCCCAGAGGTATCATTACTATAGAGATTGCCAAGAGTGGCATCCTGAATGAGAAGGTACAAAAAAATCTCAAGGAAATTCAGACTCTTCTTCACGAGCTGATGTCCTCTACACCTAGCCTAGGGAAGAGGCAGAAGCAAGAGTAGAGGAAAGAATAGAGAGAATCCAAAGTAAAGGAAAGTCTAGGTCCAGCTACTAGAATTTAGAGTATCACTACTGCCACAAGAAAGATCATATTCAGAAGTTTTGTTATACTCTAAGGAATGACAAGTGGAAGAAGAGAGAGTGCTCAAATGAGAAGATGAATACGTATACAACAGCCACCGTCTCTGTAGAGAAGGACGATGTCATCATTGTTGGAGATGATGTCACATATGCACTCTCATGAGATAAAAAAACCTAGACTGTGGACTCATGTTCTTCTACACATGTCTCTTACAATAGAGAGTTGTTTGTCACTTACATGACTCACGATTGTGGAGTTCTTAGAATGGGCAATGATGACACGTCTAAAGTCATCTGGAGGGTAGACATGCACTTGAAGACGAGTACAAGAGATTTGCTGATTTTGAAGGATGTGTGACACGTACCCGACATCTGCTTCAACCTAACTTTAGTTGGGAAACTAGGTGACGAGGGACACTTGAGTGTCTTTGGTGGAGATTTTTGGAAGTTAATCAAAGGGTCACTAGTAGTGACGAGAGGTTATAGAGATACTGGTCTATACTATACATGGAGAGGAGGCCTAAATTTGCTCAAGCCAATACTGTCAGAGATGATGTATATACATCCTTATTACATAAGAGACTAAGTCATATTAGCCAGAAAGGCTTGGGATGTCTCGGTAAGAAAAAGATGATATTTGATCTATTTGTGGATCAATTAGAGAGATGCGACCATTGCATGACTGGGAAGAAGAATATTGTATCATTCCAAAGCCACACTTCCACCAGAAGATCCGAGCCATTGGAGCTCATATACACAGATGCCTGCGGGCCTTTGAAGGTCCAGACAAGAGGAGGAACACCTTACTTTGTGACGTTCATTAATGAATATTCGATAAAACTTTGTGTCTACACAATTAAGATCAAAGATGATGTACTCGACACCTTTCAAAGATTCCACGCTGAAGTGAAAAGACAGTCTAGGAGGAAGCTAAAATGAATCAGGTCCGACAATGAAGGAGAGTATATTGGTCCATTTGATGAGTACTGTATAAAGCAAGGGATCCGACATGAAAAGACTCCACCCAAGACACCACAGCAGAATGGCGTAGTTGAAAGAATGAATAGGACCTTGATGGAGAGGAAGAGATGTTTGCTGTCTAAGTCAAAGCTACCTGTCATATTTTGGGGCGAGCCTTTATACACAGTTGCACACATAATCAACCTCTCTCATAGCTATATATTATAAGAGGATGTTCCTGATAGGGTCTGATATGGTAAAGACCTTTCATATAGTCAGATGAGGGTTTTTGGTTGTAGAGACTTTATGCACATCCCATAAGACGAAAGATCGAAGTTAAATTCCAGCTGCATTGATATTTAAATGTGATCATCGGTGCCTGACCCGGAGTTGTGGATCATCCAAGGCACATTAGCTTGGCGAACTCCTCCTATTTGAATCGGAGTTTTAAACCAAACTTCTCCTTAGGAGGATAGATGAGGCGATTCAGGTGAGATCTAATAGAGATAAAACTTTCTATTTACTCATGGGATCCGGGCGGTCTGGGGGGGGGCACATCTACAATATATATATCTCGGATATTGACGTAGCAGCGAGTTTGGCTACAGGTTCTTTTATCTATTTGAGAAGAAACTTGTACATAGTTGCAACGCTATATTTTATAAGAATAAGACTATGATTGATCCTGAGAAGACTAAGAAGGTAGAATCTCGCACTAATGCAGAGTCTCCTATGATTGAAGGTGATAATAAAAAGGAGATTGTAGAGCCTAACCCGATACAAGGCACTGAGCCACTTACAAATCATGAGTATATTATTGATAGACATCCTACAAAGTACATCACTGATGATGTGCCTATACCACCAGTTGAGCTCGCTCCATAGAGGTCTGATAGAGTCAGACATCCATCTTTGAGATACTACACTAACGAGTATATTCTGTTGATTGATGCGGGGGAGCCTGAGTGCTTTGATGAGGCAGTGCAGAGCTCGGAGAAGAAAGAATAAATGGTTCCTATGCAGAAGGAGATGCAGTATGTACATGAGAACCACACTTATGACTTGGTGAGATTGCCTAAGGGCAAGTAGGCTCTAAAAATTATTGGATTTTTAGAGTTAGGCAAGTAGACCCCTCAACACCACTCAGATACAAGGTAAGATTAATAGTGAAGGGTTTTAGTAAAAAATATGGAGTTAATTTTGATGAAATCTTTTTCCTATTGTGAAAATGATGTCTATCTGAGTAGTTCTTTACCTTGCTACGAAGCTAGACCTGAAGATCGAGCAGATGGATATTAAGACCGTCTTTTTGCATGGTGATCTTAAGGAGGAGTTGTATATGGAGCAACCTGAAGAATTCAGGGTCAAAAGGAAGAAAAGTCTAATATGTCGCCTGAAGAAGAGCTTGTATGACTTGAAGCAGGCCCTTTGACAGTGGTACAAGAAATTTGATACGTTTATGAGGAGATTGACTTCAGGAGAATCACTATTGATCACTGCGTATTTGAGAAGCAGTATGCTCTAGAAGATTTTACCATCTTGCTCCTCTATATTGTTGATAGTTAGGAGAAGCACTGCTCGCATTGCCAAGCTGAAGCAGATTTTGAGCTCCACATTTACGATGAAGGACTTGGGAGCTGCGAAGACCATCCTAGGGATGCATATTCAGAGAGATAAAAACTCCAAGTTACTTTGGCTATCACAAGAAAGATACATCAGGAAGGTGTTACAGATATTCAGTATGGATCAAGCGAAGAAGAAGAGCATGCCGCTTGCAACTCACTTCATACTTACCGCTGACCAGTGCCTGAGCACACCTAACAAGAAAGAGGAGATGCAAAAGGTCCATTATCCTTCTGCAGTTGACAATCTTATGTATGCAATGGTGTACACTTGCCCTGATATAGCACACGCGGTTGGCATTGTTAGTAGGTTTCTCTCCAACCATGGGAGAGAGCATTAGAACTTTGTGAAGTTGATTTCAAGGTACCTATATGGGACATCAAACTTGACATTAAAGTTTGGATATAATGAGTCAGAGCTAATATGCTACACTAATGTTGATATGCCTGGAGATTTGGACTCTAGAAGATTAAACTCTGGGTACCTAATCTTATTTGCCGGTGTAGTGTCATGGCAATCGAAACTACAAACGTGCATTGCAATGTCGACTACGGATCAGAGTTTATTGCATTTACTAAGGCAGAGAAAGAACTTCTTTGGATGAAACGTTTCATCAAGGAGTTGAGTTTCACTCAGAAGCACTACACACTCTTATGTGATAGTCATAGTGTAATTCATTTGGGGAAGAGCCCCATCTTCTACTCGAGGTCCAAGCATATTGACACGCAGTATCATTGGATACATGATACTCTAGAGCAGAGAGAGCTGGATTTGTAGAATGTGCACATAGATGACAATGGAGCAGACATGCTTGCGAAAACCGTATCGGGAGGAAAGTTCGAACATTGCATGAGGATTGTCGGCATGGCGGTTCCCTCTACATAAAGGTATAAAGGGAATAAGTTGTTAGATACAGTTCTCGTCCTTTGTGCAGAAAATTGTTGGATTCGATACTTTCTAACTCGAATTTGGTGTAGCTGACTGAATGTGGATGGAGGACCTTGCGGGAGGTAAACTGGAGATTTAAGGAAAGATTATCAGAATAACATGTTTATGCACTTAATCGAAAAGGGAGAGATTTGTTGAGATAATTTTCTTCTAAGCATGAAAGAGGCTAGCCACCTTTGATCATGTTTTTCAAACATGTGTTTCATGACAAGTGTGAAAAGGAGTAGCCATCATTGACTTTAAACTAACATGTGTTCTTGAAGGAAGCTTCTAAGAAAGTGGCCAAAGAAAGCTTCTTGACACGTGCTTTTGACCGATGAAAGCTTCATCCACATGTCATCTCACATCTACCTCCTAGATTTTAGATCTATAGATAGGGCTGAAGGAGATGGGGTAAGACATTTACTTCTCTCCAAAATCAAGTATTGGAAGATTTCTAGAGAGACCTTTATGACAATCGTTTTAGTTAGGGAGAGCTTTCAGACGACGGTCTACGACATTGACGAGCAATGTACCTCATGATCCTGTGTGGTGCGAAGTTAGTAAAGATCATGTGTGGATTGAGGAGGGAATGTCATGTAATTGCCTATTATTTTCATATATTTTTAGTGACGACTTTTCAGGTTGGACTCCGATCGTCCCATGGTTTTCACTCTATTGAATTTCCACGTTAAATCTATGTCACTTTTATTGTTATTATTTTGTATTGTATTTTGGTTGTGTTTTGGCATATCATTAATCAGACGTACATGTACTTGCTCGAACTAATTTGCAGGTGTTCTGATCGGGCTTGCGTGTTCTCTGCCCAACAGAAGGGTCTTCAAACCATCTTTCAGGAATATTCAAGCTCTGGAGGCAATCTTCAAGTGTTGATGGAAATCTTCCAAGGATCTTCAAGTGTCGATGGAAATCTTCCAAGGATCTTCAAGTAGTATTCAAAGTCGAAGGTCTTCGATGGAATCTTCAAGCGCGTAACAAGAAGTCGGGGAGATCTTCGAAGAAAGCCTCTGGAGCTCTCTCGGGCATAAAAGACCAGGTCCTCTCAAATGTGGGCTCTGGAACTCTTTTATAGATTATAAGAGGGGCATTTGGGTAATAAAGCTACTAAGGGGTAAGGTTATTCGCACACACATAACGATTTATTTTGTTATGTGCACAACCATGATGAAAGATTTTTGTTATGCGCATACCCTGTGAGGGATTTTACTATGCACAACTCAAGATGGAGAATTTCGTTACGCACACCCCATGATGGAGGGTTTTACTATACGCACCCCCATAATGGAGGATTTTACTATATGTACCTCATGATGAGGGATCTTAGTATTCGCATCCCCGTGATAGAGGATTTTACTATTCGCATACCATGATAGAGAATTTTACTAATCACACCCACATGATGGAGGATTTTACATTTGCACACCCATGATTTGGGGTTGTATTATTCACACACTCATGATGGGGATTCCGTATGCTGGCGCGCGCTAAAGGTAGACCCGTGTGCTAGCTCGCACAGGGAGGCCCTCACACGTGTTTGTGCGGGTAGGACGAAGGCGCTCCCACGCTCTATGCTATAACGTTTCTTTAGCAGAACCCCAACGAACCCGAGCGAACATTCAAATATTTGTCCCACATTCATTCATGAGGGGACTCCTAATGGGTTGAATACCATATCAACGGTCATTCCATATTGCAAGTGGGGCATGTTGAAACCAAAACTTGGTCTCTGTGGAGTTCGACCCTTGGGGAAGGGATGACCTCACACCTACTACACTCGGGGGAACGTCACGGACCAAAGACTTGGGAAACTAGGAACAGACCCTCGGCTCTAGCGCGGAGGTCCCACCACACACCCGGAAGGTCACAAGAACACTTCCCCTCCCTTACCAATGAGAGCTGGGTACCTTGGAGAGTTCTCTCGACTCTACCAAGAAGAGAATTAGGGAGGAGGAAGCCAAAAGCCAATGCCTCTCCAAAGGTACCCAAGGGGGTCTATTTATAGTTTTTCCAAGTCCTGAGTTTGAAAAGTCCAAAATGCCCTTAGGGAAAAAACATGGCAACAGGAGGACCAAAGGGGGGGGGAGGTGGAGGCTGAACCATGCTCCTCCCCCTTACCCCACTTCGGACATCCGAAGCGAACTCGCCCAAAGGCTGGGCGCCCGGGCGAGCTCCAGGCCGCCGGCAAGCTCGCCCAAGGGGCTGGGCGCCCGGGCGAGCTCCAGGCCGCCGGACGAGCTCGCCCAAGGGGCTGGGTGCCTGGGCGAGCTCCAGGCCGCCGGCCGAGCTCGCCCAAGAGGGCTGGGCGCCCGGGCGAGCTCCAGGCCGCCGGCCGAGCTCGCCCAAGAGGGCTGGGCGCCCGGGCGAGCTCCAGGCCGCCGGCCGAGCTCGCCCAAGAGGGCTGGGCGCCCGGGCGAGCTCCAGGCCGCCGGCCGAGCTCGCCCAAGAGGGCTGGGCGCCGGGCGAGCTCCAGGCCGCCGGCCGAGCTCGCCCAAGACGGCTGGGGTGCAGGGGGGTGAGGCCTTGGCCTCCGCCCGGAGTACCGCTTCTACCTCGCTCATAGCAAGCCCCGGGGGGGTGTAGATTTTTTCTCCCCCTACTAGTATATTTTCAAGGCCAAGCCAAAATTGGCCACCAAAAGTCCAAAATCTCTAAAAAGCTTAAAAACATAAAACTGGCCCAGCGCTTGTCAAATGGACCCTACTCTGCGAATACGGGATTGTACAGGGCATATCTTATTTAGACAAAATCTTAGAAATTTTACCTTGTTCTCATGCATTCCAGCTACTTTATCAACAATTTTGATTTCACATTTCTATGAAATATATACACAAATCCATTCAATATATATTGTTGCTTTTAAGTCACCCAAGTTACTTCCATGCACAGCCACCTTCTTAAAGTGTAGAAACCCCTTAATTTTGAGATTTTCATGGTTCTACATTACATGGCTGATTACCCTAATGAACTAAGAAGAATATATCTTTCTACTATATACGGGTGATAGTGAACGGGGACGCCTCGTTCCCCATGCGACAATATCTGGCTCGCGACGAAGGGCTTTGCCCCCCAGAAAGCACATTAATTTTTATAATTTTTAACATTTTTAATTTCACTTTTGTAAAAAAATTTAACAGTAAATTTTTTTTTTTAAAAAAACACCACTTACCACTCACGGTGTGGCTCCGCTGCCAGCGGCGTGGCCGGCCCAGTGCCTGCCGTCTGGGTCGTCGGACCCCGGCAAAACCGCCGGGGGTAGTCCGACGGCGCTCTGGCAGGGCCACCACCTCCGGCAAGGCCTCCACCGACGGTGGCCCTGCCGGAGCGTCGTCGGACTACCCTCACGCGGGTTCACCGGGGACCAACGACCCTGCCGACGGGCTCCGGGTAGGCAGCCGGCGGTTCCGCCGGCGGTGGCGAAAGAAAACAATGAGAAGGGAATTTTTGGGAGATTTTTTTTAAAAAAGACAGCTTTAGTCCCACATTGTGATATTTACTGCTCATTTCAACTATAAATGAATTCAAACGGCAAGTAACATTGAGGTTTAAGATATATCTTGCTAGTGACACGGTCACATGTTGCAATGGCTGTTGATTGAACTGCAGTTTTTTTCCAATCCAAGAGACGAGTTTATGTGCTGTTTTTTCAAAATCAGAAGAGTAAAATTATAATTTCACATTATAGGATAATGACTTGAAAATATAGATTTAAGATACCCTGCTATTCTAGGTATAGAAGCCCTCTAAATTTAACACGGCGGTCCTAATTCATTAGTGACCAAGCAACTGAGATGTTATAATGTAGAAGGATTCAATGGCTGAACATGATTGGATAATCCTCTAAGGTTAGACATGATATGACAAAAGAATTTCTTATATATATATATATATATATATATTATTAATTGAACTTAAAATAATATATATAATATTAATTGAACTTAAAATAATATATAAATATATATTTGATATATTAATTGAACTTAAAATAAATGAATGAGATTTTATTTTTTTAGATAAAGAAATGATCATTCTTTCTACCTTCAATAGTAGAAGATAATAGGATCATTTAGAGTCACGAATGAAGCTCCCAAGCTGGTACACAACTCTCATAACCCAAATCTCACTAGTTCTCCTATAACTCACGCTACCTTTCGCTCAACTTTTCTGTTACACACTCTAACAACGAATCCTTGAATCACTAGTCAAAATTGCCGCCGATGCTCATGTTCGCACTGAACCTTTAATCGACTTTTTATCGTTAGACTTGAAACGTTACAATTTTATGTGTTCCATAGTGCAAGAAAATATGAGCCCATTGAATCAACCCGAGCAGGAGTCGATAACCCGTTATGAAGTGTCATGAATAAGATCTAGATCTGACAGAACCCAATCTGGAAGGCATTAGAATCAAACCTGGATCATCAGAGCAGATTAGAACACCCCCACCATTCATAATAGAATATGCAGTCAGATCGAAGTACTTACATGTGTAAGTACAAACATGTTTGTACATGTGTAAGTACAAACATTATGCACTCAATAGGAAAGATACAAATATAGAGTTATTGACCAAAACTCATGACAATAAACTTTTCCAAAGAAGCCACTCAATCACAGTTGATGGTGGCCGCTTCACGAAGAACAAGTTCCTCGTGTGCTAATAACTCGGCCGATCGTCTCCAACAATGCGGCGGCAAGAGTCGTGCTCTTCCCCCTTCCATGAAATTTGCTGAAATGAATAAATAATCACTCTATAGGATGCAGTATAGTACAACATTCATACATTTTAAAAATCACGATAAATCAAAACCACCAGGAGCGAAAATTTCAGCAACTACACAGCCAACTTCTAAGGCTAAAAGGAGCAGAAGCTGTTAAAATTCCGCAATCACAACCATTCTCGTGGAGCAAAACGGCACAAATGAGAAATCCGCATTAATTTATCGTTAAAACTTGGCAAATGAAGCCCTAGAAAGGGGATCACCACTTTTCATCCTCCATGGTACCAACAATGGAGCTCACCGTGAAGAGCGCGGCTTCGTTATAGTACATAGACATCGGTGTAGCTGTGAGTTTCACAAAACTTCATCAAGCTAGTATGGCTGAAAAGAGGATGGTGTCAAAAGCTTCTCCTCGAGTTCTTTGAAACCTTGATAGACTGGCTCAGTCTGGCTCTGGGGCAGACCCAACCGTCTCACTTCAGTCATATACCTGCGCCCAGAAAAACACGTAATCATCATTCTTATCCTAGGTACTTGTAGTTGGGATAACAAGTCTCGAAGACATTATTCGTAGATGAATCACAACGAGTGATACATAAGAATAATTACCAAGACATTCAAGAGATACTTCCAAAGAACAATATGTTAAAAAAAAAAAAACAAGAACAGTACTAGAAAATTAGTTTTAATTAAGAAAATGGAGTAGCAAATGGCCATCAACTCATTATTAAGTCAATAGAATCAGCATATTAATACTTGGAACTAGAACTTCAAAATGGCATTGCACATCTAGGTAGTAGGTCTACAGACATTTGTATATAATAGCGTAGAAATAATTACCAAGACTTCCCCTAGAAGTTAGCATAATTACAGGTTGCACCTTTCTTACTTTTGAAATAACAAAAACTTACCCGTGCAAGTTTACATTTCATAACATTCATGCACAACAATACCCCCTTGGAGGACATTTTTCGGGGGTAGGGGGGGTGGGGTGGATGTCATGAAATGCACTCTTATAGGGGAGGTTTTTGTAGTTTAGAAAGCGAGAGGGGTGCAGCCTATAATTTAGCAAACTTAGAAGGGAGATCCCGGTAAATGGGCCCTAACATCACATTTATAATCTATTGAATGAAAATTCTACCCAACATATTATTACACAATAGTAATTGTATTAAGGAAAACTAATAACTGCATTCCAAATTTCCAACTGATAACTTCATTACAATAGAACGCATGTTTTTCTTGGAAGATAACTGTGACCTAAAAATTGTTAACCTAGGCGAATTCTTGACACCTCCGATCCAATACACACTTCAACTTACCTCTGCTTTTTACTCGAAAATTTTTCCGGTTATTATGACCTTAACCCCTCAAACTCGCAATAGTCAAAACTCGCTGTTTGATTCATGCTGTGTCGTCGAATCCGGTTTCTGATGTATGTCTGGTTTCTGATGTCTGTCTGATTTCTGATGTCTGTCTGATTGTAAGACTTGAGTAAAACTTATTTCCAATCTGATCTTTCTCGTTGACGTGAATCTGTTTCATGATCTGAAGTTTCCTCTCATAATGTTGTCATAAAATAATGTGATAAATAATCTAGTATGAAACTTGAAAACAAATTCGTAGTTGTAAGCAAAACCTTGAATGGTAACGTCTAACTGGGCATCTGTCAGCAGGCATGGTCACGGCAAGCAGGATTACTTTTTCGATAAGACTTGCACTTAGATCTGATCGTGAGCCATGTGCGTCCGCTATAGTACCTACACACTTCATCGATCAAAGCTTACAACATATTACATGATTAATGTTAGGCTACGCTCCGGAGTAGTCTAATACATTAACTGGTTCTGTTTAGCTCTTTTGTTTGCTTGTCTGTTTTGGTAGCATCGCTTCATGAGAAACTAGTACACTCATGTTTTTCTGCTTCTGATACTGTTCTGCACTTCACACTTATTATGCTCCTGTTTATTTCAATGTTCTGAGGCTTTTTCTTTTCTGTTTTGGAATTGCCTTAGAGTTCGTGTAGCGCCGCCAGGTCCTCGAGCCCGATCTGCTTCAAGTTTCAGGTTCTATGTTTACATTTCTTTTTACTGTCAATTAATTCTTTTATGTAATAATTGCAATCAGTCATTTTCTCTGGTATCATAGACAACTGCTAGGCTATTTAAATATTTATGTACTAGAATCTGAAATTAACGCATGTGCACCCTCTGTTGAATCATAGCTGCATGCGAATTATAGTAGTAGTCTGTAAAACATGAATTTTACAAAGTACATGTGCATCAAACTCTTTTCACTGATGAATTTAAAAGCTTCCGCATAAAAATTAAGCTATTTTACTCAATAGTAACTATTTTCAGTATTCTCTGCATCCGCCTTAGCAGAAATGGATTTCTTTCCGCCCATGCCTGTGGCATCACAGCCCGCCCGAAGCGCACTCTGACTTCTGTCGAGACGGGTCGTGACAAAAATACATCAGTTAGATCTCTAAATAAGAAGACATTCTTAACATCAAGTTGGGACATATGTGAATCATCGTTTACCGCAACAGAGGATGAAACTTGTTTAGATACAACACATACTACAAGAGAGAAGTCTCAAAGAACAAGCTGAACAATGCCACAACCGTAGGAACGACAATCCATGATGTCTTTTAATGAGGGGTAGCGATTGCATCTTTGTATGATCTGGAACTCCCCGGTCTACTATGGGGGCATAGCAGGTCTGCAGAACAGTGACCCGAAACCATCTCCACGGATCTAATTGGCCTTAACAACGTGCCATTGGACTTAGCGATTGCAGCCAATCAGATTCGTGGAGATGGTTTAGGGTCACTGGTCTGCAACCTATAGCGCACCCACAGTACACCGGGGCGTTACATAAAAAAATTAATTTTCTTTACTTATTTCTACGGAGAAAAATGAAGTGAAACTAATTGCCTTAATCAGAAGACTGCACATGAAAATTATTCGCACTCAAATCCCGAAACGAAATCATTTTTTCAATTAAATACGGTTGTTACAAATCTCCCCTCCTAATAAAATTTGTCCCTGAAAATTACAATATACCAGGGCTAAAAAGGAAGACATAGTCTTCATTCCTTCGCAGTTCATCTTCTCTTTTCCAAGGATATGTGGGTCGACCACAGTTCAACTAAAGGATTTTAACGAAACGGAACACTCTATTCCCGAGGTTCTGATTCCTTGAGCTTATTACCCTGATTGACTTAATGCTGATACTAAGATTTGAATCGATTGGTGCATCCTCAGTACTGATCACCTAACTCAGTTTTCTGATTGATCTCCTCAGATAGGACATAGGAGACGTGGAATACGTCATCAAATCCACTCATTTCATCGGGTAAGGTCAACCTGTAGGCAACCTCACCAATGTGCTCAAGTACCTCGAATGGACTAACGAACCTTGGACTCAATTTTTTCATCCGATTGATTCTAGAGATACCTTTAATTGGTCTAACCTTTAGAAAAAAAATAATCTCAACATTGAATTCCACTGATCTATGTCATTGATCATAGTACTTGAGTTGTCTGTCCTGAGTTATTTTCATGCGCTCCTAAATGAGCTTGGCTTGAGTTGTGGTCTTGTCAATCTATGATTCTTTATTGAAAGATCTATTTTCTCTTTCATCCAAACATAACGGTCTTCATGCGCTCCTGAATGAGCTTGACTTGAGTTGTGGTCATGTCAATCCATGATTCTTTATTACAAGATCTCTCTTCACTTTCAGTCCAACATAGCAGTGTGACGTCTTCCATAAAGAGCCTCAAAAGACACCGTCCTAATACTTGATTGGAAACTGTTATTGTTGGAGAACTCCACCAAGGTGACATACGTTTCCCACTTACCTCCAAAATTTAGAAAGCACATACGAAGTATATTTTTCATGGTTCTATTTGTGTGTTCCATCTTCTGGTCTGTCTGGGGGTGGAAAGCTGTACTGAACTGCAACCTAGTGCCCAAACGCTCCCGAACAAATTTTCACTCCTTAGAGGTAAATCTGTCATTTCTGTCAGAAATAATAATCTTCAGAACACAATGCAGTCGGGCTATTTCATCAACATACAACTGAGCCAATTTCGGCCCTTGATTTGTTCTCTTATAGGAATGAAATGAGCAACCTTAGAAAGACAGTCAACAATAACCCACAAGGAATCATTCCCACTCTGAGGCCTGGGAAGGCCATGAACAAAGTTTATTGATATATCTTCAAAATTCCACTCTAGAATAGGAAGAGGCTGTAACTTGCCCTCTGGTTTCTGGTAATCAAGTTTAACTAACTTGCAAATTTCACACTTGTCAACATACTATGCAACGTCTCTCTTCAACCCTGGCCACCAAACTGACTTCTTAAAGTCTGTGTACACCTTTGTGCTACCAGATATATAGAGTACTTGGAATTATGAGCCTCAATGAGGATGTCCTCGCAAAGATGGCTGACATATGGGACACGCATTCTTCCTTTATGCAGTAGCAAACTGTTACGCCCCCGGATGACGTCCGGCTATTTGGGCGTCAACATGCGCGCAGGCGGAAAGAGGAGACAAGCAACAACGGGGATGAACCATCCGGTTCAGCCCCCTCTCACCAAGCCGACGGGTTGGGGATGAACGACCCGGTTCAGCCCCATGTGTGTGGGGGCCGGCCGGCCCCCTCTTGGCCCCTGGTATAAATATCCCCGGGGTGGTTCTATTGGTTCATCATGCAAGTACAAGGTATTCTTCTTCTCCCTCCTTCAAACCCTAATTTCTATCTCTTCTTTAGATCTCTATCTCTTCTCCCTTTAGATCTCTATCTCTTCTCCCTTTAGATCTCTATCTCCTTCATAACATTTAGTATCAGAGGCTCGCTCCTCCGCCATGGTCACCACACGCACGCAAGAGGATAGCAATCGATTGGAAACCCTAGAAGAAAATTACGTTGGATTGACGGACTCGGTGGCCGCCATCGAGGAAAATACGAGGGTGTCGACGCAACAATTGGAAGAACGGTTTGACGATCGGATGGATGAGATCAAGGCATTGCTAGTGCAAACTCTAAAGGGGAAAGCAACGACGAGTGAAGAACCCGGTGGATCTCCGCAATCGGGACCGGAGACGGCGGGATCCCACCCGGCGGTTCCGATGGGAGCGGAAACGGCGACCGCGGCTGGCAGGGCGTGGTCGGCGACCAGTTCCGCCCCAACACGATCGGCGCGGGAACGTCCCAGGGCGGAATCGGAGACCTCGTCGCGGGCCGCGTCCCATGGCAGCGTGGCGGGGAGGAATCGGGAGGGGCCACGTCCCATAGCGGCGTGGCGGGGAGAAACGGGAGGGCTTTTCCCGCACCCGCGGGGTTTTGGACCGCAAGGAGGCGTCAGAGCTAGCTTTCCATGGGGCGGCCTACATCCTCCGTTGGGGGGAATGCATCAACACGGGTACCCGGGCGATTTTCCCGGACCGAGAGAGCAAAGGAGACCGGTGGGCTATGGGCATGAGCAAGGGTGGCACGGACAAGCCGCTCGGCGGGTATACATTCCCTCAAAATTAACCCGCATGAACTTCCCAAAATTCAATGGGGGGGGGGGGACGTGTTGGAGTGGGTGCAGAAGGCGGAGCTTTTCTTCAGTTATCAAGATGTACCCGAAGGACAGTGGGTGCAACTCGCGTTGTTTCACCTGGAAGATGACACATTTCAGTGGACGCAGCGGTTTTTGCGAGATCGGGACTATGTGTCGTGGACAGAATTTGTGGAGGGCTTTACGACCCGGTTCAGACCCTTGGAGTACGAGGATTTCGAGGCTCTTCTCCAGAAATTGCAGCAGAAGGGGACACAAATGCCAGAAGATACAAGTATTTATGCTTCATGAGGATACAGGGGATGGGTGGCTCGCCGAGTCCGAGTGGGACGGAGACTTGGACTTGACAGAGTTCGGCGAGTCCTTGCAGGCGATGGAGGGATGCAACGCGCCTCTCACGATGAGGATAACAAGGAAAGTCAGCTAGGAGAGGGTGACTATTCTTGTGGATAGCGGGAGTACTCATAATAACTTCATTCATCCGGATGTGGCGAAAAAGGTGGGGTACGAGATTGATCGGGCGGCTGCCTTTCATGTTATGGTGGCCGACGGGAGCAAACTGCAGTGCGAAGGGGTTATGAAGGGGGTGGAGTTACAGATACAGGGGTACACTGGGCGCACGGACGTCTACCTCCTACCCATCAGAGGGTCAGACATGTTGCTCGGGGTACAGTGGTTGCAACAACTGCGCAGGATGACCTTTGAATGGGACCAAATGACTATGGAGTTCCTCCTGCAAAGAAGGCAATATTGTCTGGGCGGCCTCAAAACGTCTCCGCTGAAGGAGATCTCATCTCGTAGCCTGGAACGTATGGGGGAGCAGGGCAGTACGATGACTATGATTATAAAGATTACGGCGACTTTCGGAGCACCCGTGGTAGTGCCCGAGTAGATGCGGACACTACTGACTCAGTATGGAGACATATTCTAGACACCTCGAACCCTCCCACCTCCGAGGTTCCGAGATCATCAGATCCAGTTCAAGACCGAGGCAAAACCCACTAATATTCAGCCGTACCGCTATCCTTACATCCAGAAGACCGAGATTGAGCGCAGCGTCCGGGAAATGCTCTCTGCCGGACTCATCCGCCCAAGTACTAGTTCTTTCTCCTCTCCCATCATCCTAGTCAAGAAGGACGGATCATGGCGTTTCTGCATGGACTACCGCGGCCTGAACAGTTCGACCATCAAGGACAAGTTTCTCATACCGCTGATCGAAGAACTACTGGACGAGCTGCACGACGCCTCTCTTTTTACCAAACTCGATCTCAGGTCGGGTTACCACCAGATTCGCATGCAGGAGGATGACATTCAATGGACCGCATTCCGCACACATGACGGGCATTACGAGTTCCTTGTGATGCCCTTTGGGCTGACCAACGCCCCTTCCACTTTTCAAGCAGTCATGAACGAGATATTTCGACCTCTTCTCCGTCATTCCGTGTTGATATTCTTTGATGACATCCTCATCTACAATACTAGTTGGGAAGAGCACCTCACTCATGTGGAGCGGGTCTTCTCCATCCTCCGCCAACACCAACTTTATGACAAGCAATCCAAGTGTCCTTTTGGACAAAAGGAAGTCGAGTACATGGGTCATTTGGTCTCAGCGGAGGGCGTCAAGGCGGACCCCAAAAAGATCGAGGGCATGCTGTCGTGATCGCGGCCCCAGACTGTGCGAGCACTGCGGGGCTTTCTGGGCCTCACCGACAACTACAGAAGATTCGTGAAGGACTATGGCAAGATCGTCAGGCCCCTTACTCAGCTGCTACAGAAGGATACTTTCGTTTGGAAGGACGAGGCCGAAGCAGCCTTCCAGTCCCTCAAGGGGGTCATGAAGTCCACTCTGGTTCTTGCTCTTCCGGATTTCACCAAGGAATTTGTGCTTGAGACCGATGCGTTGGGCGTGGGCAATGGGGCCGTATTGATGCAGGAGGGCCGGCCCCTAGCGTTCTACAGCAAAGCATTGGCACCCCGCACGTTGGGACTCTCCACATATGAGAAGGAAATGTTGGCCATCATTCATGCGGTGGCCCTGTGGAGGTCGTACCTGTTAGGGCGACACTTCAAGATCCGCACCGACCACCAGAGTCTGAAGCATCTTTTGAAACAACGAGTCTCCTCTCCTCTCCAACAGAAGTGGGTAACAAAATTATTGGGCTATGATTATGAGATCCTCTATAGGCAGGGCAAGGAGAACCAGGTTGTCGATGCCTTATCTCGCTTACCGGAGGGCGTCGTTGCTCAAATATCCGGCCCCTTGCTCGACACCCTCGACGACATACAGGAGGAGATCATGCGTGATTCAGAGCTGCGTACCGTCGTGGAAGCTCTTCGATTGGGACATGACACTGCACCCGACTATCACCTCCAGAACAACAGGCTATACTATCAGGGAAGGGTGGTCATCCCCGCCCAGTCTGCTTGGAAGACAGTCATGATGCATGAGTTCCACTCTTCACCGACCAGCAGCCACGCGGGTGTTCTCCGCACCCTCCAGCGGGCACGGGCAAATATTTTCTGGAAGGGGCTACGGCGTGATATACAGAAGTTTGTGCAGCAATGTGACATATGTCAGCAGCAAAAATACGAGATTACTTCCCCCGCCGGCCTACTTACACCATTGGAGATCCCGTACCACATCTGGGACACCGTATCCATGGACTTCATCGACGGCCTGCCTAAATCTCAAGGCAAGTCGGTTATCCTGGTAGTGGTGGACAAGTTGTCTAAATACTGACATTTCTTGGCTCTGAGTCATCCCTACATCGGCGAGTCAGTGGTCGATCTCTTCGCACGGGAAATCGTCCGCCTTCATGACATTCCGCGTGCCATCATTTCCGACAGCGACCCGACGTTTGTGGGGGCTTTTTGGAAGGAGCACTTTCGCTTACAGGGGACCTGCTTACGTTTCAGCACAACCCATCATCCCCAGACAGATGTCCAAACAGAAGTTCTCAATCGGAGCCTCGAGACATACCTTCGCTGTTTTGTGATGGACGATCCACGGACTTGGACAGGTTGGTTATATTGGGCCGAATACTGCGATAACACCTCTTACCATTCAGTCAACAAGTTGACCCCTTTCGAGGTCGTGTACGGTTGCCCTTCGCCCTCGTTGAGCAGTTATGAACCGAGCAGTACAGCGTTGCCAGTAGTTGATCGGGCACTCCGTGATCGGGATCGCACCCTCGCCACTTTGCGGGAGAACCTCCGGAAAGCACAAGATCGCATGGAGACTCAAGCAGCTAAACATCGCAAGGACCGGGAGTTCGCGGTTGGTGATGAAGTGTTTCTCAAGCTCTGTTCCTACAGGCAGTTGTCGGTGGCACCGCGTTATTATGGTCCGTTCCGTATCCTCCGTCGCGTGGGTCCTGTTGCTTACACCTTGAAATTGCCGGAAGGATCGCGGATACACCCGACATTTCATGTGTCCTTATTGAAGCGGAAGATTGGCAACACAGTCCGGGCGAGTTCTTTCTTACCCGAGGCAACGGTCGCAGGCAAAATACGGCCGCTCCCCGATGACATCCTGATGATCAAGTGGAAACGCCGTGGCGTAGAGTACCATCCTGAGATACTTGGCAAATGGAAGCATCTAACAACAGCTCACAATACTTGGGTGGATTTGATGGAGTTCCGGGAGCTCAACCCGGACTACCACCTTGGGAACAAGCTGGTTCTTGATAGGGAAGGGAATGTTACGCCCCCGGATGGCGTCCAGCTATTTGGGCGTCAATATGCGCGCAGGCGAAAAGAGGAGACAAGCAACAACGGGGCTGAACTGGATGGTTCAGCCCCCTCTTACCATGTATGTGTGTGTGTGGGGGGGGGGGGGGTCGGCCCCCTCTTGGCCCCGGGTATAAATATCCCCGGGGTGGTTCTCTTGGTTCATCATGCAAGTACAAGATATTCTTCTCCTCCCTCTTTCAAACCCTAATTTCTATCTCTTATTTAGATCTCTATCTCTTCTCCCTCTAGATCTCTATCTCCTTCATAACACAAACCCTCCTGAATCGCAAAATCCTCTTTCTGTCCCGACTGAGCCAAATCTCAAAATTCTACTATTTGGATCTAAAGGCAAGATCTGTCAGATTTTATCCTTAATGTCTCACTTGATATCTATTCAATATTTAGCGAAACAAAAACAAATGTGAGATATCACACTTATCTCCAGCCTCTCTAGAGCTCGCACTAAGTCCTCCTGCTAAGTAATGAGGGAGTAGCTCGAACCCCTTTCGCTAATAGCATCTGCTACCACATTTTCATTCCCCGGATGATACAGGATATCCACATCATAATCTGAAAGGAACTCTATCCATCTACGCTGCCTCATATTGAGTTCTTGTTGCAACTCTGTTGGTGATGAGGACCAGTTTAGAGCAACCTTATCTAGGAAGTCTAGGGTTTAAGCCCCAGCTTCAACAACCTGCCATTAAAATTAGCGGCTGCGGGCAATCGAATCTGTGGAGATGGGTTGGGGTCACTGGTCTGCAGACCTATAGTAGCGCACCCACAGTAGACTGGGGAGTTACATGATCAACTATAGAAGTTGCAAAACCGAAGGAAATGTACGATATGGATTGCCCATATGCCCATAAGAAATCACAATGACAATGGTGGGTTGATGACAAAATTTGATGTCCTTTCTAACGCACGACGACCCGATGTGAAACTACCGGTGTTGACATGTTAATGCAAAGCTAAGTGAACGCACAAAGTGAGTGTGATCAAGCCAAACTTAAAAGCAAAGCAATAGGAATGTTACAATTAGGGATGCTATCGTCAGATTCCAAAGAAAGCCAAGATTAGTTCGAAACCTCATCAAAATTAAAATAACTAGCTTGAAGCTAGCTAGAGCTCAAATCGGCTCGAACCGGTTACGAGTTGGTTCGAAATCAGTGGGCCCTCAACAAAATAAAGAAAATAAAAAATGACAAAAGTGAAATAGCAAGTAGCCCTAGGCAAAGTCATGTGGAATGAAAAATTGATTCATTCCATAGACGAGCGCATCACCAACAATTGAGTCAAATAAACAATCACGCATAATGTATAAATATTTAATATTATTTCTATTTAATTTCAAGCAAATTTCAAACCGACTCGGTCCAATATAAGGCCAGCTTAAATAAATAAACTCAATAAAGCTTACCCTCGTGGCTTGGATCATTTATGATTGATCTGAGATGATACAAGTAAAAATTGAGTCGTTTTCGAGTGATAATTGATCTAAGAGACACCCTAATAGCCATAGTTGCAAACACTCCTGATGACGGTGGACCTTAGAAGAAGTGGATGCTGGCCTGGAAATGAAGGGTGAACCTAAAACATCCAATTATCAATGAAATCAAAAATAAATCATGACTTTTTATATCATGAATAGGCTTAATTATTCTAAGATGATAAACATTAGGTTTGGGTTTTCACATTAAAATATGGACTTTTGGACCACTTAAAATCCAATTTGTCTTTTTTTTACTTTTAGATTTTCACCTTTTTTTAATAAAATAATTTATTATCCAGTTTAAATTTCAAAATCCAAGCCCTAGAATCCTATTTCCCCACATTCGATGGTTTGAACATGAAACATCCGAAGTACAACACAATAGCTCACATGAAAAAAGAGTTTCGTCTCCCCCGCCTCATGCGCCTGCTAGAAGCCCTCTATTAGGGATGGAGTTTGTGCTTAGAAGAAGGAAACCCTTTGAAATCCCTTCATATCCTGTCCATGGGATTTCTTGGGACAAGCCACCGGTAAGAAGAGCTACCTTGACCCCTAATCGTGAGAAGGGGACCCGCCGTCCCCACATCTTCCTAAAAGAGAGTTTTCTCTAGAAGATTCAGTTAAGTCTACTTGCTCTAAGATCACACCTCATCCAATGTGAATTTTCTACCTTCCTTAAGACTCTAAATGATAGATAGCTTAGATTTGTTTCGCTCCTTCCAAAGAGTTTGGATTGCGAGCTTGTGCTTAACGGTCTAAATACTTCCCTTTAACATGCAATTATCTGTGATCCTTGTATCTAGTAGAAGCATAATTTCAATCTTTATCAAGTAGAAAGAAATAAAAAAAATTAAATTTTATTTTCTTTTAAAAAGCTTAGATTAAGAATCTTACTTCTCCTTGGAGCATTTAGATTCTTAGGGTAGGTGAGGATCAATCCACTGACTCACTTTTTTTAATATAATCATGCCACAGGTAATATGTAAATCTTTAGGAACTTTGCAAGTGGCTAGACACATCTTTGCTGGATTTCTATTTGACGAAATTTTTGCTATTGTAGGAATAGGCCACCTTGGGCCAACTGGCATAAGACACTTAAGGAGTTCAGGAAGACCAATAAGAAGACAGATCTAGTTCTCTTACCATTTCCCTCTTAGATGTTGTAAGTATATTTTTATCGATATTTTGTGATAATTAGGACAAATTGATGTATGAGGATTCTAAGCCTGGGGGCTGATGATGATGTTTATATCTGTTAGAAAAGCCCATGTAAATGACCCATTAGTGGGCCTTTGTTCTTTTTATTTTCTTCTTCTCCTATTAGTCCCACACCATTGTATAGGACTTCTTCTCTCCTTTTCTCTCCTATATATTTGTATTCTCTCCTTGTATTTTGATACACAAGCAATACATACAAGTTTTGAGCTCACTCAACATGGTATCAGAGGCAGCGGTTCGGTCCTTGCGGTTTCCCTATTTCTAACCGCCCGGCCCGTCTTCCTCTGCTGTCCGCATTCCCTCTGCGGCTTGTCCTTCTACTTGCGCCGGGTAGCGGATCGTCTTCCCGCTCTCTCTCTCCGCGGTTTCTCCCTTCTAACCGTTGTTTGCTCTCTTTTCTCTCCCTCTCTCTCGTGGATCCACCCCTCTGCCTTTATAGCCTCTCTTCTCACCTGTGGCCCCCCCACCCGCTTCCTGCGCCCTGCTCTCTTCTTCTTCTAACCGCGCGGTCTACTTCTCGCCCGGTCCCTTCTCTTCTTGCCGCTCGAGTGCTCCTACTCGCGGCCTCCTCTTGCGGCTTATCTTGTCGCTTGCGGTTTCTCTCTTTTACCGCTCGAGTTTCCTACTCGCGGTCTCTTGCCTTGCCTTGCCGCTCGCGGTTCCTACTCGCGGTTCCTACTCGCGGCCTCTGCTCTCCGCTTCCTCTCGCGGCATCCCTCTTCTAGTCGCGCGGTCTATCTTTCTAACCGCCGTGACTTCTTCTTTCTGAGAGCCGTCTTCTCTTCCCGCTCTTGTTTGGCCGCTGGTGTTCGCACAGTGACCGTGCGGATTGTCCTTGCTCTCTCTCCGCACCTGGTCGCGGCCTCCTGTCGCTCTCTTCCCTGGACTTGTCGCCTTGCCGACCCGCTGCGGTCTCCCTTCTAACCGCGTGGTCTTGTCGCCTTGCCTACCCGCTGCGGTCTCCTTTCTCACAGCGTGGGCTTGGCGTGCTTCTCTTCTTCGGCGACCTCCTCCTCTTCCCACAGCGGGCGCTGTGTCTAATCGCGTGCTCTCCTTGTCGCTGCGGCCTCCCCTGGTCCCATGGGTTCCTCCCTTGACTCTACCGGACAGGTGGCTACTCCTCCTGCTGACCGCCCGGCTTCTCTTCCAGACCTCCGAGATGAGCTGCGGATCACAACTATCTCATTATCTGGGAAGAAGAATTTTGTTCCCTGAGTTCACTCGGTTAGGCGTGTTCTTCAGGCCAAGGGCCTTGTGCTTCACCTTACTAACGAGCCTCCTTCCCCTATGACTGATGACTGGCTACGCAATGACGGACGCGTCCAAACCTGGCTCCTTAATTCGCTGGAGGGTGAGCCATACCAAATGATCATGTACCATGAGACCGCCAAAGCTATGTGGAAGGAGCTTCACTCCTTGTACTCTGGAAAGGATAGTCTTCAGCACCTCCATGACATCATTACCGACCTTCAGGCTCTTGATGCTGGCGGGGCTGCTGACATGACCTCATTTGTTGCTCGTGCCAAGACTCTTGCAGAGGCCTGGATCCAGCATCAGCCTTCTACAACCGACCTTGCTGCTCAGCGCGCGCAAAAGGAGGCTGTCTGCATTGCCATGATGATGGCTCGTGTCCCGCCTCACCTTCAGAGCATCCGGACTCAGGTGTTGGCCTCGGCCTCTACTCCCTCTCTCTCTGATGTCTGCTCTATGCTCCTTCGGGTATCACCACCTCTCGACTCTCCGGCACCCTCTTCTCCGGCCCTTCTTCAACAGACACTTCCCCCCTTGCTTCCCCCACCGACCTCTACTCGCGGTGGACGTTCTGGCTATCGCGGCAAGGGGCGTGGGGGTCGGGGCCGCCCCAAGTGTTCATATTGTGGCCGGGATGGCCACTCTGATGCTGTCTGCTACAAGAAACATGGCTATCCTCCTCGCCCAACTGCGGCTGCTACCACTGATGGCTCCTCCTCCACTGGTACCGACCTTGAGGCTGTTCGCCTCCAGCTACAGCAACTCCAGGGGCTCTTGAGCCCTCCCTCTGCTTCTGTTGCCTCCATCTCTACCGCAGGTATTACTTGTCTTTCCTCCAGTCCACATTGGATCTTGGACTCCGGTGCTACTCATCACATCACCGCAATCCGGCCCCACACGTACTCGGATGCTCCTCATCCGCAATCTATCACTGTCGCCAATGGGGCGACTGTTCCGGTCTCTGGTTGCGCCGACATCTCTATTGCCCCCTCCCTCTCTCTTCGCTCGGTTCTTTATGTTCCTGGCTCTCCTTTTAATTTGCTTTCTGTTGGTCGTCTCACACATGATATGGATTGCTCTGTCACATTTACACCATCTACTTTTTTGATACAGGATCGGCGGACACGGACTACCATTGGTAGAGGTCAATTGCAGAACGGGCTCTACCTTCTTGATGCCTCTCCTCCTATCCTCTCCTCCGTCTCCGCCGTTGATTGACATCGTCGTCTTGGGCATGCCCCTCTACCCGTTCTCCAGGAGGCGCTGCCTGATATATCTTTTCCTGTTTTTAAATGTGATTCTTGTATTTACGGCAAACAGCCGCGTACTTCGTTTCCTGCTCATTGTACTAGGAGTTCTGCTCCGTTTGATTTACTCAGATGCCACATTGATAGCCTACTCAGATGCTGATTACGCTGAGTCTCTTGATGATCGACGGTCAACCAGTGGGTTTTGCACGTATTTTGGAGGACATTTGATTACGTGGCGAAGCAAGAAACAAGCCGTTGTGGCTCGATCATCTGCTGAGGCTGAATACCGGGCAATGGCATCTGTAGTTTCTGAACTAACGTGGCTGGAAAGTCTTCTTACCGATCTGGGTATAAGACTTCCTTCCCCAGCCCTTCTCCTTTGTGATAGCCAAGCAGTTATACATATTGCCAAGAACCCGGTATTCCATGAAAGAACTAAACATATCGAAGTTGATTGTCACTTCATCAGAGAAAAGGTTCAAATGAAGAAGATCGACCTGAAGCATGTTCTCGGGACAGAACAAGTTGCGGATGTTCTCACTAAGGCTCTTCCCAGTACACTCTTCTATCAGTGCTTGTCCAAGCTTGGCGCATACGATATGTACGCTCCAGCTTGCGGGGGAGTGTTAGAAAAGCCCATGTAAATGACCCATTAGTGGGCCTTTGTTCTTTTTATTTTCTTCTTCTCCTATTAGTCCCACACCATTGTATAGGACTTCTTCTCTCCTTTTCTCTCCTATATATTTGTATTCTCTCCTTGTATTTTGATACACAAGCAATACATACAAGTTTTGAGCTCACTCAACAATATCCATTCACAATTTCAAGCTTACTTGGATCTTATTCATATCCGTTGCAGAATCATTAGTCTGATATAATTTGGACAACTCAACAAGGCATCCTAAATGAACTAATAAAACACTTAAGGGCCCACCAAATTTAATGTAAGAAGGAATTGTCAGAGCAACCCTTTTGTCAAAAATATCTCGCACAAAATGCATAGAAGGCAAGATGACACCTCGACAGTGACAAAAGCTATGATAACAAGGCATCTCGCTTCACGAGCGAGTTATCCCATCATGACCAAAGCTTTGTTCAGGTCATATTATGCATGACTTATGCCCTCAAGATCGGTAGTAATTATATAGAAAATTATTATTTATATAGTAAACTCACATCCACTAAAGTAAATAAGTCAAAGGGCTATCTTCTTGATTCAAGGAAAATCATAATCAGATAAAATTTGCCATATCCAAGGATAATCTGTATCAAATTGGTTCTTACGCCAAGGATATTAGATTATCTCGATTGTGCGGGTGCTTTATACTGGATTTCTAGCCATTAATAGACAAATTAGCCATGATAATCTGACAGATTATAGGTTTATCCTGGACAGTACTAAGTCAATCATCACAATACGTGACAAGCCTCCATTGGCCTTCTCATAATATTTATACACGCTTAAGGACAAGAGTAATGAACACAAGAAATATCAACACTTGGAGGAGAGACCGAGTTTTTTGAGTGAGTGGAGGGTCCTCAAATGTTTTTTTTCCTTCTTCTGATAAGATCTTGTCTCAGGGCTTCCAAAACAAAATTTTCCTTCAACAATTATGTTTCCACTGAGTTTAACTAAACAATTATTTGTTACAATTCCTTTTAGATAAAGAATAAATCATTAATAAGGTATTTAGACGCATAGAAATGTCACCTAAAGATATGAAAGACGGATGGAGATAGGGGTGGAGTAGATACTGATTGAGATAACAATGGAGCTATGTTGCGGGCTTCGTGCTAAATTAATATATTGAATTTTATTAATCGTGTTTTATTAATCATTGTCTTTTATTTATTAGTTGTTGAAAGCTAAAAGTTAGTAATTGTCATTATGAGTCCTATAAGCGTACTTAAAGGCATATGCTGGTGGAATGAAAGTATGCATGAATTAGTAGTATCTTCCCTTGGCTTGTATGAGAAATAGCGAGTCGGGTTCCACAGCTAGCAGGCTCGCGGAAACATGAAATAGTGGACACGCTGGAATGGAGCTTGTGCAAGTACATTCATGACAAGCTCGCAACAGAGAAGAGTTCACAGCGACAGGAACCGACGAGAGCTCGCAGCGACAAGACTCGACGAGAGCTCGCAGTGACAAGAGATTGCAGCAATACGAAGCGGCTAGAGTTTACAACGGCAGGAATTACAGATTGCAGAAAAAAGAGATCACAATCAAGAAGGGGCAGAGTTCGATGGAAGAAGGAGCTAGGAAGAAGCTCAGGAGCATAGAGATGAAAAAACTCACAGCGACTAGGACTCACATTGAATTTGAAGGAACTCACAGGATCTCGGAATCACGGATCGTGCAAACAGATGGGCTAGCACTAGAAACTTGCAGGAGGAGGCAAAGTGGCCACACCAAAAGGCAATAATTTGGCGGATCGAGGATCAAATGCTTCTGTAAAACTACAAAAGTCGGAAAGTGCGTGATTCACGTGAAACGGTAGGAGCTCGCAGAGGGATTGACGAGTGGCGTTTAGGGTTTTCTTATTGCTATGGGGACATGCAGGAAGCACAACGGTTTGAAAAAAAGTAAAAAAAACAGAGCAACGAAAAAAACGTATTTTCAAGTTGAGAAAAGGAATAAAATATTATTTCCAATCTAAAATATAAACATTATGTTATGGCCCTTCTTCGGTGGTGGCCGGATGTAGGGATGTGGGTGGAGGAGATGGTGGGGATACTGCGGAGCCGTGACCGCGGCTGCCTAAGCGGGGTTGCTCGTCGGAGGAGAGAGCCACCAGTTATCTCACTAGAGGGGTTACGAAAACTAGAACTTCATTTCTTAAGCTTCCACATACAATACCCTTGCCTTTATATAGGCTTACAACTTATAAAAGGACAAACACTCATGATGGAACCTAAAACTAGACTCGGGGCTCAAGGCTCCCACTTAACGATAAATAATAATAACAACATCCAACTCAACTCCTAACACATAACCGACACATAACAATAATAATAACATCTGGACACCTAAATAATAGATATAATTATAATAATACGCGACACGTAACATCTCATCCGTCCTTGAAATCGAGCTTGCCCTCAAGCTCGAACTCCACATGGTGACCGGATCATCTGGTAGCTTGATCTCCCGCCAGAACAATGCATGATATCGTGTAGCGACATTGGCGGCATCGGTGAGTAGCGGCGGTGCTGTTGGAAAGACGAGCGGCGCGAGTAATGACTTTGGCAAGGTCGGTGGAGTGGTGAGGAGCAGCATCAGCAGGTAGGTCGAGGAAGCGACGACCGGCATAAGGAAAAGCGGTGGTGAGGTTACCGTTGGGGTCGGTAGAGCGGTGGCTGGCGGAAAAGCGGCCATGATGTCTGATGAAGGTGGCCCAAGGTGGGGCGGTGCCGCCACGACATGTGATGGCGGAAGGGCAATTACCGCTAAGAGCGGTGGCATGTGAGCGGGCGGCGCAGATGGCGACCGCACGAAAAGAGGCGGCGGTGGAAGCGATACGGACACGGGCTGCGGCAGAAAGACGGATGTCGGGTTCTTAATGTGGTCGAGGAGGGCGTCGGCATTCCGAAGGCGTGTGTCCATGGAGCTTATCATTTCTCGTAGTGTTAATTGGATGGCGGCAGCCGCCGCGGCAGTCAACATGGTGGTCCCAATGTAGAAAATATGATTTAAAATTTGAAGTAATTAATTAATTAATCAAGAGTAATACTTGATTAAATTAATGAAGCATGTAAAGCAAAATAGGGTGAGCTGTAATAAAAGTGGAATTGATCAAGTAGGTGGCAGATTTGATAGGTGGCTGAGATGAAAGGTTGAGAGTGAATAATGTGGGCCCGGGAACAGTGCTTATTAAAAATAAGCTGGGAAATGAAACATGGGCGGCTCGATGCTCGATGCTAGGTTGGGCTCGACGAAAAAGCTGGACCGCGGGTGGCTCGAGGAAGGCAGATCAGGCGGCTCGAGAGAAGCAGGTAGAAGCAGGCGGAAGCAGGCGGCTCGAGGGAGAAAGGAGATGCGGCCTGGAACGGCGATGGTTGAGCAAAGATCGTCAGCGGCTTTGACGAGGGATGGAATGCGGTAGGTGGACGATCCAACGGAACGCCCGCCGGAGCCACCAAAGATCGTCAGCGGCTTTGCAGGAGGCGGGGGTTGACGAAGAGGGCACGCCGGAGGCTGGCGATGTGGTGTGGCTCGACGAAGAAGAGTCGGCGGGTCGTGCGGCTCGAGACAGTTGGGCCGGCGATCGGGAAGATGAACAGTGGTGAAAGTGTACCGGAGTTGATTTCGACAGAGCTTCAGGCAGAGGCAGAGGTGGTGTGCTGGTGCTGACCCGTCGGAAGAGCTGATGGAGATCCGGAAAAAGGAAAATGGCGTGCGGTGCTGGCGTGCTGGTGTGCGTCGCGGAAGAGGATCGATCGGCTCTGATACCAAGTTGTTATGGCCCTTCTTCGGTGGTGGCCGGATGTAGGGATGTGGGTGGAGGAGATGGTGGGGATACTGCGGAGCCGTGACCGCGGCTGCCTAAGCGGGGTTGCTCGTCGGAGGAGAGAGCCACCAGTTATCTCACTAGAGGGGTTACGAAAACTAGAACTTCATTTCTTAAGCTTCCACATACAATACCCTTGCCTTTATATAGGCTTACAACTTATAAAAGGACAAACACTCATGATGGAACCTAAAACTAGACTCGGGGCTCAAGGCTCCCACTTAACGATAAATAATAATAACAACATCCAACTCATAACTCCTAACATATAACCGACACATAACAATAATAATAACATCTGGACACCTAAATAATAGATATAATTATAATAATACGCGACACGTAACACATTACATGACACCTAAATATACACACAAAAAGAGGAGAACCCAAAATAATATTAGAGGGGTGAGACTAAAATTGATAAAAAGAAACATGGGCCTTTATAGTGGGCATTTACAATAGATTCTAATACAACTGTACACATATTGCATAATGCAGAATTGAATAATTAGCTAAAATCAATTTTGAATAAATTTTGAGTCTTCTTAGAATCTAATCCTTCCTAGTCAAGTCACCTAAACTGATTGACTTTCGCGTAGTTTAAGTTGTGTTGTAATCAAATTTTCGAATTCCAGATTAAGCCAAATTCGCTCAAAATAGACTTCTAGTTATCGTCATGTGCATGATAACACATTAGACAGGAGCTAGCAAGCCATGCCAAGGAATTCCAAGAACAAATAAATAACACAGGAAAAATACTAAAGTTCAAACAAGCCCATGCATGATGTTAGAACATGGAATATGAAGGAGGTTCGGTCATTGTGAATTCACACAGAAAGACTTCCCAGTAAGAATGTACCATAAGCTCAAGAAGAAAGATAGTCACATTTTGGATTTTATGATATTTGAACGACATGCTTATCCGATACAATTATTGACTGGGATGGGTATTACCATCTCTCATTCAATGGATTGAATCTATGATTCGAACAACAACAGCAACACTCAAGCCTTTATCCCACTATAGTGGGGTCGGCTATATGGATCCTTTGTCTCCATTGTGTCCTATCTTTTGTCATAATCTCACTAATGCCTAAGTACATCATATCTTCCTTATAGTATATCTATGATTCAAACATAACAATTAAATTGAGGCATTACAACTCAAGGAGTTTCTTTCACTTTGAAGTGAGGAGAATAGATTTTAGTCTTGCAACATTTACTGCCAATTCAATATCACATATTACATATAACATATAACATCTAAAAGGGAGGCTAAAAATGTTTGTGATATTAAGACATGCTTGGAGGCTTGGGAAGCTCAATCCTAGTAAAATAATATTATTAGATAAAATGATAAGCATATAAGGTTGTCGAATGGATGGTATTTCCATGATATTCAATTCTTAAAAGAAAACTGGCATTTGCTACATTATTGCAAAATAAATTATAGTAAATCATACTCCAGCTGAGATAGGATGTTAAAACCTGTTAGTGGCACTGACAATTTTATCGCAGACTCCTTTCTGCATTGTTGATGTTTGCTCGAGTAATGAAGCTCCACCAAGCATAAAGGAATCTCCCGTTGTTACAGTACCTAGCCTATAAGCAAAAACTGACATAACCCACTCGCGAAGAACCAGAAGGACCGACCTCAAAAGACGAAGCCTCAAATTTTGTGAAGGAACTATAACTCCATTTGATAATAACTGATCATAAACAAATAACACATGTTCGGGTCTTCCCCGACAGGCTGCAAGAAGAGCTCTTGCAATTTCCTCGTCTCCAATTACCTCGGTTCCAGAAGACAATCGTTCCTGCAATGGAGAATTTCAATTTAGGTGTTGCCTCTAGATAAAGAAAGATGCATTAACAAATGCTACTTCAGTAATGAACATAATCACAACCTAAGGGACATAATGAATTTTAAAGGAAAAGCAAGGAATGAAAGACAAATTTTACCAGGGCAGCCTTTTCAAGATGAAGGCATAGTGTGTCTAAGGGTATGGAGGATCCATCTAAAGGATAAAGATTTGTCCCCACTCTCTTCAATACAGTACAAGCTTCAGCAACACCACCTCTTGAAAGAGCCTGATCAACAAGTCTAACCCATGTTTCTCTAACAATTTTACTGTCTGCATCTCCAGAATAATTTGCGAAGTTGAGCATTTCCAGGCATACCTAGAGGGGAAGAAATGCAGTGAATGGTTTAATTACCATAAAAGCTGGAGAGAATCTTCTATAAAAACATACAAAGGAAACAGTACTGCAAAATGTGGTTCATACAGGAGATGATTTAAATGACTGATATTGAACATTTATGCATTGATATACTCACAATAGTAACCCTTCTATCGTTATCTACTACACCTTAGCCAGAGATAGTATGTATATTTCACAAAACTGGAGAAAGGTTGAACCCCACTTTATAGGAAAACCTAAAAATAACCAAGTAAAAAAGGTAACATCTGCATCTGTTTAAAACAACTAGCAAACTAGGCAGAATAAAGATAAACAATTCAAAAGAATGAGCAACTCCATGTTTGCACCTAATCATGCTAAGCACATTGAGAAAATAAGCAATAATTCCGGTCCACTTCAAAAGGAAAAAAGCAATGTTAGATCTCCAAGAATATGAGTTCTCAATCTTCTTGAACTGCTTCTTGACAACCGATTTGTCAGCTGACTTCTCCCTCTCACACTTGATCACATTCTGCTTGCGCACTTGATAACACGACTTTGCCCATCAACTTTTTCGGCACTTGATTGGCACTGCTCCAGTTGGAAAGACCCGAGTGGGCACCTTGGACAGTTTGAGAAAGCATTGTGTGCCGATTCGATCAAGAATACCCAGCTTGAGTTTGTTCATATAATGAAATATTTCTTGTATGCAAGGAAAAATACGTTCAACTTTGCATCTTTGCCCAAGAAATAAAATGTCTCTTCAATTCTCCCTTACATTCATTCATAAGTTGATCAAACCAAGTCTCCACAGAAAATTGGGAAGTCCATCTGAGTTTTAAAATTGTGTCCTCATCTGTAGGAAATTTCCCTCTAACAATTATGTTTACATAATTGTTGTCGAACTGATCTTCATTAGGAAGATCATTTCACCCATAACCTTGGCGGATTATTCCTGCTACACCAATCCCAAACTTGTCAAGCATCTTTTGACTTTTGTGACTTCGCCAACTGTTTCTCTGGGCATGAACATCTACATCCAACTAGCTCAGACTATGAATCTAGTCCAGTTTCTCATATTCGATGGACCTCTGTTAACCTTTTGGCCTTCCCTTAGGAGGTAGTCAGCTAAGTTTGCTCAAGACAACACTAAAATTTAAGAACAATGACATCTAGTTCTTAAGTGCGTGAGGATTTAGAAACGGTTAACATCCTTATTCCTTGTATAAATTCCACCAAATCTAGTTGTAGCACACAAAGACTTAAAGTCCCTTCGAGAGTTCTCAATATAGGGAATTGTTGCAAATAATCCTTAAACAACTTGATCTCTACCGTGATGTTATCTACTATAGTTTTCATTGGTTCACATCATTCTTCAAAAATTTCTAATGTCTGGTCATACTTGATACATATAAAAAATGTTGATGGCTAAGAACCAACAACCTCACGTGAACTAGTTTAGAAATTCTAGTAGTCGCTCACAACCACACAAAATATAATTGAGATTCAAAGTGATCCATCCTAGTTTTCTACTATGTAATATTTATTGTCATACTTGATACATATAAAAAATATTTCTAATGTCTGGTCATTCTTCAAAAAAACCATACTTGAAATATAAAAAATGTTGATGGCTAAGAACCAACAACCTGTATATAGAAATTCTTTCTCAAACCACACAAAATAATTGAGATTCAAATACAAGTTTTCTACTATGTATATTTATTGAAAAAACCGAAACTACTTTCTCACATACAAGGTTATACACATTTATAGGAGGGAGAATGAGAGAAGAGATCCCTATACATGATGTGGGACTAAAGAGGAGAGAAGAAAAATAAACAAATGGGCTCCATCATGAGCCTCTTGACATAGGATTTTCTAACACTCCTGCGAGCCCGAGGTTGTACAGAAACCTTAAAGATTTGTTCCCGCATGTGCTAATCTGCTTGATATTTATAATAATCATTACTAGCTGCAATCTTCTTACGTACCGAACTCTTCCTCCTGCGAGCCCGAGGTTGTACAGAAACCTTATGAAGCTCAGGGGTGCCCTGGAGATCAAAATATTGTTCCATGAGGGTAAACCATCCCATGAGATCGGTCCCGTCGAAGATGGGGATGTCAAGTCCGCGTAGGCGGGCTGCCGATGGGTCGCACAGGGGATGCAGGTGCTCGAGAGGGTCGGCGATATTGCTGGTCAAAACGGCTGACGAGGTTAGAGGAGCGGGAGGCGGCGGAGCAGCATGCCAATTGGAATAAGTGGATGTCGCGGATTGCGATCTGGGGTCAGAGAGGGTTGTGTCGACGCAATATATGCGGTTAGAGAGAGAGAGACTTCGGCATAAAGTGGGGCTTCCTCATCGTGCGATGTGCTGTGAGTTACGGCCAAGCAAGGAACAACGAAATCTGGAGTGCACCAGACGAAGGAGGCCAGATGGGGCGTGGATTGCAATTAGGTAAGTAGACGGCTTGTAACGTATGCAACAGAAGACTGCGGGATGTGATGCGACGTCGGTCGGCACAGGCGGACTAGAATTGAGGACATGTGATGCAGCTGTTGTTGTGGCGGAACGCGCGAGGCGAGGTGGGCCGACGCATGCTAGGTAAGCGTCGAGGGATGGAAGGCGCAGAAGGCGTACCAAGTTGATAGGAGGGTCCACTAATAAATTACAAAACAGGCATAACCATAAAACCTAGACTCCTCTTTTATACATAGAAGGGTCCACTAATGAATACAAATACATCGCAAGCCTAAGTAGATAAATCATTTTGCCGCTGTGATTGAAGCGTGTGCACGGAGTGTATAAACCCGTGTAAATTGCTGGCCAGGAATGAGATCGCTCGTGCTACTATCAGACGAACAACAAGAGATGTGGTCGGTGATGGAGCGAATCGAGTTGATGCCAGACGATGGCAGTAGAAGCTAGTCAGCTAGGTCAGAAATGCTATTATAATATAATAGCATGGGAAGAGAGAATATGTTTCATAATATTATTAATGAGGGCACCGCACTTTCTCTCTTTGATACACACACACACACACAAATAGAAGGGCAATACATTGGACCACTCACAATGAATAACTGGCAGTTTGAGTAAACAAATCTGAATGGATAGAGTAGATCTGAGACGTCTTGGCTCCTTCTGTGCAAAGTATCTCTAGATGATCTCAAAAAGCTTTGACAGCCTCATAGTGAACGATGATAAACAAGAAGGAATCGGAAAGACTGTTCACTAACCATGTGCGAACAAGAGGATCACTATCATCTCAATAAACATAAGTGAGACAAGTAGCTGACGTTGGAAGGTCGGTGAGGTAGCCAAGATTGCACTAGGAATGAGAAAGAAACATTATAAAATAAGGTCGAGCGAAAGTCAGATTTTGGAACCTAGAGCTTGTTGTGGGAGCAAGGAGCATATGACGAGTTGACTACCTGCTGGAGGCGGGAGAAGAAGAGGAGTGAGAGAGTTGTGATATAAGCTGTTGCGACAAGAGATGTTGTCAGTGATGGAGTGAGTCGAGTTGATGCCAGTCGAAGCTAGCCAGCTAGGGAAAAGACGTGATGCCAGTCGAAGCTAGCCAGCTAGGGAAGAGGAGTGAGAGAGTTGTGATATTATTAATGAGAACACCACTCACTCTCACCACCTTTTCCATCCGCTGCCAACTAACTCCCACGCCTCCACATACAAATCCCTTTCCAAGTCACGCCAATCACACTTTCTTCTCCTAGTCACCCTTCCCAGCCCCACCAGTCACCTATTTGTGCCTCCCACCACCACCAACCACTATTTCCTACCCTATCCCCCCTCCAGTTCATTCACATCCGCTTCCACAGACTTACTCACCCTCAGATGCACCCCCTTGCATCTCTTAACCCTAGTCGAGTATCGCATACCACCTTCCCCACATTATTCAATACAAAAAAATCACACCCCTCTCAGATAGGCCTCTACCAGGAAACATGTACCTTATCTCCTCCACAAAACAGTCACCCTTGTATTCCGCCAGTCGTTAGATAATCACTAAACCCTCATTTGATCTCCACGCCTTCGCCTCCGGTCTCTTACTTGGTAAGACCTGTATTTATTTTCATATCCTTTACATTTGTACGTATACACCTTTATTGCTAGTAATATTTGGCTCTTATTAGTTTGGTTGGTCTCTTTATTAAGAAGTGTATTATTTCTTTGATCTGCATTTTAATTTATTTGCGCTCTCATTTAGTTGCAGTTATTATTTGCTTACTTAAATTGCAACATTTGTGATCAATTGTGACATTTAAAATTAATATAATCTAATCAATTATGCATTACAAATCATTGCATGATTGGACCACTAACGAGCACCACATTAGAGTTCGGGATTAGCCGTCATAAGTTCATCAAATCGTGTGCGTGCATTCATCCTCATCTTCATTTTAGGGTTCGTCGTAGGTCCATTGCAATCATCACATCCTCACTTGCATTGCATTTAATGTTAGGGTATTTGTGAATCTGTCACCCTTAGATTCATAGTGCTCAGAAACCACAAAAAAAGAATGGCCCAATTCAACTAAATCAAGGTCTAGAATACTGACATTAATTTTATTAAAAATATTAGAAATAGAGGCTCAAATAGGATTTAACCCCAATCAAATTGTGCCGACCTGTAATATCTTTAATTTAAACCATATGGTCCACACAGTACAAAGTACTATAGATACTCAAAGATTCTTAAAAAACATTTGTACATATTTAAAAACGGAAGCTCCTCACCTCCCAGAATTGAAACGGTACTGCATAATCATTGTATAACTGGGTGATGCTCTTCAGATTCAATTCCAGCTCCTTAGCTTTATCTCTAGCAATCTTTGCAGTGTTGGCATCATAAACCAGATCTCCTTGCGGAAATGGGTCATTTGGATGTGATTCAACAGTAGTCTGGTGACTTTCTAATCTAAGTGCAATTGACTCCAACTCATCTTTGATTCTCATTTGAAATCGAAGAACAACAAGTTTGGCTTCAAGCATATCCAACAACCCGTCATCAATAGGATTTCTGGTCGAAGTTGAAGGACCACTAATACTACTTGCACTTTTAGCTTGCAGGACCGCATTACTCAAATACTGACGCCTGGTTTAATCAAGATGCAACGTATACATTCATTAAATCATGATGCCCCTAGAATTATCTAAATAATTAATTATGTAGATACATATATATGATAGGAAATTAAGAGAACTGTGGACAGACCTTTGCTCCAAAGTAGGAGCCGCAACAGCATCAGCAACAATGTCTTTCTGCTAACCTATACAGTACATGAGCAGCAAGGAAATGCTGCCGCTTCATAACATAGTATCTTGCAAGAAGATCGAGGTATTTAGTTTGATTAGAAGGAATAGACGCCTCTGGATTTCTTGTCGTAGCCATTGGAGTAACGACAGTAACAGCTTGAACCTAAACAGGGCAAATGAGGATATAGTAAATCTCAAAATAAGGTAAGATGGGAATGCCAGAAAAATCTCACAGAAATACACGTTAAAAAGTTGTCTGGCAGAATTATGTCGAGTATTTCTGTCATACCATAATTTGTGACATAAAATATAACATGACTAGACAGCACAAGGGATGTTTTTGAGGAAATAGTTTCTTTAAATAAATAAATCAACCTACTTCAAATAAACAAAATAGACAAAATAACATGAATATAGGTTTCGCATGAAAACATAATTTGTGACATAAAATGAAACATGACTAGACAACACAAGGCATGTTTTAGAGGAAATAGTTTGTTTAAATAAACAAATCAACCTACTTTTAATAAACAAAATGACGCAGGACGAATCTATAGGCAGCGGATTAACGGCGACCTAACCCTACATGCTATGCAAAGCCTGACGGATTAAATCAAAATTCAGCGATAAATAATAAAATCACACACAATTAATTCAAACAAGGCAAGGTAATTTATTAGGGCAAAAAAGGCTTGGGATTTCCTCCGCGTGGAGAGCCAAAAGCACGAGCGCGCGGCGAACCGATCCTTCCTGCAATTAGAGATTTTTCAAAAGCAAATAACATAATAAACTAGATTCCCAATCGAACACATAATATCCAAACCATAAAATAGTTTACAACCAAACAAACCAATACAAAAAACATTACGAATGTTAGGGTTGTTGTAAATAAAAAGATCTGAACGTTGGAGGGCACAAAAAGGGAATCCAGTGGTTGGTGGACCGGATCGGGTAATGGGAGGGCTGGTTGGGGATTAGGAGGGTTGGATCGTGGCGGGGGATGGATGGAACCGGGCTAAAATACCCATATCTGGACAGATTTGGTGTTGGGTGGCTGTTTCGAGGAGGATCCACAGGATGGGGGGGGGGGGTGATGGCAGCAAAGGGGAAGAAGGGGGCGGCTGGATCTGGCTGGAAACGGCCAGATCTGGACTATTTTGGGGCTGAAAAATAGTCAAGCAGTCCGTTTGGGGTGGTGGCAGTGAAAGGGGAGGGCTGCGGGCTATGGGGAAGGCGGCGGCAAGGCTGGAACAGGCAGAGGAGAGGCTGCTGGCCGGATCTGGGCAAAAAAATGGCATGCAGCCTGCTGTGGAGGGGCAACGGCGAGGGGCTGAGGGGGCAGTGGCTCGGCGGTTTAAAGGAGGTGCGGATGTAGGGGGTTTCTGGACAAGGGTAGTGGCTGGACAAAGGGGAAAACGGATGGGGGGTTGCTGTTTGCAGGGACTGGACACCAAAAATGGAAAGGTGGAGGGTGGGGGAGGAAAAAAATCAAAAGATACAAGGCTTACCTAAGGAGTCGTCACCTAGGGGTTCCACAGAGTCGGCATCGCGAAGAGATCACCGAAAATGCGGAAGAAGACTCTCCAATTTCAGCAATCCAAAATGACGACAGCCCTAACAATCTATTTATAATAAAATGAAAATAGGGCACCCATAATCAACGGCTATGATTGGTTGTTGGTTTCGGGGTCAAAACTACATGAAATATAAACCGAAAAATACAAAGCTATATATGAAATTGAATCGCAACGCGAATCCGGACGCATCCACGGAGTCCAATCATCGATCCGGGCACGCCATATATGGTAAGTCGCCACACCGCATAACTCTCCCCGACTTGAAAGAATTCATCTCCCGATGAATAGGGGTCAAGAATTCACTCGAAGAATGTCGGGTAAGACTCAATGAGGTCCACCAGAGGTCGTCCAAATATCGTTGATGCAAAAGTGTCCTCGCCAATCAACCCCCGGGACTGAAAAGCTTCCATCTCCGATGAATGGAGACGGTCGTACTGAAGTGAAGTCCAGAGACGAATCGATCACGCGCTGTCGGTAGAATCCATGCATCGTTGGTGAAGGGTCGTCTACGCCAGCGAACCAGGTAGCGGCACACAAGGCCGTCTATAGAGGGGACGACCTCATGCATAATGATCTCAGTGGTACGCTCAACACACTAATAGAAGGATCTGGTGGGATCTGAGGTGCCAATGGTGAAGTCGTTGGGGACAACATCCCGGGTAAGTGGGGTTAGAGGTGGGTTGAGCACGGGGCAATGAATGTGGTGGTAAGGGCTTGAGGGTAGACTGAGTGGTGGGTGGTAAAAATGGTGGTAAAGGCTCGGGAGGGTCGTCAAGATGCGAACCCGAATACTTGTGAGGTGTAAAGTAGTGGCGTCAGGTCCTCGACATTGAACACAGTATGGGTATATTCATGCTCGCGGGGATGTCCAGCTCATAAGCATTTGTCCTGATGCGTCTCAGGACTTGAGTAGGGACCCATTCGCCGGACGCTCAAACTTTTAGCAAGCCTTGCACGGAGTCTCACAACGCATATTCTCACTATCACCTTGCTCGTCCTTCACGAAGTAACTTGCACTTGTCAATGAACATCCACATGTGATTTACAAGATTTATTACCAATATGAATTATTCGTCGGACCAACTTTTGACACACATGCAAACGATGAACACACAACACAACAGACTCATGCAAATGATGACGAAACGAGCTCAACAGACACGTGTAAATGATGCAAATGAAACATGACAGATACTACATGTCTGCTACGGAAAAATTTAATAATGGCCGGGATCTCTCTAAAATACGGTGACCTATCAGGGGGCTCTCTCGGTGGAGTGTAGAAAAACTCATCTTGTGTGTGTCGAGTGCTCAGGTAACCGTGCGGGACATCTACACTCAAGGGCGGGCTTATAAAGAGTCAAATGTCTCTCAGGGAACGTGACACATCAGGTGGCTCACAAGGAGGTGTATACGAAAAGTCATCACGAATGAGACGACCGCCCAAGTGAAAATCGCATACACCGACTAGAAGACGTGACTCTATAGTGTGGTGAGTGTCCCTGAAAGTAAAGAACTCGTCAGGTGGGTTAGCAGGTGGTGCGTCCCAAAACTCATCGAGAGTGTGATGTGTCGGCAAGTGGTGCCCTAAACACTTGATGCTCCACAAAATACTCATCCTTTGGGGCAAGGCCAGGGACGATAAAGGAAGAGAATCTACTAACTTGAAACTCGTAAACGAGTGGCTCACCTGAATTGCATCCTCACCAGGATCTAGTGGCTCATCAGAAGGCTCAACAGGGGGGTCATCATAGAACTCGTCACTAGGGTCATGATCCCCCTTATGAGTACCCTCGCGAGGGGTAGTGTCCCCGTAGGTGGATGACATAGCCACTACGAGATCAACGTCAGACTTTGGGCTCTCAGTCGTGATGTGTCTCAGAGCAATGACAATGAGAAGGGGACATAGACCCAACTCTCAAGAATTGGTCTTTGGGTGTGGTGTCAAGAATGGGGTCTTTGGTTGAGGTACTAACTAACCCGATGTATGACAGAAGATGAGGTGTGGGTGTGGAGCACAACACTGCACACTCAATAGGATGCTCAGGCTCACTCTTAGTCGGGGTCACTAGAGGAGCGTCAAAAACAAAAGATAAGTCACTCGTTGGGCTAAGCACCTCACTGGGGTGAGAGCAATCCACCTCAGGTATCATTTCTGTTGTGGCTGACAGGACAATGGTAGGTATCATCAATCGTTGTGACCTCAGTATGGGAGGGGCTCGTACTACGGAGGTCAAGATGAGAATCTCATCGACCAGCTCTTGCGGATCTCAAAGACTGTTCATAACGAAAGGGGAGCTAATATGTCGACTCGAGGGAATTCGAGCTATAATAAACTAACTTAGTATGTATGGCAAACCGAAGTCCAAACCGAAATCGGGCAATGGTCATGGTTGGGTCCTCTCGAATATCAGTATTCGTAACTAACTCATCAAACAATCCATGTACTCAGCGACAAACATGGATCCTGCCTGAAGGGAAAATAATTGGTCGAGCAAGCGACTCCGATACGACGAAGGCAGATACCTCTGACATAAAGTATGTTTCATGTCCATTCAACTAGTGATGCGACGAATACGGTCTCGCTCGCGGGTCCTCTCAACGCTAAACCAATAAGTCCTTGCCTGATCTAAAAGTCTAAGTTTCGCAAACTTGACGCGACGCTCACCGAATAACTCAAATTGAGCAAGATAATACTTCATATCCACGAGCTAATAACTGAAAGACTTGGGCCTCAATGAACCATCAAAGGAAGGGGCAACTGTACGAAACTGTCTTTCAAGATCTCTCTCGAAACGACGATCCTCATAATAATCATTCCATAAGATAACCGAGTAGTGTCGAATAATCAACACGATCCGCTCGCGTGCAAGGATATGAACGACGACAATAATCATATTGATCGTCTCTAGAGTAGTGGGGTCGTGTCGGTGGTTCAACACGATCTCTAAAAGTGGTGTGTTGTGATCGAGAATGATCGTCGTTATAACGCGAGGATCTCCCTGACGGTGCTCTGTGAGAGCGGGAGCAAGTGGACTCAAAACCTCCAAATTGAGGAGGGAATAGTGGTGATGCCTAGACATGACTAAAGAAAAAAAATCTTATAGACTCTACTACTGCGTATCGAAAAGTGTGCGCAACCTCCCTCTGATATAAATTGACGCAAGACGAATCTATAGGCGGCGGATCAACGGCGACCTAACCCTACATGTTATGCAAAGTCCGACGAATTAAATCAAAATTCAGTAATAAATAATAAAATCACACGCAATTAATTCAAACAAGGCAGGGTAATTTATTAGGGCAAAGAAGCTTCGGCTTTCCTCCGCGTGGATGGTCAAAGTACGAGCGCGCGGCGAACCGATCCTTCCTGCAGTTAGAGATTTCTCAAAAGCAAATAACATAATAAGCTAGATTCCCAAGCGAACACATAATTTTCAAACCATAACAATGTTTACAACCGAACAAACCAATACAAAAACACATTACGAATGTTAGGGTTGTTGTAAATAAAAAGATCTGAATGTTGGAGGGCTCAAAGAGGGAAATCCGGTGGTTGGTGGACCAGGATCATGTAAGGGGAGGCCTGGTTGGGGATTAGGAGGGTTGGATCGGGGGCGGGGGATGCCTGGAACCGGGCTAAAATACCCATATCTGGACAGATTTGGTGTTGGGTGGTTGTTTCGAGGAGGATCCACGGGATGGGGGGTGATGGCAGCAAAGGGGAAGAGGCGGGGCGGCTGGATCTGGCTGGAAACGGCCAGATCTGGACTGTTTTGGGGCTGAAAACAACCAAGCAGTCTGTTTGGGGTGGTGGTAGTGAAAGGGCTGCAGGCTGTGGGAAAGGCGGCGGCAAGGCTGGAACAGGGAGGGGAGGGGCTTGTTGGCCGAATCTGGGCAAAAAAATGGCTCACGGCCTGCTGTGGAGGGGCAGCAGCCAGGGGCTGAGGGGGCGGTGGCTGGCGGTTTAAAGGAGGTGCGGATGGAGGGGGTTTATGGACAGTGGTAGTGGTTGGACAAAGGGGAAAACGGATGGGGGCTGCTGTTTGCAGGGGCTGGACAGCAAAAATGGAGAGGTGGAGGATGGGGGAGGAGGAAAAAAATCAAAAGATACAAGGCTTACCCAAAGAGTCGTCACCTAGGGGTTCCACGGAGTCGGCACCGCGAAGAGATCACCGGAAATGAGGAAAAAGACTCCAAATTTCAGCAATTCAAAATGATGGCAGCCCTAACAATATATTTATAATAAACTAAAATTAGGGCACTCAGAATCAATGGTTATGATTGGTCGTTGGTTTCAGGGCCAAAACTACATGAAGTATAAACCAAAAAATACAAAAGTTATATATGAAATTGAATCGTAACGCAAATCCGGACGCATCCACGGAGTCCGATCGTCAATCCGGGCACGCCATATATGATAAGTCGCCACACCGCATCACAAAATAGACAAAGAAACATGAATATGAGATTCACATGATAACATTGCAATGTTTTTAGTAGTGATGTAGCCTGATTTGCTCAGGAAGAACCTTGTACGTGATCTGCAGGCCATATAGAAAATGCAGGTAGAGTAAACAACTTTCATCGACATACTTGACGCACAAACCAAACTTGGAGAAGGAAGAGTTTTTGACAAAAAACACGCAATGAAGTCATAATGACTTGCGCAGTGCAATCACAAAAATCAAGAAACTAAATGTTTGAGCTCAACTTGGACACCAAGTACTGCAAAATAAATGATGTATGTTTAAAATGTCTAAATATAGGCTAGGATTATTTTGTTAAGTCTTATGAGAATTACAAAAAACACAAATATCTTATATGTATATTACTGTCGATGCAGTAACACTACTATGTTATGAACCACCACAAACAGTCCAATTTGTCTTACATAAACAAAAATCGCATTCTGACATTGAAGCCATGTTGACAATTTAAGCACCCATGAACATGATTGGAGAAAAAAGATTGACAAGTAGAGAGTTATAAGAATTAGAAATACACACACACAAAATTAAATGAGATCAAACCTCTTGGAGTGGTTTCCTGCCAGCACTCTGTAGAAACGAGACCAGATCAGAACCCCCATACTCCAGTAACTCATCTTCAAGGCCCAGTTCAATTAAGGTTCTATACAAATGTTCATGAAAAGCTGTATCTGGCCACTGAACACTAAGTTGAATGATCTGTCGTATATATTTATCCTGTGAAGCCCGATCAAGGATACTTCCTGAACAAGAAACTCGACCAACTTCATCCTTTAGAGAACGAAGGGCATTCATGATTATTTCATAGCATTGTTCTCGTTGAACAAGTGCATTCTGACGACGATCAGGATCAATTTTACCATTAAAAGCATCACCTTGAGGATCGAGAGTTTGAGCCTTTTGCAACGGTAACCGAACTACAGCTTCATAAAATCTAATATACAAACAAGGCCCTGTTACCGTTATAGTTAAGAAAGGATAGTAGAAAAGTAACAAAATAAATTGATAGTATAATTCCCTGACAACAGTATATACCTTAGATCTTCAAATCGCTTACATACAGTTCTTAAGTCTGTTGATTCTGGAACTTTGGATAGATGATTAAAAGCAGTTCTAGCAAGATTTTCCTTCTCATCAGCTTTGTGAGTCATTGATGCCTTTTCCAGGCACTCAACCGCAAGGAAATATTTGTAGTCAGATTCATTGAAGTAGCTTGGACAACCTTCCCTTAGCTTTGCACTAACCTCATCTACTGTGCCCCTGCCATCAGTGCCAGTATAATACTGCAGCAATAGAAGGAAAGAGAAGACGGCTTAATCCTCTTTTTCTTTTTCTTTGTTGAGAAGAAGGGTATGACCCAAATTTGTTTTAAAATAAAAGGAATGGTATACATTACAAAATAGTGTTTGAAAAGAGGAACTACCATACAGAATGAACAAGCCACAAGCAAAAAGTAACTAAACGGTGTTACACGAATAAAATGAAAATAGGAAGTAAAGTTCGAGGTAATATGAAGATGGACAATAAGAGCAGTAGAAAACAATAATATTAAGTAACAAGATAAAGTAACAATAACATGATAAATAAAAAAATTAAGGGGGAGAGCAAACTTGAGGTCATATAAAAAGACTCGCAAGGATAGGAATGCGTGCATCATTGCATGGGTTTTCTTTGCCCAAACCAAGAGAAGGAAAGAGCCCAGTTGTCCAAACTGCAACCTATCAACCATCAATCATTTTTTCAGTCCAGAGAAGATGCAACCACTGGATTCCAGTTTGTGAGAAGTTTGATTTCCTCCCCAATTGTGCCGAAACGAAATGCTCCAAAGGGTAAAAAATCTCGGCAATGTCTCCGTGAGTTTTTCTCCTTCTTTACGCTTCTAAGTGCCTTAGCGTTAGATTCCTAAAATATCAGGAAAAATAGATGATGCAGTAAGCTTTCTCCTTTTAGCCTCATCTTTATTCGCTAATTTGGTCTCTTTCTTTATCTCCCCAATTTCTGAAGGTTACCTGATGCTATTAGGATTTTCAACTGAACACTAAGGTGGTTTGATGATACTTTTAAATTTCCATGTTGTATTTGATCCCTTTTGGAGAGTCTTAGAAAAGAAAGGTGTAAATGTATCATACATTGACATCATCAAAGATATGTATACAAATTCAGTGACAAGGGTGAGTACATCTAGAGGATTAACACAGAAATTCTCTATCACTGTTGGCTTATATCAAGGTTCAACTTTAAGCTCTTATCGCTTTACCCTTATCTTAGATGAGCTCACAGGACATATCCAACAAGCAATATCTTGGTGTTTATTGTTTGCGGATGATATTGTTTTGGTCGATGAGACAACCGAGGGTTGTAAACGCAAAACTTGAATCTTGGCGAGACACTTTAGAAAAGAAGGGTTTTAGGTTGAGCAGGACGAAGACGGAGTATATGGAGCTTAACTTTAGCACTGGAAGAAGGATGGGTGACTTCGTTATTAAGTTGGGTGATCAAGATATTTTCCATAGTGAGTGTTTTAAATATCTTGGATCGATAGTTCAAAAGGCGGAGGTATTAATAAAAATGTGACACTCGAGTGCGAGGATAAGAACGACGACAATCATCATACTGATCGTTTTAGCATAATGAGAACGTAGTGGTGGATCAATACGATCTTTGGAAGTGATGTACGGTGATCGAGTATAATCATCGAAGTATCATAAAGATCTCCATGAAGGGGCACTATGGGAGTGGGTGGGTGTAAGTGGATTCGTGATCCTCAAATAAAGCATTCCTCCTAAGTGTAGACCTTTCAACATAGTGATGTGGGACTTCGTGGTGAGGTTGAATGAAATGTTCATCTCGAATTTGAGGTGGTATTGACACTCGAGGGGGTATTTCTAAAGTCTAAACTAATCACCCTAACACTAAGGTTTTCAAACACTTTTCGCACTTGGTGTATACCTTCGGCTAACGCCGTCAATTTGGTGGGCGTAAGGTAAAAACCACAGGGGTCGTTCATTCCCTTCGTTTCCACAACTCGGTTGACCTCGTTCAACTCGAATGAATCTCACTAATCTTCACTACGCAGATGCATGCAAGACAAGCAATAAAATGCAAATGTATAAATATGCTAAAAAAATTCTTTTGTTTGTTTTTTTAAAAATAAAATGTTATGTGGGTTCCTATTCTAAACAGGACGGATCCCAAAACTTAGAAAATTTTGGAACCTGACTCTGATATCAAATTGATGCAGGACAGCTCGTAAGGTTTGCGCGTCTGTCAGCTTTTTCTAGAAAACCCTAAATGCATGCAATGAATAATTGAATTTTACAAAAAATAATTAGAGCGGTTGCTGCGCGGACTTTATAAAATTAAGCAACGTTTGTTTTTTATAAAGCACAAAAAACTAATTTGTTAAAAAAAATTCATAAAATAACAGTTCGATTCTAAACCCGGGAAAGGAAATTCGTAACTTTCGTTTTGTCCCCTTGTCGTAGCAAAACGGAAATCGTGAACTCCAAATACGTTTCAGTTTGGAGTTTTCGACGTAGCGTTTGCTGACAAAATTTGGACAAAAACTCAGCAATGAATCTAAAATCCAAAGAGAAAATGTAGAAACACGCAAAGGGGGGATAGAAGCAAGTTACCCACGGAAAAAGACGTCTTTCCGTATTCGAAGTCGATGGCAATCACGTGAGAAATTCCTTGTCACCTTCGATCTCCCTCTCTGAGGTCAGTTGCTATCACACACGGGCACCAAGGAGAAATTTCACTCACTCTCACCAAAAGTGGTTCCACGGAATCTCAAACACTCAACAGCGTAAGGAAGCCACAAACTAAATAATCTAAAATTCACTCACTCTCACAAGGTGGTTCAACAAATTCTCTAACACTACTAATTAAATTTCACTAACTGTTCACAGGTTCAGAAAACCAAACTTCTCTATTCTCTCCCTCAAGGCGTCTCCAATGAAAAAAACTCACAAGAGGATGAAGAGAACACTCAAGAGCACAGTAACATTTCGTCTCCACTGCTCACAGAAGAGAAACCAAGACAACACACAGCTATCTTAAATCTCTCTAACTGTTCACGGGAGCAAAACAGCAGCAACACACTGATTTCTCTAACTCCTAACTCACGGCACTTTAATTTCAACATATACATCATTAATCAACATTCATCTTCTAAGAAAAACTACAGCAGACTTAATCTCAAATGGAAATCAATCACAACTACAGGAGCAATGTTTGAATAGTGAAATCAGATCCAATTCAACTGTTCATCATCACCTACATCAACACTCACACGGAAATTAATTCACAGCAACACTCAAGTTTTTCATCAATCACCCCTAACTCTAACACACATTCATCATCTTCTCAACGAAGGAAGCAGCAGCACACAAGTTCATTTTCGTCAAAAAAAAAATTCCACACTCTCCCAACAAATTACAGAGCTTTATATATAAAAAAACACAGAAGCGAAATATCCCAACCGATCGTAGAGGACGTGGTCGGAAATGGCGATTGGGAGTTGCTCTGGATCGTGGTCGGGAGATACGGGAACAGAGCCTCGTGCAGTCGGTTGATGTCGTGCGGTTGAAGGGGACCGGCGTTAGATGCGCAGGTGACGGCGTCGTGGCAGGATTGTGGGGCGAGAATGCGCAAGAAAGCCACGATCCGGAACCCTAACTTGAGCTTCTGCCATTATCGAGAGCAGTCCGCTTCTTCTCTCTTTTTTTATGGGGAAAAACACGACCCGTGCTAGACCTATATTTCATGGGTCGGCTGATTTCACTCTTCATGGGCCTACTGGTGTAAATAGTGAGTCGGCCCTATTTGATCAATCATATAGATATTTTTATATATATGTATGTATATAACATATATATACATATATTTTCCTTCGGGGAAAATAAAAATTCTAAAACATAACTACACACGCACACGTGCACAAAATAAAATTGTCCAACAAACAAATTGCAAAATAAAATAAAATGCAATAAACTAAAATGCAAAATGCGATAACTCAGAGCCGGTAGAGATCCGGTCGGGTGCAGGCCGTAAGGCGTCAGACACATTTACGAAGACCAGATTGGGACTGGTCTCCACCACTATCCTTGTCGGAGTAAAGGAAATGGAGCTCATCCCACATTGCTTTGGCCGTCTCGTGATACATGGTAATACGGTAAGGTTCGCCATCAAGGGAGTTGAGAAGCCAGATCTGAACACGACCGTCGTTACGCAGCCAGTCGTCAGTAGGTTTTGAAGGAGGATCCCGAGAAAGATGATGCAGAAGTCCCTTGGACTGAAGTACCCGTTGGATAGAATGCACCCATTCAACAAAGTTCTTCCCAATAAGGGAGATCGTCGTGATCGTCAACTCATCACGCAGTTCAGGAGAAGGAACCAGGCGGGTTGCGGGAGAGGAAGTCGGTTGCTCGGTAGTCAATCGAGGAACCCATGGAGAGGCGGTCTGGCGTCTAGAGGAATTGGTTAGAGCAAATACAGCAGACAGCGGCTAGAGCAAAGAGGCAACTTGACAACAGCCATAGAGGCTACTTGACAGAGGACAGCGGCTATAGGCAATGCACAGTCGCCAACGAGCAATGGTCAAGAAGCAGCGAGCACGGCTGAGGAGACCGCGGCAAGAAGGGAAGCCGCAGTGAAGCCGGTAAGAGGAGCAAAACGCGAATGAGGAAAACCGGAAGAACACAAAACAAACTGGACCGCGTGGCTACAGAAGAAGACCACGTGGTAAAAGAGTAGACTGCGGCGGCTAAAGAAGAAGACCACTAGTAAAAGAGTAGACCGCGGCGGCTAAAGAAGTCATCAATGGGTGCAACAGACCGGCAGCACTGAAAGAGGTCGTCAAGACCGCGCGACTAGAGAAGTCGGGAATAGCACCGGAGTCTGCAGCAAACACTAGGAGATCGCGCGACAGATCGCGCGATAAGAACAAACCGCGTGAACACGAAGAGAGGAAGCAAACACGCGGCAGTGTGCTGCAAGATTAAGTCGGCACGAGCAGACCGTGCGACAAGCAACCCGTACGAATAAGAAAGAGGCTGGAGCGGCTTAAAGTCACACGAGAGGCAAGTCGCGGGGAAACCGGAGGATCCAGAAGAGGAGAGGACCGCAGCGACTAGAGGAGAAGGCCGCGCGATAAGAGAGGAGGTGGGATCCACGGAGCAGACCTGAGAAAGTTATAAAAGGAGAAGAGGAGAAGGAGGGGAGGAGGGTGGTTCCACGAGAAGTAGCAGGAGAAACTGGCAGTTAGAAGAAGTAAATCGCGAGAGGTGCGGACACTAAACCGCAAGGAGGATTGCAGTTAGAATCTCAGAGACGGCGTCCAGGATCGCCTGGCTCTGATACCATGTAGAAGAACACTCGGGCGGAAAAATGAAACCTTGCATATCCTTCTTGTGTATGTAAATACAAGTATGAGTACTGTTGAAGGAGCTCAAAACTTGTATGTATTGCTTGTGTGTCCAAATACAAAGAGAGAATACATATATATAGGAGAGAGAAGGAGAGAAGATATCCTATACATGATGTGGGACTAAAAGAAGAGAAGAAAGAAAACAATAAATAATGGGCCCAATAATGGGCTAATTACATGGGCTTTTCTAACACCCCCGCAAGCTGGAGCGTACAAATCGTACGCACCAAGCTTGGACAAGCATTGATAGAAGAGTGAACTGGGAAGAGCCTTAGTGAGCACATCCGCAACTTGTTCTGTCCCGGGAACATGCTTTAGGTCGATCTTCTTCATTTGGACTTTTTCTCTGATGAAATGACAGTCAACTTCAATATGTTTAGTTCTCTCATGGAATACCGGGTTCTTGGCAATATGTATAGCCGCTTGACTATAGCAGAAGAGGAGAGCGGGAGAATGAAGTCTTACACCAAGATCGGTAAGAAGACTTTCCAGCCAAGTTAGTTCAGACACAACTGAAGTCATTGCCCGATATTCGGCCTCTGCAGATGATCTAGCAACCACTGCTTGTTTCTTGCTCCGCCGGGTAATCAAATGTCCTCCAAAATATGTGCAGAAACCACTTGTTGACCGACGATCATCAAGAGACCCAGCGTAATCAGCATCTGAGTAGGCAACCAAAGTAGGAGTTGTAGGTGATGGTTTGTAAACTAAACCTTGACCAGGAGCCGTTTTGAGATATCTTAGAATGCGTTCCACGGCGTGAAGATGAGATTTTCTCGGGGAATGCATATACCGGCTAACAATACCAACCGCGAAAGAGATGTCTGGTCTTGTTACCGTGAGGTAGATCAATTTGCAAACTAGACGGCGATAGTACTCAGGATTCTCGAGTAAGAGATCTGAATCAGAGGCCTGAGTGCATAATTTGTGATTCACATCCATTGGAGTATTGATCGGCTTACACCCAGAGTAACCTGCGTCATGAAGGAGGTCGAGACAATACTTCCGCTGTGAAAGGACGAGACCATCTGGTCGTCTAGCAACCTTTAGACCCAAAAAATACAGGAGGGGCCCCAGATCCTTTGTTTGAAATATTGTACCAAGATGTTGTTTGACCTCCTGTATTCCTTTCGAATCATCTCCTGTGATTATGATGTCATCAACATACACTAACAGCAGTACCGTCCCAGCAGTGCGGTGGCGACTGAACATAGAGAAGTCTGCTGTACTGCGAGTAAAACCAACCTCCCGAAGAGCCTTACTAAATCGGTCAAACCATGCCCGTGGTGACTGTTTGAGGTCATACAGAGCTTTCTTAAGGCGACACACCCGAGACTCCCCCGTGGTCTCAAACCCGGGAGGTTGCTGCATATAACCTGTTTTCTGCAGGTCGCCATTTAAGAAGGCATTTTTAATATCGAGTTGTAGAAGGGGCCATCGGCGATGGACAGCGACGGAGATTAGAACCCGAACGGTGTTGAGTTTGGCAACGGGAGAGAAGGTTTCCTCATAGTCCAGCCCTTGTTGTTGGGTGAAGCCCCTGGCGACCAATCTAGCTTTCAGACGGTCAATTGTCTCATCAGCTGCATGTTTGACGACGAAAACCCATTTGCACCCAACCGGAGTCTGTCTGAGAGGAAGGGGGACAAGAGTCCAGGTCTGGTTGGCCCAGAGAGCCGCCATTTCCTCCTCCATGGCAGCCTTCCAGCCAGGATGTTGAAGCGCCTCCTACACAGAGTTAGGAACCGAAATGGAGGAAATAAAAGTTGCAAAAGTATGCAATTGGGGAGAGAGGCGATGCAGAGAGACATAGTTCGCCAGAGAATGAGCGGTGGAGGGAGATACCTGATCAGCCAAGCGTGGTGTATCCAAGGATGAGGCTGACTGCAGAGGGGTAGCGGAGCGAGGAGGATGTCGTCGGGTATAAACTTGGATAACTGGAGGTTTGGAGGGAGCAGGGGCTGAGGTAGAGGGAGCAGGGGCTGAGGTAGAGGGAGCAGGGGGTGAGGTAGAGGGAGGTAGGAGAATCGGTAGAGTAGTGGGTATGACGGGTCGAGGCAGTGGTGGAGAGGGTGTTGGTAACGCAGTAGGTAAAGTGGAGCAGAAGAACGGTTTATCCTCCCAAAAAGTAACATCGGCGGAGATGGTGACCTTCCGGGTTACCGGAGAGTAGCAAAGGTAGCCCTTCTGAGTACGTGAATAACCGACGAAGATAGTTTTAGCCGCACTGGGATCCAACTTGTCCACGGATGGACCCAGGAGGTGAACGAAGCAAGTGCACCCAAAGACCCTTGGGGTGAGAGGGTAGGCCGGAGTGGAGGGGAATAGGAGGCTAAAAGGAGTGGCATAGTTGAGGAGCATCCGAGTACTGTTGTGGCCGCAGCGAGGTGATGTTGATGAGTTCGGCACCTGAGTCCAAGATCCAACGCAGACCAGAGTAAGAAATGAAAAATCATCAATGTAATACCTGCAGGAGGGATGGAGGCAACAGACGCCGACGGTGGGCTGAGAAGCATGCCCTGGAGGTGCTGTAGCTGGAGGCGAACGGCCTCAAGGTCGGTAGCCAGTGAGAGCGAAGGAGCCATCAGTCGGCCACGCATGCAACAGCTGGACGAGGAGCGGTAACCATGTTTCTTGTAGCAGACCGCATCAGTGTGGCCGTCCCGGCCGGCCGCAGTATGAACACCTGCCACGGCCCCGACCCCCACGGCCCCGTCCACGGAAGCCAGAACGGCCGCCACGAGTAGAGGGCGGTGTGGACAGTAAGGGAGGAAGGGTCTGCTGGAGAAGGGCCGGAGAGGAGGGAACAGGAGACTCCAGGGGGGTGGCACACGAAGGACCATAGAACACACATCTGAGAGGGAAGGAGTGGTCGTTGAAGCAAGGACATGAGTCCGGATACCCTGAAGATGCGGTGGGACTCGAGCCAGCATCATAGCTATGCAAACGGCTTCCTTCTGTGCCTGTTGGACTGCATGATCAGAAGTAGAGGGCTGATGCTGGATCCAGGACTCCGCAAGAGTCTTAACCAGAGCAACAAACGATGTCATGTCCGTAGCCCCGCCAGCATCGAGAGTTTGAAGTTCTGTAACAATATCATAAAGATGCTGAAGGCTATCCTTGCCGGAGTATAAGGAGTGCAGTTCCGTCCACATATCCTGGGCCGTCTCCTGGTACATGACCATTTGGTAAGGCTCACCCTCCAGGGAATTGAGGAGCCAAGTCTGAACTCTACCATCATTACGACGCAACTCGTCGGTAAGAGGAGATGGCGGGCCCTGAGTCAAATGATGAACAAGGCCTTTGGCCTGAAGAACGCGGCGGACAGAGTGCACCCACGGAATGAAGTTCCGTTTGCCGGAGAGGGAAATAGTGGTGATCCGAAGTTCATCTCGAAGTTCTGGAAGAGACGGCGGGCGGTCATCAGAGGCAGTAGCCGTCTGGCCGGTTGAATCGACAGAAGAGCCCATGATAACCGCGCGGGAAGATAAGGAGACCGCCGGAGAGGAGAATAGGAGAGAAGGGGCACCAGGCACACAACCCGCACGGGTAGAGGAGGAGACCACAGCGGAGAGGAATACCGCAGCGAGAGGAAGGGCAGACTGCGGCGAGAGGGAAATAGGCCGCTGCAAGAGGGGGGCACGCAGACCGCTGCAAGAAGAGGGAAGCAGATCGCGCGGCGAGAAGAGATAAGCCAAGCCGGGAGAGAAGAGGAGCCGGGCGAGAGATAAGCCAAGCCGGGCGAGAAGAAGAGCAGTCCGCGAGGAGAGCTCGAGCGGATAGCAGGAGGAGACCGCGACAGGTAAGAGAGATAAGCCTTGGCGGATAGACGCGGAAAGAAGTGGCGAGCAAGAGATCGCAGCGAAAAGGGAGATCGTTGCGATTAAATAAGAGAGTCTGCAAGCGGAGAGGCACGCGGGCTGCTGCGAGAAGAGGAAAGCCGCGCGAAAACAAAGAGGCCGCGAGTAGGAATACTCGAGCGGCAAGGAGATGCAGATCGCGCGGCGAGAAGAGAGAGGGCAGCGGGTAGAGAGAGGTGGGCCCACGGGTGAGGAGAAGACAAAGGCTATAAATATACAGAGGAAGGGTGGATCCACGAAAGAGGAGGAGACGGGAGGGCAAGCCGCGGTTAGCAAACACAGTAACCGCAAGGGAAAAGCGAACTCGCTACCCGGAGCGAGTAGAGGGAGAAGCCGCAGGGGGGAAGCGGATAGGGGGGAAGACGGGCTGGGCGGTTAGAAAAGTGGAGACCGCATGGCCCGAACAGCTTCCTCTGATACCATGTTGAAGGAGCTCAAAACTTGTATGTATTGCTTGTGTGTCCAAATATAAAGAGAGAATACATATATATAGGAGAGAGGAGAGAAGATATCCTATACATGATGTGGGACTAAAAGAAGAGAAGAAAGAAAACAATAAATAATGGGCCCAATAATGGGCTAATTACATGGGCTTTTCTAACAAGTACAAATATATAGGGAGAGAAGAGAGAGAAGAATCTCGAATTCAAGATCTGGGACTAAACAATAAGAAGAAAATACAAAAATGGGCCAAAACATGGGCCTTAACATTGTATTTTCTAACAATAACATTGAGAGAGCGAGCTTAACAATGCCACTATATTTAAAAGTAACCATGCTCTAAATCCACTATAGTAAAATAAAAACACAACTACAGCATCATATAAAATAAAAGAAAATAATTAAATACGGCATAAATGTCCGTATTGATCAGAAAAGCTTCATAGAGAAATCACCACAAGTTAAGTATCTCAGGTATCGAATAGAGGGTGAAGTGAAGAATACCTCCATCAACCCAGATATTAGTTGCATAGCAAGCTGGTCACCCTCCTCTGAGCATACTAAACTGATTAAATGTCAACTGAATTAATTTATCGCGGACATCGCTATGCAATCCCTGAATCAATCGTGTAACATGATGATGACAGATAGTTTGTAGCAAGAAAAGTGCTTCACTGGATCTCCGAAGAAGCCTTCTTAGACATTCCATTGCCCTCACCTTTTTGAAAGTTATATAAATTAGAAAAAAAATCAGATTGCATATAAAATATTTTGAAAATCAGTCATTTACCTCCATTGCAGCCAGCTCAGCATTTGTATAAATAAGCCTCTGCCTTTTATTTGAAGCAACATCTACAGAACCAGTAGCCCTAGAGGATGGAGCAAACAGATTTCTCCCCTCATTTTGGCTGCTAGGTCCAACATCTGAACGAATTCCATAAAGAATAGAACCAGTAAAATCACCTTTACCGGCAACAGAACCATAAAGCCCTCTTCTTTTGTTTCTTCGGGACCGTATAAATTGTTCTAGAGCGCGAATCTTATTTTCTAAAACTTGCATTGCGTTACCTTGGAGTCTACAACAAACTACCCCTTCCTCAAACCGACCATCAAATCCAACCTCCCTTTGGACAACCATCACAGGTAGTTCCCACACAGGAAAGAGAAGCCTGGATGCACATAAACAAAGACCTTCATGAGCACCAGAAAATAAAGGCTCTGCTTCCGGAAGCACCTGTCCCATGCTAAAGCCCCCGGCTGGAGCCCTAATACTTGACAAGGCATTATTATTTTCAAGCTGTGGCATACCAACAATTCCTGGATCTTCAAATGTTTCAGCTGCCCTCTCAGTAACTAAATTGCTTATTACATTATCTTCATCAAAAATTAACTTTGCTGCCAACATCAAACACATTGCAGCAGCCTCTCCAGCTCCAAACCTACTGAAAAACTCCTCAATTTGTGCTTCTTGGTGCATTAGACTGAAAAAGCCTTCTGAGAATATCCACGGGTCTGTTGAAAACAATCTCCATCAAACCCATGGTACTAAAAACAATGATTTTTCTCCTTGGTAGAATGTGCTGGAATTGGAAGATCTCCTCTAGCCCATAGTCTCATAGATGCCTTTTCAAATGATTCTCTCAATCCTTCAAAACCGTCCAAATCAGAATACAATGAATGCACTGTAGCTGCAGCATCTGGTAGAGGCAAAACATCAGTAACACACAGCATTCGACCCTCCACCGGCAAGGAGGAAACTAACTCCCGTAATGCACGGGAACTTCTTGAAGAAATTCCAAAGTTACTTGGAAGAGATGACTGAATGGTAGAATCACGATTAACAATCAGAAGAGATGAAATAGCTGGCGACGATGAATCTGAAAGAACAAGCATGCCTGCAGAATAAAAACCTGTTTCAACCTTCAAGACCATGTCCTCAGGTTGAGCTCTATTGGCAGCAGACATTGCACCAAAAGTAAGCCCACCACCAACCCCCAAGGGTGGTGAAGGCCTTGTTGCAATAACCTTTAAGCACGATGGCCGCTGACTAGCATTACCGAGACCAGTTAATCCTATAGAAGCATTATTCGTAGTCGACGGTGAAGTGGAAATATATAGCCTTCTCCCATCAGATAGAACAACGACCATATGAAGACATTTTGATTCCATAGTGGATAAAGGCGCAATAGAAACAATAGATGGTTTAGCATCACGAACAATTGCTCTTGATCCAACACGCCTACCTCCATACTGGGAATCTCGTGGATCAATCAAATTTTTTTCTTCAGCAATTTTTTTAAGTGGGCCACTACCACCAACTCCCAAATCATACACCTGCAGTTTCATGCCCTCTGTCCGTGCGTAAATAGCATGCCTTTCGTTGTCAATAACCATGTCAACAATTGGATCCACAGCTCCAAACTTGAGAGCATTTGGAAGAATCCACCTGCACATGTACAATCCTGACATTATAACGTCCACAGACAATGCAGAATATGTCATATATACTATATATCAAGGGAATTTCCAAATTTGAGGTGACACCATCAAACTCATCAAACCATACAATTCTTCTATTAATGTTAGTAAGGAACTAAATATAAAAAGAAATTCTACAAAAAAAATTAATCAGTTCTTTTGAAATGGAAGAATAGGCGTCCGCTGAAAATATCACCCCAAAATTGTGCGGTCACCGGAATGCCATCGCAGTTTGGAGTATTTTAATCATCATGCTGTGACTAAGTTTACCACCACAGAATACTAGGCACAGCGCGCCAGCCACATACCTCGAAACAAGAGTACCAAAACCAGTTGTGAGGCAAACCATACGACAAGGCTTCCGCCAGCTTGACCCCGTTGTGTATTGAATCTCATAAATATGTCCATCACGACCGGCGGCATAAATTTGACCCTTATTCATGCACGCAACACATGTCATAGTCACACCATCTGATGATACAGTATACTCGGGCAATGGCTGTAGAGAAATCTCAGCGTATGGATCTGCTCCATCCGCACTAGCAGCACAGCAAACTCCAATAAGAAACAACTAGCAACAAGAAGAAGGATCAGAAAACAAACCCGGATATAGAAATCAAAAACAAAATATCAGAAGAAAAAACAGTAGCTTTTCTAACATTGAATAAAATCTAAGACAAATAAAAGGCAAAAACAAAATTCTAAGTCCCAATTAATGCCACATTTCATTCTACTAATTTCTTTAGTTTTCAAATAATGAAGGAAAATTCTAGCAAGTCTATTGATTGTTCGTTAGGGTAACAGGGTTTCATGAATTGTTTTAACTTATATCAAAATCAATACAGACAAACATGTCTATTAAAATTTAAACATAACTTTTTGAATGGGATTCAACAAAAAAAAAAAGCTAACTTTATCTTAAAAACAACCAAAGGAACTAGGATTTTTCTTATATTCTATACTGTAAAGAGAGGCCTCAAAGCTTGTAAATATTTCTTGAATGAATAGTCACAAGTATGAGTACACTTATATAGGACAAGAAGGAGGAGAGAAGTCCAAAATACAAGATGTGGGACTAATACAAGGAGAGAGAAAAATGGAGAAAACATGGGCCCTTAATTGGGCTTTTCTAACACTCCCCCGCAAGCTGGAGAGTACAAGTCGTAGGCACCAAGCTTGGATAAAAACTGATAGTATAGAGGCCTGGAGAGAGCTTTTGTTAGGATGTCCGCAACTTGATCTTTTGCAGGTACATGTTCCAAATCTATCTTCTTTGAGTGCACTTTTTCCCGGATAAAGTGACAGTCAACATCGATATGCTTTGTGCGTTCGTGGAACACCGGATTCTTGGCAATATGTATTGTTGTCTGACTGTCACAAAATAAGGTCGCCGGTGATGAGAGTTGAACACCCAAGTCTCCCAAAAGAATCTCAAGCCAGGTGAGCTCGGAAGTAACCGCAGTCATAGCCCGGTACTCGGCTTCAGCAGAAGAGCGTGCAACCACAGTTTGTTTCTTGCTACGCCAAGTTATGAGATGACCACCAAAGTAGGTACAGAACCCCGTAGTGGAGCGCCTATCGTAAATAGATCCAGCATAGTCAACGTCAGAAAAAGCGACGAGTAATAAAGATGTGGATGGCTTGTACACAAGTCCTTGTCCGGGGGCGATCTTGAGATATCGAAGAATGCGCTCAAAAGCTTGAAGATGAGATGTCCGAGGAGAATGCATGAACCGACTCACAACTCCTACAGCAAAGGAGATGTCTGGTCGAGTTACCGTAAGGTAGATCAGCTTAACCCAACCAAGCGCCTGTAATATTCCGGATTTGTGAGCAGCTTGTCGGAGTCAGAGCTGTGAGCCGAGAGCTTGAGATTAGCATTCATAGGAGTCTCCGCAGGTTTACACCCAGAGTAACCGGCATCATGAAGGAGGTCCATACAGTACTTCCTCTGGGATAATACAAGACCATCAGAGCGTCGTGCAACCTCGAGCCCGAGAAAATACCGAAGGTTGCCCAGATCTTTGGTTTGAAAGGCGGAATTTAGCTGTTCCTTGATCTGTTGTATTCTCATCGTGTCGTTGCCAGTAATCAGAATATCGTCAACGTAGACCAGAAGAATTACAGTCCCGGTTGACCGATGTCGGGTGAAGAGAGAAAAATCAGCCGAGCTCCGAGTAAAGCCACTAGCACAGACGACCTTACTGAATTTTTCAAACCACGCACGCGAAGACTGTTTGAGACCATAAATGAATTTGCGAAGGTGACAGACCAGGGACTCCCCCGTGGTCTTAAACCCGGGAGGTTGGTGCATATAGACTGTCTCCTGCAGATCGCCGTTGAGGAATGCATTCTTAATATCTAGCTGATAAAGCGGTCAGTGACGGTGAACAGCCAAGGATAGAAGAACGCGGACTGTGTTCAATTTTGCCACTAGAGAGAAGGTTTCCTCGTAATCAAGGTCATATTGCTGAGTAAAGCCCCGGGCCACAAGTCGTGTCTTCAAACGATCAACAGTGTCATCCGCCGCATGCTTCACAACAAAGACCCATTTGCAGCTAACGGGGGTATGGTCAGTAGGAAGAGGGACCAGATCCCAGGTCTGGTTAGCCCAGAGAGCCCGCATTTCATCTTCCATGGCCGCCCGCCACCCTGGATGTTGAAGCGCCTCCTGCACAAAGTTAGGAATAAAAATAGAAGAAAGAGAGGTGGCAAATGCATAGAGAGGTGGCGTGAGTCGATGAAGAGAGACGTAGTTGGCCAAGGGATGAGCTGTAGAGACGGGAACCGGATCTGCCATAGCCGATGTAGCGCTGGTAGCGGGGAGCTGGTTCACGGGAATATCCTTGGATGGACGTCGAGAATAGATACCGATAAGTGGTGGAGAAACCCGAGGAGGGGCGAGGTAAGAGGAGGAAGAGGATGGGAGAGAGGATGGCGTGACTGGTACGGCAGGGCGGGGAAGAGGAGGAGAGGAAGACGAGAGGGGGCAAGGTAAGTGGAAGGGCTGGTTTTCGCAGAAGGTGACGTCCGCAGAAACAACCAGTCGACCGTCAGAAGGAGAGTAGCAGACATATCCCTTCTGAGTCCGGGAGTAGCCAACAAACATAAACTTAGCGGCCCGAGGAGCAAGTTTGTCGGAAGGAAGGCCAAGATGGTGGACATAGTAAACACACCCGAAGACTCGTGGTGTGAGAGAGGGGAGGTTGATGGAGGGAGAGAGAAGTTGGAGCGGAGAGGCAAAATTAAGCACAGATGAAGGGAGCCGGTTGATGAGATGACAAGCTGTGGAGACAGCAAAATTCCAATATTCGATTGGAACCTGCATCTGGATCATCAGGGAGCGAGCAACATTGAGGAGATGGCGATTTTTTCGTTCGGCGACCCCGTTTTGCTAAGGAGTATAGGCACACGAAGTTTGATGGATAATACCGAACTCGGTGCAGAGAGTAGAGAAGGCATGTCCAGTATATTCGCGAGCATTATCGGTGCAGATAACTTTGAGGGGGGTGGCGAACTGCGTTTGCATCTCAGTAAAAAAGGCACGAAACACAGGAGTAAGTTGAGTGCGATCATGTAGTAAATAGAGTCATGTAGTATACGAGTAGTCATCAATAAACGTGACAAAATAATGATAGCCAAAAATACTGGGAACTTTATACGGACCTCATACATCAGAGTGGACTAAAGATAAAGGAGTACTACTCCTGTTACATGCAGGTGGAAAAGAAGAACGGTGTTGTTTGCCATAGATACAGGATTCACAAGAGAACTCCTGCAGGGGTACATCAGGAAGCGCCCGCTTGAGAATCGGGAGGGGGCATGCCCAAGGCGTCAATGCCAATCAACGGTGAAGATAACAGAGAGAATAGTGGGTGGGATGTCAAAGATATAAAGCTCGTTCAACAGCTGCCCCTTACCAATGGTACTCCGGGTACGACGATCCTGCATAAGAAAAGAAGAAGGGGAAAAAGTTATGCAACAATCAAGGTCGTGTGTGAGACGACTAATAGAAAGTAGATTGAAAGGGGACCCCGGAACATGAAGAACCGAGAAAAGAGATAGAATCGGAGTAAGCTGAAGAGAAGCGGTGCCAGAGACAGGCAGCGTATCACCATTGGCTACAGTGATGCAAAGAGGATAAGGCGTCTGTTGGTACTTTGTGGGCTTCTGGGAGGTAATATGGTGAATGACGCCGGAATCAACGATCCAGCAGGGACTATGAGAGAGACATGTTATACCTTGCGCGGAAAAGAATGCAACGGAGCCGGAGGAGCGGCTAAGGGCACCCTGAAGCTGTTGGAGTTGGGTGCGGAGCGGCTGATGAGATGACAAGTCGCAGCCGAATCAGGGGCAGAAGGCCCAGTGGAAGCAGGATCAGTGGAGGAAGTAGTCGTCGAGTGAGGAGGAAAGTCATGTTTGCGGTAACAGGTAGCTTCGAGATGGTTATCCCGGCCAGAGTAGGTGCATTTCATAGAAGAACGACAACCACGTCCGCGTCCCCGAGACGGTGGTCGGCCCCCCCGAGTGGAAGATCCACGAGTAGAAGGGGTTGGAAGAAGAGGCTGCTGAAGAAGAAGTGGGGCAAAACCAGGAGGGGCCTCGGAAGGAGGCGTGACCTTTAGCAGCATGGAGCAAACATTTGATAATGACGGAGTGGTGGCGGACGAGAGGATCTGTGCTCGAATGCTATGCAGGTGGGGAGGAACACGAGACATCATCATGGCGATGGCAACGACATCTTTCTGGTTTCGTTTAATGGTGAGATCAGTAGTAGGAGGCTGATGTTGAATCTAAGCCTTGGCCAAACTCTTTGTTTTAGCCACGAAGGAGAGCATATCACCAGGAGCATCGGGGGCCAGATTCTGAAGATCAGAAATGATATCATATAGGTGTTGTAAGCTGTCATGGCCAGAGTAAAATGAGTGAAGCTCCTCCCACATGGTCTTCGTCGTGTCATGATACATGGCCATGCGGTAGGGCTCGGTGTCCATGGAGTTGAGAAGTCAGGATTGGACCCGACCGTCGTCGTGAAGCCAGTCATCAGATGGAGCAGCCAGAGTAGCACGGGTCAAGTGGTGAAGAAGACCTTTTGTCTGCAGAATACGGCGAACCGAGTGAACCCACTCAACAAAATTCCTTTTTCCAGAGAGGGAGATAGTAGTAATGCGTAACTCGTCACGAAGTTCTGACGCCGAGGTAGCCGCACGAGCTGGTGGAGCAGAAGTAGTTGCAGACTTATCGGACGCCATATGCGGTCAGCAGAAGAGGTCGCACGATTAGAAGAAGGTCGGGCAGAAAAAGAACAAGGAAGTCGCACGGTCTCGGCGGAGATACCAGCGATCAGGAGATCATGACCAAAATGTGACTAGAAGAGATGAGGGAGATCGCAAGCGAAGGGGCAAGCCGCAGGCGAGTAGCGAGCAGGAAGGAGAGTCTGCGGATTGAGGAGGCCGCAGCAGGGGTGGCGAGTAGCGAGAAGAAGCAGGGGTGGCGAGTAGGAGACTCAAACCGCGACGAGAAGGAGAGGCAGGAAGCTGCGAGCCGCGAGCAGCGAGCAGAGAAGGGCCGCAGCGGTTAGAAATAGACCGCGCGGCGAGAAGGAGAGGCAGGTCGCTGCGAGTAGCAAGCAGCGAGCAGGGAGAGGTAGTCGCTGCGAGTAGCGACCAGCGAGCAGGCAGAGGCCGCAACAGATGGAAGTCCGCAGTGGATAGGAAGTGTAGGAGAGCCCGCAGCAGATAGGAAGTGTCAGCGCGGGGAGAGAAAAGGATGAGAAGGTGGACCCACATGAGAGAAGTTTATAAAAAGAGGGAAGGAGGAAGGGAGGGGGTGGTAGCCACGACGAAAATAGAGAGAGAGGGGGGGAGAGAATAGAAATATGCTATCCGCAAGAGTCGGTGGCAAGGGGAAGCCGCGCAGACACGGGGGAAAGAGGGCGGCTAGGAGAGGTAGCCGGTTAGGTTGGGTACCACAGGAGGAGAAAGGATTGGCTCTGATACCATGTAAAGAGAGGCCTCAAAGCTTGTATATACTTCTAGAATGAATAGTTACAAGTATGAATACACTTATATAGGAGAAGGAGGAGAGAAGTCCTAAATACAAGATGTGGAACTAATACAAGGAGACAAAAAAAGGAGAAAACATGGGCCCTTAATTGGGCTTTTCTAACATATGCAAAGGACCATGCTTCAATCCTGTTTAATCCGAGTATAGAGGTTGCATAAACAGCACAAAGCATTCATAATAGTTAAACTCATTTTAGCAACAGAAACACATTGGAAGAAGGAGAACAAGAAGAAAATGATGGGATGACCTAAAATATATGCAGAGATAAACTTAAAACTTGAGAGTCAATCATAATCATCAAAACAATAATGGATGAGTGGACAGAGAAAGGAACATCGGAAGAGAAAGTCACGTATGATGAATGTAGAGTGATGCGGGACAGAAGTCCACCCGCCCGCCACCCTGGAGTCCCACCAAAGGGCCCACCTGGAGTCAGCACAAAGCGGCTTTATCAGGCCCGCGGGCCGTACACCCCAACCCATCTCCGGCGCGACCACAGAGCCGATAGGTTTTTGAGGTCGGGGCTTGATCCCCCGACCTCCTTGATAAATAGCTCTCAGGCGAGCTCTCATCACCAACTGAACTGCACTTTTATGATGAGGGACAGGAGTCCACCCGCCCGCCACCCTGGAGTCCCACCAAAGGGTCCACCTGGAGTCAACACCAGGCGGCTTTATCAGGCCCGCGGGCCGTACACCCCAACCCAACCCCGGCTCCACCACAGGGCCGATAGGTTGTTGAGGTCGGAGCTCGATCCCCCGACCTCCTTGATAAAGAACTCTCAGTCAAGCTCTCATCACCAATTGAACCACGGAACAGTTGGTGATGAGAGCTCGCCTGAGAGCTCATTATCAAGGAGATCGGGGGATAGAGCCCCGACCTCAACAACCTATCGGCCCTGTGGTGGAGCCGGGGATGGGTTGGGGTGTATGGCCCGCGGGCCTGATAAAGTCGCCTGGTGCTGACACCAGGTGGGCCCCCTGATGGGACTCCAGGGTGGCGGGCGGGTGGACTCCTGTCCCGCATCATAGAGTGTAAGGCAAATGTGCACTAAGGGGACTCTAATGAATTAGTGTAAGTAAAGTGCAGTAGGAATCAAAAATGATGTGATGTACAATCAATTATCTGATGGTTAATGAACATTAAATACTGAAATTAGAAAGAAGTTCACATCCATTAACAATCAAGATTAGAACACTAAAGAATTCAAGAATTTCATGTTGAATTACGATTAAGAGTGCTTCAATTTAATATGAGTTGAATAAATCCCGAAATATGATGTTCATGTGTAAATGCATACGAAATATATCCAAAATCAAATATCTTTCACCAACACGAAAAAGAGTAAAATTGACTTTGAGTATGAACTTACATAAGAAATAGATGTTGGGTTTTCTATAAGATCACAACATATGTGAGCAGCGGAATATTTCTTCAAAAAAACCCTAATTAGAAGCAATGGATCTTGCGAAAACCATGATTCAAGAAATAAATGCAAGTACATGTGTGCGAATGAAGATTCATGACTTGATCGGACTACTGCAGGAATGTTGTGCCTAAATCGGAATCCAAATCCAAGGTGTCTTCTTTGATTAACGCCTGATTTAAAATCAACGACTGACGGTTACTTGAGTTCAGAAATAGCAGAACTAGATTTGCGATCTTTATGGATATCCACACTAATGCCGAGAAATGTCGCACTCACGGCGAACGGAAGCAGGCTGGAAGATGATCAACTTCTTCATCTCCACGAACTACTAGGCTCGATTTCAGGAGAGGATGACCGACGCAAGGGTTCCAAATCGAAAAGGGAAGTCGTCGCCGTCGGGATTGCCGTTCTGAACACTTCAAAAAGGGGGCCGGGAATAGTTCACCTTAACCCTCGAACCAGATATTATGTCTATATATACATACCAGGGAACTGGATTCAGGTTCAATGGGAATTAACCTAATGACAAGCGAATCGGGTTCAGGGTTTAGAAGTAGAAGAAAAAACAGTCTCAAGCCATGTCGACTTGACATCTAGTCGATATACACTATATCGGCTAGAGGTTCGGACAGCTTCAAGTCGATATGCATTGTGTCGACTTCAGATCTAGTCGACAGACATTCATGTCGACCTGAGATCTAGTCGAAAATGTTCCAGTCAACAGACAGTCAAATCGATATCAATATATCGACTTGAAGTCTAGTCGACATACATTCCAGTCGACATAAATTCCAGTCGACAGATACTCTATGTCGATAATCTGTCAAGTCGATATACATTATATCGACTAGAGGTCTAGTCATCGACAAAGTTCAAACAGACTTAAGGTCAAGTAGACAGATAGTCTGGTCAATATACATTATATTGACTAGATGTCTAGTCAATATTGTTTAGTCAACACAGACATTGTCAAGTTAGCACAGATCAGTCGGCAGACAATTAAGTCGACAAACACTATGTTGACTTGAGCTCTAGTCGATATCACCATATCGATATGTTGTCTAGTCAACATAGATTTTCTCCCAATCAATTTACGTTTGGCTCTTCACTCATATCCTATACAAGTAAAGCCACCCAGATCATTTATCCAATTTCTCGTATGTTATTATGTGCGATCTCATATGCTCATATTACGTTAGCAACGAGATTAACTCCTTGATTACTACTAGATCACGTAACTTTGGAGGATATGGATGCAGCCGGCTTGCAAAGAGTGAGGAGATTGGAGTTGGATTACTGTGCAAAGTAGGAATGTGAAACGGTGTTGGCTGCCACACATAACTTTATTATTCTATGTAGCCCTAGGGTCATGTTCGTAATTTGTATCCTTCCCATTCTATATATATGAGTAGGAGTGTCTCTTCATGATTATCTTTTGAGTTTTAGTGTCTTGAACTCTCTTTGGAGAGAGGATTGCTTCGGAGGACACAGCCTTCGAGTGCTTAGCGAGAACTTGTCTCTCGATTGTATCTTACTAGTTTACTATTATGCACTTCAAACAAGTGTTCATGTTATTTTAGATCTTCATACAGTTAGCCCTTCTAAATTGGTCTGACATGCCCCCTCTTTGAGGGTTTGTGCTGCAACCCTAATTGAATCACCTTCTTGTTACCGCCGCCCGATGGTTTGCTTGCCCGTCCTCAGCCAAATCACGCCAGCGCCTACCATCTCCGACTTCGACAATTTGACACATGTGCATCCCCTTCATCCCTGACACGACGCTTCGACGCATCTGCACCTCTTGCATCGCCATCTTCGGCTCTTCACCTCCCGCGCCTCCAGTGGGGTGACAACCTATTTGCACCCTTCGGCTGTCCACCTTTCAGCACCAAGCTGCACAGTCACTGAAACGATCAGTCACACCATGTCACCTTTGGCTTGCAACTCCCGCTTGAAGGAGCTCGATAGCAGCTTGATAGCCTTCAACGCGTGACCCGCTTGTGCCTTCTCCTCCACCCGTTGTCGTAAAAGTCCCCTCTCTGGCACATTTTTTCCAAGAGACCGGCCGACCAAAACAAGCAGTTTGCCTCGCTTTCTTTCTGCATCCAGCGACTCCTCCTGCTGCCACCCTCTTCCAGCTGTCGGATGGCACCTCCAGCGACCGATTCCTGACCATTTTTGTGTCCAGCACTCCAGCCCTCCACCAACACATGATTCCAGTGCCCATTCGGCTTCCCACACCTCCAGTCAGCCTTCTTCTTCTCCAACCATGTCTGGACGCACCTCCAGCGGCCCGCCAGCACTTTTGCAGCATTCTGACGCTTCTCGCTACTATGCCCAGCCGCCTTCCATGCACGTAATTCGTTCAATAGCCCTCCACACTAAATAGAATGTCTTTGTCACTGCCTCTGCTGACTCTCATCGCATGGATCAAATCGAAGCAAAGCTTGTAGATCTTACTCTCCTTCTTCGAGAGTTTACGGCCACGGTTGTAAACCACCCTCCAGCCACTCCAACACCACCACCGCCACCACTTCGACCTGTCCTAGACTACATGGGGTTTCTACACCCTACTGCGGACACCCGGCCCATCTCCGCCAAATCGAGATTCATGAATTAGATGACACTGATCATCTTGGGTGGCTCTCCCGCGTCGAGTAGTTCTTTGACCTTCAGTCCACCTCTGCCAACCAAAATGTCCCCCTAACCACTATCTATATGGAGGGCTCAGCGCTCCATTGTGTGCGTTGGATGCGCCAACAGGTTTCTGCCACCACCTGGCCCACACAGAAAGAGGAACTCCCTTGTCACTAAGACGCCTGCCAGGCAGGTAATGCTTTTGAGCACCTCAACTCCGTCCGTCAATCCGACACAGTGGCCACCTACATCTACGAGTTCATCACGATCGCTATGCACGTTATGTTGTTAAAGGCACACCTAAGGGTCGAGGCTGGCCAAGCTCAGATGTTTGCGCCTTCGTGCGCCTTATTTGATCCTTTAGAACATAAAAGACACGCTAGTGAGATTTTTGTTATAATTTTTTTTCAAAAAAAGAAAAAAAATAATGTAAGAACTCAATAATTGTTTATTGATTTAGCGTTTGTCAAAAATAATTGTGCGTTGGGACTTTGATATGATGCAAGTGACTGCATTAATTTGATGATGATTATTTAAAATGGATGTGATTGCGCCTCGCCTTCGTCAGGCGCGCGCCTGCGCCTAGGCTCCAAGATCCCTTTTGCGCCTTAGTGCGCCTAGGCTCCAAGATCCCTTTTGCGCCTTAGTGCGCCTTGCGCCATTAATAACTAAGTACGCACGTACCCGACCTAGCCCCTAACGACTACCTGCGGTATTTTATGGCGGGTCTACAACCCCACCTATGAGCACGCCTTCGGGTCCACAACTCATCTACACTTTCCCACGCCATGGAGCAGGCCCAATACCTCGACGAGGAACTCAACACAACTCCACAATCCTCCTCAATATAGCCTCCCCACCAATCGTCGCAGGCACTTCCTCGCTTGTCTCGCCTGCAACCACCTGAGCTCCAGTTGTTAGGCACACCTCCACAACCGCCAGTTCCACTTCCACAGGTACCCCGGAGACCCCAGCTGGAGTAGGAAATACCTCCAGGAAGGGGAACGGCGGAGCCTCCCGGCCGGATTCGCGTCGCACGGGCGGAGGGGACGTCGTTGGCGGGATCCTTCCGGATCGGCAAATCTCACGCGGAGAAGAGGGAGGCGGCTAGGGCAACAGATTCTCAACGCAATACCAAAAACTGAAAATAAAAATACAATCTCCTCCCTCTTATACTATGGGGAAGGAGAGAACAACTATTAGCACACACACATGCTAATAGCACACATAAAAATCTTTCATAAACAAATACAACAAAGAGACATAACATAAATAGCGCCGCCTCATTAATTAGACGGTTCGCGGCATCCAAAGCGGGTCGAACTTCTCGAACCATGCAATCCCCGGTTCGGCGCGGGCTTCGTCGCTGGCGGTGTTGGCCGCACCGTATTCCGCATCATTCTCCTCCACGTGAGAAGCACTCGACCACGAGTGGTCGGCATAAAGAGGCACGTCCGGGTAGAACGGAGATAAGTCGCTCACGTTAAAGGTCTTGGAGATGTTAAACTCTGGCGGTAGATCAACCACGTAAGCATTGTCGTTGATTTTGCGGACGATGGGGAAGGGGCCGAACTTCTTTGGCATGAGCTTGTGGTGGGGGCCGGCCGGAAGCCGCTCTTTCCGGAGAAAGACCATAACCAAGTCGCCGACTTGAAAAATCTGCTCGCGGCGGTGCTTGTCAGCTATAGCTTTATACTTGGCGTTGGATTCGAGCAACTTGAGGCGGGTCTCGGTCTGGATGTCGCGGGCCTCTTCCGCTAACTGCGTGGCTGAAGAGGGGGCGGCGGGTAAGCGGGCCAAATCAAGCGCATGCCGGGGCGCCTTGGTGTAGACGATGGAGAACGGTGTGCGACCGGTTGAGCGGTGAACCGCATTGTTGTAAGCAAAATCTGCTTGGGCGAGAGCGAAATCCCATTGCTTCGGCCGGTCTTGGCAAATACAACGAACTATATTTCCCAAAGTCTTGTTGACTACCTCGGTTTGCCCATCCGTTTGGGGGTGAGCGGAGCTACTAAATTGGAGAGAGGTGTCAAACATTTTCCACAGCATGGTCCAAAAATGGCCAAGAAATTTCGGATCGCGGTCGGATGTGATGGTGGTTGGAACGCCATGCAAACGGACCACCTCGCGGAAAAATAACCGCGCAATATGGGAAGCATCGGATGTTTTGCGGCAAGGAAGAAAATGGGCCATCTTGGAGAAACGGTCCACCACGACGAACACCGAATCAACCCCGCGCTGAGTTCGCGGAAGGCCCAAGACGAAATCCATGGAAAGGTCCTCCCACACGCCAGAGGGGACCGGAAGAGGAGAGTAAAGACCGGTGTTGTGTGCTTGACCCTTGAATTGTTGGCACACATAGCACTTCCGAACAAAATTCCCCACGTCCTTGGCTAACTGCGGCCAGAAATACCTCTCGTGGAGGCTAGCAAGTGTCTTGTCGCGGCCCATGTGACCACTCAACCCACCACCATGCAGATCTCGAATCAGCTTCTCCCGTAATGACGAGCGGGGGATGCACAGGCGGTTGTCTTTGAGCAAAAACCCCTCGAGTATCAAGAACCCGCCGTGTGAACCGCCCCTCGAGCAGGCGCTCCAAGTGTCTTTAAAATCCGGGTCGTCAGCATATGACTCGGCGAGAATGTCAAAACCAATGATCTCGTGTTGGAGTGTGGTCAATAAGCAGCTCCGCCGGCTGAGGGCGTCCGCGACGACATTGGAGGAACCCGGCTTGTGGTGAATAATGTACGGGAAACGCTGAAGGTAAGTGGTCCAACGGAGGTGCATACCATCCATGCGTTTCTGGCTGTGGATAAACTTGAGGGCTTGATGATCCGTATATAAGATGAATTCCTTGTGTAGTAGGTAGTGCTCCCAGTGTTTGAGGGCCCGGACAACGGCATAGAACTCTTGATCATAAGCGGACCACTTCCGCCGAGCATCGCTTAGCTTCTCGCTGAAAAAGGCAACCGGCCGCTTGTCTTGGGAAAGGACCGCCCCAATGCCAACACCGCTGGCGTCACTGTGCACCTCAAATAGCTTGTCAAAACTGGGTAGCGCCAAGACCGGTGCCGAGCTGAGCTTCTGCTTGAGTAGTTGGAAAGATCGGTCAGCCTCGTCCCCCCAAAGGAAACGCCCCTTCTTGAGGCAATCGGTCATGGGAGCCGAGATGGTGCTGAAATCGCGAATGAACCTCCGGTAGAATGTGGCTAACCCATGAAAGGACCGCAACTCGGAGAGGGATGCGGGAGCCGGCCAATCTCGGATGGCTTGTATCTTTTCCTCGTCAACTTGTATGCCGTCCGCACCCACCACGAAACCCAGAAAGTTCAGCCGCGGCGCAAGAAAGGTGCACTTCTTGAGGTGAATAAATAGTTTGTTCTCTGCCAAAACTTCCAACACAGCACGAACATGAGATAAATGCTCCTCCCGGGTCTTGCTAAAGATGAGAATGTCGTCGAAATAGACGACCACCGACTTGCCCAAGAAAGGACGTAGCACCTGTGTCATAAGACGCATAAAAGTGCTTGGAGCATTAGACAAACCGAAAGGCATTACCTTCCACTCGAAGAGGCCGTCCGGAGTTTTGAAGGCGGTCTTCCATTCGTCACCCGGTTTGATGCGGATTTGGTGGTACCCGCTTCGGAGGTCAATTTTGGAAAACAGTTGTGACCCGTCCAACATGTCCAACATGTCATCCAGGCGGGGAATGGGGAAGGAGTACTTGATGGTGATGCGGTTAATGGCGCGACTGTCAACGCACATCCTCCAGGACCCGTCCTTCTTAGGAACCAAAAGGGCGGGAACACCGCATGGGCTAAGGCTCTCGGAGATGAAGCCCTTTTGTAGCAACTCTTCCACCTTCGTACGTAAGACGTCATGCTCCTTGGGGTTCATGCGGTAGTGGGGCAAATTTGGCAGGCTAGCGCCCGGTATGAGATCGATCTGGTGTTGGATGTCCCGAAGTGGTGGAGGATGGTCGGGCAAGTCCTCCGTGGTGATGGCGCGGAACTCATGAAGTAATGTCTGAATGTCTGGGGGTGCGGCATCCATCTCCCAAACGTTGGTGGCGAACAACCCGTAGGGAACGAGGGCCACCACCTCCTTGGCCTCCGCAACGTCCCGCTCGAACCGTGAGGTGTCATCGTGCATCACGAGTAGGCTGCGCCCCTTGTCGGTGGGCGGGTTGGCCGCAGGTTTGTCGCCGACCCGGGCCACAATTTGTATCTTCTTGCCGGCCCAAGTGAAAGAGTAGATATTGTCGCGGCCCTTGTACACCGCGTCTGGTATCATATTGCCACGGTCGTCCGTAAAGTAGATGGCTCGCGTCCATCTCCACAACGTCGCACCAAATGTCGGCTAGGTAGTGCTTGCCCATAGCGACGGGTACGTGTGACCGGTGGGTGACACGGACGGAGGGGCCCTTTTGAATCCACCCAATGGAGTAGGGGTGCGGGTGCGGGTGCGGCTCGGTTGGTAGATGCAAGTATGTGACCAACCGACTGGCGACAAAATTCTCACAGCTGCCATTGTCGATCAGGACATCACATATCTTTCCCTTGACGGTGCAATAGCTCCGAAAGACATTACTCCGTTGAGCGTGCTCATCCACCCGCGGTGCGAGAAGGAGGCGACGGACCACGCAAGCAGCAAAGTCGCCGTCCTCTTCAAACCCATCGATGACCTCATCGGCCTCTCCCGAGTCATCCTCCTGATCCTCGTCCTGAGTAACTGCGTGTACGGGTTGGCGCAGAAGAGGGCGCCGTGAGGCAAAATGGCCCGGTTGGTGGCACTTGAAACAGGTCCCCGGTGGTGCGCGGTCAGGTGCCCGACCCTTAGGTGCGGAAGGCGTGGCCGGCACCTCGCGGCTGGTAGAATCCCGAGTATGCGACCCCGAAGCATCCGACCAGGAACGGCGAGAGGCCGAGCGGGCTGCAGGTGCCGCCGACGTCTCCATGAGTTCCGCCTTGAGGGCCATGTTGTAGGCCTCATCCACCGTGCGCAAAACATGCAATCCGATCTTCTCACGAAGGGACGGGCGTAGCCCATGTAGAAAACGAGTAACATGTTGGCCGTCCGACTCGGTCAAGCCGTTGCGGTCCGCGAGGCGGCAAATTTCAGCCAAATATTCTGTGACGGTGCGAGAGCCTTGTGAGCAACTTTGGTAGAACTGGAACAGGTGTTGGTCGTAGTCGGGGGGTAGGAACCGATTCCGTAACATTTTCTTCATTTTGAGCCAGGTGCGGACGGGGGCCTTGCCTTGGCGTTGCCGATTGAGTTGAAGTTGATCCCACCAAACCGCCGCGCCGGATTTAAGGCGATACGCGACCATCTTCACTTGGCGGTGTTCGTCGAGCTCGGCCATCTCGAAGAAACGCTCGACCTCCGAGAGCCAATCGAGGAAGTCTTCAATGCCCAAGTTGCCGAAGAACTGGGGAATGTCCGCACGCATGCGGTAGCCGTGCTGCTGCGGTGGTGGCGGGTTGCGCCATGGAGGGGGATCAGCTCCGGCATGATAGTCATCCTCAGAGCTAGAATCGGACAGGGAAGTTGCCGGGCGGGGAGGTGCCGCACGGCCACGGCGGTACTGCCGGCCGAAGAAAGCGTCGACCGGAGGCGCTGCAGCGGGGGCGGGATCGGCTGGCGGGGGTGGTTGCGGGTTGCCGAGCGCTGCGGTGAGGGCGGCGAGCTGTGCGGTGATGCCATTAATGGCCGCCCACAAAGCTTGGTCGTCCCGCGGTTGGTCTCCCATGAACGATCGGCGGAGAGAAAAGTCGGGGCGACCCGATCCGGAGCGAGGAACGCGACGCGGCGCGAAGAGCAGGGGGGGAATCGGCGCCGAGCTAAGGAGTCGGGGCAAGCCTCTGATACCAAATGGAGTAGGAAATACCTCCAGGAAGGGGAACGGCGGAGCCTCCCGGCCGGATTCGCGCCGCACGGGCGGAGGGGACGTCGTTGGCGGGATCCTTCCGGATCGGCAAATCTCACGCGGAGAAGAGGGAGGCGGCTAGGGCAACAGATTCTCAACGCAATAACAAAAACTGAAAATAAAAATACAATCTCCTCCCTCTTATACTATGGGGAAGGAAAGAACAACTATTAGCACACACACATGCTAATAGCACACATAAAAGTCTTTCATAAACAAATACAACAAAGAGACATAACATAAATAGCGCCGCCTCATTAATTAGACGGTTCGCGGCATCCAAAGCGGGTCGAACTTCTCGAGCCATGCAATCCCCGGTTCGGCGCGGGCTTCGTCGCTGACGGTGTTGGCCGCACCGTATTCCGCATCACCAGCACTTGTCTCACCTGCAACACTTTGAGCTTTGCCGCAAGGGCCTCTGCTTTCGCTGCAATCAGCCATACTCGCTCACCCACATCTACCCTCTCAAAAACTTGTGTATGCTGATTGGATCTGAAGATGACGGTCCATATTTCGGGGACTTGGATCCGCTGACACTCCCTAACAACCCCTACAGACCTCTCTAAAACTCCCTGGCGACCCCTACAAACCTCAACCTTGAGGACATGGTCGCTTTTTGGGTACGGCGTGTTGATACATCGTTGGTTGTCACACATATCTTTATTATTCTAAGCAGTCCTAGGGGCATGTTCGTACTTTGTATCATTTGCATTCTATATATATGAGTGTGAGTGTCTCTTTATGATTATCTTTTAAGTCTTACTGTCATAAACTCTCTTTGGAGAGAAAATTCCTTCGGAGGACCCAACTTCCGGATGCTTGGCGGGAGTTTGCCTCTCGATTGTATTGCAAATTTGCGTTCCTGTTATTTTAGATCTTGATACGGCTAGTCCGTATCAAAATAGATTTGGAAAACACAAGATTGCGCAAAATGGAAGGCTGGAAGGAGTCAATTCATTGGTTGGGGACAGATGTGTGGTTCTGGGAGGGAAAATGAAGTTAATGGTGCATAGTCACCGCAGTTATTGAAGGTTTCAAGGTTACAGTTGGCTGGAACTGGAATTAGTGGCATGCTGAAATTTACAGAGACGGGTTTTCTGGAAGTAATATAGGTTTGGCTGGACTGAATTTATGTGGGAATACAGAAAACGAAGGTTCTGGGGAAGGAAATAATAGTCAGATCTATGGGGAAATGTTTGGTTACAGATTTGTGTAAGGGGATAGGTGGTTATGGAAAGGGAGAGGGGATCGGTTGACTGGTAAAGATGAGGAAGAGAGGGGAAGTAGCAGTTAGTTTCTGGATGCGGGTAAGAGTAGTAGTTATGGGAAGTCATGAGTGGGGAAGAGGCAGTTATTTAGTATTTATATGGAAGAGGAGATGGTTACCTTGACTTCAGCACCAAGGATCCATGAAATCGACGGTGTTTAACGATCCCGAGAGTCCATAATTTCAGTCCAAAATACGCAATCTCTGAAATCAGGCCCCAAAACTTCTATTTATAAGCAAAGAGTCCACCATGGAAGGCCTAGATCATCTAGAACATAAAATCACTAATTTTCATGAAACAAAATACAAAAAACAAGACGGAATTGCTTTAAACACGACTGCCAGCTCCGATTGACAATCCTATTTTTGCATCCTGCATATGTAGACTCGTGCAGACTCCGTAAGTATCGGTCTACCCTCAATCTATGATCCCCATCATAAGGGAGATTGTTCAACCACAAAACCTATTGCAGCTAAATTCTTTGTGCATAGCAATCTAGCTTTTTTTATTCATTCATTAACTCTGCAACCATTGTGATCTATTCATACGATTTAATTGCATAATGGCTGGGGAAAAAATGACAGCGCCTCTATCTCCTCGTGTTGAATCCTCTTCTAATGAATCTCAGTAACAATGCAAGGGTATGTCGTGGAATCACTTAGAGAGAATTTTATCTCGTAAAATGATATAAATCTATATATGCATATCCGTGTCATAAAATAAAAATTGATATTTCCTAACACTTACTTCAGCTCAAGCTAGATGTTCAACTAAATCACCTTCATGCTTCATCAACATGGAATTGGGGTTCATAAGTGATGTAGGGGTAGGCTGGTGGTGTACGAAATCTACGACCCTAAGTGCTGGTGCAGGGGTGACACACTATTACAACCCTAAATGCAATGCAACCGTTGGTAACGGCGACAATTAAATTAAGCAATGAAATTAATAGCACCACGCAAATAATTGAATAAGAAAACAAACAATTAATTTCAGCAATTTTTAAAATGGCTTCCTCCGCTCAAAGGGCCAAAGCAAAGCGTGCAGCGAATAATTCCTCCTGCAATTATTAGTATACTAGAGCCAATTTCCACACAAGCAATAGTCGCAGCACGATACAGTAAATCACCAAATGAAAATGTCAAATCAAAGAATACAATACCACAAAGCTCACAACGTAGAGCGCTAAACCGAGGCACTAGAGAATTTGAAGGGCCGGATATGTAGACGGGCGATCGGAGGTGAAGCCGGTGGTACGGCGATGGCGAGGTGGCTGCCCACGGTGGAAAAGAGGGAAAATGTGCCGGAAACGGAAAGATCCGGCCACTAGGGGATGGATCCGGGTGTGGGTGGATAGATCCGATGTTTTGACGGCGGATCCGGACTACGGGATGATGAATATTGGGGAAAATGATGGATCGGAGGGTGGTATCACTAGATCAAGATAGATCTAAGGTTTTTGAAGCGGTGGGAAGTGGATCCACGGAAGGGAAGAAGTGGAGGGTCGGCGTGAACAGTGTTCAGTGAACAGTTCTTCTACGCAAACAGTATTCCTGGGTGAACAGTTCCCGTAAACAGTGTTCAATATTCCTGGACAGCGGTAAGGGTTGGGATTTGGGAGTTCTAGGGGTTGCGGATGAGGGTTTCAGAGGGGGCAGAAGAAGGCTATGGATGCGTAGTACCTTAGGGGGAAGTTTGGCGGCCTAGGAGTCATCACCTAGGGTTCCACGGCGTCGGCACCGGGGAGGGATCGCTGGAATCCGGGAATGCTTCTTCTCCAAATCCAACAATGTCTGAATTCAGCCCCTCTACATCTTATTCATAAGAAAAGAAAAGCTAGGGCATCCCCCATCAACGGCTATGATTGGCCGGTGGGTTCGACCCCTAAAATACATCAATAACAAACTGAAAAAGATAAACTAATAGTGTTTTGACTCGCGGCGACGCTCCGGACGCAATCGCGGAGTCCGATCAGCGATCCGGGCACGTCATATATGGAAAGTTGTCAAATCAGCCTCGAACGGGCCCGAAGCGCGTCCTCGCCTCTGCTCCGCATCAATAAGATTTTCAGCATGCTTGCATCCAAACAATCTTGCTTCAGAGAAAAGATCAATGACATACTTTTAATGCATAAGCATATTGCCGAGGAGATATGAGCAACAACTATGATGAAGAAATTTTTGAGTTTAGCCAGATCAAACTGAAAATGACTATGTAGATAAGCCCTTGGTTCTAACATCCAAATGTTATCCTATCACTACCTGCGATAACAATATCATGATGCACATCAATAAGATAATGCTCTGATCCTTCCAGCCCAAATATTCTTATGTACTCGAAAGTTTCAATGAGTATGCCCAGTGTCACTTTTTCAGCTTGTAAAATTATTGTTTTTAGTTTACACGTCATACCACAACATTCTACTTGAGCAACAAAAACATGGAGGTTGCTCACGATGCATTTCTTCCTCTAGATATCCAAAGAAATGCATTATTAATGCCCACTCGAGAAAATGGCCAATGATTCATCGCGACTAAAGATATGATCATCTGGACAGACATTATTTTAGCCAATGAATAAAAATGTATCAAAGTAGTCCATCCATATGTTCAACTACAGCCACTGGCAACAAGTCTGGAGAAATACTTCAATCTCTTTGCTTGTCTTCTAGTGAGAATCTTTATGGATAATTGGAAGATAATTTATGGGTGTCTCTGCATGTAGTTCATTATCATCGGAGAGGATAATCGATTCAATATGAAGGGACAACTCTTTCATGTTTGCATCAAGCAGTCAATCACCTCAAACAATGATTGAATTGAAGAAAGAGGATACAAATTCATTAAAGGAAATTGAAGTCGAGGGACAAGATGATATGTCATCCAAGAATGCGGCATCAAAACACAAAGTATCTGTTTAAGTGAGAAATTATAATACTTAACCGTTTCCAACCCATAAATAAGACAAAGGGATACAATTGGTTGCCTTCGGATCTTTAAACTCAGGGACTTTATATTATTTTTCTAATATTTTTATTTATTTTCATTTTAAGAAGCGGGATTGATTGGGAAGAAAGCGACAGAATTGGAAACCAAAAATACCGACACCAACGAGAATATCCTTCAGTAATTGCATAATAAAAATAGAAATGTCATTATAAAAATTTGAGGGGATTGAATGAGAATTGGGATGAAAAAGGAACAATAAGAAACAAACAATATTGACACCAAAGAGAGTTTACAATTGTAATAGTATAGATAAAGAAAATTATGAATCCTCAATTGAAGCTTTTTTGCCCATAAAGCTGAGCTGAGCTGAGCTTTAACTATTGATAAAAATATATACACAAACGATAACAGCTTTCTATTTTATATCACATGTTTGTTAATTGATGCAAGAATTGAATAAGATGAGCATGAACATTTATTTACTGGAAATGTTGTTCACATATATTGGAAACAAATGCAGATAATTTTTAAAGAAGATACACCAGATTGTACTATAATGATTAGATCAGCATACCATACAAAATGTGTGCATGCATGTGGCATTAACAATACATGCAAGTTGAAGCGTAAGATTCTAATGGTACATAAATGGGAGTTCTTATTTTAAAAATGAATATTCAAGGTAACGACCTACCTCAAGTGGAGTTGCCACCAACAACATATACTGTATTGCTTCAATAAATATGCCATGTTTCACCCTAGCAAGACCGACAGCGCATATCGATTGCTCCACTCCACTGTATTCAGTACACTGTCCATCCCTAGACATAAAGACAGCAATTCTGAGTGTGATGGGAAACAATTTGTTCAGCCATATGACCATAATGCACAAACTCCAAGGAAAATCTGTGTAATGTTAAAAACTAAGAACTTGGAGTAAAAAATATAATATTAAATACATGCATAATTTAGTAAGATGAAGGTGAGGAAAAACAATGCAGGTTTCATCTACCCTCAGTCGAAGGGTATCACGAGGAGATGATAAAAGAATCAAGATTTTTTCTTCATCAAGGAAGATTGCTCGAAGAGCTAAATCAAGTTTGCATAGCAATCTCTTCTGACATAAAACTAAATCATAATTATCATTGATTTTAAGGCTCCATTTGGTTCGGCGGTGGCGGGATGATCCGGCGGATGGAAACGGAGTGTTCGAACCGGAGGGGGGAGGTGGCTGCTCTAAACGGATCTTTTTGGGGCGTTTCTCAAGGCGAGTGAGTGGAAACGGAACAAACGCCGCCGGAGGTTCATTTGTTTACCCTCCTTCTGGCGGCGTTTGCCCAAAACGGAACAGCGAAACGCCCAAACAAATAGAGCCTAAGTCACTAAATTTGAATTTGGCAAGTCAAAAAATTCAAAGATACTTGTAAGATGTATGCACACATGGAAAACAACAATTTCGATGTATAGGTTCCAATAATCTGGAGATATGTAAAATTAATTTTGGCAAAGCAATCCTTCTTAACGCTCTTCAAAACTACTCATATTTAAAACAATATCCTTCCAAGTAAAAATCTACCAAGCATAAAAATCTTAGGGTGCGTTCGTTTCGCCGGAATTGAGGTCAGGAATTGGAATTAGGTACACCAAAACCAATTTCGTTGTTCGTTTCGTCAAGTTTGAACCCGGAATTGGAATTCCTTGAAAACCTATGAGTTTTGGGAGAAGGTGTTTGACCAAAACCAATTCCGTTGTTCGTTTGGTGTTTTTTATGAAGGGGATTGGCTTTGGCCCAAAACCCATGGGTTTTAGGTCTTAAAAAATCCTTCTATCCCCAAAAAACACCTCCTTAGGTGGGTTTTGACTGGGTTTTAGTACTGTAGATGAAGCAAAAACGGGAAGAAGAAGAAGATGAACGGCTGTCTTCGAATCCCAGGAGTAGCACCAAATTTCTGCCGGAAGAAACGGAGCAAAACCGGGAAGAAACTGAGCAAAACCCGTGAAGAACAAAACCAGCGGCAAAACCAGCGAAGAATCGGCAAAACCAGCGAAGAAAAAGCAAAACCAGCGGCAAAACCAGCGAAGAAGAAGCAAAATCAGCGAAGAAGCAAAATCAGCGAAGAAACTGAGCTAAACCAGCGGCAAGCTACTCCGACGGACATGCGAAGAAGATGATAAATAGAAGAAATCAACGAAGAAGAAGATGAACAGTAGATCTCTTCCTCCCCCCAAAAAATTAAATTTAGAATTCTTTCCTCTCAAAACTGTCTTCAAACGAACAAAAAAATTTATTTTTGGCTCATTTCCAAAACCTCTTGCCGTGAGTTTTTGGCCAAAACCAATTCCTGCCTCTCAAAACCTATCAAACGAATGCACTCTTATAGAATTTGCAAATGGAAAAGGAGATTATGCTGAAAAATTAAAGCTTCATTAAGAAAGTAAATTCATACAAAGATCAAACTTAACACCTTCTAATCAACACTCTATCAAGTCGAGTCTATCAGCGCCTTCTCTCAACCTTTTTATTTGAGGTTGTAATTCACAATCCCATTTAAAAAATGGAAGGAACATCATAGGATAGGGTAACTGTTTCAGTAAAAAATACCTATCTAAATCTAATTAACAATAATACATACAATCTAATCCGATTTTTTTGAAATTTTGACTCAATAATTACATTAGATAAGTACAATAAAGAATAAGCTCGAAACTTTAGTATTATCGCTTATGCTATGACTCAATTTAAAAAATAATGCACCTAAATTCCTTTTTCTTTTTCACCTTCATGAATAATTGCCACCACTGAATATCAAGTTCATAAGTTATTGTTGAAGAAAAGAATAAGCCCATGTAAAAGCCTTTTTTCCCAAGTATAGATTAGTCCTACATTTTGGTTTGAAGTTGAGATTTCACTCCTCCATCCTATAAATATATGCACAATTCTTGTATTATTGAAGAATGAGAGATAATAAAAATATTATTCTGCTCTGAATTCCAACTTTCTACATCCTATCAGAGAGCCTTGATTCCTGGCTTCCAAACACCAGCCATTTTTTTGGGCTACAATGTTTTGTTTTTCTTCAAGGGTACTCATAGTTGGCATCCCTGGTGCTTGCCAAGTTCATCTCCAACTACAGTGGGTGGACTGAGCTCCTCTGCCCCGCCTTTTATAGACTGTCAGTCTATGGAGCTCCCACTGTCAGTTCGCTTGAACTTGTCGCCTCTGCGACATCTCTGCACTCGAGGGAGCCAGCATTCCCTCGTCATCGGTTTATCATCTGCATCACTCAGCCTCCGTCTATACTCACTTGCGGTTTCTCCACTGCATCGATCAGCTCGCTGACAAGTGCGCCCAGAGCTTGTTGTTACTAGCTTCCAATACCCGACAGCTTGAGCTCGCCTGCCTCATGAGCTCGCCACTCCTGCTTCAATGGAACTCGCTTCTCCTGATTTCCTGGACCCCGTTGCTTCTTCTCCAAGCGACCTCATCTCGTGGCTCCCTTATGAAGCTCGCAGCTCCTTTCAGAGAACTCCTGGAGCTCGTAACTTCTTCTTTCAGCGACCTCTTCTCGCGCCTTTGAGAACTCGTGGTCTCCGTCTCAAGCCTTGGGGCTGCCCATACCTAGTGCTCGCTGACACTTTCTTGACAGCACTTATATCATGCGGACGAATGCTGCTTCCGCCTCCTCCACCATTCCGGCCACGTTCGCACTGGTTCCCATCTATGAAGTTCGTGACGAACTCAAAATTACTACTATCTACGTTACTGCCATTGGGAAGAAGAATTTTGCTGAGTGGGTCCACTCCATGAGTCGTGTCCTCCAAATCAAAGGTCTTCTCCACCATTTAATTTGTGACACACCTATTGAGCCTATGGAGGAATGGTTATGGAATGATGGCCAAGTCTAGTCATGGATCTTAAATATCATGGAAAATGAATCATATTGAATGGTAATGCACCACGAGGCCGCAAAGGCTATGTGGGATGAACAGAAGTCTCTATACTTCAGCAGGACAACCTCCAACATTTGTTCGATCTCTTTCGCGATCTCAAGGCGGTTGAACCTTGTTCAGATGGCGACCTAACATCCTTTGTGGCCCAGTACGGCAGTACAAGACTCTTGCAAAGACTTGGATTCAACAGCAACCTCCTAAGCTGGATTTTGCAAGCCAAAAAACTCAGAAGGAAGTTGTCGGCATAGTACGAATGATGAAACGACCATCACCTCATCTTCATAGTGTTCGGGCGAGCATCTTATCATCAATCACTATTTTGTCCCTCTCGGATATGTGCTCCAAGATTCTGAAAATCACTTCTCCCACCTATGTTTTGTTGACTCCCTCTCCTGCCCTTCTCCAACACTCAATTGATGTTAGTCCTCCACCTAGTGGCCTATGGAGATTGTAATGGGTTTCGGAGTAATGGACGCTATGGTCGCAATCCCTCCAATAGGTAAAAGACTTACATATGTACTCACTGTGACCGGACAAATTATACTGAGGTCACTTGTTACAAAAAACATGAGTTCCCGCCGCAGCTTTTCACATCTCAACACCATGCTTTTTCTGCGGTGAATGTTCCTACCACATTCCGCTCAAGCATTGACGTCTTGCTAGAGGAACTCCAGCATCTCAGGGGGCTAGTTACTCGGACTTCTAGCTTCAGCATCTCATCTCCAACGAAGGTATATCATGTTTTTTCTAGAGTCCATCTTGGATAGTGGACTCTGGTGCCATAAATCACATTACACCGCAAAAACCTTCTCGGTAAACAGACTCTGCTTGTCTTAAGTTCATCACAATGGCCAATGGAGAAACCACACCTATCTGCGGATCTGGATATATACCTCTCACCCTGTCTCTTCCTCTTTGCTCTGTACTTCGTATTCTTGGCTCTCAATTTAATCTCCTCTTTGTCTGTCGCTTTATTCATGATCATGACTGCTCCAACACATTTTCTTCTTCCTTTGTGGTACATGATTGACGGATGCGAAACATCATTAGTAGGGTGTGACTGCCAAATGGGCTTTACATTATGGTCCTTCCCACCATTATTCTCTCTTTTGTCACATTTGTTGATTGACATTGTTAGAAAAGACAATGTAAAGGCCCATGTTTTGGCTCATTTGTGTATTTTCTTCCTATTTGTTTCAGTCCGACATCTTGGATTTGGGATTCTTCTCTCTCTTCTCTCCCTATATAATTGTACTCATACTTGTATTTACATACTGAAGAAGCATATACAAGGTTGACTGATTTTCCTGCATTACTCGTGTACTTCTCTACATGGTATCAGAGCATACGGTCCTACCTCCGGTCTCGGGCGGATAGTTCTTTTCTAACCGCCCAGCTCCTGCGGTTACTACCCTTGTTATCCGCCGGCCTGTCTAACCGCCTCTCCTCCGCGGACTTCCTTTTCTCTACCCGGCTTCTCCTCTCCTCCCGTGGAACCACCCCCTTTCCTCTCCCGCTCCGCATTTATAGCTTCCTCTCTCTCCCGTGGAACCACCCCTTCTCGCGCGGTCTTCCACTCCTAGCCGCGGATCTCCGTCTTACCACTGTGCTTTGTCGCGTGTCTCTCCTCTGTTGTTGCCGCTACTATTATGTTGTCGGCCTCTCTTCTAGTCGCGACGACCTCCTCTCCTCTAGGCTCTAGTCGCTGCTCTTCTCATTGTCGGCCTCTCCGTTGCGGATCTTCTAGCCGCTGCGATCTCTACTGGCTTAACCACGGCCTTCTCTTGCGCGGTTTCCTCTTTAAGCCGCAACTCTCGCCGGGATTCTCTTCGTGTTGCGGCCTCTTCTCTTCTTGTCTAGCCGTAATTTTCTAGCCGCACTCTCCAACGTATCTCCTAGTCGATGTTTCTTGTAAGGTTTGTCGCTCGGTCTGTCTCTTGGCAGCGAGGTTTTTCCTTGCTCTTTGATCGGTTTGCTGCGCGGTCTATCCCAAAGTTCTTCTCCTGTTCTCGCTGCGGTCTCCTGCTCTGGCCGCTTCTTCTAGCCGCTGCTCTAGCCGCTTGTTCTTTGTTGTGCAGTCTGGTTGCTTGCTTTAGCCGCTGCTCTAGTCGGGCCCCACCTCCATACAGACCGCCCAATGTCTTCTTTCGGCCCTCTCTTCTTCCACCTTGACTACCCGTTGCGGCCTCCTGTCCAACGGCTTCCTCTTTTCTAGTCGCTGCAGATTCCTCTCTAGTCGCTGCAGATTCCTCTCTAGTCGTTGCGGTTTTTTGTTCACTGCGACCTTCTCCTCTGGTCGCTGGTCGTTGGCCGCTGCACGATGCTCGTTGGTTGTTTTGTCCACCGCAACCTGTGTTGTTTCAGTGCTTCTCGTTGTTGCTTCTCTCTCGGACTACTCCCTGTGTTTGTCGAGGTTCCTCTTGCCGGCATCTTCTTCTTCCCGAGCGGGTTGTCTCCCTTTGCCCACTTACCCGCTTGTCAGTTAACTGCTTGTCTTAACCGCCTGGCATGGGTTCTTCTACTGCGACCTTTATTCCAGCTGGGGCAGCTGTCCGCATCCCTGAAGTCTGTGATGAATTGAGGATTACCACTATTTCCCTCACTGGGCAGAAGAACTTTGTGAAGTGGGTGCATTCAGTTCGTCGGGTCCTTATGTCACCGGGATTTCTACATAATTTAACCAAGGATATTCCTTCTGCACCTACCGACAATTGGCTTCATAACGATGGTCGTGCTCAAACATGGCTTCTCAACTCCCTTGATGGCGAACTTTACCGCATGGCCAAGTATCACGAGATGGCTAAGGCGATGTGGGATGAGCTTCATTCTCTTTACCGCGAACACTCTGGAGATCAGTGATGATGGCTCGTGTCCCACCTCATCTTCAGAGTGTTCGGGCTCAGATCCTCTCGTATGCTGCTACTCCAAAATTTTTTGATGTGTGATACATGCTACTAAAGGTTTTACCACCTCTTGATACTATCGGACCTCCCTCCCTGGCTCTTCTCCAGCACTCTTCGGCGTCATTACTACCTCTCCCTCCCCTGCTCGTGGAGGACGTTCAGGCTCTCGGGGGAGGGGTCGAGGACATCGACCGCGACAAAAGTGTTCTTTCTGTGGTAAGGATGGTCATCTTGAGGTCACATGCTACCGCAAACATGGTTTCCCTTCTCGTCCAAATGCTTTTGTTGCTGCCCTCAGCCCGTCGTCCACTCGTGCTAATCTTGATGAAGTCCGCCTCCAGCTCCAACAACTTCAAGGGTTGCTCCACAACTCGCCTGCCTCTGTTGCCTTCGTATCCAATGAAGGTATCGCTTGTCTCTCCACTAATCCGAGCTGGATAGTGGATTCAGGTGCTACTCACCATATCACGTCCTTGAAGCCACCCCGATACTTGGATTTTCCGCATCCAAAGTTTATCACCGTCTCTAATGGCAACACCGCTCATGTTTCCGACTCTGCCGACATACCTCTCAATCCTTCTATTTCTCTTTGTTCGGTTCTTCATGTCTCGGGCTCTCCCTTTAATTCATTGTCTGTTAATCGCCTCACAGCAGATTTGGATTGTTCTATCACGTTCACCCCTTCTTCTTTTTTAAAGCAGGATCGCAGGACGCAGAGTATCATTGGTAGAGAACGACAGAAAAACGGGCTCTACCTTCTTCATGTCTCTCCTATCATTTTCTCCTCCGTCTCCTCAGTTGACTGACATCGGCGTCTTGGACATTCTCCGCTTCCTGTTCTCCAGAAGGCACTTCCTGATGTTCCACTTAAAGTTTTTTCCTGTGATTCATGTATTCTGGGGAAACAACATCTTTCCTCATTTCCCCCTCATTATACCCGGAGCTCTGCTCCATTTATGTTGGTTCATTCTGATATTTGGGGCCCCTATAAAATAGCAAGTATATCTGATTATCGTTATTTCATTACTTTCATTGATGATTATTCACGGATGACCTGGTTGTACCTACTTCGTGACCGTTCCGAACTTTCTCGTGCGTTCCGTGCTTTCATTCTTAAGACTCGCACTCAATTTGCCGATACACTCAAAACACTCCGATCAGATAATGCTCGTGAATACACTAGTCATGAATTCAATACTCACTGCTCTGAATTTGGGATTATTCATCAAACATCGCGTGCCTATACTTCTCAACAAAACGGTATGGTTGAGACTTGAGAACAAAAATAGACATCTTCTTGATGTTACTCGTTGTCTCATGATCCAAATGCATGTTCCCAAGGCGTATTGGCATTTTACGGTTTCCATGACATGTCATTTCATCAACCGTATCTCTTCCTCCGTCCTCAACAACGCCACCCCGTTCAGTCTCCTCTTTCCCTCTACACTACCACTCCCTCTCACCCCTCGCACATTTGATTGTACTTGTTATGTTCATCTCGGGCCCTCCACTGACAAGTTCAATCCTAGAGCAGACAAATATATGTTTGTTGGTTACTCCCGTGCTCAAAAAGGGTATGTTTGTTACTCTCCCACTACCCGTAAGGTGACTGTTTCGGCAGATGTCACCTTTCTAGAAGATCAACCGTTTTTTTCTACATCATCACCACCTCCTCCATTATCATCATTACCTCGACCTGTCGTTCCAATTACGTCTTCTCCACCACCACCACTTCCCACTGAAGTTCTTGTTCACCACCAACTTCCTCTTCTTCGTGTCTACACTCGTCGCCCTCATCATTTCGCCGCCCCAATGCAGTCGGCTTCAACCTCTGGCACTCTGCGACCTGCTGATCCAACGTCGGCTTCCACCGTCCATCCCATGGAGAATTACCTATCCTTACATCGCCTGTCCCCGGCGCTTCAGGACTTTGCCACTACATTATTCTCTATTTTTGTCCCTAATTCTGTGCAGGAGGCTCTCCAACATTATCTTCAAGCTGGCGGGCGGATATGGACGAAGAAATGACTGCTCTCTGGGCAAATCACATGTGGAATTTGGTCCCTCTTCCTCCAGGATAGACCCCTGTTGGTTGTAAATGGGTCTTTGTCATCAAGCATGTCCTGATGGGACAATTGACCGTCTTAAAGTCCGACTAGTGGCTCGCAGCTTCACTCAACAACAGAGCCTTAACTATGAAGAAACCTTCTCTCCGGTGGCAAAACACAACATGGTTCGTGTACTCCTCTCCATTGTTGTGCATCGCCAGTGGCCATTACATCAACTGGATATCAAAATTGCATTTTTAAATGAAGATCTTCAAGAGACAGTCTATATACATCAGCCTCCCGGGTTTGAGACCACGGGGGAGTCCCAAGTTTGCCATCTTAAGAAGTCAATTTATGGTCAAAAACAATCCTCTTGGGCATGGTTCGATAAGTTCAATAAGGTTGTTCGGGAGGTTGGCTTTACTCGGAGCTCGGCAGACTTCTCTCTGTTTACTCGACATCGAACAACAGGAACGGTTCTTCTTTTGGTGTATGTTGATGACATCTTAATCACCAGAGATGATTCAAAGGGAATACAAGTGGTCAAACGGCACATTAGTTCCGTGTTTCGAACAAAAGATCTGGGGAACCTTCGATACTTCCTTGGCCTTGAGATCGCAAGACGTCCTGATGGCCTCGTTCTATCGCAAGCCGGTTAACACTCCTATGGTTGTCAATCACAAGCTGCGTGCACATGCTTCAGATACAGATCTTCTTCTTCCAAATCTAAAATACAATTGACGACTCGATGGGAAGTTGATTTACCTAACGGTCACGAGAACGGACAGATCTTTTGTTGTTGCGGTGGTCAGCCGGTTTATGCATTCTCCTCGGATGTCTCATCTTCAGGCTGTCGAATGCATCCTGAGATATCAAAAAACTACTCCTAGTCAAGGGCTGGCATACAAAACCTCTTCTTCTACTCCAACATTGGTTGCGTATTCAGATGAAGATTTAGCTGGTTCCATGAATGATCGGAGTTCTACCAGCGGATTTTGTACCTACTTTGGAGGTCAACTTGTTACCTGGCGCAGTAAGAAACAAGCAGGGGACTGTGTGATGTAGGGGTAGACTAGTAGTGCACAAACCAACAACGCTAGGTGTGCACGGGTGACACGCTAATTAAAACTTATATGCGATGCGATGATCAATGTTTCGACGAATGAATATAAACGATGAAAATTCAGTGCCACACAGATATTAAAATAAAACAAGCAAATATTTATTTTAGGCAATATTTTAATGGCTTTCCTCCGCTCGGAGGGCCAAAGCGAAGCACGCAGCGAATGTTTCCTCCTGCAAGTTATTAGAGTACCAAAACAAAATTCTACAAACAAGAATCGCAGCAAACTATAATAAATCACCAAATGAAAAATGCTGAATCAAAGAGTACAATGCTACAAAAAATTCACAAAGTAGAGGACTGAACCGAGACAATGAAAATTGGGAGGACCGGATGTGTAGATCGGCGATCGGAGATGGAACCGTTGGCGAGGCGATGGTGACGGTGGCTGTCCTTGGCGGAAAACGGTGAGAACGGGCAATAAAACGGTGGATCCGCCACGAGTAAGTAGATCTGGGCCGGGGATGGGTAGATCCGCTATTTAGGGGCGGATCCGGGCAAAAATGAAAAGTATAAGCGGTGGAAATAACGGATCGGGGGCTAGAACCCTAGATCTGGACTGATCTAGAATTTTAGGATTATTGGAATGGTGGGTCCACGGAGGGGGAATGAGAGGGTGGTCGGCTAGGGCAAAAGAGCCCTTGGGGTGGCCGGATTATGCAAGGGGAAGCGGCGGTGGGCTGGGGTGAGGGCAATGATGTCGGCAGCCTGGGCTGGGGAGCAAGGGGGCGGCGGAATCGGGGGTGGAGGCTGGCTGGCTGGGCGGCGGTACAGGAAAAGGAGGGGCGGCTTGCTGGAACCTGCATGCCGGCGGTAGTGGGAGGGTTTTGGAGGGGAATCCGGCGGTCGGAATGGGGGTTTGAAGGGTGGAAAACAAAGGGGGGTAGGGGTTACCTTGGGGAGGAGTTCGGAGGCCTAGGAGTCGTCGCCTAGGGTTCCACAGCGTCGGCACCGGGGAGGGTTCGCTGGAATCCGGGAATGAATGTTCTCCAAATTCTGCAATGCTTCAATTCAGCCCCCTACCACTCTTATTTATAATAAAAGAAGCACTAGGGCATCCCATTCGACGGCTATGATTGGCCGGAGGGAGATGCCTCAAAATACATGAAATAAAAGTCCAAAAAAAATAAAGTAATATAAGATGTTGACTCGCGGCGACGCTCCGGACGCAATCGCGGAGTCCGATCGTTGATCCGGGCACGCCATATATGGAAAGTTGCCAAATCAGCCCTGAACGGGCCCAAAGCGCGTTCTCGTCTCTGCTCCGCATCAATCTCCCCGACTTGAAAGAATTCATCTCCCGATGAATTGGGATCGGAATTCTCTCGTTGATCGCCAGGTACAACTCGAAGAGGTCCACCGGAAGTCGTCCAAGTGTCGTCGGCGGAAGGGTACCTCGCCAATCGATTCCCCCTGACTGAAAAGATGTCATCTCCGGTGAATGGAGAAGGTCGTGTTGATGTCGAAGTCCATGGGTGAATCGATCAAGCTCTACTGTAAGAATCCAGGCGTCCTATGCATCGAGGCGGCCCCGCCAATGTACCAAGTAGCGACGGCGCGGCCCATCTGTGGTGGGAACAATCTGGTGGGATTTGATCTCTGTGATGCACTCATCTCTCATCTCTCGAAGGGTGGATCCCGGTACGATCGGCGGTGCCGGTGGTGAAACTAAAGAAGACGAATTCCCAGGTGGAAGGGTGGTAGCACAGGGTGGACTGTGGTGGTCATCAGATGTAGGTGACGTATGAGGGTGGTAAGGTAACGACAGTGGGGGTGAGGGTGGTTGGGTATCTCCACTGCTCGGGTCCACCGTCCACATACTCGTGAGGTTCGTAGTATGGAGTCAGATCCTCAACATTAAACACCAAGTGAATTTCCATACTAGCCGAGATATCGAGCCGGTAGGCATTTGTCCCAATGCGACTAATAACAGAGTATTGACTCATTCACCTAGCGCTTAACTTTTTGGCAGGCCCCGAAGAGAGCCTCTCGAGGCAGATTCGTACCATTACCCTTTCGCCTTCATTAAATATTCGTTCTCGACTTCCCTTATCTGCATGGGCTTTATAATTTTCATTGCTTGTAATTATTCGTCGGCAGACCGACTGATGCAAATGTCGTGTAAAAGACTCAGCAGACTCATGCAGATAATGCAAATGATGCAAAGACAACACGACAGACACGGTACACTCCTTATAGGAAAATTTAATAATGTCTGAAATGTCTCTAAAATGTGGCGGCCTATCAGGAGGTTTTTTCGGTGAAATATAAAAATATTCATCTAGTGTGAGACGAGTGCTCAAATGATCTTGAGAGACAACTATACTCAAATACAAGCTCATAACGAGCCAGATGTCTCTCAGAGAACGTAACACATCAGGGGGCTTACGAGAAAGTGTGTACGACAAGTCATCGCGGATAAGACGACCACCTGGGTGAAAATTGTGCACACAGACTAGAATTCGTGACTCTAGAATATGGTGAGTGTCCCAGACAAGAAAGAACTCATCAGATGGTTCAGCGGGTGGCGTGTCCCAAAACTCATGCAGAGTGTGAGGTGTCATATGGTAGGTCCTCACAATATGAGTATGCTCAAGTGGACTCAAGGTAGGCCCTACATATGTCATGCTCCACTCAAGGTCCCTTCTCAGGGGTAAGGCCAGAGATAATAATGAAAGAGGCGTCATACCTGAGTGGCTCACCCGAGTCTCATCCTCACCAAGATGTGGTGGATCATCAGGAGGCTCAACAGGGGGCTCGTCACTAAGGTCAAGTTCCTCTCGATGAGGACCATCGAAAGGGATAGTGTCCCCGTGCATGGGTGACATAGCCACTACGAGATCAACACCAGACTCTGAGCTCTCGGTCGTAACGTGGCTCAGGGTAATGTCAAAGGAAATGCGACATACACCTACGCTCAAGAATGGGTCTACGGGTGCGGTGTCAAGACATTAGTCTAGGATATGAGTGTTAATCAACCCCGGACATGCCAAAAGTGGAGGTGTGGGTGAGGGGAACAACACTACAGACTCAATAGGTCGCTCAGGCTCACCCTTCGTCGGAGTCACAAGAGACGGGTCAGAAACAAGAGATAGGTCACTCACGGGGCTAAGCATCTCGCTGGGGTGAGAGCAATCTATATCAGGTATCACTTCCGTCGTGGGTGATAGAATAGTAGTAGGCATCGTGGTGACCTCAGTATAAGGACTAGTACTGCGGAGGTCAAGGTGAGGGTCCAACCGACCAACTCTGGCGGATCTCAAAGACTATTCGTAATGAAGGGCAAGCTGATACGTCTGCTCGAGTGACTTCGAGCTATGATAAATCACCTTAGTACGGATTTCAGATCGAAGCCCAGACCGAAATCTGCAAGTGGTCATGGCTGAGTCCTCTCGGATATCGCTCATCACAACTAACTCATCAAAGCAATCCATGTACTCAGCGACAGACATGGATTATTGTTGAAGGGAAAATAATTGGTTGAGCAAGTGACTCTGATATGATGAAGGCAAATACCTCTGACACAATGTACGCTTCATGTCCATCCAACTAGTGATGCGGCGAAGACGGTCTCGCTCGCGGGTCCTCTCAACGCTAGCTCAATATGCCCTCGCCTGATCTAAAAGTTTAAGATTCGCAAACTTAACGCGACGCTCACTGAATAACTCAAAATGATCAAGATAATACTCAATATACACGAGCCAATAACTGAAAGACTCGGGACTCGATGAGCCGTCAAAGGAAGGGGAAACTGTACGAAACTGACTCTCAAGATCTCTCTCAAAGTGACGATCCTCATAATAGTCATCCCTAAGGTAATTGGGTCGAGTCGAAGGATCAACACGATCCGCTCGCGTGCAAGGATATGAACGACGATAATCATCATACTGATTGTCTCTGACATAGTGAGGTTGTGTCGGTGGGTCGGCACGATCTCGGAAAGTGGTGTGCCGCAGACGATAATAATCATCATGATAACACGATGATTTCTCTGAAGTCGCTCTATGAGATTGGGTATAGGCGAACTCAGAATCTCCAAAGAGAGGAGAAGAACGACGACGATAATTAGTCATGGATGAACCTAAAGACTCAATATGACCTACCACTACATATATAAATGGCCTAACATTGACCTCTGATACCAAAATGATGTAGGAGTCGGCTAGTGGTGCACAAACCTACAACGCTAGGTGTGAGTGCACGGGTGACACGCTAATCCAAACATATATGTGAAGCGATGATCAATGTTTCGACGAATGAATAAAAGCGATGAAAATTCAGCGTCACACGGATATTAAAATAGAACAAGCAAATATTTATTTTAGGCAATATTTTAATGATTTTCCTCCGCTCGGAGGGCCAAAGCGAAGCGCGCGGCGAATGTTTCCTCCTGCAAGTTATTAGAGTACCAAAACAAAATTCTACAAACAAGAATCGCAGCAAACTATAATAAATCACCAAATGAAAAATGTTGAATCAAAGAGTACAATGCTACAAAAAGCTCACAAAGTAGAGGGTTGAACCGAGGCACTGAAATTGGGAGGACCGGATGTGTAGATCGGCGATCGGAGATGGAACCGGTGGCGAGGCGACGATGACGGTGGTTGTCCTTGGCGGAAAACGGTGAAAACGGGCAATAAAACGGTGGATCCGGCCACGAGTAAGTAGATCCGGGCCGGGGATGGGTAGATCCGCTATTTATGGGTGGATCCGGGCAAAAATGGAAAGTATGAGCGGTGGAAATAACGGATCGGGGGCTAAAATCCTAGATTTGGACTGATCTAGAATTTTAGGGTTATTAGAATGGTGGATCCACGAAGGGGGAATGAGAGGGTGGTCGGCTAGGGCAAAAGGGCATTTGGGGTGGCCGGATTAAGCAAGGGGAAGCGGCGGTGGGCTGGGGTGAGGGCAATGATGTTGGCGGCCTGGGCTGGGGAGCAAGGGGGTGACGGAACCGGGGGTGGAGGCTGGCTGGCTGGGCGGCGGTACAGGAAAAGGAGGGGCGGCTTGCTGGAACCTGCAGGTCGGCGGTATCCGGCGGTCGGAATGGGGTTGAAGGGTGGAAAACAAAGGTGGGGGTAGGGGTTACCTTGGGGAGGAGTTCGGAGGCCTAGGAGTCGTCTCCTAGGGTTCCCCGGCGTCGGCACCGGGGAGGGTTCGCTGGAATCCGGGAATGAATGTTCTCCAAATTTTGCAATGCTTCAATTCGGCCCTCTACCATTCTTACTTATAATAAAAGAAGCACTAGGGCATCCCATTCGACGGCTATGTTTGGTCGGCGGGAGATGCCTCAAAATACATGAAATAAAAGTCCAAAAAAATAAAGTAACATAGATTTTGACTCGCGGCGATGCTCCGGACGCAATCGCGGAGTCCGATCGCCGATCTGGGCACGTCATATATGGAAAGTTGCCAAATCAGCTCCGAACGGGCCCAAAGTGCGTCCTCGTCTCTGCTCTGCATCACTGTGGTTGCTCGATCTTCAACTAAAGCTGAATACCGGTCAATGGCATCTGTTGTATTCAAGCTTACATGGCTTGAAAGTCTCTTAAGTGATATGGGAGTAAAACTTTCCTCACCAGCTACTTTACTCTGTGACAGTCAAGCTGTTATACACATAGCTAAGAACCTGGTCTTTCATGAAAGAACAAAACACATTGAAATCGACTGTCATTTTGTTCGGGAAAAAGTTCAAATGAAGAAGCTGAAATTGAGACATGTTCCGGCTACGGACCAAGTGGTTGGCATCCTCACTACGGCCTTATCAAGTGCTCTATTTTATCAGTTTTTGTCCAAGTTGGGTTCCTACGACTTGTACGGTCCAGCTTGCGGGGAATGTTAGAAAAGACAATGTAAAGGCTCATGTTTTGGCTCATTTGTGTATTTTCTTCATATTTATTTTAATCTCATGTCTTGGATTTGAGATTCTTCTCTCTCTTCTCTCCCTATATATTTGTACTCATACTTGTATTTACATACTGAAGAAGCATATACAAGGCTGATTAGTTTTCCTGCATTACTCGTGTACTTCTCTACAGACATCAACATATTGACCATGCACCTCTCCTTATCCTACATAAAGTTGTTTCTGGTTTTTCTTTATCTGAATTTACATATGACTCATCTATCTACGGGAAACAACATCGCTCTACATTCTCCCTTCATTGTTCTAGAAACTCTACTACATTTGATTTAGTTCATTCTGATATTTGGGGACCTTAAAAATCTGATAGTTTATCTGAATATCGTTACTACATTACATTTATTAATGATCATTCCCGGATGGCGTGATTGTATTCGTTGCGCGATCACTCTAAATTATTATGCGTCTTTCGCTCCTTTATCATTGAGAGTCATACTCAATTATCGTGCTCGATTAAAATACTTTGAACCAACAATGTGCACGAAGATACGCGTCACACATTCCAGGAAATTTGCAACCCCTGCCATTGTCATCTGTCGGACCCTACATGCAACTCCAGACGCAACTTCCACCTTCCCCGCTACAGATTCTACTAGGGCAGTCTTCGCTCGCACCGACGGCTGCAGAAACTCCGCTGTTCAGCGCAATTCTTGTCACCCCATCATCGCCGTCATTGGTTCCCGCCACGCAATTTACACCACTAGCATTATCACTTCCAAGTCATGTGGTGGTGTCGTCCCAGTGTGTGTTGCAGCCACCAGTCTTCGTGGTTGTCATCTTGCAGCATCTACTCTGACTGCTTGCTTTGTCGGTCCCTCTAGATCTGTTTCTTTCACCGATCATTCCCTAGTCGACGTCACCGCTTCTCATCGCCGCGGCTCACCTAAGACGTGGTATTTTGTCACCCTCGACCGTCCACCAGGCACACTCACCCTGACTCCAGCTCTACCTGGCAGTCTCCCCTCCGCAAGTGCCTCTTCCACGCCAGCTCCTTGCAGACGTTTATGACACCAGAGAGTATGTTGGCGCCCCTTCACTCTGTGTTGCCTTCACTGCTGCAAAGCGCTGCCAAGAGTTGTTTTGGAGGGAAATCAAAGAGTCTGAGGATCAGGTCATCCAAGATCGGTTGAGCTTGAGGGCAGGCTCAATTTGAAGAATTGGTGGAATGTTAGGGATCCCACGCCATCAGATATCTAACATTTACATTATTATGAACCTTTAGGAATCGAGTCAAGTCATATCGAGTCGAGTAGAGTTGTGATTACGGGTTATTAGTGTCTTAGTGTGTTAATGTTTTACGCGCTTCCCTCATATAAGGTACGTCCTTTCTTCATATGGGGTATTTTACGCCCACGCCCATCGAGTATATAGGCTCCCTTAGGTCTTCTATGGATATGAAAGAATGAAACCAAAACTTCTCTTAACTTTTCTCCTTCTCTCTCAAGTACCTCACTCTACTCTCTTCATTCCTCATTCTAGGATCACCCTTTGTATCTCTGTTTCCACCACCGCGTCCGACGAAATCCCGAAATAGGCAAATAACATTGTGATGGTCTAATCCTTCAAGTAATATTTCATTGCGTAAGTGTGGGCTTGCAATATTTTCATATCAGCTTGATGTGACCTATGATTGGGTATATAAGATTTTGTTCTCTGATTGGGAGTCATTGTCTTGACACTTGTGGACCAAAATTCTCCTCATCAATTCAAAAACCTTCATGCTTCTCTCCCCTCTCTGTTGAGCTCCTTTTATGTTGAACTTGTTTGTCTTCTCCTGTGTATGTGTCATGAGAAACAATTTGACACGGGACAAGTCTACAGGTGAAGGTCACGAGAAGCCCTAACTCTAAATGCAATGCAAGCGAGCACATGACAGACAAAAATGAAGATACAGCCAACCCTAGAATGACATGAAGGAAAACACGCAATCTAATAAATAAAATGTCAACCGAATGCAGGTGCAAATGAATTGTCCTGATAGCAAATTAAAAGCAAGGAATTAATTAAAATAAACCTTGACCAGGAGCACCTTCGTTCATAAATAATAAAATTGGAAAAGCAAACAATATTTCATAGACAATTAAGGTACAAATATTTTAAGAGCAAGCCGAATAAATCCTGAATATCAACTGATTTCAAAGAAACAAAGACATAATACCACAACCCATAAAATATAGTCCAAATATACAATAATGAAAAACAAGAACCAAACTAAGACTTACATGTGCGGGTGGCTGCAATGATGAAGATCAGACGACTGTCGGCTTCAACCAAAGTAGAGGACTACTGGGTAGGGATTAAAGAGAGGTCGGTGGGGAGTATGGTTGCAGGATAATGAGAATATGGGAGTGAGGGGTCTGTATGTAGGGGAAACGAGGGTGGCGCTGCTTTGAGGGTGACTGGAAGATTGTAGGAGGCTGTTTGGGGGATTGGAAGATTGTAGGAGGCTATTTGGGGGATTGGAAGGGGAAGAACGGGTGTTGGAAGGATTCCAGCAATGAGAACCGGCGGCAAGAACAAAAGGGCTTTGGCTGTCGATGGAGGAATTTGTCGTGGAATGTGAAGGAGTCGGCGGGTTCTTATCGGTGGAGTCATGGGCGATTACTTGAGGAGAGAACTCAAGGCTTGCAGTTTGAGGGAATGGCGGGATGCGGCTTGCAGAAATAGGGGTTGCAAACGTGGCTTGCAGTTGTTGTTATGGCATGCAGGTGGCATGGAGACGGGGGCAAAGGAAGAAGGGGGCCATGGTGTTGCACCAAGGATCTTTCGGCATCACGCCGGGAGAGGGGCTGGAGTCGCACCAGCGTGAACGAAGGAGTTCCTTTCTTCTAAAAAACAGTTGATGACCCCTCAAATCTGATGCATGTGTCATACGTGTATAAAAAGAGCATAACTACTAGGGCATCCGGATCGGACGACTCAAAATGTTTGTACCGGTCAAGTGTTAAATGCAACTCAAAAAATAAAAATATGTACATAAAATCAAGTCGGGACCACCGTTCTGACGCATCCATGGACTCGGATTGTCCAAACGAGTAGCAGATTACCACCTCCTGCTGGAAAGCCTGGAATAAGCGTATGTAGGTCGGTAATCTCCATCAATTCCCTGCGGCATGAAAGTACTCATCTCTAGTGTGTGAAGATGGACATACTCTCGACGTAGCCTGGCGGCAATTCACTCAAGTTCCTCTAAAAAATTCCAAGTGTCATCTAAGGTCGGGTGGTTGCTCCAACGGACAAAATATCGCAATGTATCTTGCCCTCCTACAACTGTGAAGTCATAGGCAACAATCTGAAGTATATCTCTGGCGGTCGCTGGTAGCTCTGAGTAAGATGTATCTCTGACTGAAAACTGAACAAATGGAACCGTCAGTGGTGTGACGTGGCCCTCACGGGGAAACTCATCAGGCTGAAGCTAAGGCTGAGGCATGGGTAGAGTAGGAGGAAGTAAGGGATGTTGTAGTACATACGTGGAAGTGAATAAGTCATAGTAAGGAGTCGGGTCATCTACATTGAATACTCAATTTATCCTCATATTTTGAGGGGTGTCAATCTCATATGCATTTGTACCAATCCATCATATAACAGTATAGAAATCCATTCAACGAGTGCTAAATTTTTGTATTGCTCCCTGTGAGAACCTCTTAAATCGTAGTGAACCATCACCTGCTCTCTAGCTTCAAAAATTTGATCCCTCTTATGCTTATCAGCATGAGTTTTATAATAATCATTACTTACTGCAAGTTTACATTGAACAAATTCATGCATTTCATGCAAAAGATGCAAAGCATAAAATAGACATGAATCATACAACACAGATGAGTCATGCACTATATGTAAATGATTATGCAACAAATGCAAATGAAGAATGATGAACCTAACAGACTCACTAAATGCAGACTCTACAAGGCGATAAAAGTCCCGAAAGATGAGTGGTTTATCTCGTGGTTCCTTGGGCGGGATGTAGAAATAATCGTCGAGCGTACAGAGAACACCCTAATGACTAACTGAGACATCAACAATGAAATACAATACCGTGGAAAGACAAATGTTTTTTGAGAGATGTGACTTGCCAGGGAGCTCACTAGGGCGTTGATTGAAAAATTCATCACGGATGAGAAGACCGCTCATATCAAAGACATCCACAATAGGGCAAATGTTTCCTAGAAGGTCAATTTAATGCAGGCACAAATGAATTAGTTTGATAACAAATTAACAACAAGTAATTAATCAAAATAAAGCTTAATCAGTAGTACATTCGTTCAAAAAATAATCGAATTGGAAAAGCAAATGATAGTTCACAAGCAGCTAAGGCAAAAGTATTTAAAGAGCGCGATGAATAAAGCCTGCAAATCAAATGATTTCACGGAAACAAAGACATATAATATTGTAACCTGCAAAATATAGTGCAAATATACAATAATAGAAAACAAGAATATCAACCTAAGACTTACATGTGCAGGCTTGGTGATGATGAAGATGCGAGAATTGACGGCTTCAAACAAAGTAGAGAACTGTTGGGTAGGGGATTAAGGAGGGTTCGGTGGGGGGTATGGCTGCAAGATAGTAGAAAAATGGGGAGGAGGGGTCGGGTTGTAGGGGAAACAATGGTGGTGCTCCTTTGGAGGGTGACTAGAAGACTGTAGGTGGCTGTTTGGAGGGCTGGAAAGGGAGAAACACGTGCTGGAAGGGGAAAAATAGGTGCTGGAAGGATTTCAGTAATGAGAATTGGCGAAGAGAACAAGAGGGTTTGGGTTGTCGATGGAGGAATTAGTCGAGGAATACAAAGTAGGAGTCGGCAAGCTGTTATTGGTGGAGTCGTGGGCAATTACAAGGGGAGAACTCAGGGGTTACGGTTGGAGGGAGTGGCGGGATGCGGCTTGCGGAAACAGGGATCGCAAGCTTGGCTTGCAGTAGCAGTCGTGGCTTGTATAAAAAAGTACAATTGTCAGGGTACCTTGACTGGACGCCTCAGAATGTCCGAACAAATAGGGTATCAAATACAACTCGAAAAAAAATTACATAAAATCGACTCGGAATGATTGTCCTGACGCATCCATAGACTTGGAACATCAAAACGAGTAGCAGATCACCGTCTTCTGCGGGAAGCCGGGAATAGATACAAGTAGCCAAGGGTGCAAACGAGTCAAGCTCGAGTCGATCTTGGCAAAATTTCTAAGCTTGAGCTCGAGCTCGAGCTAATCATTTCGAGCTCGAGCTCATCGAGCTCGTTGTCTTGGCTTGAGCTCGAGCTCAATGCCTGCTTATCGAGCTCAAGCTTCGAGCTCGAGCTGCTCACGAGCTTTTTAGCTCAAGAGCCTGATTTTCTTTATATGTTTTAAAAAAATTAAAAATATATAGGAATAAAAAGCTCGCGAGCACATGAACAAAAATATCCAAGCTCAAGCTCGACTCGTAATCAAGCTCAAGCTCCGCAGTCTCGAGCTCGAGTCGAGCTTTTTTCGAGCCGGCTCATCGAGCTTTCGAGCCGTCTCAACTCAACTTGCACCCCTACATGTAGGCAGGCGATCTCCATCACAATTACTTAGAGGAAATTTTTCATTTGACTTCCTCAATTTTGTTATCTAAAGCCTTAAAGTTTCCGTGACTTTTAGATTGGAGAAATCTGGAGCAACCTGGGGTAAGTGTTTCCCTAACAAAGTTAAATCCCTTCTAGATACTTTCTAGTTCGTGATAAGGAAGTTTGGAAATTGATGTTGAATTGATTAAAAATATCTATAATTACTGTGAAATTCGCTTGGACAGAAAGCTCTGCAAATGACTTCTAACGAAGGAGACCCAGGAGCGAAAGGAAAGTAAGTGGTAAGTTCTTGCTCCTCTAAATTATGGTATATGTGGGTGCTATATTCTTCAGCTAATTAAGAAAATTTATGTTCCTTAAATGAAGTTATTGAAACGGTACATTCATGATTCTTTTGCTGATCTGGAGACTGGACGTAAACTGAAATTTGACTGTCTTTGCATTATAGTTGTTTCTTGTCTCTGAAATTTATCATTACTTTACTATGTATTAAAGATTTATAAGGTGATATATGCAAAATAATCTGGGGGATTTGATGCGGAGCAAAGGCGAGGACGCGTTTTGGGCCCGTTCGGGACTGATTTGACAACTTCCATATATGGCGTGCCCGGATCGACGATCGGACTCCGCGATTGCGTCCGGAGCGTCGCCGCGAGTCAAAATCTTATATTACTTTACGTCTTTTGGACTTTTATTTCATGTTTTTTGAGGCATCTCCCGTCGGCCAATCATAGCCGTCGAATGGGATGCTCTAGTGCTTCTTTTATTATAAATAAGAGTGGTAGGAGGCTGAATTGAACATTGTTGGATTTGGAGAAGAAGCATTCCCGGATTCCAGCGATCCCTCCCCGGTGCCGACGTCGTGGAACCCTAGGTGACGACTCCTAGGCCGTCAAACTCCTCCCCAAGGTACACCCTACCCCAACCATCATTTTCCACCTCTCCTCCATATCCAGCCACCGGATTCCCCAAAATCCCCCTCCCAACAGCCGTCGGCCTGCAGTCCAGCAAGCCGGCCGACTCCCCTGTTTCCACCTTGTCTGTCGCTGCCCGCTTGCCCAGAACAGGCTGTCAGCCGCTTGCCCAAAACAGGTCGTCGGCCGCTTGCCAAGAACAGGCCGTCGGCCGCTTGCCCAGAACAGGTCGCCGGCCTTGCTGCACCCCACCCAGCACCCAACCGCCCTACTCCACCTCAAAACCGGACCACCTCCAAGGCCCTATTTGCCCTAGCGGCCTAGCCGACCACTCCTCCTTCCCCTCCGTGGAACCACTTCCCACCGCTCTGAAAACCCTAGATCTATCTTGATCTAGTGCTACCACCCTCCGATCCATCATTTTCCCAATTATTCATCATCTCGTAGCCCGGATCCGCCATCAAAACATCGGATCTATCCACCTACACCCGGATCCACTCCCTAGTGGCCGGATCTTTCCATTTCTGACACGTTTTCCCTCTTTTCCACCGTGGGCAGCCACCTAGCCATCGTCGTACCTCCGGTTTCACCTCTGATCACCCGTCTACACATCCGGCCCTTTAAATTCTTCAATGTCTCGGTTCAGCCCTCTACGTTGTGAGTGTTTGTGGTATTGTATTATTTGATTCACATTTGCATTTGATAATTTATCATATATTGCTGCGATATTTTGTTTGTGGGAATTTGTTTTTGTGTCCTAATAATTAACAGGATGGAGCTATTCGCCGCGCGCTTTGCTTTGGCCCTCCGAGCGGAGGAAAGCCATCATAAAAATGCCAAAAAATAAATATTTGTTTTTCTATTTTAATATATGCGTGGTTGCTGAATTTTCATTGCTTAAATTTATTCGTTAAAATATCGACATCGCATTGCATTTAGAATTGGATTAGCGTGTCGCCCTTGCACTATCACCTAGCGTTGTAGGTTTTGTGCACTACTAGCCTACCCCTACATCATTTTGGTATCAGAGGGCAAGGTTAGGTCATTTGCATGCTTCGTAGTGGTAGGTTTTAAATAATCATTGGGTTCATTTATGTCTAGTTATCGTCCGTCGTTCGTCTCTTCTATCTGAATATCCTGAGTCTACATATACCCGACCTCATAGAGCCCCTCTAGAGAGATCTTCATGTTATCATTATGATTATCATCGTTCCCCGCACACCACTCCTGGAGATCGTGTCGACCCCTCGACGCTATTATCATGCTAGAGGCAATCACCACGACGAGAGGTCATCACGTCTTCATCATTACACCACTCCGCGATTTCACGATGATAGAATTGAATATCGTTCAGGTCATCGCCGCTACACATCTCCTCTAGGAGAAGAACCTGAGTTTGGATATGAGCGACCTCCACTGCACGTTCACAGGGCTCATACGCACCCACGAGCACAATCTAATTATGTTAGGAACTACAGTCTAGACGACCCTCAGGAACCCTATAGAGGTCACCATCGGCAGGATCGCAGTACATGTCAAGACCCTCCTAGTGTTCCACCAATAGAGTTACCTGAGGCTGAATTTATGTGATTAGTACTTGACCGTTTTGATCTCTTAGAAACTCAGTTTGATCACCTAAGATCTACATTACGAAGAAAGCCTAGGGATTTGGGTCAAGCCACCGATGCGGTGAGTAGTGCTCCCACCTAGATAAGAGCACTGACACTTGGTTTTGATCCTTCTCAGTTTGATGAGATTCAGTGCTCATGTGATCTTGAGGTTGAATCTGATCATGACCTTTTGATACAGGTGGAGAGTGATACTGGCATGACTAGTGAGCATGGTCGCGTGGGTGAGGACGAGCGACCTAGTGACACTGTGATGGTATACCCATCCTTTTCACCTCACCTAGACCTACACCTAGACCTACACCTAGACCTAGTGCCCCCTTTGAACAGATACACAGTTCTCGACACTATATTGATTGACCCACACTTGAGTCTGGGCTCCCCCTACTCTTCCCTTAGTACTGTCTCGGGTCACTTCACTACTGAGAGTCGAGAGTATAGTGTTGATCTCGTAGTGGCTATGTCACTCATGCACGGGGGCACTATCCCTTTCGATGGCATCGGGCAGACCTTAACCTTAGTGACGAGCCCCCTAATGAGCCTCCAGATGATCTGCCACATCTTGGTGAGGTTGAGACTCGGGTGAGCCACTCAGGTATGATGTCTCTTCCATTATCATCTCTGGCCTTGCCCCAGAGAAGGGACCCTGAGTGGAGCATGACATATGCAGGGCCTACCTTGAGTCCACTTGAGTATACTCATATTGTGAGGACCTACCTTATGATACCTCGCACTCTGGATGAGTTTTGGGACACGCCACCCGATGAGTTCTTTCTTGTCTGGGACGCTCACCATATTTTAGAGTCATGACTTCTAGTCGGTGTACATGATTTTCACTCAGGTGGTCGTCTCCTTCGTGATGACTTTTCTTACATACCTCCTGGGGACCCCCCTGATGAGCTACATTCCCCGAGAGACATTTGGCTTTTTACGAGCCCGTATTTGAGTATAGTTGTCTCTCACAGTCATCTGAGCACTCGTCACACACGGGATGAGTTTGTTTACACTCCACCGAAAGAACCTCCTGATAGGCCACCCCATTTTAGAGACATCTCAGGCATTATTAGATTTTCCTGTAAGAAGTGTATCGTGTTTGTCGTGTTGTCTTTACATCATTTGCATTACCTGCATGAGTCTGTTGAGTCTTTTACACGACATTTGCATGAGTTGCATGAGTCAGTTCGCCGACGAGTAATAACAAGCAATGAAAATTATAAAGCTCATGCAGATAAGCGAAGGCGAGAACGAATATTTAATGAAGGCAAAAGGGTAATGATATGAATCCGCCCAGAGAGGCTCCCTTCGGGGCCTGCCAAGAAGTTAAGCGATAGGAGAATGGGTCTGTACTCTGTTATTAGTCATATTGAGACAAATGCCTACAGTCTCGATATCCCGTCTAATATGGGAATTCACCCGGTAATTAATGTTGAGGATCTGACTCCATACTACGAGCCTCGTGAGTATGTGAACCCGAGCAGTGGAGATTTTCAGCCGCCCACACCTCCACTCTCGTTGCCTTGTAACCCCCATAGCCCACATATGTCTGATGGCCACCACTAATCACTTACTTCTGACCCCCACCCACCTGGGGACTCGTCTTCTTTGATTCTACCGATGGCGCCGCCGAGCGCACCGGGATCCACCACTCGTGAGTTGAGCGTTGAGAGCTTCATGGAAACAAGACTCCGCCAGTGCATTCTGATGATTATTTTCACATAACATGGTAATAACTTGATGCGGAATCATTCTATAATTTAATAATAACTATGTAGACAGGCATAAGCTAAATTGATTTAACATTTCAGGCAAGTGCACATATCAATCTTAGTATAGAAGAATTCTACATCTCGTGTCGTATTCCACAGGGTCTTTTCAAATACTCGTACTCACCCTCGCTCTATTATCATACCGATAATTAAAATTGCATTCTAACCTACATTAATCTAACTATGACTATTTAGATGAAGATACATTGGAGTGTTAAATTGATGAAAAGATGAAAGTTAAGAGCATTCACATGAAACTACTTTTGTATTGAGTCAAATCTATTTAATCATGTAATAGCAACATTATCAAATTCATTGTAATGTAAGGGTAAAACATTCATTAAATTCTCTCTCGAGCAATTCAAAATCTAATCTAAGTGAGTAAATTTTCTCTCGAACAATTTACAATACTCAAATTTTCATTAAGTACGTTACCATATTTACTACACAAACTTATGAAAGGCTATCTCTAACATATCATAAATTCATTTATACATATCAAAATTATACAATTAACATATCTCTCGATCATGAAAATTGCAGTGTAAATAAAAATAATTCCTAATTATGAAATTATTAACATCATTGCAAACATCCAATTTCTCAATCTAGAAGTTTGAAATTCATGAATAACAAAAGTTAAATTCATATTTAGGATAATCATTTTTGTTCCAAGAATTATATACGCATAAACTACCACAAATTTGAGGAAAACAATGCGATGCACGATTAAACAAATTGTTCAAATACAAAGTTCATGTAAAATATAAAATAAGGAAAGTTGAATCACCAAGATAAGATCAAAATTAAGAAGATACATGAAGAATTAAAGGCATACAAAAAATCCTCTTAAATTATCCTTCTCTTGGGTGCTCCACTTTCGTCCTCCAGAAAAGCTCCAATGCAAATTGATCTAAAAAGTCCAGAATAAAATTGTCTCCAGGATTTTATAGTCTCATAACAAACATGGTCGAACACGGGTTCCAACACGGCCGTGTTGCAGGCCGTGTTGGCAGTTCCAGGGCGGTTCCACACGAGCAGACGTGTTTGGTCGTGGCCCGTGTTAGATGACACGGGTACTGACACGGCCGTGTTGTCAAACACGGCCGTGTTGTTCTTCATGTTCTTCAGACACGGGTAGGCTGGATTTAATTCTTCAATTTGTCCCGAAAAGGACACGGGCTGGGAACACGGGCGTGTTCCCACCCGTGTGGTGCTCTGACTCTTCCTTCATTAAATCGTTTCAGCTAGAATAGAACACGGGTAGGAACACGGGCGTGTTCCTACCCGTGTTTGACCAATTCTTCTCTTGTGATCAGCCATGTTGGTCCCGTCAACTCCACTGTTTGCTCCAAGACTTTTAGTTTCACTGGTTCGCCGTACCTGCATTAGAGAAATGAAGTAGTAAGTGGAGAGTTCAATACATGAAATAATAAAAACTCTAAACTATGCTCTACTATTCATGACAATACCAATTCTTAACTATTCTGCGCAATTACTAGATAAAGAGGTAGAAAACAGTGGACATGATTACAATTATGATAGTAAAAAGTCTATCATACTTGTACTCATCACATTCCCACTACAGACGCGGATGACTCTTGGATACTTGCAGCAGAGCTTGATCGATTCGCCCATGGACTTCGACTTCAGTACGGACGTCTCCATTCACCAGAGATGACAGTTTTTCAGTCAGGAGGAGTTGATTGTCGGGGAATCTCTTCCATCGACGACACTTGGATGACTTCCGGTGGACCTCTTCGAGTTGTACCTGGCGATCAGCGAGAGAATTCCGATCCCAATTCATCGGGAGATGAATTCTTTCAAGCCGGGGAGATTGATACGGAGCAGAGGCGAGGACGCGCTTTGGGCCCTTTCGGGGCTAATTTGACAACTTTCCATATATGGCGTGCCTGGATCGACGATCGGACTCCGCGATTGCGTCTGGAGCGTCGCCGCAAGTCAAAATCTTATATTACTTTATGTCTTTTTGACTTTTATTTCATGTATTTTGAGGCATCTCCCGCCAGTCAATCATAGCCGTCGAATGGGATGCCCTATTGCTTATTTTATTATAAATAAGGGTGGTAGGAGGCTGAATTGAACATTGTTGGATTTGGAGAAGAAGCATTCCCGAATTCCAGCGATCCCTCCCCGGTGTCGACGTCGTGGAACCCTAGGTGACGACTCGTAGGCCGCCAAACTCCTCCCCAAGGTACACCCTACCCCGACCATCGTTTTCCACCTCTCCTCCTCCATATCCAGCCATCGGATTCCCCAAAATCCCCCTCCCAACAGCCGCCGGCCTGCAGTCCAGCAAGCCGGTCGACTCCCCTGTTTCCCACCTATCTGTCGCCGCCCGCTTGCCCAGAACAGGCCGCCGGCCTTGCTGCCAGCCACCCAGCACCCCACTGCCCAACTCCACCTCAAAACCGGCCACCTCCAAGGCCCTATTTTCACTAGCCGACCACTCCTCCTCCTTCCCCTTCGTGGATCAACTTCCCACCGCTCCGAAAATCATAGATCTATCTTGATCTAGTGCTACCACCCTCCGATCCATCATTTTCCCCAATATTCATCATCTCGTAGCCCGGATCCGCCGTCAAAACATCGGATCCATCCACCTACACCCGGATCCACTCCCTAGTGGCCGGATCTTTCCGTTTCCGGCACGTTTTCCCTCTTTTCCACCATGGGCAGCCACCTCGCTATCGTCGTACCTCCGGTTTCATCTCCGATCGCCCGTCTACACATTCGGCCCTTCAAATTCTTCAGTGCCTCGGTTCAGCCCTCTACGTTGTGAGCGTTTGTGGTATTGTATTATTTGATTCACATTTGCATTTGGTAATTTATCATATATTGCTGCGATATTTTGTTTGTGGGAATTTATGGTGCCCTAATAATTTGCGGGAGGAGCTATTCGCCGCGCGCTTTGCTTTGGCCCTCCGAGCGGAGGAAAGCCATCATAAAATTGCCAAAAAAATAAATATTTGTTTTTCTATTTTAATATCTGCGTGATTGCTGAATTTTCATTGCTTAAATTTATTCGTTAAAATATCGACATCGCATTGCATTTAGAGTTGGATTAGTGTGTCTCCCTTGCACTATCACCTAGCGTTGTAGGTTTTGTGCACTACTAACCTACCCCTACATGAGGATTAAAGGGAGTAATAAAGAGGTATCTATTTGTTTATCTTAATCTAACGAACCTAATGATTATGATGTATAGTTAATATAGCACCAAGTTATTAATTTCATGGACTTGTTTATTAATTTTAGTTTTTTATGAATATTATAGTCATGTTGTTTCATGAACTAATACCCTAGGCACTATTTATGATCATCATATTTACTGTTTTCGATTTGTGTCTCATATGTATTTTGTTATGTAATGTCCTTGTCATGTAGTGGTGCATTCATCTATATAAGGAGCCTCTTAGGTTGTGACATCTTTATCTTTGGAGTGTTAGTCATTTGATCTCTCTTTAGAGAGGGGAGTACTTTGGAGGTCCCAACCCCTGGGTGGTTGGCGTGAGCATGTCTCCTGAATTGTATTTTAATTCTCATGCAATGCAATTTCATATTTGCGTTCTTGCTCGCGATACGGCGTAACTAGCCCGTATAAATTGGTCAGACTTGCCGCTCCTTTAGAGTTTACACTGAAACTCTAATTAAACCAATTGGTTCCTATCCAACCGGCACCGCTCAGTTCCCTCGATCCGCCAATCCTGAGTCTGGACGACTCACGTTCGACGGTTCCTGCGCCGCTCTCCTCTCCTGACCTGCGCTCGATGCCACACGTTCGACGACAACTACAACGCGCTCAACGATTCCGCTCTCCTTGTCTGACCAACGTTCCACATGTGTCAACCGCGCAGTCCGACCATTCGCTCCCGACTCCCGCACGTCGATGATTCCATTGTCGTCGTCCAGTGTCTTCTTCAGCTATTCCAATGCTTTCTTCAGCTACTCCAGTGCTCCACCTGCTTCCAACACCTCCACTTGCGCCCTCCAGTGGTGCCCGCTCGGGGCCGGTTGTTTCTGCGGCCTCCGCGCTGCTCCCTGGGCTTAGTCGTCGCCCACCGCCACCCCCCAATCAGTCTGTAGCCGTTGTCTACCATCGGCCCGACCATTCCATGCCCCAGACACGTTCAATGGACCTGCACATTGACACCTTCGCCTTCGCGGACACACATCGCATGGATCAACTTGCATCAAGATTTGAGGATCTCACTATCCTCCTTCGAGAGCTCGCGGCCACGGCGGTATATCTCCCACCGGCCATGGCGTTAAACCTCCCACCGGCACCTCCGTCGCCGCCACTGCAACCCCTTCGGCCCGGCTCAGCCCGGACTACATGGAGTTTTTCCACCCCGCTACCGACATCCATCTGGCCCATCTCCGTCGGATCGAGATCCCTGTGTTCAACGTCGTCCATTCCCTCGGTTGGATCGCCCACGCCGAACAGTTCTTCAACATTCAGTCCACCCCATCTAACTAGAAGGTTCCCCTGGTCACTCTATATGGAGTGTTCGAAGCTCCAATGGGTGCGTTTGACGCACCAGTAGGTTCCTGACATCTATAGGCTCAAGCTGGAGGAACACCTCCACTATGACGTCTGTCAAGCGGGCAATGCGTAGAAGCACCTCAGCTCTATGCGCCAGTTCGACGTTGTAGCCACCTACATTGACGAGTTCAACGAGGTCGCCACGCACATACCCGGTTTATCCCACAACCACCAACTAGGGTATTTCCTTGGTGATCTACAATCCCACCTTCAAGCGCACCTATGGATCCACAATCTAACTACATTTTTTTGCATCATGAAACTATACGGAAAGATATGATGTACTTAGTCATTAATGAGATTATGACAAAAGATAGGGCACAATGGCGACAAAGGATCCATATAGCTAACCCCAATATAGTGGGATAAAGGCTTGAGTGTTGTTGTTGCTGCTGCATGGAGCAGGCTCATTGTCTTGATGAGGAACTCTACATGGCCCAGTCATCATCCTTGTCCCATCCACCCCACCAACCGCTGCCACTGTCGCCGTTGCTGCTGAAATCTCTGTCGCCTTTTCACCTCTCAGATCACCTGCCCCCTCATGGGCCCCCTCTATCAGGCATTGCACCTCCGCCGCCAGTTCTGCAGGTACAGCCTCCACCGGCGCCCCGAATACCCCACCGCTTATCTCACATCCAACACCTCGAATTTCGCTGCAATGGCATTTTCTTTCACTGTCAACAATCGTACTCGCCCACCCACATCTGCACTTTCAAAGACTTGTGCGTGCTGGTGGGATCTAAAAATCATGGTCCTGACTTCGGGGACTTGGACCCCCTATCGCTCGTGGATGACCCCTACGGACCTCTACCTTGAGGACAAGGTTGTCTTTAAGGAGGGGAGTGTTGATACTTATTTCCTCATGTAGTGTTCTTGTCTTGTAGTTGAGCCTCCATCTATAAAAAGAGTCCCTTAGATGGTGAGATCATTATCTTTGGAGTGTTAGTCATTTGATCTCTCTTCAGAGATGGGAGTACATTGGAGGACTCAATCACCAGGTCTTGGAGAGAGCATGTCTCCCGAATTGTAACTTTTATTTTCATGCAATGCAATTTCTTATTCGTGTTCTTGCTCGCGATACGGCGTAGCTAGCCCGCATCAGCGCCACTTATGAACATAACAATTATCGTTAGAGTATTCAAGTGTAAGATATGACCATTGTAGTATATCCTGCACAAATACTGCTTTTGTTGCTTTTCTGTTAGTTTCTTTAGCAGTTTCCTATTGCTTCTGTGTATTATTCTGGGTAATAGAAATTGTAATGAGATTATCATACATGTATTATGGCAATTATACTCAGCTATCAATTGTATCTGTATAATGCATAGTGAAAGGATTATGGAAAGAGAGTGCATGTATAACATGAGCACTTTTGATATACATTCATGATATGAGAGATGGCATGTAAGCTTGAGAGAGGACTATCAGTAAATTTATAAGTTTGTGAAAGGATAAAAGCTAAGAAAAAAACATTAAAAGTTTATAACATAATTGAGTAGAACTTTGGGAGGTGGGGGCGGGAATTACCTACCCAGTAGATATTATGAATTACTAGATCAGGAGCCTTGGGATGGCCTGGAGCTAGTATTTTAGCCTTGCATATAGTTTATGAACTGAAAAGTGATTTAGTACTGCATGCCAGGAAATAACCGATAGACTGGAAGCCTAGTAATAATATAAAAAGGAGCATTTGTGAAAGAAAAGTAAGAAAGCAGAAAAGGAAAAATACTTTAACCTTGCTGGTCAGTTAGAAAATAAAAGAAAAGTTCTGATCAGAAATACTTATGTTTATTTATATTATCGTATCCATGCACTTAAGCTGTTAAGCATGATTATATTCCAACACCATTTTCTCATTGTGCTATGTTTAAGGATATTCATTACCAAAAATTAGTATGAGTATTTTTTAGAAATTTGAAAATGAAATTGACGCGGGATAAATCTATCGGCGGAGGACCCGCGATGCCCTAACCCTAGATGAAATGCAAACAACCACAACGAATGTAATGGAACCATGGCAACCCTAAATATGTGAGGGAAATGCAAGCACGCACATTCCAAATAACAGGATACCTGCCACATAAGCCTAACCATAATGCAAATGCAATGCAACAATCCAGGATACCTACGACATAAACCTAGCCATAATGCAAATGCAATGCAACAATCCACTCATGCAATTAATTTTGACTAGTAATTAATTAAATAACAAAACTTACAAACTTGCATAAGACAACCATAATAGATTACAATTAATTACAATCGAACGAATAATAATTGCATATAATTGAGAGTACCAAAACAATGAGTATTAGGTGAATAAGGCATATGAGTCCATTGAAAGAAATCAAATAAACAAATCGAACAAAATATTATTAACAATAAATAGTAGTACTTGTATAATGTAAAGAAAAATGAAACTACAATGCAAACTCACCGACTAATTAGTATCGTCAATGGAAGAAGATCCGGTAGTCGTGGAATAGTGTGGTAGATGTCGGAGAAGTATGAGGAAGCTATGGAATGACTGCATGGCATTGTGGTAGGTGGGTAAAGGGGTTGGGAGGGAGTGGAATGGGAGAAGGCTCTCATGTAGGTGGGGTAGTTCTAGAGGGTGACGAGAGGGGTCAGGGTTGTGGGACAAGCCTGATGGGAGTCTGGAGGTAGTTGTAGAGGGTGCAGGGAAGAGATGCGGAGGCGGTGGATGATTTTGGGAGGAATGGCGACACGTGTAAAGGGCACGGGGAGGTTGTGGAGCGGCTGTGGCGGGGCTGAAAAGGGGCTAGGGGAGGGGAAAAGTGAAATCCGGTGGATGGATGGGAGGGGAAGAAAGAATACACCAGCGGGAGGAGAGGAGGGGAGGAAATCCAGCGGCTGGAGGGGAGGGAATCCGGTAGAGGGGTTCTCGTGGACGGCAAGGCGGCAGAAGGCATCGAGGAGGACCGGAAAGATTGCAGGAGGCTCAAAACTCCATGATAATGGCTAGGAAGACTGGTTGGAAGCGGCGGATGAGGGCGTCGACACCCCCAGAGGCGGGAAACTGCGAGTTCGCGCCAATGGTAGCACTCGGCATCGCAACGAGAGCAAAGATCGAGGCTAGTCTCACGACGCCCTAATTTCTCAATATCTTGAAATAGTCGACTGATCCCACATATAAAAAGAGGAATTAGGTTAAATAAATCTGATAGACGCGATCGCCCAGCAAATAATTTCGCCTAAATTTCAAAAATACAATTCAGAAAAATACATAAAATATGAAAATTCAAGTCAATCGCGATCACGGTCTTCACTCATCCGTCCAACGATCCAAAAAATAACGATAATGATAAATTGCTTGATGTGGCACGGTCGGTCTTTATCAAAAAATGAATGATAAATTAAATAAGGAGTATTCATGTTTAATTGTTTATACATAATGATAAAAAATGTATAGCACTAGTAATTATACCTACACGTTTATAGTTTCCTCCACTTTGCATGTATACAAGCAATTAGGGAACTTAAGTATTCATTGAGTCAGTCTGACTTATCACATTATTTTCTAACCATTTCGGAATAAAGGGGCGATGTAACCAGTAAACTAGGTGAGTAGGATGGAGGGAACATCCATTGTACGGAGAAATAACTATTTTGTATGGAACTTGCTTTGGCCATAGCTAATCTAACAGAGTCAAATGGAAGGTATACGGAGCGTATTCGGAGAGAGGAAACTGAGGGGAAGTCAGCAGTTGTTCAAGGGCATAAATCAGAGGAGCCTAGTCTCTTAGTGCAATAATTATTGATGCGGTCCAGAATATTTTTGTATCGGCAATATGATGCTTATGTTTATGGATTATAATGGGCCTATGTAAAAGCACCTTGTATACATTTGTATAGCATGATAATAATTGTTTGCATGGTCATCAATCTAGTGTCAAAGGAATTTTTGTAAAAGCAACCTTATCAACATATGAAACTCATGTTTATCTTTCATACTCGTGTAGATGATTCAAGAAGACAAAATGTTTTATTTTTTACTGTAATCTTATGATTAATTATGTAAGCAAAGAAAAAAAAAATTAACTTGCTGAATGATAATATAGCAATCTGTAATAGCTAGTTGAGTTCATTACAAATTACCCCCCTTAGTCCTTTTGTTACCCAATGCACCAATGGAATTATTATATTTCTGATATTACTATAGCAATTAGATTTCCTATAGTTAGAAATGTCTGCTAATATCAGTTTATCTCAAAAATATGTAACACTACATAAGCTATTTTTTGAAGCACATCAAAAGAATGTTTTACCTGAACTTTTTAAGATGCTTTCAACAATTATCTGTATTGGTTGTGAAGATATATAAATGAAATATTATAGGGAAAGTTCCGAAAGGTGATATATATTATTGCGCATGTATTATATAATGAATTTCGTAACAAAATTAAGATATTTCAAATGAAATGTAGTTCAACGATTAAAACATAGAACACTCCTCAAATTAGTCTCACACTCTCACCGTTTTTCGAAGAGACGGAGAAACAATGAGCTCAAACATATAGATAAAATGCATGATAAATTCAATTAACAACAAGTGCATCTATGAAAGTATACGCCATTTTATGAAGTTCACCAAAAAACAGTGTACATAAGTATTTAAAAAGTTATCATCATTTCACCACATTGGTGATGAAGATGACTGACTAAACATACTGCTAAGAAATCTCCTGGATATGATTAGGATTCATGGAGCCAATGCAATATAATAAGAATGCTGATAAGTAATATCCTAAACAGCAGAATACAATTGACCAAAAAAATGGATAAAAAGCTCAATTTAACCTTCCTCTCACCGTTTATCAAAGCGCCAGAGAAATAAGGAATTATCAACTGAAGCCCAAGCCCGGCGTATCTCTGGGAAAATTCCACACAGTGCTGTTCCTTCACCACCAGCTGCACCGTATCTTTCAATCAGCACAGGCGGCAACTCCCTTGTCTCCAGAACTTCAGCTGCAGGAGGCCACTGTGAACAGAACATCCATTAGCCAGTTGCTTAGACAGCTAAGCTAGAAAGAGAGAACAAAGGTGAAAAGGAAGCTAATCAACTGTATCCATTCCCTAGAATGACGAAAGAGGGAGTTCCATGCTCATATAATTCATGAATTACTACTATGTTAAGCTTCTACAAAGGAAAAACTCCAATAATTTCGGGTATTATTTCCATTGACTTCCACGAGTAAAGGTAAATTACCAAACAGCAGGCATCACACCACACAGAGATCTCCCGATCTTCTACATCATACCAAGAGTAGTCTATCTTATGCAAATTTTGTTGTCATCTGGATCGAAGAAAGAATATGCACTCCCACATACCACTCTCGTCCAATTCAGTTATAAAAACGAAGAAACAAAAACAACAACAAAAACACTCAAGCCTTTATCCCACTATAGTGGGGTCGGCTATATGGATCTTTTGTTGCCATTGTGCCCTATCTTTAGTCGTAATCTCACTAATGTCTAAGTGCATCATGTCTTTCCTTATAGATTCATTCCAAGTCTTCATTGGTCTGCCCCTCCCTTGTTATAAAATGGAAGAAACAAAACGCCAGTTATTTCCCATCAAAATTTCATATGTTCCATCCAATTCCAAATTCGATGGAAAATATGAAATTTTGATGGGAAATAACTGGCATTTTGTTTCTTCGACTTAATAAGGAGGGAGGGGTGGACCGATAACTGGCGTTTTGTTTCCATCCAATTCCAAATTCCTTCAAAATATGGTGACAAGCGGCACTTTTCTGTTTCTATTCTTCTTGGACTTCTAAATCATGAGATCGACACTAAAAAGGGATAATCGAACAGAATAGTACCTCTTTGGGATGGGAAGCATAGGGATGACTTGTATACCGAGAAGCCTCCAGTGCCTCTTCCAGGTCAAGCTGGCTAGCGACGTCCCGGCCAATGCACTCACTGATATGAAGCCCGGCGGAAGCAACGTCAGTTCCAATCATCTCGTCCTCCCGAGCCATCTCCTGAAGTCGACGATGTCCCAAAACCCTAGAAATCCAAACGCTCGCCGGTTAAAGGCTGAAGTACGAGGAGAACTGGGGTTCGGGTGTCTTCCAGGAAGGGGGGAGGTGAGGAAGGGAGATGGTGGAAGCTAGCACCGGAGCCTCCCCGGCGACGAAGAAGCGCGAGGGGGTTTGGATAAGCGCGAGGGGGTTTGGATATGCGCGCGGAGGGTTTACCCAAGGGTTTTGAAAAATGCGGGAGAGGTTAGCAGTGTCCGGCGAATTGGAAGAATTTCTAATAAATAATGCTTTTGGCAAATAAATTAGGGAATTGTTAAGCGCAGCCCGCTAAAAGTTTGCAGCCCAAATTTTTTAAATCAACCCTCTTTTTTTCCCATTTCTAATTTAACCTAGTCGCAGTCTCCTCTCTCTCCCCAATTCTTCCTCCACGCATTTATTTTCCACTTGCCCTGGCCGACGCGAACGTAATCACTTCTGGTGCCCCCTCTGCTGCCGCCGCTGCCGGAAGTAATGGCAGAACATGAAGATCATATTATTTGAAATGTTTTAGGCTTCATTTGGTTCGGCATTTTCGCCGGGCGTTTGAGAATTGAGACAAACGCCGCCGGACAGCGCCTAAACAAATGAAGTTGCGTCTCTGTTTGCTCAGTTTGTTCCCGCAACAAGGAGGAGACTCCACCCCCCCCCCCACCCACGCTGCTCTGTTTCGCTCCCCGCCTCCCCCCCCCCCCCCTCTCCTATCTCAATGCTCCGTCTCCTCCTGCCGTCTGCTCCCTCCACCGCCTGACCAAATAAAACGTTAGTCTCATATGAGAACATTTTGTAACGAGATGAACATTCATCTAATTTTGGACATTTTCTTACTAACGAAGGTTCACATTTCCAATGATAAAAAAAAAATTTGAAAATTTTTTTGCCTTTTTTTAAGGGTGTTGTTACTAGCAAACCCAATTTGATTTCTAGCAAATCATTACTATTAGCAAATTCTCATTTTTCAAAATGAAAATCATTTTGTTACTAGCAAACCAACATAAATTTTTTTAAAAAAAAAATAAATTTTGTTTAAAACATTCATTCTTTCAAAATAACTCGCTGCATATAATGACATTACAAATGATTTCAAATGTATTCATTCAAGCACTTATGTTAGCATTATAGATGAGTCAAAATGCCGCAAATGTTTAGTATGTCCAAAACTGTTCTTTCAACAAAATATCATTATCTGCACCAAAATCTTTAAACAAAATATCTGTCGGTTTAGAAATATATTTGATTTCTAATTCCTATAAGGATGTGTTGTATATACGAGTTAAGTGTATATAGGAATATATACGTCCTTTTGAACTGCTTCTTATACGTACAATTTCATGAGAAGTGTTCAACATGAAAGTTGTAGATCTCGTCGAGATCTATAACTTTCGTGTTGAACACTTTTTGATTTGAAACACTTTAGTACCCCAATTTGGCCCCTGAAAAAAGTTACGTCGTACATATGTACGGACGCCCGGGATCGGCGTGACTTTTTTGGGGGCCAAATCGGGGGCATAAACGGCTTCAAATCAAAAAATGTTCAACATGAAAGTTGTAGATCTCCACGAGATGTACAACTTTCATGTTGAACACTTTTTGATTGAATCCGTTTATGCCCCCGATTTGGGCCCCGAAAAAAATCACGCCGAAAATCTGTACGTTCCGTGCATGTCTTTTTAGGGCCCAAATTGGAGGCTTACACGGCTTTAAATCAAAAAATGATCAACATAAAAGTTGTAGATCTCATCGGGATCTAAGATTTTCATGTTGATCAATTTTTCAAATGAAAAATATTTGGGGCTCAAAATTCAAAAATGCAAACATTGTCAAAAAGCAATATTAGTTTGTAGGCCTGTAAGCCAAAACCAACCGAACCGCAAAACCGAACCGAACCAAACCAAACCATACGGTTTGGTTCGGTTTCAGCAGGCCGCGGTTCGGTTACGGTTTTGATTTTAGAAAAACCATACGGTTCGGTTCGGTTTATGGTTTTGTGTGGCAAACCGAACCGAGTCGAACCAAACCGAACCGTTGTATATAAAAACATTTAATTTATTAATTAAATTTCATTAAACCATTTCTATTATATATTTTAAGTTTTTTGTTTTTTGTTTTGATTAAGCATCTAAGTTGTCGTTGATCTCTAGTTTAGATATTTCTCTAATTAAGATTTTTCTCCAAACAAACAATGTTGATGAATATTTCATTTTCCATTCATTTGATTTTGGAGTCCTGATATGGTTAGGTGATAGAAATTGTGTTTAGACATCACTATCATGTTGGGTGGTTGAGTCTCATTCATTGCATTATCCATGATCTCTATCAATAAATCTTTAGGCTTTATCAAATTATTTAAACCACCAAAACCGAACCGAACCAAACCGAACCACTCGGTTTGGTTCGGTTCGGTTTCAATGTTTGAGCAGTTCGGTTCGGTTCCAAATTTTTGGAACCACATAGGGATGGTTCGGTTTGCGGTTTTGCTTACAAACCGAACCAAACCGAACCGTTACAGCCCTATTAGTTTGCTAGTAGTAATTTTTGGAAAGAGAAAAAAATGCAAAAAATAACTGAATCTGTTTTTTTCTGATTTGCTAGAAACTAAAATTGGTTTGCTAATAACAACACTCTTTTTTAACTTCCATTAACAAATTGATCAAGATATGAAAAAATATGATTTACCATTAACACTAAATTGTTAATAGCTAAATGTGAGCTGCTTATACGTCGAAAATGGATAGTGTATTTGGATTGCTCTCGTCAAAGCAATGAATTTTGACTACTTATACGTCGAAAACGGTGGCCAGATGAGGGAAATATAGCTCCGATAAAAATGAAACGTTTAGAGAAAAAAATTTGAAGGAAGTTGATGTCTGACCCCACATGTTAAAATTTTTAGAACCTAGTGATGCATTTAAAAAAAATTGTACACCCCTATTATCAATTTGTGTACCCTCATTATTAATTTTCTGGATCCGCCACTGTTAACAATAACAACAAATTAATATATTGTTTTGAATTTTGATAGCTAAGATGTGTACTGCCTTCAGCAAAAAATAGGAGGAATTTTATTTTTCACTCATGGGAAAAATGCAAATATCAAGAAAAAAAATTTGAGTCTTTTTTAAAAAAAATTATTTATTTTCCGATAAGTTAAAATAAGGGTGCTGTTATTAGCAAACCCATTTCTGCTGCTAGCAAACCATTACTGTTAGCAAACCATTGCAATTGAAAATGGCTATTTGAAAACTTTTTTGTTATTAGCAAACCACCAAATAATTAAAAAAAAACTCAATCATATAATAAGTTGTTTCATTCGTTCTTAAACAAAATTTCTCAAAATACTCCAAATCTTCTTTATATGTCTCATAATATCTTCAAAAATATCAAATATTTTGACGCGCCACAAATTTTTTTGACCATATTCTGCAAAAAACAAACATGCAATTTAATGAGTCTCCAAATTAGTGAACATTATACTTAACATACCATCAATTCATGTGAAATAATTTGCATAAATTCACCTTTGTTCTTCCTTCAAGCATTTGTGGCTTGATGATTGAAATTGATCGACCTGTTGGTCCCATTTTAGCTCCGATCAGTAGGGCTGGAGGACCAACGAGCTGAGACTAGATTTGATCGAACTAACTCAAGATCAGATAGAAATGTATATGCATGCATGATTGGCTGAATGTAAATAACATATATCTATGCGCATATTTAAATTTGAATTAGTGTACTCTTACATTTATATACTTTTATGTAAGTGTATGAGAGTATGAGTTTATCCGGATGATCTTGATTGAGGACTATGACCAACCTAAGTTTTTCTTTTTAATATAATAAAAATATAGATAGTAGACAATGCATTTGATGTAGAAGATCAAAATTTGATTGTGAATACATAGATTTTAAGCCCAAAAAGAGCTTGAATACAAGTAAATGAGACAAGATCATAAGATGAAATTAGTTATGCTCGAGATTAAAAAGCACATGTAGCATGGTCACACAAAATGTGCAGTGAAATGCTTGAGTAGTGAAGAAGAGGGGCTGGAAGAAGAAGAAGAAGAAGAGGGGCTGGAAGAAGAAGAAGAAGAAGAAGAAGAAGAGGGGCTGGAGGAGGAGGAAGAAGAAGAAGAAGAAGAAGAAGAGGCTGGCGGAAGAAGAATTTCAGCGGCAAAATCGGCACAAAAAAAGCTCGGGGGCGGAGTTTCAGCGGCAAAATCGGCACAAATACAGCGATGATCGATGGCAAAATCGGCAAGAAGAAGAAGAAAAAGAAGAAGAAGAAACCTTGGGGTTGAGGAGGCGTAGGAGCAGCGGCGATCGGTGCGATCGGTGGACTCGGGAGCAACAGGCGACTCCGGAGCAGCAGCGGCAAGGGGCAACGTTGGCGTGCCCTAATGGTTTGCTAGCAACAATTTTTTAGGATAGGAAAAAAAAGTAAATAAGCATGAACCGGGTTTATTTTGATTTGCTAATAACCAAAATCGGTTTGCTAATAACAGCACCCTAAAATAACTTTCCGTATTTTCAGGTTTCTCTTATCATATATTAACGATCTCTTCTCTTTCTATTATATTTTTGTCATTATTTTTGAAACAACTCTAATCTTTACACAAATTTCTCGCGGTTACTTTTTCTGCAGCTCAAGCATCTCAAAGAGAGCCTAATACACAATGCTAGGCATTGCCGAGGATCAAAATAGAGATAAACTATTAAATTCAATTATAGTGTAAATTTCCTCTAAAAGTAAATACTACATTGGGAAAAAAATGAGACTAATGTGGGTGTGCCTACCGTGGAATCCCTTCATGGAGGTTTCCAACTCAAAAGAAAATAGTATATTCATTCCATAACCCGGGTTCGTCGAAATCAAAAATATCTAAGGAGACGTCTTTTCGCAGACCTAGCCACGAGTCTAGGCGAGCAGAGGCAAGCTTGGGAGAGCTTAGGCAAGCAGAGGTGAGTTTGGGCGAGCAGAGGCGAGTTTGGGCGAGCTTGGGCGAGCAGAGGCGAGCTTGGGCAAGCAGAGGCGAGTACCTCGTGAGTATGGGCGAGTAGTCATTGATAATCGCTAGCAGAGGCAGGATACTCGACTATACCCCCCCCCCCCAGGATTTCTCTATAAATAGCCCCTCACGGGTACTAGAAATTACACTTTTGGAAGAGGTTAAGGTCCCCCCAAGCTAGATAATTGTCAAGACCATGCATGTCTAGTACCTCGCTCAGCTTTTGGTTGCGAGGGGGAAGTTTCTCCTATTTTAGCTGTCTGAGCCGTGAAGTTCGATCGCAGGATCAGTAACCTTGGTCTGCCTTGATCTGAATTTTAGAGTAGAGATTTTCCCGGCTTCAACACTTTGGTGCAGTGGGCGTGGATATTAGACGAGGAAGAAATTTTTACAAGAATACTCCATAGCTTAAGATGGCGAATTGGAGACCAAAGACAACAACTCGCGAGCATTCGATACGGTTGGCGAGTTCTCGGCAAGTTGGGCGAGTATTCTCGTTACTCGCTCATAGGCGACTTCAAGTTGGCGACTTTCAAGCTTGACGGCTTCATGAGGCGAGCTTCCCTATTACTTGCTCATGAGCGAGTTCCATATTGCGACCTAATTAGGCGGGCTCCAGATGATGACTTCGGCTAGCGAGTATGCACCGACTAGTTCGTGTATGCCAGTTGCAGATGGCAATATGCAGGTTAGTATATGCGGGATTTGCGACTTCGAAGTGGCGAGCTTCCTTCGTACTCGCCCATAGACGAGTATAGACGAGATTGGCGACTTCAAAAAGGCGAACTTCCTTCGTACCCTCTGCCTAGTTCATCTCTTTTTTCAATAGTTGTGCTTTTCATACATGTTCATGCTTACGGGCATTTTGGTAAAGATAGTGAGTACTTTTTGTATGACTAACAAACAGGGCGAATCACAGCGAGTTCAATGTCAGGGAAAAACATATGAGGTGTTGTGCGAGCTCCCATTCTCGATTGTACAACCCCGTATCCAGCGAGTGAGCTAACAAGAGCCAAACCGGCCGGCTCAGACCGCCCCAAAGTCCCAGGCGAGTTCAGTAGGGGATGCCGAGCCCAGCACGCCGAGTACGGGCTCGGCAATTGTCGGGCCGAGCTCGGAGTTTGTGGAACTGAGCCCGACAAAAGGAATTCGTTCATCGTGGGGCAGACCCGGCCGAGTATGTGCTTGCCCAGAGCCAAAGGGTTGGCGAGTGCCGACACGCCCGTCATCCGCGAGCAGGGGCTTCAGGGGCAACTCGCCAGGGCCCAAGGCGAGGCGGGCCAGGCCGGCGGCGCTGAGAGAGGCGAGCTCACTCAACGCCCTCTCCCGCGGCGCTGAGAGAGGCGAGCTCACTCAACGCCTTCTCCCGCGGCGCTGAGAGAGGCGAGCTCACTCAACGCCTTCTCCCGCGGCGCTGAGAGAGGCGAGTTCACTCAACGCTTTTTCCCGTGGCGCTGAGAGAGGCGAGCTCACTCAATGCCTTCTCCCGTAGCGCTGAGAGAGGCGAGCTCACTCAATGCCTTCTCCCGTGGTGCTGAGGGAGGCGAGCTCACTCGCCGCTTTTCACCTCAGCATGGGGTGGAGCCTCCTCGCCCCTGTACTCGCCGCCCTTGCCTAGCGGGCGTTATCTCAGGGCCAATCGCCCTTCAGCTGTGGGGTGTTTTTACCATGTTACCCCTTTCGGATTGCCTAAAGTCCTCAAAAACAGTGAAGTTTGGATATTTGCAGACCGTCTTTTCCTATAAATAGGACCCAAGGGATACCTCAGAAGGCACGCTTTCTTGTGCCCGGTCCTCCAGCGCTTTCTGAGGTACCTTAGCTTCAGCACTTGGCTAAGGAGGGGAAGCGCTCTAAGATCTTCCGGGTGTGTGGTGGGACCTCCGTGCTGAAGCCTTGGGTCTGTCCCCGGTCCTTTTCCCTTATCACTTGGGCTTGTGAGGAGAGAAGTAAGTGTGCGACCACCCCTTCCACAAGGGTCGAACTCTGGGACCGATTTTTCGGTTTCAACACTTTGGTGCGGTGAGCATGGAGAGAAACCTCAGAGTGAGGAGGCTTGAGTAACTTTTGCCAAGTATAACTAGAGGGTAGGCTCCCTCACTTCGAACTCCACGCTAATCTGGGAGGCGACCTGGTCCTAAAGAAGGTAGATGCGGCGGGAAGATCGTCGGCAGTGGGCAAGCTCCATCCGAACTAGAAGGGGCCCTACATCGTAAAGGAGGCATTAAGATCGGGAGGGTACCGCCTCCAAAATGTGGAGGGCGAGACTTTGAGCCACACCTGGAGCGGCGACGACCTGAAACGCTTCTATCCCTGAATATTTGTATGTGCCTTAATTTTTTCAATACAATTTATTTCACTCATTTGAGCTCACTCAACGCCCTCTCGCTCTGGGGTTAGGTCTCGATTCTCCCGCTATCAGGCTCCCTCCAAGCTGGCAGGGTCGGGGTCTCGATGGACGTTGTTATGACCCCGGAGCTGAGCCCGGAGGATGTTCAACACCCGCCCTCTGGCTCTCATCTAGCTGACTGGCCTAGTGGTAGCACCCGGGAGAGGCAAATGTTCTAAGTCTTCTCGCTCTGGGGTTAGGTCTCGATTCTCCCGCTGGCAGGGTCGGGGTCTCGATGGACGTCTTTATGACCCTAGAGCTGAGCCCGGAGGATGTTCAACACCCACCCTCAGGCTATCATCTAGCTGACTGGACGGGTGGTAGCACCCTAGAGAGGCAAATGTTCTAAGTCTTCTCGCTCTGGGGTTAGGTCTCGATTCTCCCGCTGTCAGGCTCCCTCCAAGCTGGCAGGGCCGGGGTCTCGATGAACGTCGTTATGACTCTGGAGATGAGCCCGGAGGATGTTCAACACCCGCCCTCAGGCTCCCATCTAGCTGACTGGCCTGGTGGTAGCCCCCGGGAGAGGAAAATGTTCTAAGTCTTCTCGCTCTGGGGTTAGGTCTCTATTCTCCTGCTGTCAGGCTCCCTCCAAGCTGGTAGGGCCAGTGTCTCGATGGACGTCGTTATGACCCTGGAGCTGAGTCCGAAGGATGTTCAACACCCGCCCTCAGGCTCCCATCTAGCTGACTGGTCGGGTGGTAGCACCCGGGAGAGGCAAATGTTCTAAGTCTTCTCGCTCTGGGGTTAGGTCTCGATTCTCCCGCTGCCAGGCTCCCTCCAAGCTGGTAGGGCCGGGGTCTCGATGGACGTCGTTATGAACCTGGAGCTGAGCCCGAAGGATGTTTAACACCCGCCCTCAAGCTCCCATCTAGCTGACTGGCCTGGTGGTAGCACCCGGGAGAGGCAAATGTTCTAAGTCTTCTCGCTCTGGGGTTAAGTCTCGATTTTCTTGCTGTCAGACTCCCTCCAAGCTGGCAGGGCCGGGGTCTCGATGGACGTCGTTATGACCCAGGAGCTAAGCCCGGAGGATGTTCAACACTTGCTTTCAGGCTCCCATCTAGCTGACTGGTCGGGTGTTAGCACCCGGGAGAGGAAAATATTCTAAGTCTTCTCGCTCTGGGGTTAGATCTCGATTCTCCCGCTGTCAGGCTCCCTCCAAGCTGGCAGGGCCGGGGTCTCGATGGACGTCATTATGACCCTGGAGCTGAGTCCGGAGGATGTTCAACACCCGCTCTCAGGCTCCCATCTAGCTGACTGGCCTGGTGGTACCACCCAGGAGATTCAAATGTTCTAAGTTTTCTCGCTCTTGGGTTAGGTCTCGATTCTCCCGCTGTCAGGCTCCTTCCAAGCTGGCAGGGCCGGGGTCTCGATGGATGTCGTTATGACCCCGGAGCTGAGCCCGAAGGATGTTCAACACCCGCCCTCAGGCTCCCATCTAGCTGACTGGACGGGTGGTAGCACCCGGGAGAGGCAAATGTTATAAGTCTTCTTGCTCTAGGGTTAGGTCTCGATTCTCCCGCTACTAGGCTCCCTCCAAGCTGGCAGGGTCGGGGTCTCGATGGACGTTGTTATGACCCTAGAGCTGAGCCCGGAGGATGTTCAACACCCGCCCTCAGGCCCCCATCTAGCTGACTGGCCAGGTGGTATCACCCGGGAGAGGCAAATGTTCTAAGTCTTCTCGCTCTGGGGTTAGGTCTCGATTCTCCCGCTGCCAGGCTCCCTCCAATCTGGCAGGGTCGGGGTCTCGATGGACGTCGTTATGACCCCGGAGCTGAGCCCGGAGGATGTTAACACCCGCCCTCAGGCTCCCATCTAGCTGACTGCCTGGTGGTAGCACCCGGGAGAGGCAAATGTTCTAAGTCTTCTCGCTCTGGGGTTAGGTCTCGATTCTCCCGCTGTCAGGCTCCCTCCAAGCTGGCAAAGCCGGGGTCTCGATGGACGTCGTTATGACCCTGTAGCCTAGCCCGGAGGATGTTCAACACCCACCCTCAGGCTCCCATCTAGCTGACTGGCCAGGTGGTAGCACCCGGGAGAGGCAAATGTTCTAAGTCTTCTCGCTCTGGGGTTAGGTCTCGATTCTCCCGCTGTGAGGCTCCCTCCAAGCTGGCAGGGCCGAGGTCTCGATGGACGTTGTTATGACCCTAGAGCTGAGCCCGGAGGATGTTCAACACCCGCCCTCAGGCTCCCATCAAGCTGACATGGCGGGTTGTAGCACCTGGGAGAGGCAAATGTTCTAAGTCTTCTCGCTCTGGGGTTAGGTCTCGATTCTCCCGCTGCTAGGCTCCCTCGGAGCTGGTAGGGTTGGGGTCTCGATGGACATCGTTATGACCCTAGAGCAAAGCTTGGAGGATGTTCAACACCCACCCTCAGGCTCCCATCTAGCTGACTGGTCGGGTGGTAGCACCCGGGAGAGGCAAATGTTTTAAGTCTTCTCGCTCTGGGGTTAGGTCTCGATTCTCCCGCTGCAAGGCTCCCTCCAAGATGGCAGGGCCGGGGTCTCGATGGACGTCGTTATGACCCTGGAGCTGAGCCCGGAGGATGTTCAACACCCGCCCTCAGGCTCCCATCTAGGTGACTCTTCTGGTGGTAGCACCCGGGAGAGGCAAGTGCTCTAAGTCTTCTCGCTCCGGGGATAGGTCTCGAGTCCCCCACTGCCAGGCCCCTTCCAATCTGGCAAAGGCGGGGGTCACGATGGATGTCATTACGGTTCGGGAGGTGAACCTGAAAGTTGACACATTACAAGCATGTACGAGCAATCCCATCAGTGAGAGGGACGAGCTCAAGGGGTCCGGTCCCCCTTAGTTTTTTGGTAAAAAGGATTTTTTGACCCCACCTGGTTGAGGGAAAACTATACCTCCCAGGCGAGCCCGTTCTCGCAGGGGTCTTCTCGACAGAGGGTCTTTTCTCGGAATCATAGGCGGGCGCCCGTGGCGACCGTTCTCGCAAGGGTCGCCTCGCGGGTAAGCGGAGTATTCGCGAGTCTGGTCGCTGCCGACGCTCAGGGCCTCTCGGCGAGCGCGAATCCTAACTCACGTGCATTCTAGCGCTGAAGGTAAAAAGAAGATAGCAAATTTATTTCATTATATTTTCAAAAGGGGGAAGGCTCGCCTCAGCGAGATTACAAAAAGGGGGGGTATGATTACAAGAATGAATACAGTAAAAAGGGGGGGGGGAAGAAGTCCGGTCAGCTCTCGCCCTCCTCTCCCGAATGGTGATCCTCCTCCTCGCCCCCGAGCGACTTTTCCTTGCCCTTCGCCCCATCGAAGAGGGAGCCAAAGCTTTCCTCCTTCTCGCTGGGCGAGGACAGCGGGAACAGGCTTGACAAAAGATCCCGGACCGCCACCTCCTCGTAGTCCTCAGCCAGAATCCTCGATCCTTTCATGGCGTCCAGGAGGCATTCGGCAAACTCGATCGAGTTGAATCGCAGCCGCTCCATGACCTCCCCCTCGCCGAAGACCCGGGGCCGCTTGTAGGGGAAAGGGGGCTCGGCGCCGTCTGGGGGGAAAAAGGCTTCCGTCAGCCGACAGACCTCGCCTTGGAGACCGTAGTTCTGCTCCTTTAGCGCCTCCACCTCGGCCGCCGACCGAGTAGAAAGGGCCCCCTGCTCGGCAACATGGGCCTCCTGCTCGCGCGAGCTGGCCTCTTGGTCCGCAAGGCGGACCCGCAGCTGGGCAACCTCGCCCTCCAACTCGCTAGCACGGGCCTGTAACACCCTCGCAGATTCGACATCCTGAAAAGCAAAAAGGTCAGATTCTCGGTGAAATATTTTCCCAAGTTAAAATGAGAGTTGGTCGGTTCTTACTGTAACACCCCAAAATGTTGTAGGAGCGACGGGGATCGCTTTTGGCCAAGATAGTTTTTTTGGAGCAGGTGACACGGGTCCCGACACGGCCGTGTCGGAGGCCGTGTCGGCCGTGTCGAGCTGGCCGTGTGGTCGACCATGTTAAGGTCGACGATAGTCGGGTATGGAACACGGCCAGGCACACGGCCGTGTCCCAGGCCGTGTAACATCGGGTCGTTTCGAAACTTTCCTGAGGTATTGCACACGGGGCATAACACGGGTCCGGACACGGCCGTGTCCCAGGTGACACGGGCGTGTCAGGGGCCGTGTCAGAGGCCGTGTACTTCTCTGACTGAAAATGTTGAAAACGGGTGCCGTGACACGGGTCACGACACGGCCGTGTGGAGCGAGACACGGCCGTGTCGAAGGCCGTGTCAGGAGCCGTGTGTTGGTTTTCGAATCGATCGAGACGGCGAATGGGTAACACGGCCAGGCACACGGCCGTGTTGCAACCCGTGTTCGGCCCAGTTTTGTGAATTTTTAGGCTAAATCGTGGCCGTTCGTTTCTTTGGTTTGAGATCCGACGGCTGGGGGCTGGATCTGAGGGATTATGCTCGGGAATAGGGTTTGAAACCCTCATTTTTCTTTGGGCTTTATCTCTCTTGATTCTAGAGAGAAGGGAGAGCAAGGAGGAGGAAGAAGGCCAAGATCCGGCCGCCGGTGAAGCTTCGGAGGTCTGTTTCGCGAGCGGAGTTTAGATCCGCGAAGGTGGGAGCGTTGCGGTGGTTTCCAACCGAGCAAATCTTCTCCATGGCTAGGAAGAGGGGACAGAAGGTAACGACACTTCTCCTCTCGGTTTTTAGGATTTAGGATGCATGAATAGCATCCCCTTCCTTTCGTGTTTTGAGCACCGGATCTCTCAAATGAGAGGGATTCGTGTAGCCTTGGTTCAAAAGGAACCTCCGGGTTGAACGTGTTCATCCCGGCATGCTTGCATTAGAGATCTGCTCCGTTAGCGGATTAGGCATTGTGGGTGAAGCCGTGGTCGCGACCGATAGTCCGACCCGGTGATGTTGCATAGCGAGCTTCGGTAGAAAATCCGTTGCGGCAATACGTCGTTGTATGTATGTGCTTTTCCCCTGTTGTTTGAGTGAGTACTCGCAGTCAGAACCGGACAAGGTTAGCTCCGCTTTGTGCGGTAGATGGTTTCCTTGGAGCGCGGGAAAGATGCGGTACGAATGGTAATTGGGGTGGGGAAACCTCGTTTTGTGCTGTGCAAAGGTGCGGCTAGGTCTCCGTGGTCGGCTGGCTATCCCGTGACGCGCAAGTCATGTGGGGAAAGTGCCCCGGCGAGACTAGCCCTTGTGTGAGACTGACGAGAATGCCGAGCGGAGGGCAAGCCCGGGCAATGTGGCCATGAGCGGGTGGGGTCCAGCAAGGCTTCTTAGAATCGGTCAGTGTGAGACGGAACCCTGACGTGCGAAGTCAGAATATGCGGGCAAGCTCGGGGTTTAAGACCCATGTGCGGGTGGGGCCATTGCAAGGTTCCGTGTGACGGCCTGTGTGCCGTTGGGGACATGGTGTTTCCCTTTTGTTTGCGGCTTTAAGCCAATGGGGAAACGGAAGTACCCAATGTTTGCTGTTGTGCTAGATGCATACGAGCTAGGGTGCCTTGGGTGAAACCCGGGTTGCATTCATGTTGCATAGTAGGCCCCTTTTACTTTGTACAAAACATAGAGAACATGTATGCTGTATGAGACATCCAAGCCTGTTTTACCGCTTTAATATATATGCTCTTTTGGTATACGAAGTGTTAACTTGCAGGTGGAGTGGTACCCCGGGGTCCGTTAGGGACGGCCGGGAGGAGATGTGTTTGTTACACAGTAGAGGTCAGCCTTTGCTGACCCGCGTTACTTCAAATCCTTACAGGGCAAGGATCGCATGCAGGAGCTAGCGCGCCAGGCGAAAAGCCCTAAGCCTCATGAAGTGTTGTTGTGCTTGGTTTCTCTTTGTGTGTTTGCTACTTTTATTATGTTTTTGTCCGGCTTGCATGCCGAGGTAGCCTAGGAGTGCTTGGCACATTTATATTTTTGTTTGGACTATTATTGTGTAAGGCCTTAAGGCCATTTGATACTCTATCGTTAGTGGATAACTTCTGTCGGGTTGTTCTGTTTCCGCTGTGTATGTCTGGAGTTTTGAGTTTAGGTAATTTCATATCATCTTTTAATACTAAAGCTGTGGTGTCCGTATGTTGTGGGGCCCCGGCCGGACCCATATTATATGGTCTTTACAGGGGAGGTGTTACAATTTGGTATCAGAGGGAGGTTAGCGTTCCAATGAGAAGTTTCGCGGTCGAAAGTATAAGTCGAGTCGCGTATAAGAAGTTATCCACATAGAAGTATCGCGGGACCATGAGTGTCCTTGTGTTCGAGTCTTGCAATTAGAGACTGATTTGCGTTTTCTTACTTGTGTTTAGAGTGCAAGCAACGAGGCTGGGACCTCGAGGCCAAGAGAAGAGCTCTCGGCAAGTAGTGCGACCGCGCAAGGTCCGCTAGGGATGGGGGTCACACCGGCCGACTTATGTCGCATGCTTGCAGAAGCGATGGTGGCGGCCCAAGCTGCAGCGACAGCACAGGTAGCAGCTCCCGTTGCTCAGGTAGCAACTCCTGCTACCCCGGTCACGGCAGCGACCGTGCAGGTTGAGGAGGCCAGGCGGGCGGAGCCGCAGGCCGAGAGAGTGGTTGTCGGGCATGGGGACCGGCAAATGAAGTACTTTCTGAGTTTCCACCCTCCAACCTTCAAGGGAATCGGCACGCCCACAGATGCAGAGGATTGGTGGGCTAGGATTCAGGAGCTTCTGAGGGCGGCAGAGGCCCCAGATGAGAAAAAGGCAGAGTTCGCAGCCTTCTTGCTAGAAGGAGATGCCAAGTTATGGTGGGTGAGCCATAGTGGCCGGCAGTTTCTAGGACGCACACCATCCATCGAGGAGTTTGGGAATGCCTTTCTGAAGAAGTACATTCCCGCATCAACAAGGTTAGCCCTCCAGAGGCAGTTTCTACATCTTGTGCAGCGAGACAAGACAGTGGATGAGTATGTTCATGAATTTACTCGATTGGGTCGTTATGCGGGGACGACCATGGCGGACGATGAAGAGAGGGACAATCTCTTCTACCATGGATTGAGGGAGAATCTAAGACAACCCCTCATATCGATGAAGCGTGCGGGCTTCAACGAATTGGTGGAGGCGGCCCGAATTTTGGAGAGCGATATGGAGCGATCCCAGCGCCGAAAGGGTTTCACACCCAAGCAGGGGGAAGAGAAGAAGTCGGCTCAGTCCCATGGAAAGGCGGAAGGGAGCCGATGGAAGAAGAAGCCTCCCCCGTTTAAGTCGGGCGAGAAAAGTAATTGGACGTCCGGAGGGTCACGCTCTAAGGGACCGCAGACGTGTTATAGTTGTGGCAAGCCAGGCCACATAGCAAGATTTTGTACCCAAGGGGGCACTGAGCAAGAGCCTAGGCAGGAGCAAATTGTGCGCTCCGGCCCCAGTGCCGCGGAGAAAGGGAAGATGGCGGAGTCTAGTGCTTCTCGGTTTCAACCAGTGCAGCCAAGGGCCTACAACCTTGGGCAGCAGGAAGCAATCCGTCAACCCGATGTGGTGACAGGTACGAGAATTCAACCTGCACCTTAGATTTCTTCCTTTCAAGCCTTTTTATGTTTGTTGCATGTGTGTAGGCTTTGTAGTGGTATCAGGGTACCCCGCTAGGGTACTTTTCGATACGGGAGCGTCGCACTCCTTCCTTGCGGAAAGTTTCATCCGGAGGATTGGAATTGAGTCCTTCTCAACGGGCTCAGAGTTGAAGGTGCGCATGCCCAATGGGTCATCTATGACTACCAGGGCTAGAGGCCGGATTTGTTGGTGTCTTGAGGGGGTCGACTTCGTGTTGGTAGCGGCGATCTTGCCATTGTCCGAGTTTGATGTGATCTTGGGGATGGACTGGCTAGCGGAGCAGCGTGCCAGTATCGACTGCTTGTCCAAGGTGGTAACCCTGAGGGGCGTGGGGCAAGCGGAAGTCAAGTTTGAGGGCCTGCATGGAGTGGCCTGTTCCCTAGTTTCGACACTTCAACTAGTGCGAGCTGTTAACCAGGGAGGTGTAGCTCTAGTAGCGTTGTTGGAGGTTAGCCTTTCCAGGCTGTCTCTTGGGGAAGTGCCCGTGGTGGCGGAGTTTGGAGATGTTTTTCCCAAGGAGCTACCGGGAGCACCTCCTCGGCGGGAGATTGATTTCTCCATCGAGTTAGTGTCCGAGGCTAGACCGGTGTCACGTCCACCATTTAGGATGGCACCAAAGGAGTTGGCCGATCTCAAGGTTCAGTTGCAGGAGCTTTTGGAACAAGGGTATATCAGACCCAGCTCTTCACCGTGGAGTGCACCGGTGTTATTCGTAAAGAAAAAGGATGGTAGTATGCGTTTGTGCATAGACTACCGAGAGTTGAACAAATTGACAATCAAGAATAAGTATCTGATTCCTCGGATAGACGATCTCTTCGACCAGTTGGTGGGGTCGGTGGTGTACTCCAAGTTGGACTTGAAGTCCGGATATTATCAGTTGCGGATTCGTGACGAAGACATACCCAAGACAGCGTTTGGTACGAGATATGGTCATTTTGAGTTCTCGGTGATGCCGTTCGGGTTGACGAACGCGCCGTCCGTGTTCATGGACTTGATGAACCGAGTGTTTCGCGAATACTTGGACAGGTTCGTCGTCGTTTTTATCGATGACATTTTGGTGTATTCCAAGTCGGAAGCGGAGCACGAGGTGCACTTGAGGACAGTGTTGCAAGTATTGAGAGAGAACCAGCTCTATGCGAAGTTCTCCAAGTGCGAGTTTTGGTTGGAGAAGGTGGCGTTTTTAGGCCATGTGATTAGTGGGGATGGGGTGGCGGTAGATCCAACGAAAGTGGAAGCCATCAGAGATTGGCCAGTTTTGAGGACTGTGGCGAAAGTCCGGAGCTTTCTTGGACTAACCGGGTACTACCGAAGGTTTGTGGAAAACTTTTCGTGGATAGCTCTACCCCTCACTTCGCTAACTCGCAAGGATCAGAAGTTCGTGTGGACTCAAGAGTACAGTCAGGCGTTTGAAACCCTGAAGGAGAGGCTGATGATGACACCGATCCTAAGTCTACCAAAGGGGACCGAAGGATTTCAGATTTTCAGCGACGCATCCGGATGCGGTTTAGGGTGCATGTTGGTGCAGCATGTCAGTGTAATAGCTTTTGGGTCGAGGCAGCTGAAGCCTCATGAGAGAAATTACCCCGTCCATGATCTGGAATTAGCGGCGGTAATTTTTGCTTTGAAGCTGTGGAGGTACTACGTTTATGGTGCGAAGGTGGAGATCTTCACGGACCACAAGAGCCTGAAGTATCTCCTGGATCAGAAGGACCTAAATATGCGGCAGCGCAGGTGGGTCGAGTTCCTTGGGCACTACGAGGTGGCGATTCAGTACACGCCAGGAAAAGCCAATGTGGTGGTGGATGCTTTGAGTAGGAAATACTCGGGGCAAGGAAATTGGATTGAAGCTCACGATGAGCGGTTAAGGCGGGACTGGGAGTCCCTTGGTTTGGAATGTGTGGCAAGAGGCGAGTCTAGCGTGGCTCGGCTAAACTGGATTGAGATGCAGAATGACTTATGCGATCGTATTCGGGAAGCGACCCGTGTGGATGAGGAGTTCCAACCCTTCGTGGAGGAAGCTCTTAAGGGCGAGGGTAGCGCCTGGGAGATGGTTGATGGGGTTCTGAGGAAGGGCGGAAGGATTTGTATATCGCAGTTCGGCAAGCTCCGCGAGGAGTTGATGTATGAGGCCCACTTCACTAAGTACTCCGTTCACCCGGGTGGTACAAAGATGTACTTGGATTTGAAGAAGTCCTATTGGTGGCCTGGGATGAAGCGGGATGTAGCTTTGTGTGTGAGTCGGTGCCAAACTTGTGCCTTAGTGAAGGCCGAGTGTCAGAAGTCGGGCGAGTTCTTGAAGCCTCTTCCAATCCCCGAATGGAAATTTGAGGACATCTCCATGGATTTTGTGCATGGGTTGCCTAAATCGCAGCAAGGCAATGATGCCATTTGGGTGATTGTAGACCGCTTGACCAAAGTGGCACATTTCATCCCAAACCGGAAGGAGGACGGTGTGGAAAAGTTGGTGGAGTTGTACGTCCGCAATATTGTACGACTCCATGGGATTCCGAAGAGTATAGTCAGCGACCGGGATGGACGTTTCACGTCTAAGGATTGGCGGTTGGTGCAGAAGAGCTTGGGCACAAAACTCAAGTTCAGTACGGCTTTTCATCCTCAAACCGATGGGCAAACTGAGAGAACGAACCGTACTTTGGAAGATATGCTAAGGATGTGTACTCTCGACTTCGGCAAGAAGTGGGAGGATCACCTCTTCATGGTGGAGTTTGCGTATAACAATAGCTACCAAGCTAGTATCAAGATGGCGTCATATGAAGCTCTTTATGGGAGGCGGTGTCGAACACCGATGTCTTGGATAGAGGCGGGAGACACAAAGCTTTTGGGGAAAGAAGTGGTAGCCGACGCTAGTGAGCTAGTGCGGACCATCCAAGAGCGCATGAAGGTAGCTCAAGACTGGTAGTCGAAGTATTTCAATGCTCGCCACAGGCATGTGGAATTCGCGGTGGGCAACTGGGTGTATCTTAAGATCAAGCCGTTCAAAGGCGTTTCACGAGTTCGCCGACTCAAGAAACTGAGTCCGAGATTTTTGGGACCATTCAAGGTCATCGAGCGAGTGGGAGAGGCAGCGTATCGGTTGGCGTTGTCCACGGAGCTAAGCAGTTTGCATGACGTTTTTCACGTCTCCGTCTTGAGGAAAGCCTTGTTAGAGGCCAGCGTGGTGATTGAACCGGCGGCGGTGCCGGTAGAGGAAGACTTGAGGACGCGAGTACGTCCTATCGGGATAGAAGATTCGGAGGTTCGGCAACTGCGGAACAAGGAGGTCCGACTCGTAAAGGTCCGTTGGGACAATTGTGGCTGCGAGGAGCTCTCATGGGAGCGAGAGCAGGCCATGCTGGAGGAGTACCCCGAGCTTTTCTCCTCAGGTATCGTTTAGAATTTGTGTTCTTTCCATGTTTTAAATTTCGGGACGAAATTCTTTTAAGGGGGGGAGAATTGTAACGCCCCAAAATGTTGTAAGAGCGACGGGGATCGCTTTTGGCAAAGACAGTTTTTTTGGAGCAGGTGACATGGGTCCCAACACGGCCGTGTCGGAGGCCGTGTCGGGCGTGTCGAGCTGGCCGTGTGGTCGATCATGTTAAGGTCGACGATAGTCGGGTATGGAACACGGCCAGGCACACGGCCGTGTCCCAGGCCGTGTAACATCGGGTCGTTTCGAAACTTTCCTGAGGTATTGCACACGGGGCATGACACGGGTCCGGACACGGCCGTGTCCCAGGTGACACGGGCGTGTCAGGGGCCGTGTCAGAGGTCGTGTACTTCTCTGACTGAAAATGTTGAAAATGGGTGCCGTGACACGGGTCACGACACGGCCGTGTGGAGCGAGACACGGCCGTGTCGAAGGCCGTGTGCTGGTTTTCGAATCGATCGAGACGGCGAATGGGTAACACGGCCAGGCACACGGCCGTGTTGCAACCCGTGTTCGGCCCAGTTTTGTGAATTTTTAGGCTAAATCGTGGCCGTTCGTTTCTTTGGTTTGAGATCCGACGGCTGGGGGCTGGATCTGAGGGATTATGCTCGGGAATAGGGTTTGAAACCCTCATTTTTCTTTGGGCTTTATCTCTCTTGATTCTAGAGAGAAGGGAGAGCAAGGAGGAGGAAGAAGGCCAAGATCCGGCCGCCGGCGAAGCTTCGGAGGTCCGTTTCGCGAGCAGAGTTTAGATCCGCGAAGGTGGGAGCGTTGCGGTGGTTTCCAACCGAGCAAATCTTCTCCATGGCTAGGAAGAGGGGACGGAAGGTAATGACACTTCTCCTCTCGGTTTTTAGGATTTAGGATGCATGAATAGCATCCCCTTCCTTTCGTGTTTTGAGCACCGGATCTCTCAAATGAGAGGGATTCGTGTAGCCTTGGTTCAAAAGGAACCTCCGGGTTGATCGTGTTCATCCCGGCATGCTTGCATTAGAGATCCGCTCCGTTAGCGGATTAGGCATTGTGGGTGAAGCCGTGGTCGCGACCGATAGTCCGACCCGGTGATGTTGCATAGCGAGCTTCGGTAGAAAATCCGTTGCGGCAATACGTCGTTGTATGTATGTGCTTTTCCCCTTTTGTTTGAGTGAGTACTCGCAGTCAGAACCGGACAAGGTTAGCTCCGCTTTGTGCGGTAGATGGTTTCCTTGGAGCGCGGGAAAGATGCGGTACGAATGGTAATTGGGGTGGGGAAACCTCGTTTTGTGCTGTGCAAAGGTGCGGCTAGGTCTCCGTGGTCGGCTGGCTATCCCGTGACGCGCAAGTCATGTGAGGAAAGTGCCCCGGCGAGACTAGCCCTTGTGTGAGACTGACGAGAATGCCGAGCGGAGGGCAAGCCCGGGCAATGTGGCCATGAGCGGGTGGGGTCCAGCAAGGCTTCTTAGAATCGGTCAGTGTGAGACGGAACCCTGACGTGCGAAGTCAGAATATGCGGGCAAGCCCGGGGTTTAAGACCCATGTGCGGGTGGGGCCATTGCAAGGTTCCGTGTGACGGCCTGTGTGCCGTTGGGGACATGGTGTTTCCCTTTTGTTTGCGGCTTTAAGCCAATGGGGAAATGGAAGTACCCAATGTTTGCTGTTGTGCTAGATGCATACGAGCTAGGGTGCCTTGGGTGAAACCCGGGTTGCATTCATGTTGCATAGTAGGCCCCTTTTACTTTGTACAAAACATAGAGAACATGTATGCTGTATGAGACATCCAAGCCTGTTTTACCGCTTTAATATATATGCTCTTTTGGTATACGAAGTGTTAACTTGCAGGTGGAGTGGTACCCCGGGGTCCGTTAGGGACGGCCGGAAGGAGATGTGCTTGTTACACAGTAGAGGTCAGCCTTTGCTGACCCACGTTACTTCAAATCCTTACAGGGCAAGGATCGCATGCAGGAGCTAGCGCGCCAGGCGAAAAGCCTTAAGCCTCATGAAGTGTTGTTGTGCTTGGTTTCTCTTTGTGTGTTTGCTACTTTTGTTATGTTTTTGTCCGGCTTGCATGCCGAGGTAGCCTAGGAGTGCTTGACACATTTATATTTTTGTTTGGACTATTATTGTGTAAGGCCTTAAGGCCATTTGATACTCTATCGTTAGTGGATAACTTCTGTCGGGTTGTTCTGTTTCCGCTGTGTATGTCTGGAGTTTTGAGTTTGGGTAGTTTCATATCATCTTTTAATACTAAAGCTGTGGTTTCCGTATGTTGTGGGGCCCCGGCCGGACCCATATTATATGGTCTTTACAGGGGAGGTGTTACAATTACCAGCCCGCCCAAGGCCTCGTCGAGTAAGGGCTCGGCAATGCCGAACCGCCGCTCCGTGTCGGCAGCTTTCTCCGTCGCCAGGTCGCGCTCCTGCTCGGCCTTTAGCAGAAGTTGGCTGAGCTGAAAGCCACGGCGAACCATCATATGATGAAGTTCGAAGGCCCTCAGATGAGCCTGCAGACCCTCGTGGCCTGTCTACCGAGGAGTCATGTTCTTGTAGGCCTCGGCGCCCTCCCGGCCGTAGAGGCCAAAACCAAGGGCGAACGCGTGGCCCGTAGGAGGCCGGCGAGCTCCCCAGGAGGGGGCGCGAGTGGAGACGGAGACGCGGTGGGCCCCCTCATCCCAGACTAGCATCGGCTCGTCGGCCGCGTCCTTGCTCCTTCCCCCCTTGCTGAAGTGGGGGTGGTCCTTTGGAATTCCCGGATCACAGGGAGCAACCTACTCCACGGAAGGAGGGGAGGAGGACCCGCGCTTCTTCCCGCGAGGGGATGATGCCTCCTTCAGTGGGCTCGCCAGGGCTTCGTCAGAAAAAACCTCCGGCGAGCTCATAAACCTGACGGGCGACAAGGGCTGCTGTGGCCGGCCTCGCGAGATCACCCTCGCCTTTTTAGGGGCCGAGGGGCGGTGGACCGAACTCGGCCCTCCAAGCTCCAGCCGCCTCTTGCTGGAAGGCTTGCCTCTAACCTTCTCTTCCCAGCACGCCTCAGCCGCGGCCCGAGCCATCTCGAGTGGGTCCAAAAACACTCCCGGGTCGGCGAAGGGAGGGTTCACCGGGATCAGTCGCTCCCCTGTAAAAAAGACTTAGCCGGAAAATAAGGTTCTCATCGATTAGGCCAAGTGGCGAGCAGAAGGTGGGCGAGACAAACCTTCACCAGGAAGGACAGGCGGCAGGGACCCGAGGCCGCGGCGGAGGAAGGCGACTTCAAAGTCCTTGTACAGAAAGAACTTATGAAGCTCGACATCATTGCCAGACACGGATGGTGGCTGGTACACCTCCTCGCTTTTCTGCAGGGGCGAGAAGGGAATGTTGCCGAGGTCGCCCCAGATGAAGGCGATCTTCGTCATCCAGTTATGGTTCTTGTTGGAAACCTCACGGATCTTTATGGACGTACTGCCGAAGAAGGAGACCCCGTCGGTGTTGGCTTTGTAAGAGAAGAGTTTGCGGAAGACGGTGAGGTTGAACTCGATCCGCTCTCGGCGGAGGTAGCAGGCAAATCCCACTATCATAGCGATGGCGTTGGGGTTGAGCTGCGCGGGCACGTCGCCGTAATACTTGAGGACCTGGCGGACCTCAGGCCAGAGCGGCAGACGCAACCCCACCTCAAAGTGCGAGATGGGTAAGGCGAGCTCGTCCTCGAAGAAGGAGTTGATGGCCTTATGGTCCGCCGGGAGGCGGGCCATGAAGTCGGCAGGGACATAGTCCGCCACAAACTCGGCGAGCTAGCCCGCCGTGGTGTTTCCCTCGAAAAAGCAATGGTCCGCGAAGTTCTGAGCGCACTTGGCGCGGCCATCGGAATCGGGGTTTGCTTTACCCATGCTCGTCGAGGGAATGGAAGCGCGCGAGCAGAAGGCGGGGAGAGCAAGGAAAGAAAAGGATGAGAAGGCAATAAAGGCATAGCCGGGGGTAGGTGGGGATCCCTATTTATAGAAAAAGGGAGGAGAAGCAAAGCCAACTGACCAGCCCGGCTCGCATACTCCATCTCGCATATTCCGTCTCGCCGCTCTCTGCTCGCCGTCCTAGGCGAGCCCAGATGAGGAATTCGAAAAGACACGCACCACCCGAAGGAAATAAGATACGCTCGCATAACAAAAATTTATAAAGATTATTAGCATGAAGAGAGTAAATTGTTCAGAACAAGGAAAAGTAGAAAAGCACACGCATCGACCAGGCGACAGTGGGGGCGAGTACCGGTCGGCTCGCAGGGGAGCCGTCCTTAATTACCCCGATTTCGCCGACCCGATTTCGCCAGCCGCTGCGCGAAGAGTTGCCGAAGCTGCCCCAGATTCCTGTTCGCCGCTCGCAGGTTCTTATCAATCTCATTGAAGAGTATGGAGGAAGACGTCGCAGCATACGCCGAGCTGACCCTCGGCTCGCCAGCAAGCCGCGCGCACTTCTCCTACAGCCTGGAATTGTCTTTCTTCAACTCCTGGAGCTCGCGCACTAACTTTTTGAGGACCAGTTGGCTCCGCCTCGACCGTTCGGGGCTGTCCACCTCCGAGTCCAAGAAGATGTCCAAAGCGCACGACGATGGAAGGGGCGAGTAGACGGCCTGTTCGGCTGAGTCATCGGCCCCAGATTGGTTAGGGAAGCCTGCACAGGGGAGTCGAGATAGCGAGTGGGGAGGTGCGAGCACCAATTAGAATCGAACGCAATATGAGGGAGTCAGGGACATACCTCCAGAATTTCGGGGGGAAGCAGGAGCAGATGTGTGCTCGGCGTCCACCCCAGTAGCCGCGGGAGCGGAAGAGGGTTGTTGTGAAGGGATGCGAGCCGGCGACCCCAGCCCCCGCGAATCCAGCTCCATGGTTTCGGTGGAAAGGGGCGAGTCTCACGGGCGCGGGTTAGAGGATGGCTTAGGCGCCTTGGCAGGAAGATTATCGACCCTCGGAGTGGAGACCTCGCCGCCCTAGTCTTGTTCGGCGGTAAGATCCACAAAGTTTTTGTCATGGGGGGACAGAGCAGAACGGTTGGAGGAGTTAGAGCCATTGACCAAAGTGTTTTTTAAGTCAGCGAAGATGTGCTCGGCCTCGGGAGGAAAGGGCCTCGCCCTCTTGACCGAGCCAAATTCCGTGAAGCGGCGAGCCGGGGCGTTCAGGTCCGTCAGGGCCGCAACGCGAAGGGCGGTTTCCCCGCGAGATTTCGCGAGTCGTTCTATGGCCTCTTTGGGCAGTGGCAGTGGCATCTCGGTAGGGCTTAAGTAAAGAAAGGGTCGGAGGTCAGTCGAGCAGGCTGGGCAGGTATATATAGCCGTCAGTGGGCCCTACCAAGAGATTCCTTTTGGCTCCTATCACACTCGCAGGATCCTAGGGGGTTGGATGTTTCTTTCCAAGTTTGTGCCAACCTCGCTATGAGCGGGGATTATGTACAACCCTGTATCCAGCGAGTGAGCTAACAGGAGCCAAACCAGCCAGCTCAGACCGCCCCAGAGTCCCAAGCGAGTTCAGCAGGGGAGCCCAGCACGCCGAGTACGGGCTCGACAATCGTCGGGCCGAGCTCGGAGTTCGTGGAACTGAGCCCGACGAAAGGAAGTCGTTCATCGTGGGGCAGACCCGGCCGAGTACGTGCTCGCCCAGAGCCAAAGGGTTGGCGAGTGCCGACACGCCCGTCATCCGCGAGCAGGGGCTTCAGGGGCAACTCGCTAGGGCCCAAGGCGAGGCGGGCCAGGCCGGCGGCGCTGAGAGAGGCGAGCTCACTCAACGCCCTCTCCCGCGACACTGAGAGAGGCGAGCTCACTCAACGCATTCTCCCGCGGCGCTGAGAGAGGCGAGCTCACTCAACGCCTTCTCCCGCGGCGCTGAGAGAGGCGAGCTCACTCAACGCTTTTTCCCGTGGCGATGAGAGAGGCGAGCTCACTCAACGCCTTCTCCCATGGCGCTGAGGGAGGCGAGCTCACTCGCCGCTTTTCACCTCGGCATGGGGTGGAGCCTCCTCGCCCCTGTACTCCCGCCCTTGCCTAGCGGGCGTTATCTCATGGCCCGCTCGCCCTTCAGCTGTGGGGTGTTTTTACCATGTTACCCCTTTCGGATTGTATATAGTCCTCGAAAACAGTGAAGTTTGGATATTTACAGACCGTCTTTTCCTATAAATAGGACCCAATGGGTACCTCAGAAGACACGCTTTCTTGTGCCCGGTCCTCCAGCGCTTTCTGAGGTACCTTAGCTTCAGCACTTGGCTAAGGAGGGGAATCGCTCTAAGATCTTCCGGGTGTGTGGTGAGACCTCCGTGCTGAAGCCTTGGGTCTGTCCCCGGTCCTTTTCCCTTGTCACTTGGGCTTGTGAGGATAGAAGTAAGTGTGCGACCACCCCTTCCACAAGGGTCGAACTCCTCTGAGACCGATTTTTCGGTTTCAACAGCGATGATCTTCACCAAGAGCTTACATTCCATAAGACGGCTTACTCATAACGTCTTCAAGCTTGTATCCTGCGAGCTCCTACTTACAATGATCTCCTTCGACAACCTACATTCCATAAGATGGTTGACTCATGACATCTTCAAGCTAGTATTCTACGAACTCCTACTTGTGATGATCTTCATGTTTACTGGGTTCTCTCTTCAATTCCATGAGTTTCATACTTGCGATGTTATCTCTTCAACAACTATGGTGATCTCCTTCAATTTCACGAGTTCCACACTCACGAGATCATCACTTCGACAGATAGGGTATTCTCTTCAATTTCGCGAGGTTTATACTCACGAGGTTATCACTTCAACGTTTATGGTTCTGCGAGTCCATACTCGCGAGATCACTACTTCAGCAATTATGGTGTTCGCTTCAATTCTACGAGTTTATATGTGTGAGGCTATCTCTTCAGCAACTAGACCGCTATGTTATTCATTTTATCTCCTCAAACACTTAGAGCTATGATAACCTGAAAAGGTTCTACCCATAGGAGGGAATGGTATGATTGTTTACACTTATACATCGATGATATTTCTCTAACACTCTGAAATATGGGGGTTTTAGCTTCTCTTCTTGAAAGCGCCTCAAACAGGCGTGGCAGGCAGAAAGTGATCGCTACGATCGAGTTGGGAAACGAGCCTCCGACTTGACTCTCATAACACCCAGGGCGGATGATGGGACAGTGTGTCAGGTTTTAATGCATTCTTCTAAGACCAAGCCTTTACATCAACAGCCGGTGTCAGCCCCCCCTGCACGTTGGCCTAGTTACCTCCCGATCACACTTCTTATTCGGCTGGAGAGATTATTAGGAGAAAGTTTAGATGCTAACCTCTCAACTCGACGAAGGGATGGTCGTTGTGCCTTGAGGAAGGATCCTCTGCCCTTAATGACACTGTCGGGCCGCGAAAGAGCTATAAGCTCGGCGCAGGATCAGAAATTGCGTTGAATTTAAATGTTTATCGTCGCTTAAGGTTTATGAGTGCATGAAGCGGACATAAACGTTCCAGGAAAGGGGAACCAAGGGGTAAGATGGAGGCCTCGTGTGTGTGTTTCTTACATGACCTCATGAGTGTCATGTCCCTATCCAAGTTTCTTCGTCTTCTCGGCTAAAGGCAGGATGGAGGCCTCGGGCATGTGCGTCCTATAGGACCCCCCCCCCCCCCCCCGAGGGTCATTTCTCTTTGCTTGTACCGTGGTCTTCATAGCAAAGTGGTAGGGTGGGAGTTTGTAGACGTGGGCAAGAAGCGATCTCCACGTCTGAGTTTAGAAAATTGCCTCCGACCCAATTCTCCTAAAAAACCTAGAGCGGGTGATGGGACAATGTGTCTGGTCTTAAAAGCGTTCTTGTAAGACCAAGCTCTTGCATTGACGGCCGAGATAAGTTCCCCCTTGTATATTGTCCTAGCTATCTACCTGATCGCACTAATTATACGTCTAGAGGAACTATCACGAACAGGTCTGGACGCTAACCTCTCAACTCGACGAAGAGAAGATCGTTCTCTCCTTGAAGAAAGTTTCTCTTGCCATCAAAGAATTTAGGACAGCTAACTCTTTGTCAATTTATTGAGTAACAGGGCGAGTCACCTCAACATTGGTGGAAAGTTCTTGAGTTTGGTGTTGTCGTAATATGAGTCCCTGCACGAGCTACTCTCCTGCATGTCGGATACTTGCCCCATCGAGTGAGTTGAAGTCCTCGAGTATGTTGTTTCCGTAGTCCGGGCCTTTGTTTGAGCCTCTCTCCTGCATGCTAGCTACTTACCCCTCGAGTGTACCCTCTTTCCACCTCTAGTTGAGCTCGACTCCTGTGAGCTGTCAACCTTCTCTCCACCTCTAGTTGAGCTTCCTCCTGATAGGTGTCGACCTTCTCTCCACCTCCAGTTGAGTTCGCCTCCTCTGAGCTTTCGACCGGCTTCTGCGAGCTGTCGACCATTTATCCGTCTCTAATTGAGCTCGGCTCCTGCGAGCTATCGACCTTCTCTTCGCTTTCAGTTGAGCTCGGCTCCTGCGAGCTGTCGATCTTCTCTCCGCCTCCAGTTGATCTCGGCTCCTCCGAGCTGTCGATCTTCTCTCCTCCTCCAGCTGAGCTCGACTCCTCCGAGCTGTTGACCTTCTCTCCACCTCCAATTGAGCTCGGCTCCTGCGAGCTGTCGACCTTCTCGTCGCCTCTAGTTGAGCTCGGCTACTGCGAGCTGCCGACCTTCTCCCCGCCTCTAGTTGAGCTCGGCTCCTGCGAGCTGTCGACCTTCTCTCCGCCTCTAGTTGAGCTCGACTGCTGTGAGCTGCCGACCTTCTGTCCGCCTCCAGTTAAGCTCGGCTCCTGTGAGCTGTCGACCTTCTCTCTGCCTCCAGTTGAGCTCCCTCCTGACATGTGTGGACCTTCTCTCCACCTCCAGTTGAGCTCGGATCCTGAGAGTTGTCGACATTCTCTCCACCTCCAGTTGAGTTTGACTTTTGTGAGCTGTCGACCTTCTCTCTACCTCCAGCTCAGCTCGGCTCTTATGAGCTGTCAACCTTATCTCCACCTCTAGTTAATCTCTGCTCCTACAAGTTGTCGACCTCTCTCCATCTTTAGTTGAGCTTGGCTCCTACAAGCTGTCAACCTTCTCTTCACCCCAGTTGAGCTCGGCTCCTATGAGTTGCCAACATTCTCTCCACCTCCATTTGAGCTTCCTCCCGACAGGTATCAACCTTCTCAACACATCCAGTTGAGCTCGGCTTCTGTGAGTTGTCGACCTTTTCTCTACCTCTAGTTGAGCTCGGCTCCTGTGAGCTGTCCACCTTCTCTCCACCTCCAGTTGAGCTTCCTCTTGACAGTCATTGACCTTCTTTCCACCTCTAGTTGAGCTCGACTCTTGCAATCTGTCGGCCTTCTCTCCACTTCCAATTGAGCTTTCTTCTGACAACTATCGACCTTCTCCCCACCTCTAGTTGAGCTCGGCTCCTACGAGCTGTCGACTTTCTCTCCACCTTCAGTTGAGCTCCCTCCTGATAACTATCGACCTTCTTTCCACCTTCAATTAAGCTTACTCCTGACAATTGTCAATCTTCTCTCCACAACCAGTTGAGCTCGGCTCCTGTGAGTTGTCGACCTTCTCTCCACCTCCAGTTGTACTCCTCTCCTGTGAGGTGTCGACCTCTTTTCCACCACCAGTTGAGCTCGGCTCCCACTAGGTGTCGATCCCTTCTCCACCTTCAGTTGAGCTCGACTCCTGTGAGGTATCGACCTCTCTTCCACCTCCAGTTGAGCTCCTATCCTATGAGGTGTCAATCTCTTTTTCGCCTCCAGTTGAGTTCATCTCCTGCGATGTGTCGACCTCTTTTCTACCACTAGTTGAGCTCGGCTCCTGCGAGGTGTTGACCTCTTCTCCAACCCAGCTGAGCTCAGTTCCTATGAGGTATCAACCTTGTATCCACATCCAGGTAGGCTTGGCTTACGAGGTTTCAACCCTCTTCCACCTCTTCCAGTTGAGCTCGCTCGCCTAGCGAATATCCTGAGAGGTGTGGACTCTTCTCCACCTCCTTCAGTTGAGTTCTACCCCTGTGAGGTGTCGACATTTTCTTTTCTCCTTCAATTGAGCTCCACTCCTAGGAAGGACCTCACACAACATATCGTCTAGCGCCTTCTCTCCAAACCACGGGTCTTACACTATTTTCCCAAGTCCGAGTCGAGCTCGAAAAAAACGGAGATTGTGTATAACCCATGATTCGTCGAGATCAGAATTACCTAAGGAGAAGCCTTTTCACATACTTAGCCACGAGCCTAGTCGAGCAGAGGCGAACCTAGGCGAGCTTGGGCGAGCAGAGGTGAGCCTAGGCGAGCAAAGGCGAGTAGAGGTGAGCTTGAGCGAGCTTGGGAGAGTAGAGACGAACTTGTGCGAGCAGAAGCGAGCTTGTGCGAGCAGAGGCGAGCAGAGATGAGCTTGGGCGAGTACGAGGGAGTACCTCATGAGTATGGGCGAGTGGCCCTTGTTACTTGCTAGCAGAGGCAGGATACTCGCCTATACCCGGGATTTCTCGATAAATAGCCCTTCAGTGGTACTAGAAATGACACTTTTGGAAAAGGTTGAGGTCTCCTCAAGTTGGATACTCGCCAAGACCACGTCTGCCCAGTACCTCGCCCAGCTTTTGATTGCGGAGGGGAAGTTTCTCCTAAACTTTCGGGTATGCGGTGGGACCTCCCTGCTGGAGCACTTGGGGTGTGCTTATAGTCATTTTCTCTCTCCTGTTTTAGTTCTCCGAGTCGTGGAGTTTGATCGCAGGATCAGTAACCTTAGACTGCCTTGATACGAATTTTGGAGTAGGAATTTTCCCGGTTTCAACATTCATGTCAATTATTTTATTTTAATTATTGTTAACAAAAATAATTTGTGTCTGACAATATAGTTTATTAATAATAATTTTTCAAAAAAATATGTTCGTTTTTAAGATAAATGTGCAAACAACAAAAAACACACTCACTGTAACAATTCCCTACAAACATTGATCAACAAGTCATCATATAAATATCAAGCACTAATAACAACAACACTCAAGTCATTATCCCACCATAATGGAGTCGACTTTATGGATTCTTTGTTGTCATTGCGCCCAGTCTTTAGTCATGAACTCACTAATGCTTAAGTACTTCATGTCTTTTCTTAGAGTTTCATTTCAAATCTTTTTTGATCTACGCCTCCTAAGTTTAACGTGTCTATTGGCTAAACTCTCACGTCTAACATGTGCCTCTATTTGTCCCCTTTGTACATGTCTGAGCCATCCTAATCAAGCTTCACACATCTTTTCTATAATTAGTGTCACTCTTCGTTTTTTCTCTAACACACTCATTTATAATTTTATTCAATCTCGCATGCCCACACACCCGATTAAGCATTCTCATTTTTTGCTCTTGTATACAGTAGTAGCGACAAAAAATTCATTTAGCTGACCTCAATGTCGTGAAGATCGAGATCTTATTTAGGATCGGGAGGCATCCCTAAGATTGTAAAACGTAGGATCGACACGAATCGCAAGATCGTATCATAATAAAAATTTAAAAAATTGTACACATTGAAAGAATTATTTTTATAAAACAAAAGCATCAGAAAAATGTAAAACAAAAGCATGAGAAATATGTAACAATCAAAATTCGACAAATATTAATATAAAAGACATTGTAATTAATGCATAGTTGCATATCATACCATCACATCAAAATATAATATTCCAAAAAAACAAACTCAAAAATATTCAATTCAACTTTAAATAAAATTACTCAAGTCAAAATTCAAATTTTCCCCAAAAGCATCTTCCTCTCCTTCAACCATCATTTGCTCTTCTTCCTCTCATGCGGCTGCAGCAAGTTCTTCAATAAAATCAGAAGTATCCAACTCCGCTTTATTTGGAGCATCTACTTCATAAGTGTCCCCAAGATCATTCGGATTGTCTTCATCTTCATCTTCAACAAACCACTCATCATCTGAAGGGATATCATTGATGGGGATTAACCCATTTTTAGAGTATTTGGGGTGCGCATAGCCGTTCCAAATGAGGAGATCATGGGGTTGACTAGTCAACTCTCTCCCCATGATCCCCATCATGATAGGAGGAGAGTGGGAGGGCCCACTCCCCCTTTTATCTCCCCACTAATTGCTCTCCCATCACAAAAGGAGGAAACCACCGCCGGACACCGCCGACCGCCTCCCGCCGACCGGCCATCTTCCGCCGCCGGCCGCCTCCCGCCGGCCAACCATCTCCCGCCGGCCGGCCATCTCCCTCCGCCGGCCGTCTCCCGCCGCCGACCACCGCCGGTCGGCCGCCTCCCGCCGCCGGTCGGCCGCCTCCCGCCGCCGGCCGGCCGCCTCCCGCCGCCGGCCGGCCGCCTCCCGCCGCCGGCCGGCCGCCTCCCGCCGCCGGCCGGCCGCCTCCAGCCGCCTCCCGCCGCCGGCCGGCCGCCTCCCGCCGCCGGCCGGCCGCCTCCCGCCGCCGGCCGGCCGCCTCCCGCCGCCGGCCGGCCGCCTCCAGCCGCCTCCCGCCGCCGGCCGGCCGCCTCCCGCCGCCGGCCGGCCTCCTCCCGCCGCCGGCCGGCCGCCTCCCGCCGCCGGCCGGCCGCCTCCCGCCGCCGGCCGACCGGCCACCGCCGCCGCTATGATGGCTCGCCGCCATGGAAGGCCTCCCCACCGTCCGATCAAGGGGAGGCCCTCCTTGTCGTTCGATCAAGAAGGTAACCACCCACTACCCCACCACTTTAGTGGTGGGGCCCGCCATAATCCTCCCCTGGAGGCTATAAAAGGACCTTCAGGGGCTCCTCATTTCAGACCTTTTCTCTTCTCCGGCTCTTCTTCTTCTTCCTCAGGTAAGAGCTCTCCCGCCTTCTCCACCAAGTCGGCCTCCGCTTGCTGTGAACCACCACCAACCACCGGCGGCCACCAGCAGCTACCGGCGGCTATAAGCACCCCACCAGCGCGCAGTCAGCAAAGGGATGCCCAAGACCACGAGGAAGCCGAACGAAGAAGACATTCGAAGTTAGCAAGCGCGCGCCGCTCCGAGCACGCTCGCTAGAAGCATCCCGCGCATTCCCTCGTCTAAAGTCACTTTCGCGGAGCAGCCTGTTGCCCGCAGGAAACTACAGTCTCTCTCTCCCCTCAAGTTGTAACAAGAGCGGCCTGTCGCCCCGATTCAGCAAAGCATACTGTAATCACCGAAAGCTAGTGGAATTTGACCGGCACAGACCCGATCACGTGGTTTTTTACCCATTTAAGGGGTTTTTCCACGTCATCAAGACTTGTGTCTACTGTCCAATTTCATTGACCGTGTGCGCGCTCGACCGCTCTGCGAGCTAAGACGGTTCAAGTTTATCCAGTCGGACCGGGGCATCGAGTTAGTCCGCAACAATCATCAAAATTAAAATTATCCGTACTCCTTTTTATCATTTTGTCCAATCTTGAATTTGTCATCACAAAGATGACATCATTCATGGTCTTTTGCTTTAAGCGATTTCTTCTCCTTGTGTGCACCTAAAAAAATCAAATAAGTTAATATACATAACATAATTTAAATGCAACATATAAAAGATTTATTGTTTTTAAAATTATACCATTCCGAAGGCACTCCAGTTCCTCTCACATCCAGAGGAACTACATGTCAAGCTTTGCACACGAATAACAAATTTCTGAAGCTCTGGATGTTCCTCCCCATATGAATCCCACCACGCTGCTGGAGTTTTGATATTAACTCCAGCTCTGGCAACTATTGATCCAAAAAATTGCCTCTTATTCTTAAAATCTTCAATTTCTGTATCAATTTTTATAATTTCATCTATATTAGCCAACAGCATGCAAGGGCCTATGGAGTTGTTTGTCCCATCTTGCATCAATAACATCCCATATAGGTTGATAACTAAACAATGAAAAAAAATTCAAATAAGTTAAAACAAGACACAAATAAATAATGCTACATTTTATTTAAAAACACTTACTATTTTTGCACACCATCAAAGGCCTGTGCAATTTTCTTTTTGGCCCTATCCATTTCCTCATAAATAAATCCCATGGCAGACTTTTCATCTGAATCAACCAATCGAAGCACTTTAATCAATGGATATGCCCCCTTCAAGCAAATAACAATATTCTTCCAAAACTCTCTATCCATAATCACATCGTCAATCAATTTTCCATCTCTGGAAGCTGCAAACCGATTACCCTTTCATTCATCTGAGTTAAACATTCTTATCAATGCCAGTTTCTTGTCATGAAGGCATCCCAGAGTTAAGTATGCAGTGGCAAAACGAGTCATTCTTGGCCTCACTAAATCTGTATCTTTTGTAAAATTTTTCAAGATCGATATGAGATTAGTTCTTAAATAAATATAAGTTGTAATTTTCCTCGCCTTTGGAATTGTCTCATGATGCACGACTATCTTCTTCTCCATATCCTCCAACATCAAGTCAATGCAGTGCACGACACAAAGTGTCAAATACAACTTTTTCCTTTTAGCCATCAACATTTCTCCGACAGCTTTGTAGTTTGCAACATTATCTATCACTACTTGGACAACATTATCTTCACCAATCTCCTCAACAATGCATTCAATCATCTTAAAGATCTTCTCTGTTGTTTTAGTCATATAAGAAGCATCAATAGATTTGAGGAAAACTGTTTCCATATAGTTGTTTACTAAGAAATTTATCAGTGTTCTTTTCTTATCCGTCCACCCATCGATCATTATTGTGCATCCCAACTTCTTCCAATGAACTCTATGTTCAGCGAGAGTCTCCATTGTCAAATCATACTGTTGCTTCAGATATTTTACCCTAATTTCATGATAAGATGGTGGTTTGAAACCCAATCCATGTCTTGAAATAGACTCACACATCTTGTGGAATTCATCACTCTTTATCACATTAAATGGTATTGCGTTGTTGTAGATGAATGATGCAATATCATTGTATGCTTTCTCTCGCACCCCCTTTTTAAAAATATTGTTAATTGTTGATTGTGTTTTTTTCACTTCTCTTGAAAAAACTAGCAGAGCTTTTATCATCTATTTTTCTCTTCGCACTTCCACTTGACTCTTCTTCCGCATGAGCGATTGTTTTCTTCAATAGTCGATCTTGCAAACCAACTAGAATATCCCATAATTCTTTTTTCACATCTTCTGCCACGGCTCTACAAGCTCCAACATCTTTTTGTGTTCCCGCCAAATGATGTTTTAACCGATAGATCCCTCCGGTCACCGTTTTCTCACAAAATTTGCATTTTATTTTCCTAACATCTCCCTCTACTAGAAAGCCATACTTCTATCCAACATCACTTATAGATCCTGCAACAGTCTTTTGCGTTCTAGATCCCATACAAGCATCAACATTGTTGCTCCCAGATGCACTATTCGAACCACAACTTGAAGTCATTTCTAAAACAATTAATATTGTTAAGTTTATTAAAAATTTGAACAAAATAGAAGAAATGAACTCATTGACTCATTGCTAGTGTTAACAATTTAAGAAACTTTATACTTAAAAACAATTTGATTTCTTTTAATAACAAATTTGAATAATCTGTAAACAAACAAATCTACCAAGTACCAAGCACAAAGAACAATAAGGAGAAAAATCGGTTTAGGTGGAATCTGATATTATACCAGCCGAGGAGAAAAACTTCCGAGCAGGGATTCTGCTGCACCTGTAAAAAAAACATTAGAAAGTGAAGAAGAAGAGGAGGAGGAAGAAATAATAAGAAGAAGAGGAGCGCCTGCTGCAGGAGCACCAACTGCGATGGGAAGAAATAATGAGAAGAAGAAGAAGAAGAATGCGAGATGACCTAGAATGCGGGATTGCCTGCGGGAAGAAATAACGAGAAGATGGGATAGGGGATGACCTGCTGTGGGATTGCCTGAAGAAGAAGAAGAAGAAGGGATCAGGAATGACCTGCTGCGGGATTGCCTGAAGAAGAAGAAGATGAAGAAGAAGATGAGATCGGGGATGACCTGCTGCGGGATTGATGACCTGCTGCGGGATTGCCTGTTGCCTGTTGCGGGATTTCCTGCTGCGGGAGCGACGAGATCAGGGATGACCTAGAATGCGGGATTGGGAAGAAATAATGCGCGGGATTAAAACGCTGAGATCAAATATGATCGTAGGATTGCACGATCCTACGATCATAAACGCCGATCCTGGCGTTTCTGCAGGGAGCCCGGTCCAGCATAGCTCGTGACTCGTTTTCCCCGTAAAACTCGTAAGAACGTCTGATCTTACAATCAAAATCAAGATCTTTACAATCTTGGCTGACCTCACTATAATAAAATAAAGACTTGAGTGTTAGTGTTATACAATTCACTCTCGAATGCTAAGAAGAAAAAGAACAGATAACAACAGTGCACTCACCATAACAATTCCCTAAAAAATTGATCACCAAGCCATTATCTAAATGTCGGGCACTAACAACAACAATAACAATCAAGTCTTTATCCCACCATAGTGGAGTCGGCTATATGGATCCTTTGTTGCCCTATCTTTAGTCACAATCTCACCAAAGCTTAAATACATCATGTTTTTCCTTATTGTTTCATTTGAAATCTTTTTTAGTCTACCCCTCCTCCGTTTAAGATGTCTAATGGTTAAACTCTGACAACGTCCAACAGGTGCCTCTAATTAAGCTTATCACATTTTTTTTTATAATTGGTATCACTCATGTCTTATCTCTGATGCATTCATTTATAATTTTATTCAATCTCGTGTGTTCACACATCATTCTAAGCATTTTAACATTCACAACTATCATTTTTTTTACTCTTATATATAATTTATTGTCAAACACTCAAAAAATGAATAAATGACATATTGCACTCTCGAAATTTATGATCGTGCAAAATTGTTAAATTTGACAAAATACGCTCCTCAATTAAAAAAAATGCTAACATTTGCACCCTGATGAGAGACGATGAGATGCAATTTGTCAGTCTTTCTTTATTTAAAAGTGCATTTTGTCAAATTTAATAATTTGAGATGCATTTTATGAAAGCCTTCCTCCCAATTACCCAAAAAATACATGCAAATAACCAAAATTGCAACAATTTGATTAAAAGTATGAATCACCGAGCCATCATATAAATGTCCAGCACTAAGCGACGACCTTCATCGTCCGTGGCCATTGCATATGCATTTCCCGCGCTTCGCGAGAGGTCGCAAAGCGCTCCAAAGCTTTTCCAACCCCATTTCATGGCAGCCGGTAATCCCCTAAATCGCCCCACCTCCTACACAGTTGTCATATATCTCCGTCTTTAGATTCACATCATAATCGATCCGTCTTGCTGCAGACGGGGAAGCTGCAGCAAACCCTAGCCGCGGATGTGCGCCTGTCGGGGACCGGCCTTCACTCCGGAGCGGCAACGACGGTTCGTCTGCTTCCCTCTATGGCCGGCGAGGGACGCTGCTTTATCTTGGCTCGGGGACGATCGAGAATCCCCGCAACCATTGAAAACACGGTGAACACGCCGCTGTGCACGACGCTGTGCCGCGAAGGGGCGACGGTGCGGACGGTGGAGCACCTGCTCTCGGCTCTCGAGGCCTGTGAGGTGGATAACTGCAGGATTGTGATCGAAGGTGGGGAAGAGGTGCGCCAATCTCCTTTCTTGTGAATGCCGGAAATTAGTACCGTGTAGTCTTTTGAAAATACAATTTTTATAATTTTCAAATCAATTTCAATATATTTTCAGAATGCAATAGTATTTTTACAATTTTTATTCAAAACGTACCCTACTTAAATTGACTGTAAAAAAAATTGAATCAATATTTTGATTTCTATTTTGTATAAAATGTACATTTTAGTTTAAAAAATCATTTTCACACCTTCCCATAGGTATGACACATGCCTATAATTTTTCCCTTTTGAACGTATTTTCCATTTGATACTGTTGTAGATTTTGCAACCATCACCTTATATACTACTCTATTTGAGAGAATAGTTTCAACATAGTTGCTGTTGTGAGCACATTTATGAAAGGCTGAGATATTATTTGGATAGGTGTGGTAGCCAAAGTTATTTATCAAAAAATAAGTTTTAAGCCAAAATATCACCACAATCATGTAGGCGTGTTCAAGTATCAACGGTCATGAATGCCCAGATTTAAGAAAGCGGAATTTGAGTCAGTGCTATCAAGAAATGTGCTCAGACATCACGATTGTGCCAAACAATGCCCAAGAGTCTACTATCCAAGAAAGCTCAAATACCTGATGATCCAAGGTTCTCTAAATGACTCTCATCCACTCTCTTATATAGGCCTAAATCTGATACACATGAAATGACGACAATGTCACTTGGGCTATATTGACAATGTAATTCGTGCTAGACTACTGTGAAGGCGTTTGGCGAGTCAACCGTGGGACCGGGGAGTCATATTCGTATTGTGAATGCAATGATAAACACCATAGACTTGGTTTGGATATGTGCGATCACGAACACTATTTTTCAAAAAATGACGTTTTAGGCCAAAACGCCACCATAATTATGCAAGTGTGGTCAAACTTTAGCCTTGTGGGATCTTACCCTCAAGAGATTGAATCGAGCTTCTCTCGATATCTTATATCTTCTTTCGTATTAATCTACTTATTTTCATTTGAGGATAGTAGTAGCTATCAAGTGGTCCAACCATCCTTCACATCAAGGGTTCCATTCGAAGCTCAAAGCCTCTGTTGTGTTGTATTCAAAACACCACTGCCACAAAGTCAATCGTTTGGTACACAAGCCTTATAGCCAACACGCTCTTAAGTGTTGTTCTATCAACATTTTCTTGACAACAGACCACTCCCTCCATTCGCTCTGTTCCCATTGCCCTGGGCGTGAAGGGTCGAAAGACCTGCTACCTTTTGATGAGCTCCTCGTGATAGCAAAAGGTAAATTCTCTGCTCCGAAATCCTGAATCCAACTGAACAAAAATATTTCAGGATGAGGGGTAGCTAGGGCTCGAGAGGAAGAGGGATAGTCAACGATTGTTGTAGGGAATGCATGGAGGACATGTGGGGACCGACGACGTTTTGGAAGGAGTAGATGATGGTCGTGAAATGTTGCAGGTGGGTTATCATGGGTTGTGAGGATGCAGGCAGGCAAAGGAAGGCTCAGTTATAGGCGAGGAAGGCGGGTGAGGGCTCGGACCGAGGGGGAGGGTGTGGAGGGCTTGAACAAAGGCGTAGAAGACGGGGGGGGGGGGGGGTGGATAAATTGATGCGGCTTAGGCAGGTATGGGCTCAGAATGGCGGGTCTAGTTGAGACGACACCACTGAAGGTGCAGCTGTCTGTGTCGGCACCATCATAGTCCTCAGATTCGCACCGATGAGTAAAGAGGACCGAGCGACATGTTTTGAACCACAATTCTTGATATCCCGCTACTACGCCTCACATCATCATATATACAAGTGAGGAATTAAGGTATATAAATCTGAAGGCTAAAGTGGTCCGTTTAGATTATTTACCCTAATTTTTGAAATATAGTCAGAAAAAATACATAAAATTTGCAATGAACGTTGTGCCTGTTTTCGATCATCAGATTGATGATCCAAAAGTCATAGATCCCGTAAATCGCTCAATTGAGGCATGGTCGATCTCATGCATCAACTATGGTAAGGTGGAAATTTTTTAGAAAATTAAAATTTAGTGACCTAGTTCATGTCTAAGCTGGAAGACTCAATTTGAGCATAGCTTAGGTTAGTTCATAATTGGAATCGGAAGCTAATTGGGCTTGCAATTAATCCTGATACTGATGTGCATGTTTAACACGTGATATATATCGACAAGTGCATCGATCTGGCGGTAACATAAGTAATAAAAGTGACAAGAAAGTATTGTCTCCATAGGGATTCTGGTACGTCTTGCAAATAAGAACGAGACACGATTGCATTAAACAGGAACATGAATGCAATCTGGAGCGAACTCCGGCCAAGATCAAGGACGCTGGGTCCTCCAATGACCCCTCTCAAATGAGAGCCAAAACCCTAATGAGATAAAGATCTCCAACACACATACCCCTCCCCCGTATATTGATGAGGGAGGGCAACCCAATTACAAAATACTTTATTAAATTAACTAATATTAATTAATAATTAATTAATCAATATTAATTAACTAACTAATAATAATCTAGTACACAAAGAGATACCAAGGCGGCTTCCATGCGTGCTACCCCGACGCCTGCAAGGTTGTGTACTTCGGCGGATGCGACTTCGTAACAGTATGTCACCCTTGTAAAATTGGCCTTGTCCCCAAGGTCAAGACGACAAGATTTGTCGGGATTTTTTAACAATGTCGGCAGCGGGTACGACCGAAAAAATGACGGCGGGGGGGGGGGGGGGGCGGACAATTGCAGATGAATAAAAATAATGGAGAGGGGATTGGGTTGCATGGTGGTGTAAGGGTGAGTGCCGGGGATAATAAAAAAGAAAACGTAGGGGCCAGGCTGGAGTGCACGGGGTAATTTAAAAAATACAGAAAGGGGGACATGCTGACAGTTGAGTGCACAGGAGATTGAAGAAAATAAAAAAAATGAAGTGGGCAGGCGGACAGGGGTCAGTTGTCACGAGAGAAAGAGGGTGTGATGTGATTTTGTTTTTAGTGGGGGCAAAGGTGGGTGTAAAGAAACGCGAAGATAAGAAAGGTAGGGAGGTGTGGCTATGGGAAATATAAAAGGCGTGGTAGTGAAAAAGGAAACGAGGCGGCATAAGTGGCAGGATGGTAGGTGGAGGCAGGGCATCAGGTCGCGTGAGGAGAGTAGGGCTGGAACTGGAAGAGGCGTAGGGGGCTCTGCTACCCGGATCTATGTCAGGGACGACGGGGGGTTCCGTCGAGTTGAAGATTTGGTGGCGTCCAGTCCCGTTTGCAGCTGGGGGGGGGGGTCACAGAAGCGAAGCACGCCTGGGTAGGAGGGCACCATGGATCGCCAGAAAGCTGGCAGCGGGGTGGTGGCCGCAATTGGCCTGGCAGTGACCAGTGATGGGGGGGGAGGGACGGTCGAAATGCAGCTACGAGGGCGCCGCCGCCGCCGCCGACATTGGCGAGGAGTGGCGACTGCTGCTGCTGCGGCAGCCGGCTGGTCGACATGGCGCTATAGGTGTGCTGCTGGAGGAATCCGATCGAGCTCGTCGGGTCGATCGAGCTTAGCGTGGATGCGATGCACCATTGCGAGGATGTCAGCGAGCATATCGGTTTGCCGATCAAGCTTAGCACAGATGAAGATGGCGTGAGACGGTATTCATCATGGCTCGATCCCCGACGGCTTGGAATGAGCGGACGGGGGCGGCAGGTCGGACCATTGGCACGTCTTGCAAAGAAGAGCGAGGCATGATTGCATTAAACAGGAACACAGATACAATCCTGAGCGAACTCCGACCAAGATCAAGGAGGCTGAGTCCTCCAATGACCCCTCTCTCAAATGAGAGCCAAAACCCTAATGAGATAAAGATCCCCAACACACATACCCCTTCCCCTTATATAGATGAGGGAGGGCAACCCAATTACCAAATACTTTGATTAAATTTACTAATATTAATTAATTAACTCATAATAATTTAGTACATGAAGGGATATCACAGTGGTTTCCATGCGTGCTCCCCCGACGCCTGCGAGGTTTTGTACTTCGGCGGATGCGACTTCGTAATAATATGCTGTCCTTGAAAATTGACCTTGTCCCCAAGGTCAAGACGACAAGATTTGTCGGGATCGTTAACAATGTTGGCAGCCGGTACAGTCGAAAAAAAAGTGATGGCGGGGGGGGGGGTAATTACAGATGATTAAAAATAATGGGGAGGGGATTGGGTTGCACGGTGGTGTAAGGGTGAGTGTCAGGGATAATAAAAAAAAATGTATGGGCCAGGATGGAGTGCACAGGATAATGAAAAAAAAAGGGGGACTGGCTGGCAGTCGAGTGCACAGGAGATTGAAGAAAATACAAAAAATGAAGTGGGCGGGCAGACATGGGCCGATTGTCATGAGAGAAAGAGCGTGTGATGTGATTTTGTTTTTAGCGGGGGAAAGGTGAGTGCAAACAAACGTGAAAATAAGAAAGGCGGGGAGGTGTGGCTCTGGGAAAAATAAAAGGCGTGGCAGAGAAAAAGGAAACAGGGCGGCAAAAGCGGCGGGATGGTGAGTGGAGGCAGGGCATCGGGCCGTGTGAGGAGAGCAGGGCTAGAACTGGAAGAGGCATAGGGGGGCCGCTGCCTGGATCTATGTCAGGCACGCCGGGGGGTTGCTTCAAGTTGAAGATCTGGCGGCATCTAGTCCCGTCGGCAACCGGGGGGGGGGGATCACGGAAGCGGAGCACACCAGGGTAGGAGGGCACCGCGGATCGCCGAAAAGCTGGCCACGGAGCGGTGGCCGCAACTGGCCTCGCATCGACCAAAGGATCAGGGGTGAACAGTCAAAAAGCAGCGCCGAGGGCGCCGCCGCCGACACAATTAGATGAGAGAAAAATAAGATTCATACATCCTCAAAGGGGAATAAGGTTTATATATATACAATAGACACATATAGAATAATACGTCAATACTAAATAACACACTAATACTCCCCCTCAAGCTGGCGCGAAAAGGTCAAGCAAGCCCAGCTTGCCACATGTAGAGAGAAGTCTGGAAGGTCCAACCGCCTTGGTGAAGACATTAACAATCTGCTCAGTGGAGGGAACATAGGACACTTCAAGTGTCCCTGAACGGATGTACTCCCTGAGAAAGTGAATATCAACCTCAATATGCTTAGTCCGCTCGTGCAGAACTGAGTCGGAGGCAAGCATGAAAGCGGACTGGTTGTCGCACACAAGAGTCGAAGAGCCAGAGGGAGGAGATCCAAGCTCGGTCAAGAGAGTACGCAGCCAAAGGAGCTCAGTAGCGCCGTGGGCCATAGTCATGTACTCAGCCTCAACATACGAGCGAGAGACAACATTCTGCTTCTTGCTCTTCCATGAAATAAGATTGCCACCATAGACAGTGCACATCCCCGAGGTAGAACGTCGATCAGTAAGGGAACCAACATAGTTAGAATCCGTGTAACAAGTGAGATCAAGGGCCAAAGATGAACGATAGAAGAGCCCTAAGCCAAGAGAACCCTTCAAGTAGTGGAGGATCCGAAATGTTGCATCAAGGTGAGAAGTCCGGGGAGCATGCATGGACTGACTGACCACACTCTCAACAGAGCTAATGTCAGGGCAAGTGTTGGTCAAGTAGATAAGTCTGCCAACAAGACGTTGATATCTGCCCGGTTCAGGGAGAGGATTGCCAGACTCGGCATGAAGACAATGGTTCGGATCTATGGGTGTAGACACAAAAGAGCACCCAAGAAAGCCAGTATCATTTAAGAGATTAAGTGTATACTTGCGCTGAGACAAAGAGATCCCCTGCTGAGATCTGGCAACCTCAATCCCGAGAAAGTACTTCAAATGCCCCAAATCTTTCACTTCAAATGCCTTCTGAAGAACCCCCTTGATCTGAAGTATCCCCGAGCTATCGTCACCGGTAAGAATGATATCATCCACATAGACAAGAATAATGACCCTACGCCCATCCACATTAGTCCGAATAAAGTATGTGTGGTCGACATGACATCTGGTGAACCCACTCTGAAGCACAACCGTACCAAACCGCTCAAACCACGCACGAGAAGACTGCTTCAACCCATACAAGGACTTCTGTAAAAGGCAAACACGACCCAAATACTCGCCCTGGAGCTTGTAACCGGGGGGCGGATCCATATAAACTTCCTCAGCAAGGTCGCCATTGAGAAAGACATTCTTCATGTCCATCTGATGAAGAGGCTACCCATGGCAGACAACGAGAGAGACAAACAGACGGACAGTAGATAGCTTGGCCACCGGGGCAAAGGTTAAGCGGTAATCCCCAGGAGTCTGAGTGAAGCCTTTCGTGACAAGATGTGCCTTGTAGCTGTCAAGAGAACCGTCAACATTATACTTGATAGTATAAACCCAATGACAACCAACAGTTTTCCGACCTGCAGGAAGAGGGACCAAACGCCAGGTGCCCGCCTTCTGTAGTGCGAACATCTCATCCTCCATGGCCGCCACCCACTCAGGGTGCTGGAACGTCTCAGTCATCGAACTCGGAACTCTGATCTGGTCGGTAGCAGTCAGGAAAGCCCGGTAACCCTAAGAAAGACGCTGGTAGGACACATAGCTTGCCACAGGATGGTCAGTAACACAAGAACACTTACCCTTGCGAATTGCAATGGGTAAGTCAGAGGAGGGAAGAATATCACCTGCCAGAGGATGGGGCACAAGGTCCTGTGAGTTGGGCGTAACCAGTGGATCCTGAAGAATGGGGTGGACATGTGAGGGACCGTGTGGGCCACGAGTGTATGTTTGCAGCGAAAGAGAGTCGTGCAGCGGAGCAAGGGCAACCGGAGTCGGCTGTGGTGGAGCAGAAGGAGGAACAGGGACATAGGAGGTACCATAGAAGGGGACATCCTCAAAGAATGTAACATCCAAGGAGTGTAAAGTTCTGCGAGAAGAGGGGTCAAAACACATATAGCCCTTGGAAGAGGAGGAATACCCTAAAAATAAGCACCAGATAGCTTTGTCATCAAGCTTTATCCGAGTCGGACGACGGTCTTGGACAAAACACAACACCCAAACACCCGGAGAGGAGCAGGAAACAAAGCGGTGGGGAGATAAAAGACTAAGGGGTATCCGACCCGCTAGAGGCTGACAAGGCAGACGGTTGACCAAGAAGGTCCCCGTGAGAAGGGCGGCACTCCAAAACGACTTGGGGACATGAGACCCACGAAGAAGAGACCGGGTCACGTTCAAGAGATGACGATTCTTGCATTTTGCCACGCCGTTCTGTTCTGGTGTATAGGGACAGGAGAATTGATGAAGGGTTACTTGGGTAGCAAGGAAAGCAGTGAAAGAGGAAGAAATATACTCCCCCCCATTATCGGAGCGAAGGACCCGAATACGAGTGGAAAACTGAGTCGTAACCATATTAGTAAACTGGGTATATAAATCAACGACATCAGATTTGGCACGCATAAGATAGACCCAACAGCACCGAGTAAAATCATCTATAAAAGTAATAAAATACCAAAAACCATCATAAGAAACAAGCGGGGTAGAGCCCCAAATATCTGAATGAATAATATCAAACGGTGCAGAACTACGAGAAACAGAAACAAGATAGGTAGTGCGAGTATGTTTACTAAACTTACATACATCACACTGAAAAGAGTTCTCAAACGAGACACTCGGAAAAAGCTACGACACGATCTGAGGACTCTCATGCCCCAGTCTAGTATCCCAAAGAGCAGGTGAAGTCGTAGCAGCAGCGATGGATGAGGGTGAGATACAAGGCGAAGGAGGTGGAAGATCCAGCTGGTATAGCCCGTCGCGCTCACGGCCGTTGCCAAATGTCCTCCTCGTGGTCAGATCCTGAAAAACACAACCATAATGAAAAAGTATCACCGAGCAGTGCAAGTGTGCAACGAACGAGTCAATTGACTAACAGAAAGAAGATTTAAATCAAGTTTGAGAACATGAAGAATTGAATCCAAAGAGAAGGAGGGAGTCAGAGGAACTGTGCCCCGATGAAGGACGGGGGTCACAGAGCCATCGACAAGGCGAACTTGCCGATGGACGCTCAGAGACTCAAGAGAAGAGAACAAATGTGTCTCACTAGTCATGTGATCAGTGACCCCAGAGTCAATCACCCAGGGAGAAGAGGACCCCTCTTGAGTGACATGAAAGGCCATCGGGGTACCTGACGCAGACACTGAAGTCGACGAGAACGACGAGGAGGCAGGAAGCGTCTGAGTAGGAAGAGTCTGGTGCGGAGTCTGAAACGGAGAGTGCAGCTGAAGCGGAGTCTGGTGCTGCTGCACTTGAGCCATAAGCTGACTCCAGTCGGCGGAAGGAGCCCCGAAAAAGGCACTGGAATCAGGTTGGCCCCCAAAGTCAGAAGAAGTAGCGGCTGCAACACGTGTGGCGGGGGACTGCTAGCATAGGTGAGGAAAGAGCAGCCAACATCGAGCCTTTTCATGACCAATCCGGAGGCAGTGCTGATACTGAACAAAGGCAAATGGGCTGCCACGGCCACCCCGCGACCTTTAGAGGTAGAAGTACCCCCCCCCCCCCCGCGCAGAAGAAGGACGACTTGGTCTGGAATAGGAACAGAAGCTAGAACGGGCAAAACAGCAGTGAGGCGGGCATGAAGCTCATGCTCCTCTACCATGGAATAAGTATCCAAGATATCAGGAAGATGGTTCATGCTGACAATCTGAACCCTAATCTGCTCAAACTCGGGCCTTAAGCCCATCAGGAACTGATAGGTCTCCCGCTTCTCCTGCCGCTGCTTGGCAATAAGAAGATCCTCTGGATGTGGAAAAGCATTGAGCGGCTCAAGGTCAGAAAACTCTTGGAATCTCCCTGAGAGAAAGGTAAAGTACTCGTGCACAGAGCAGTCCCCCCGACGAGCAGTAGAAATCTCCTGGAAGACAGAATAAATCCGCGTATCAACGCGTGTGTGACCGTAGGTATGTGTCAAGGCAGCCCAAAGAGACGACACTGAATCGAATCGCATGAACTGCTCGTAAATGCGAGGTTCCATAGAGCACTGAAGCCACCCGAGAATCTTGAAATTTTCATTGCGCCATTGACGGATAGCCTTTTCATCGGAAGGCTTGGGAACACCATTAGGTTCAAGCCAATCAAGTTTGTCATGTTCGACAAGATGGACTCGCACGGAGTTGGACCAAGCGATAAAGTTTTTTTCATTGAGAAGGACGGTAGTAATCCGCTGAGCAAATCCATCATTCAAATCAAAGAGGGAGGAATCTATGGGATGAGAAGAAGAGAAACCCTTAAACAGAAGAGGAAAAACCCATCCCAAAAAAAAGAAAGGAAGACCGTAGATCACAGATCTAGGTCATGGGAAGAAAAGAAGTGAGGGAAGGAGCGGTAAACACCAACCAAATCGGCGGTGGAAGAAATAATCGAAGGAAAAGAAAAGATGAAGAACAGTGGTTGTAGCTAGAGCTGCCACTTAAAACCGCAAATCGAACCGGAACCGAACCGGAACCGCAAAGAACCGGACCGAACCGTTCGCAAATTATTCGGGTTCCGGTTTGAATTTTGGAACCGTGAACAACACTGGTCCGGGTGTGGTTCTTACATTTTATAATTCGGATCGGAACCGGAACCAGAACCGCAACATACAAGTCTCAAGCGGTTTCAAGTTTTTTAGACCCGATCCGAACCGAACCGAAGTAGAACCGAACCGCAACCCGTTTATTATTATTATTATTATTATTATTATTATATTGTTATTATTTTATAATTTATCTATAATATTTATACTTACTATCACGAGTGAAATTGGTGCAGTTTGAACTCAAACCGTAATCGCACTAAAGGGAGTCGATTTTGGACCGAACAAAACTTCACCGCATAAAAACCATATGGTATGATTTGACATTGATACGGTTTGGAGTCAATTTTTGTAGTGCATTTTTTATTTTTATACAGTTATATAATATATTTTCAATTTTACTTACATATTTTTTTGAAATATTTTATTTAAAAAATATAGAAGATTTACAACTACTATTTATTAGTAATCATGAAAGACAGCTAATTGTAGGCGGTTGTTATGGTTGAGCATGCCGAAGAGACGTGCACATGCCAACTAGAATTTGTAGCGAATCTACACTCGTAGAAAGGTAATTGATACTATCCCGCCAATCGTGGAAAAGCCCGTCAAAAAGTGCGCAACATAATTATTTCTATTTCAATGTTGTTTTGAGTTTTACTATTTGCAGTCTAATTTTATTTAATTCCACCAAGTTTGATTTTCGTTTTAGTTGGAACCGATTGGAACCGGACCGAACCGCATGGAACCGGACCGAACCGATAGTGACTGGTTTGGTTTTGGTTCTTGTTGAACCGTAACCGGAACCGTTGACGCGACGGTTCCAAAAATTAAGCTGGAACTGAAACCAGAACCGGAACCGGTCAAACCAAATAAGGTTTTGGTTATAATTTGAAGGACCGTTACCTTAGTGGTTCGGTTCATGGTTTTAGTAAAACCGGAACCGAACCGGAACCGTGACAGCTCTAGTTGTAGCAGAGGAGAACAGTGGGAGAAGATCGGACGTAGCAGCGGGAGAAGATCCAGAAAGGCGTAACAGTGGGAGAACAACGAGCAGCGGGAGAACGACGACGTTCTCACATCGCGCGGGGAGAAGGTGGAAGGCGGCAGCAGAAGGGAGCCGCGATGCCCTCACATCGCGCGGGGAACTGGCGGATCGGCGAAGCGGCGTCAGGATTAATGCGGATCGGCGAAGCAGCGTCGGCGAAGCGGGTTGGGATTAGGGCGAAGCGGGGTCGGGATTCTTGCTAACTCTGATACCAAATTAGATGAGAGAAATAAGATTCATACATCCTCAAAGGGGAATAAAGTTTATATATATACAATAGGCACATATAGAATAATACGTCAATACTAAATAACACGCTAATAGACACTGGCGAGGAGTGGCAGACTGCTGCTGTGAGGAGTGTCAGGCGGCTGCTGTGAGGAGTGTCAGGCGGCCGGCTGGTCGGCATGGCGCTGTAGGTGTGCCGCTGGAGGAATCTGATCGAGCTCGTCGAGTCGATCGAGCTTAGCGTGGATGTGATGCACCATGGCGAGGATGTCGGCGAGCGTATCGGTTTGCCGATCGAGCTTGGCACAGACGAAGATGACTGTGAGACGGGTGTTCATCATGGCTCGATCCCCGATGACTTGGAACGAGCGGACGGGGACAGCAGTTCAGACCATTAGTACGTCTTGCAAAGAAGAGTGAGACATGATTGTATTAAACAGGAACACGGATACAATCCGGAGCGAACTCCGGCAAGCTCAAGGAGGCTGGGTCCTCCAATGACCCCTTTCTCAAATGAGAGCCAAATCCCTAATGAGACAAAGATCCCCAATGCACATACCCCTCACCCTTATATATACGAGGGAGGGCAACCCAATTACAAAATACTTTAATTAAATTAACCAATATTAATTAATAATTAATTAATCAATATTAATTAATTAACTAGTAATAATCTGGTACACGAAGAGATATCACGGCGGCTTCTATGCGCGCTCCCCTGACGTCTGCAAGGTTGTGTACTTCGACGAATGCGACTTCGTAACATATTCTATATTGAACAACGATAGAGTGAACTTAAATAAAACTTATCTAGACGAATGAATGGTTTTTACTTATATTTTAGAAGAAAATAATAAAATTCATAAACTATTTACTACAAAATATTAAAAACAAATATTTAAATTTTCGATTAAAATTTTAGGAGATTTAGAATAAGAGTGATTGTTTCATTGTATGAATATTAATTAGGATTAATGATGAGTGAAATGATGTGATTGTATAAATAGTTTTGTATAATTGACATTGAGGTTTCCTAAGCACGTTAAAACCCCATGGTCCGAGCGAATCCATTGTAATTCCTTAATAAACGGCACGTCGTGAACTGGACGTGTCTAGAATGATAGTGAAAGCTTTAATGCACTGTTAAAAATTCAAACTACATGGACGTGTCTAGAATGATAGTGAAAGCTTTAATGCACTGTTAAAAATTCTAACTACATTCAATATGTAGAATGCAGCTACCTCATAAACTAGTATGTTGTGGCCTGTAAGTATTTAAATCTTTGACGCTATTTATAGGATCCGTAAATCAACTGATTCATGGTGTAATGTCAATGATTATACACAAAACTAGAGTCGTGCCTACTAAACTAAAGTACACAATATACACATGAATAGAACTTTAATCATACAAAATATAATTGAAATTTAACATATTCACTCTTACAAATCTGGGTATTAATTCATATTACTAAACAATTACCCCAACTAAGAGATCCAGCTGAAGAGAGACATCAATCCTGTATCCACAAGACAAATTCCAAATCGGACTTCCAAATATTGTTCATTCGTTCTTCTATGGTTTTCCTCTCTAAAATCTCCTTAAACACACTACAATAAGCCTAAAAATATGGAAGAGGTATGAAGAAGTTGGAAGAAGACTGAAGAAGTTGTAGGATGCTCTCTCAGAATTAAAATTCCAAGCTTATATAATAAATGGCAGGGAAGGGGACCACGCGGGATAGGCGGTTAAGAAGGGGGAATCCGCCCAAGGAGAACCGCTCCCTCTGATACCATGTAGAGAAGGAAAAAACAACCTTGTATATAAGTTCACTTGTATCAAATACAAAGAATGAGTATAAATATATAGATGAGAGAAAGAGAGAGGAAGGTCCTATACATGATGTGGGACTAAAGAGGAGAGAGAATAACAATAAAAAATACATAATGGGCCTAGATTAAATGGGCTTCTCTAACACTCCCCCGCAAGCTGGAGCGTATAGGTCATATGCACCCAGCTTGGAAAAACACTGGTAAAACAAGGTACTGGATAAAGCCTTCGTGAGAATATCAGCAACTTGATTAGTGCCCGGAACGTGCTTTAATTCAAGTTTCTTCATTTAGACTTTCTCTCGAATAAAGTGACAGTCGACCTCGATATGTTTCGTGCGCTCGTGAAACACAGGATTCTTTGCTATGTGTATGGCTGCTTGACTATCACAAAATAGAACAGCAGATGAAGGTAGTTTTACTCCCAGGTCAGTAAGGAGACTTTCAAGCCATGTGAGTTCTGAGATAACCGATGCCATCGATCGGTATTCAGCTTCCGCGGAGGATCGAGCGACCACGGCTTGTTTCTTATTTTCCATGTAATGAGATGACCACCAAAATAAGTACAAAACCCACTGGTTGACCGTCGATCGTCCAGGGAACCAGCATAATCGACATCAGAATAAACAATCAATGCTGGAGCAGAGTTGGAGGTTTTGTAAACAAGTTCTTGACCCGGAGCTGCCTTAAGGTATCGAAGAATCCGTTCAACCGTCTGGAAATGAGAAACCCGGGGAGTATGCATGAACCGACTGACAACCTCAACAACAAACGATATATCAGGCCTCGTGACCGTTAGGTAGATCAACTTTCCCACAAGACGTCGATAATATTCCGGGTTCTGGAGAAGCTAATCATCATCAGAGGCATGAGCACATAGTTTGTGATTTGCCTCCATCGGGGTATTAGCTGGCTTGCAACCAGACTGACCAGCGTCTTTGAGAAGATCAAGACAATACTTTCGTTGGGAGTGGACAAGCCCATCCGGCCGTCGTGCGACCTCAAGACCGAGGAAGTAGCGAAAATGCCCCAGGTTTTTGGTTTGAAACACAGTGCTTAGATGCTTTTTGACCGCTTGAATCCCCTTTTAGTCATCCCCAGTAAGTAGGATGTTATCAACATAAACCAACAGAAGGACGGTTCCAGTTGCCCGGTGTCGGGTGAATAGGGAGAAGTCTGCAGAACTTCGAGTGAAACCCATGTCCCGAACCACCTTGCTGAACTTGTCAAACCACGCCCGAGGGGATTGTTTGAGACCATAGATGGATTTCTTTAGAAGACACACACGAGACTCCCTCGTGGTCTCAAACCCGGGCGGTTGGCGCATGTAGACGGTTTCCTGAAGATCGCCATTCAAAAAGGCATTCTTGATATCCAACTGATGATGGGGCCAGTGGCGATGCACAACCACGGAGAGAAGAACACGAACGGTGTTGAGCTTGGCCACCGGAGAGAAGGTTTCCTCATAATCATGGCCCTGCTGCTGAGTGAAGCCACGGGCCACCAGTCGGGCCTTCAGTCGGGCAACAGTGCCATCCGGAGCATGTTTGATGACGAAAACCCATTTACACCCAACAGGGTGCTGACTGGGAGGTAAAGGGACAAGGACCCTCATTTCTTCGTCCATGGCAGCCCGCCAACCTGGATGTTGAAGCGCCTCCTGCACAGAGTTAGGGACAAACAGAGGATAGTGATGTGGCAAAGTGAAGAAGTGACGGACTGGTGGTGAAAGGCGATGTAGAGAGACATAATTCGCCATCGGATGAGCGGTGGAGGCTGGAGCCGGAGCAGCAGGTAGTGGAGCATCAGAGGTCGAAGCCGACTGCAGTGGGGCAACGGGATGAGGAGGGCGACAAGAATAGACCCGGATAACATGTGGCTGCGGACGGACCGGAGGCTGGGCAGGAAGAGGAGACGGTGGTGAACGGGGAACAGAGATGACAGGACGAACGACAGACTCTGGAACATGAGCGATATCCAGGGCAGAAAAGAAGGGAAGATCTTCCCGGAAAGTGACGTCCGCAGAAACAGTCACCTTGCGGGTAGTAGGCGAATAACACACATAACCCTTTTGAGTGCGCGAGTATCCCACAAAAACATGTTTGGCTGCACGGGGATTCAACTTGTCTGTGGAGGGACCGAGGTGGTGAACATAGCAAGTGCACTCAAAAATTCGGGGGGGGGGGTAACAGGAAAAGCCGGAGTGGAGGGAAATAGGAGGCCGAAAGGAGTAGCATTCTGGAGGACGGAAGATGGTAGACGGTTGATAAGAAAACAGGCCGTGGAGAGCGCAAAGTTCCAGTATGGTTTGGGAACCTGCATTTGAAGTAGAAGGGAACGAGCGACATCAAGAAGGTGACGATTCTTGTGCTCGGCGACACCATTCTGTTGTGGAGTATACGCACACTATGTTTAGTGAATAATGCCAAACTCAGAGCAGAGGGTCGCGAAGTCATGACCATTGTACTCGCGCGCATTGTCAGTACGAATAGTTCGAATGAGCGCAGAGAATTGAGTGCGAGTCTTAAGAACGAAGGCTCGGAAGACGCGGGGAAGCTCAGAACGATCGCAAAGGAGATACAACCAGGGATTGGAACAATACTATCTGATATTGTATTGTAATTTTGAGAATAAACAATATAATATATTAATATTGTAATGCTAACAATACAATATATTTATATTGCAATGTTAGCAATACAATATATTGTATTGTAAATGCTAAAAATGAAAAAAATAATATATTGTAATTTTTTCAAAAGTTCCAAACAGATAATATAATATAGCATTTCAAAAGTTTTCAAAACCAATAATAAAAGTTACAAACAAACTTTATAATATAACTTCTCAAAAGTTCAGCTCCTCATCCTCGTCACTTTGGTTTTCATCATCAACTGTTTCTTCATTCACGACAGCAGACGAAGCTTCTTCCTCTCTAAAGTGCAGGGTCGAGGTAAAACTCACAGCGTCTGCCGTCTCAGGCTTCCGGGAGAAAATAGACGTCCGGCGGGGTTCGTTCTTTGCGGTATGGGTAGAACGGCAGGCGTCTGCCGTCACAGGCTTGCGGGAGAAAAAAGAAGACTGCGAGAGGGAGCTGTCGGGAGGTAGGGTTTCGGAATTTCATTTCAGCCCTATTTCCGTGTATTTGTAGGTGTTGTTTGGGTTCAGCGGTTCAGCCAAGTTTAGGTTCAGCCAAATTTCGGTTCAGCCTGTTTTAGATGATTGTTTGTGACAAATATCTATAAAAATGAAATTTTATCTTTATATACTAGGTTTTTAAAAAAAAATTAAAAGTACAATAATATTGACAATATATTGTTATTGTTAAAATAACAATACAATATATTGTTATTGTCAAATGGACAATACAATATATTGTGTACAATATATTATAATATATTGTTCGATAAATATATTATTTCCAATCCCTGGATACAACTATGTCATGCGAGAATAATCATCAATAAATGTAAGAAAGTAACGGTAGCCAGAAATACTAGTAATCTTGTACGTATCTCATATATCGGAGTGTACCAAAATAAAAGGAGCGGAGCTCTGAGTACAATGAGAAGGAAAAGATGAACGTTGCTGTTTTCCAAAAATACATGTTTCACACTGAAAAGCAGGAAGAGATATATCCGGGAGAGTCTTCTGGAGGACTGGGAGAGGAGCATGACCAAGACGTCGATGCCAATCCGAAGAGGAGACAGATGCGAGGAGAGTATGAGAGTCATCAAGAAGGTAGAGCCCGTTCTGCAGCCTCCCCCTACCAATGATAGTCCGCGTCTGCTGATCCTGTATCAGAAAAGAAGAGGAAGTAAAGGTCACCGAGCAATTTAAATCAGTAGTAAGGCGACCAACAGAAAGTAAATTGAAAGGAGAGCCCGAAATGTGAAGAGCCGAGCGCAGGAGAAGAGAGGAGGTGAGAGGAATATCAACACATCCAAAGACAGGGACAGATGCCCCATTGTCCACAGTAATGTACTTCGGGTGAGGGGAAGACAAGTACTGAGGCGGTCGAACAGAGGTGATGTGATGAGTGACACCAGAATCGAGGATCCATCGCGGGTCAAAGGAGAGGCAGGCGATACCTTCATTGGAAATGGAGGCAGCGGAGGCAACCGAGGCTGGAGGGCGGTTGAGCAGTCCATGAAGATGCTGAAGCTGAAGACGAACCTCGTCGAGGTCAGTACGAGTGGGAGAGGAGTCAGTGGCAACAACAGATGCCTACAGACGAGGAGGGCGACCATGCTTGCGATAGCACGTGGCTTCAAGATGTCCGTCTTTGCCGCAGAACGAGCACTTAGGCCGAGGCCGTCCACCCCGACCACGTCCCCGAGAATCAGAGCGGCCTCCACAAGCTGAAGACGGAAGATGCAGTAAAGGAGCAGGAGCCTGCTGGACAAGGGCTGGAGAAGGAGGTCCAGACACATCCGGAGACGGAGAGACTTTGAGAAGCATTGAGCACACATCCGAGAAGGATGGGGTAACCGTAGAGGAGAGGATGTGAGCCCGTACACTGTGAAGGTGATGGGGTACCCGAGCATCATCATGACTATACCCACAACTTCCTTTTGGGCACGTTGGGCAGCAAGGTCCATAGTAGGAGGCTGATGTTGGATCCAAGCTTCGACCAGAGACCGAGCCTGGGCAACAAAGGAGGTCAGATCGGTCGCACCACCGCTATCAAGGGCCTAGAGAGCAGTGATAATGTCATACAAATGGTGGAGACTATCCTTGCCGGAGTAAAGGGTATGAAGCTCGTCCCACATGCCCTTGGCCGTCTCGTGGTACATGGCCAGGCGATAAGACTCGCCATCAAGAGAATTAAGGATCCATGTCTGCACACGACCATCATTGCGTAACCAATCGTCAGTAGGAGTACCGGTAACGACCTGGGTCAAGTGATGAAGAAACCCCTTGGATTGCAATACCCGATAGACAGAGTGCGCCCATTCCACAAAATTCTTCTTGCCGGTCAGAGATATAGTAGTGATACAGAGCTCATTACGTACTTTCTGAAGAGAGGCCGACCGGTTTGCGGGAGGAACCGCTTTGCCGGTGGAGTCAGCAGAAGAAGTCATGAAGAGAAGCTGCGGCTAGGAAAACAGACCGCCAAGCAGAGGAGACCGCGCGACTAGAGCAGAGACCGCACGACTTGAGCGGAGATTGCCTGGTCACGATGTGAAGACACCAGCGGCAGGAGGCCGCGACTAGAGGCGGAGCCCGGCTGAGAGAAATGGCAGCGGACATCAGGAGAAGACCGCAGCGGACAAAGACACGCTGCGCGGACAGTAAAGAGCAGGGCTGAAAAACGACACTGCAGGGAGGGCGGGAGAAGACCGCGACCTAAATGCGGGAAGGCAACAGTCCGCACGGTCTGACTGAGCACAACAGCGGTCAAAGAAGAAAGGAGGTCGCGGGTGGACTGGGAGAAGAGACCGCGAGTAAACCACAACTCGAGCCGATGAAGAGGGCAGAGCGTGGCGAGCAAGAGCAGGCCGCGACCTAAATGCGGGAAGGCAACAACCCACACGGTCTAGCTGAACACAGCAGCGACCAGAGAAAAGAGGAGGTCGCGAGCGGACAGGGAGACAAGACCGCGAGTTAACCACAACTCAAGCGGATGAAGGGGCGGAGCGCGGCGAGCTGGAGCTGGCCGCTAGAGGAGGAGCAGGCTGCAAGAGGCGAGTGCGGTCTGGAGTAGTAGAAGCGCGCAAGGAAGAGAGCGGACTGCCGGAGGTCGCGGCGGACTACAGAAAATCGTAGTTCGCTGCGGGAAGAAGAGGGAGGCCGTGCGAGAAAAAGAATGCGTTCTTGGAGGAGAACGAAGCGGTCTGAAGCAGGGAGAGGTGGACCCCAGGGAGAGAGAGGGGGGGGGGGGCTATAAGAAGCCTGAGGGGAGGGGAACCACGTAGAAGAGGAAGCGGAAGAAGAGAAGCAGAGCGGACAGGCGAGACAGGCCGCAGGAGACCGAGCGGCAAGGGCGGGCAGCGGACAGACGAGCAGTCCGCAGGCAGGGAAGAGGACCATGCGGGATAGGCGGTTAAGAAGGGGGAATCCGCCCAAGGAGAACCGCTCCCTCTGATACCATGTAGAGAAGGAAAAAACAACCTTGTATATATGTTCACTTGTATCAAATACAAAGAATGAGTACAAATATATAGACTAGAGAAAGAGAGAGGAATGTCCTATACATGATGTGAGACTAAAGAGGAGAGAGAATAACAATAAAAAATACATAATGGGCCTAGATTAAATGGGCTTCTCTAACAGTAACAATATCATGCTGCATGCAAAGTGGAGAAAATTGCCTGAAACTGTTGGAGAGGTGGAGATAACTTCTAGGGATGCACAGCCGTGCATTAAAACACATAGGCATGTGCTTTGTTGTAACTGCCAAGGAGGCGGCGAAGTCGGGAAGAACACACATGCATGCTTGGAGACGCACAAGCATACCTTTGGAAGAACGCACGGACGTGCATTTGATTTTGAACTGAGGGCCGCACGAACGTGCGTTTGAACGCATGTTCTTGCTGAAGCCCGCACATGTTCATGCTTGTGCATTGTGCATGGACGCCCTGTCGTGTGGTCGACCGTCAGATAATGCTCTTATGTATTTGTCTATGCTTTCTTCTTGTCCCAAGTGCCTCGATTAGTTTCATTTTGCTCCAATTATGCTCTGAATTGTTTGTTCCTTAGTCCCGTACAAAGAAATACCAAAGTAATGTGCAAATTCATCTCTATTACATTAAAACATGTAGAAATTCAAGACAAACTAGAGTGAAAATGAAGAGAATAAATGCCACATATTTGATGTTATCAAATACTCAGGTGATTGAACTTACGGCAAAAGTTCAATCACCGGAGGAAAAGCTCACAGTAATTTTTGCAGGGAAGAAGACGGTGGATAGGAATTTGTCAAGGCTGAGGTGATTTGGTCGTTTGATCAACACATAAAAGAGACTGGATTAACAATATATTAACAATTCTAAATTAAATTTAGAAATCTGTTATCAAATCTCATCTATATCGTGATGTAGGGTAGGCTACGTGGTGCACAAAACCTAGGACTCTAGGTGGGAATACGAGTGTGACACGTTAATCCGACTCTACATGCAATGCGGTCGTCAGTGATGAAGACAAATAATTATGAGCAATGATAACTTATATTAATCACCACGCAAATAATCAAGAGTGAAACAATTATTTAATTTAACAATTTTTATATGGCGTTCCTCCGCTCGGAGGGCCAAGGTCAAGCACGCGGCGAATAATTCCTCCTGCAAGTTAGTAGTGTATCAAAACAAATCTTTACTAGCAAGAATCAAAGCGATGTATATTAATTCACCAATGATAAATGCCAAATCACATAAACCAGTACCACAAGAGAACTCACAAAGTAGATTGATGAACCGAGACACTGAAGAATTTAGATCTGGAAGTGTAGATCAGCGATCGGAGGTGGAACCGGCGGCGAGACAACGATGGCGGTGGCTGTCCTTGGCGGTAAACGGTGAGATCAGACAAGAAAACGGTGTATTCGACCACGTATAAGTAGATCCGGGCCGGGGAAGGGTAGATCCGATGTGTAAGAGCGGATCCGGGCTAATATGGTAATAAGAGTGGAGGGAAACGACGGATTGGGAGCTGAATTCTCAGATTTGAATTGATCTAGAGAATGAGGGCGATTTGGAGGTGGTTCCACGAAGAGGAGTGGGCGTCTTGGAGAGGGGAGGGTGGCAGACTGGGCTTCAGGAAGGCAGCAGGCTAGCGGGTTTTGGGAGGAGTTTGGAGGGTTGTCAACGACTGGACAAGTGGTGTGAGGGGTGGAAAATGAAGGCTAGAGGTAGGGGAAGGGTGGGAAGAAGAGTCTCCAAATTCTGCAATGCCTCAAATCAGCCCACAAACCATCTATTTATAATAAAAGGAGGATTAAGGCATCCCACCATCGATGACTATGATTGGCCGAAGGTGGGGCCACCTACATACATCAAAATAAAATGTAAATAGTGAAATAATATATCAAATCGATTCGCAACGCGAATCCGAACACATCCGCGGAGTCCGATCGTCGATCCGGGCACGCCATATATGGAAAGTCGCCAAATCAGCCCCGAATGGACCCAAAAGTCGTCATCCACTACAAGTGCTCGTCTATGCTCCACATCAATCTCCCCGGCTTGTAAGAATTCATCTTCCGATGAATATGGATCAGAATTCTCTCACTGCATGCTAGGTAAAACTCGAAGAAGTCCATCAGAGGTCGCCCAAGTGCCGTCGCTGGAAAAATGTGCTCGCCAATCAACTCCCCCTGACTGAAAAGCTATCATCTCTGGTGAATGGAGACGACCGTGCTGAAGTCGAATTCTAGGGGCGAATCGATCAAACTCTGCTGCAAGTATCCAAGAGTCACCAACATCTGTAGTAGGAATGCACTAGTGGAGTCTGGTCTCCATGATGCTCTCAACGCTCAACTCACAAGTGGTGGATCTCGGTGCGATCGGCGGCGCCGTTGGTAGAACCAAAGAAGACGAGTCCCCAGGTGGGTGGGTGTCCGAAGTAGTTGAGTAGTGGTGGTCATCAAACATAAGTGGGCTATGAGGGTGACAAGACAACGAGAGTGGAGGTGTGGGCGGCTGGAAATCCCCACTGCTTGGGTCCACATACTCGCGAGGCTCGTAGTATGACGTCATATCCTCAACACTAAATACCAGGTGGATACCCATACTTGTAAGGAAATCAAGATCATAGGTGTTTGTTTCGATCTGTCTCATGATTATATTGGGATCCATTCGTCTAACGCTCAAGCCTTTAACAGGCCTCGCATCGAGCCTCACAACGCGGATTTTCACCCTCACCTGCCCGCCTTCATGAAGTACCTGCTCTTGCCAGTGAACATCCGTATGTGATTTACAACATTTATTATCATTAGGATTTTCCGTCGGACCAGCTCATGCCACATATGCAAACAATGGACAAACAACTCAACAAACAAATGCAAATGATGAAGAAATGACGCGACAGACTCATGCAAATGAAACAAATGAAACATGACCGACACAACATACCTGCTACAATATGATGGCTTATTAGGGGGCTCTCTCGGTAGAGTGTAGAAAAACTCATCTCGTGTGTGATGAGTGCTTAGATGACCGTGAAAGACATCTATACTTAAATGCGAGCTCGTAAAAAGCCAAATGTCTTTCGGGGAACGTAGCACATCAGGGGGATCACCAGGTGGTGTGTACGAAAAGTCATCACGGATAAGACGACCATCTAAGTGAAAGTTGTGTACACCGACTAGAAGACGTGACTCTCGAGTGTGGTGCGTGTTCCTGAAAAGAAAGAGTTCGTCTGGTGGGTCAGCAGGTGGTGCATCCTAAAACTCATCATGGTGCGGTGCGCCATAAGGTAGACCCTCAAAATATGAGTATGTTTAAGCATACTCAAGGAAGATCCTACATACGTTATGCTCCACGCAAGATCAATTCTCTGGGGCAAGACTATAGATGATAGCAAAAAAGACGCCAATAACTCAAAGCTCATAAACGAGCGTCTCGCCCGAATCGCATCCTCACCAGGATGTGGCGGCTCATCAGGAGGCTCAACATGGGGGTCATCGTAAAACTCGTCACTCGGGTCATGATCCTCCATGTGAGTACCATCGTAAGGGGTCATGTCCCCGCGAATGAGCGACATAGTCACTACAAGATCAACATCAGGCTCTGGGCTCTTAGTCATGATGTGATTCAGGGTAATAACAATGGGAGAGCAACACAGACCTATACCCAAGAATGGATCTGTGAATGCGGTGTCAGAAAATGGGTCTGTAGTTAGGGTGCTAACTAATCCGGTGTATAACAGAGGAGGAGGTGTGGGTGAGGGACACAACACTACAGACTTAGTAGGTCGCTCAGGCTCACTCGCAATCGGGGTCACAAGAGGCGGGTCAGAAACAAGAGATAGGTCACTCACTGGGCCCACCTCACTGTGGTGAGAATAATCCGCATCAGGTATCATTTCTGTCGTGCTTGACAGGACAGTGGTAGGCATCGTGGTGACCTCAGTATGGGAGGGACTCGTACTGCAGAGGTCAAGGTGAGAATCTCATCGACCATCTCTTGCGGATCTCAATGACCGTTCATAACGAAGGGCGATCTGATATGTCTGCTCGAGGGACTTTGAGCTATGATAAAATACCTTAGTATGAATGTCAGATTGAAGCCCAGATCGAAATCTAGTAGTGGTCATTGCTGGGTCCTCTCAGATATCACTCCTCACAACTAACTCATCAAAGCGATCCATGTACTCATCAACATACATGGATCCTTGCTGAATGGAAAATAATTGGTCGAGCAAGCGACTCCGATACGATGAAGGCAGATACCTCTGACACAATGTATGATTCATGTCCACCCAACTAGTGATGTGACGAAGACGGTCTCGCTCGCGGGTCCTCTCTACGTTGGCCCAATATACCCTCGCCTGATCTAAAAGTCTAAGTTTCGAAAACTTGACGCGACGCTCACCGAATACCTCAAAATGATCAAGATAATACTTCATATTCACGAGCCAATAACTGAAAGACTCGAAATTCGATGAACCGTCAAAGGAAGGGGCAAAAGTACGAAATTGACTCTCAAGATCTCTCTCAAAACGATGATCCTCGTAATGGTCATCCCTAAGGTAATCGGGTCGTGTCGAAGGATCAACACGATCTGCTCGCGTGCAAGGATATGAACGATGACAGTCATCATACTGATCGTCACTAGTGTAGTGGGGTCGTGTCAGTGAGTCAACACGATCTCTAAAAGTGGTGTGCTGCGATCAAGAATAATCGTCGTAATAACGTGAGGGTCTCTCTGAAATGACTCGATAAGAGTGTGTGTAAGTGGACTCAGAATAGCGGTGATACATAGACATTAAAAAACCTATAGACTCTACGTCTGTGTATCTAAAACTGTGCGCAACCTGGCTGCGCGCTACCTGGCTGCGCGAAACCTAGCTCTGATACCAAAATGTAGGGTAGGATACATGGTGCGCAAAACCTAGGACTCTAGGTGGGAATGCGAGTGTGACACGTTAATCTGACTCTAAATACAATGCGGTCGTCAGTGATGAAGACAAATAATTATGAGCAATGATAACTTATATTGAACACCACGCAATATAATCAAGAGTGAAACAATTATTTAATTTAGCAATTTTTATATGGCGTTCCTCCGCTCGGAGGGCCAAGGTCAAGCGCGCGGCGAATAATTCCTCCTGCAAGTTAGTAGTGTATCGAAACAAATCTATACTACCAAGAATCAAAGCGATGTATAATATTCACCAATGATAAATGTCAAATCACGTAAATCACAAGAGAACTCACAAAGTAGATGGATGAACCGAGGCACTGAAGAATTTGGATCCGGAAGTGTAGATCGGCGATCAGAGGTGGAACCGGCGGCAAGACAACGATGGCGGTGGCTGTCCTTGGCGGTAAACGGTGAGATCAGACAAGAAAACGGTGGATCCGACCACGTATAAGTAGATCCGGGCCGGGGAAGGGTAGATCCGATGTGTAAGAGCGGATCCGGGCTAATATGGTAATAAGAGTGGAGGGAAACGACCCGTGGTTCCACAAAGAGGAGTGGACGGATTGGAGAGGGGAGGGTGGCGGACTGGGCTGCAGGAAGGTAGCAGGCTGGCGGGTTTTGGGAGGAGTTTGGAGGGCTGTCGGCGGCTGGACAAGTGGTGTGAGGGGTGGAAAATGAAGGCTAGAGGTAGGGGAAGGGTTTGGGGAAGAGAAACCAACCTAGGAGTCGTCACCTAGGGCTCCATGGCGTCGACACCGAGGGGTGATCGCTGGAATCCGGGAAGAAGAGTCTCCAAATTCTGCAATGCCTCAAATCAGTCCACAAACCATCTATTTCTAATAAAAGGAGGATTAGGGCATCCCGCCATCGATGGCTATGGTTGGCCGAAGGTGGGGCCACCTACATACATCAAAATAAGATGCAAAATAGTGAAATAATATATCAAATCGATTCACAATGCGAATCCGAACACATCTGCGGAGTCCGATCGTCGATCCGGGCACGCCATATATGGAAAGTCGCCATATCAGCCCCGAATAGACCCAAAATTCGTCATCCACTGCAAGTGATCGTCTATGCTCCACATCATATCCAGCCACTGAAACTCAATATATTAATAGAAATAAATCAAGGTTAAAGTAATTTATAAAATACAATGGAAGTGCTTAAATGGAATTTAAAGTAATTCATAGAAATTAATTAAAGGTCTTAGATGGAATCAAATCTAAATCTGGTGGCGTATCTAAATTAATTAAAGGTCTTATATATTTTATTTCATTAAATATGGATGGCTAGATCATGAGATATCATAAGTTCAAGTTTTTGTAAGACAGTCAGAGGCTAGAAAAGTAGAAATGGTTGAAAAATTGAATGGTGGAGGTTGGACTAAATCAATATCATATTATCTGGAAATGATTATGGCTCTGTTTGGTGCGGTGCTTTTGGTCCGGTAAGTTTGGACAAAAACACCACCATCATAAAAGGCGGTGGTTAGAACCATTATACGTGAACTCCCGTCTTCACCCAAGGAGCTTCATCCATTTTTATGTTCAAAACTATTTTCTTTTCATGGTGGCGGTCATAGCCGCTGTCATGCCAAACATGCATTCTATAATGGTGGTGTTTTTTTCTACACTCAACTGAGCAAAAACACCGCGCCAAACGGAGCCTAAGTTTGCCAATAAATCATAATATTGAAAGTTGAATAATATCAAAAGTCAATGTCAAGATCTAAGAGTAAATACTTGATGAAAGACTGGTCCAATCTAGGCTTGAAAATAATGATCTAATGATTGAAATCGAAGTACGGTCCATATATAAAGTGCATCGAATAGCCTAATCCCAAATGCATAACAAAGGAATTTTTTAGGGCATAGCACACACACCATAGCATTAGAGGTCTTATTTATTCTACTGTCATTTTTGTGGTGTACTCTTGCTCTATCATATATTAATGAACACATGATTTATTTTGTAGGTTCCTTTTTTAGATGGATCAGCAAAAGGTTGGGTGGAGGCAATAGGACATGTTGGCACGTGCTTGGCATTTGATTATAATGGTAATACCAAGGAAAAAATGGCGCCTGTTCTCATTGATACAAGCTATGTTTGTAAGGGTGATTCTTTCATTATTGCATTTCCTTCTTCAAAGATTCACATAACTTGTGGAATAGATTTTCCCAAGGTACTCCTCTAGTTTTACTTGTGCAGACTCTCATACAACATATATATGGTTAATATAAGATACCTCTCTTGGGAGTTTGCATAATTATAGGTTGCACCCCTCTATCTTTCAAAATTACATTTACCTCCCCTTTAAGTTTCTCCAGTTTACAAATTGCCTGCTTCCGACAAATATGGATGGAAAAAGATAAACTATGTCAAATTATGTCATGATATTCAATTTTACCCTTTGTAATGACTACATTGAAAGGTTGATCTTTTCTTTGGAAGTATAAATGGAAAGTGATAACATATATCAAATTATTTTATAATATTTCAATTTTACCCTTTGTAATAACTCTACATTGAAAGTGGTGCGTTACATTTTAGTCTTTGTAATTAATTTAGAATCATTATAAAAGGATAAATTGAAATATCATAAAAATGTTTGGCTGATTTTATCATTTTCCATCCATATTTCTAACGGAAGGGGTATTTTTATAAACTGGTTAAACTTAGAAGAGAGGTAAATGTAATTTCGAAAGATAGAGGGGTGCAACCTGTAATTATGCAAACTCCTTGGGGAGGTCCCGGTAATTAGCCCTATACACACACACACACATGCACACGCACACATTCCTGTGGTTCTATGCTACACCAGTCATAACACTGATAGTTTCTTCATTGTAGGTGCCTGCCATTGGTTGTCAATGGTGCTCATATTCCATGGATGCTTATGCAATGGAAATATCATCTTCAAGAACTTTTTGCATTTATGAAGAGGTTTGATAATGGTTGTGCTTCGATACTTTATTACATAAATCTCATGTCATTCATCTCTCTGTATATCTTTATACATGCTAAAACAATTTAAATGATCTATGGAGGTGTGATATTTGTAGATTCTTCAATTCCCGCATAATGTATGACTCTAGGTTAATGTTTTAATTAAAAATGGTATATTTGAATTCAAATTCCTTTAGTCAAGCATTAACTACTTCATTCAATAGCTAAGATCCTGTTTCATCTTCCGTCAAGACATATTTCTCTAGGTAAATGTCCATTTGAGAGGTAAAGATTTCTTGTGTTTGGGCATAATTAATTTCCACGACGTGATCCAACAACCCCATAAAGGCGATGTTCGGAAGGATGCATATGCTGATGATAGATCAGCTCACCGCATCTAAAAGTTGGCAGCAAGACATCTTGGTTGACCTCTCGGCTCGTCTGGAGAGTCTCATTCCACTTCATCGAGTTAGCGATGATTGTTAATGCGATGGGACTGGAAGTAGTTTTCATGGAGGATCCCCCTCACTTGGGAATTGGGGTGACTTACACTGGGGGCGTTATGAGAACATTGCGCTGCCTCCTTACGAGAACAACACTCTACCGCGATACGTCAAATTAAAGTTTCCAACGTATGATGACGAGCGATCCGATGGGATAGTTGACCCTATGTGAGTAGTTTTTTTGCCAACTAGAGCACACTGATCATGGATGGATTTCATTGGCAGCCTATCAATTGGTAGGGGAAGCCCAAATATAGTTCCTATTTCTTGACATGGAGAAGCCCCACATGAAATGGGGAAGACTTCAACAGTAGCTTCACATGCTTTTTGGACCGTTGATATGAAGCAGTCTCTTGGGGGAGTTAATTTCCCTCGAGCATGCTGGAGCTATTGATGATTGTTTGGAGAAATTCCAAATACTATTGATGCGTCATTTGTCCGGAGCAGCAAATTGTCATCTTTGCTGCCGGCCTTCGGGACCGCGTGCATCGGATGTTAAGTTTGAAGGGTCTCAAGATCATATCACTATCATGAACCTAGCTCGAATTTTTACCTCTCTTTGGCTGCACCAGGCCAATAACATACGGCGAGTCAACGACTGCCACTTCTTCTCAGTACCAGCCCCCGCTCCGACATGAACCCGTCCTGGGGGTGGAGAAGGGGCTAGCTGCTGCCCCGCCCCCTTTCATCCGCCGTCTGTCTTTTCCGGAGATGGCAGAATGCCGTGCAAAGGGCCTCTATTTCGATTGTAATGAAGCTTACACACCTGTACATGGGTGCTGGAATTTGTTTCATTGGACAGTCATTAAAATTACTCATTTTTTGGTTTACTACATCATGCATTGTACCATTGATGTTTGATTATTGTTTTTTTACTGTAGATTCAACAAATGCGTAGTTTTGGTCTTATCAAAGGAGGATCAATTGAAAATGCTCTAGTATGCAGGTAATTTCTTATGCTTTTGACTTGTAAGTTATTCCATCATAAAATAATCAATAGAAATGGTAGGTTTGGATGCTGGGAATTTTAGTTGAAGGACATTAAAAAAGGGTAGAAAGTTTAAATAATGGTATCACCATCAACCCCTAAATTGCTATGACTCCATATCTTTTCGCTTAGAGTAAAATATATGAAGAGCTTCTATATTTGTCAATCGTCGCAGTGTCGAGCTATTCTATTGTCTCATGAGCAAATTAGGCTTGTTTTGAAATTTATAATTATCACCCTTCTAGAACCTAGGCTCCTGTTGGCACGGCGGCTGCATCATGAACGTGGTGGCATGAACCGTCGTTCGTGAATGCCCGACTTCACCTGAGGAAGGCTCCATTTGGCACAACGTTTTTGCCCCGGTGAGTAGACAAAAACGCTACCATCATAGATTGAATGTTTGGCAAGACAGTAGTTATGACCGCCACGAAGAAAACAAAACTAGTTTTGAACGTAAAAGTGGTTGAAATTCCTTAGGTGAGGTCAGATTTTCATTAACTCATAACCACCACGTTCATGTCCGCCACCGCCGTGCCAAACGGAGCCGAACTTATCCACTTTTATGTTCAAAATTAGTTTTTTTATCTTGGTGGTGGTCGTAACCATTGTCATGCCAAGCATGCATTCTATGATGGTGGTGTTTTTGTCCAAACTAATCGGAGCAAAAATGCAGCGCGGAGCCATAATATGTAAGTATCCAACTCCCTCTCAAGCTAATGCATTTGTTGATACATAAACACACCACGCATATATTTCTTGGTGAAATAATTTGATTAAATGGTGGATGTGGAGGTTGGATAAGTTGGAAAATCAAACTCATTCAAAGCTTCTTCTGTAGTTCCACTTCAGGTTGGCTAAATCCACCGCTGCGTTTCCGCAACGAACCTTGCCGCCATAAGCTTCTGGACCTCATAGGGGATCTCTCTCTCTTCGCACGGAATGGTCACCAAGGACTTCCAATTTCGCACCTAATTGCTTACAAGGTTTGTCGGATCTTTCGCTATTTTAAATCTCAGTTTTGTTTAGTTTTCATGGCATTGCAGTTCTATCAGTCTTCATGATACAGCTCAAGTTACAGTACTCGAGCGACAGCCTAATGCTATCGGCACTGCACATTGCTCCCGGGGTACCTGGGCACAACCAATAGTATCTAAAGGAAACATGCAGTTTTTTGATTTAGATTGCTGAGATTTAAATTGTAGGGGCTCAGATTCATTTGATGATCTAATATCAACACCATGACCACACATTTTTCTTTTTGATATAGCACAGAGTTAATGTTAAGCCGCATGCTATATACGCTCTTGTTCGAACCGCTCACCTCCCTTTTATTTCGATGCAGGCCGGTCACTCTCTGCATGCCGATTTTCTGCGTCGGCTGGCAAACATCTCTATGGATTGAAGACCAGAGGGCAAAATCCTATAGCAAGGAAGCAACTCCTGCAACGCCCAAATTTTCATTTTTTGTACTGTTCCTGAGAATTCTTGGAAATTAAACATTAATATGGTATGAGCTGTAAAAAAATTCAAAGAGAATTTTTGGAGACGGGTCTTGTGCCCAGATTTGGCCCCTAGACCATTCCGATGGTTACACGCGCCCTGGGCGAGAAAAAAAACGTTAATTTTATGTGCAAATTAGTTTCCGTTATGCAAACCGTGTTTTCAAAAAAATTGCCAAAATTGCTATGTGCAGGCCGATCCTTTACTGATTCACAAGTTTATGGTTTTTTTTAGTTTGATTTGCATTTAATCTGATTTGCACAATAGTCGAAATTGGTCTGCACATAATAACACTAGAAAAAAATATGCGCTTGTGATGTCAGGTTGAAAAACACTAGCTAAATTCCTTATTAAGGCTTCGTTTGGGAGGACTTATTTTCACCGGTCAAGCGGTTACGACCGCATGAATCGGACCTTAATTATGATCCGATACATGCGGTCGTAATCGCTTGACCGGTGAAAATAAGGCTCCGTTTGGGAGGACTTATTTTCACGGTCAAGCGGTCATGACCGCATGAATCGGGACTTAAATTTAAGTCCCGATTCATGCGGTCATGACCGCTTGACCGGTGAAAATAAGTCCTCCCAAACGGAGCCTAAGTCTTCCCAAACGGAGGCTAAATCGGAAATGGGCGAAGCGGAAGGCGTGCTTGCGCCCCAGGGGTGAGATCACAAGATGGAAAGCCAGGCATATACTGGTTAGGAGAGCAAGTTTTTCTATGTCTGAAAAGATTAATCCTCTGCTCTAGAAATATAAAAGGATAGTGAAGGGCTTATAAATCAATAAAAAGAAAACTCTGCCTAATATCAATAAAAGACATTATATTTTGAGAAGGCATGAAATGAGAATAAAGAAGGATTCAGAATGTTACTAGCGTTTGTGAATATGGTGGTTATGACTCATCGTTTTCGTTCACTTCATTCCCTTTGGCCTATCTCTAGATCCGCCCCTGTTTGTTGCGAGTTGGTGCAGCTTCCACAGTTCCTTTTGAGTAAACCCAGATATTGTCAACCAAGCCATGCTGTATAATGTTCTAGTGCTCCTGAGACTGAAACAAAAGTCACATATGTATGCTCCAAAAGTCATTTTTGTAAACAAGAGCAGATTGTTTGAAATGAACAAAATGCATAAAAAACTTGAAAAAAACAATTTACTTGGGCTCCGTTTGGCATAATGGCGCCGGTTGTAAACGCATGGGTAAAACTCACATTCGTTAAGGATTACCTAACAATTATCATCCGTTTGAACATAAAAGTGGATGAAGTTCCTTAGGTGGGCGTATGCTGGCACGCCAAAGCCGTCCGCTGCTAGTGCACGATAAAAGGATCGTGACACTATTCATCACATAGGTTGCACTAGGTTCAGCCATAGGACCCGATGATAATTTCATTCCCCGCTCACAGTCGTCGTCCTTTATATAGTTGCTAATGAATCAAAATATATTTATAATGATTAATAAAAATCAAATAAGTAATCAACATTGAAATTATTTTGAAGGTAAAATGCTAAATTAGAAAGCAAAAAAAAAAAAAAAACTCCCTTACACAATAATATGGAAAAATATTGCCAAAATAAACTAGGCTCTCTATATAAAATAACTCATTTTGTTCTTGAATATCTTGTTACTTTTAATTAGTAATAAAATAGGCTAGGGTGAAAACCTTAGGCTGTGTTTGGAGACATAAGATTAATTAAGGCTTTTGATTGTTAGATAGTTCCAGCCCACTTGATAAGTGAAGGTCAATGTTCGACATGAGTTTATTGGTGGCACTACGCTATAACATTCAATTGGTTTACTTATCAAGTCACAAAATTTTACAATTTTGCGACTGCTTTTAGACACAATGGCTCTTGGAAGGTTGTTTACATTAGATTTATAAATGAGAATCACTTCATTCAGGTACAGGTGAAAGAAGATTGTCCATCGCCCTCAATATTTTCGATGTGAATTAGGTACCCTGATCGAGATATATCATATATCATGCCACTATTAAGCATAAGATATGTACCTTTACCGCAATGCTTTTATTTCCTCAAGCATTAAACAATGTTCAAATACAATGCTTTTTTTATTGCAGGCCAAGTTTTTCACATTTGCGGTTTGCCCTATCCCTAGCCTAACGGCCGACGCGAACGCCTCTTCACTCCCTGAGCGGCGATGTTGGCAAGCACCTATTTTCTTGAACGGCGAGCAACTCCTGCCTTCTGTTTACCTGTGCGGACGGAGATGGTTGATCTTATATTTTGGTATTTCTGGTATTCCCTAGCTCCCCGCTCTATGATCTCGGTTTTGAGATTTCTTGTTATAACCACTCTTAACCTCGTATTCCTCCTTCAATCTAGGGTTATTGATTTTGATCTTCTAGATATCCACAAGTATTTCTCTCAATTTGTGGTTAATGATTTTGATCTCAAATAAATTTGTGGCAATCATTATCTCCTCTCTGTTTTATCAATATCAACTCTTCATGTCTCTTCTTCTACATTTGATCACATTTTCCTCTTACAAATGGATCGAATTTTCAATATGTTTTGGTAATCGGACAAAAATTGACTATAAGCCGCACCAATGTCAAACCGCACGACACAGTTTTTATGCAATGTAATTTTATTCGGTCCAAAATTAACCCCCTTTAATGCAATTGCGATTTGGGCTCAAACCCCACAAAATTGCACCACTTTCACCCTCTAGCTACAACTAGCCTTGTCATCAACACTTAATAGTTTTTATTATTGTTTATGAAAAAGAAATGTGCATAATAGACTTAATAGTACATAAAAAATCAAGCTGAGGACAAATAAATGAAATATTAACAAATACGAATATATAATTTTATTTTGAAGCGTCATGGCAGCAGCAGCCACGCTTGCTCTCCCTGCCATCTTTTCCACGCACAGGCGCGGAAATTTCTACTTGGCGAAGGCGCTTGAGCTGGGAGGCCGAGCCTTTATCGGCGGCTCTTCTTCTCCTATTTCTGCTCCTCGCAATCTGGGCTCCTTCGACGTCAATTCGTCACTGATTTCTCCTCCGGCGTTCTTCCCTTCCTCGCCGACGGCCTCCTCCCCTTTTGGCTTTCATTGTTTAGACCCGATGGAGACAGGGAAATACGCCGATGAGCTGGGCGTAGCAGTGCGGGTGGTGCAGATGGCGTGCACGCTGTGCCAGGGTGTTCAAGAGGGACTCGTGTGGAGGAAGAGGGAGCAGGTCAAATCCAAGGACGACGATTCTCCAGTTACTGTCGCAGGTTTGGTTCGTGCCCGTGCTTGATTTATATTTTTTTCCTTCGTCGTTCTGCTTGTTTTACAAGGTTCATGGATTCGAGAGAGGTTTTTTTTGAGGCATTGATTTGGGGCCGGTAAGGATTTGATTATTGTATCTTGTTTGTCCCACATGGAAGCTAAGAGAGTGCGGGAATTTTCAATTTACGATGTTATTACTTGAGAGATTTGGAGGGTGGAGCGCCTATTAGGGCTTTTAGTTGTGTGATTCTTTAAGGGGATGATTAGCATTTTACTAACTTGATTGTTGCAGGTCATTTTGAGGTTGTTTTTGGTTATTAATAATTTCATTAGGGAAATGATCTTGTATTGATGATTGATTGTGCTGCGAGTGTCATCAAATACTGTGTGAATGACTTTTAACATTGGAATTTGTCATTTACAAGAAATTTCTTTTCATCACTTGGGACTTCTGAAGGATAATTTTTCTTCTTCTGGAGCACTCTTTTATATTACTGTTTCTTCTTCGCATTTGTGACGTGGATCAGTGCTTAGGTTAATATTGTCAATGCCACTGTTATAGATGTGTGAAGGGAGTGACGATGACCGTTTTTTTATGGTTTTGAGATGGAAATTGGGCACTGCAATGGGTAATTTCATCTATATGGGGGTTTTGGTTTCAGGTAGATTTTTGATGTAATGGTTGGATTGAACATTCTATTGTTGGGTCCTGTTGGGTAATTTTTAGGACTATGTATAGATATGTAGTTAGTTTTATTGTTTCATATGTTTATGTTATGTTCAAGAGAGTGTTGTGGACCTTTATAGATTATTTTATAGCAGTAATTTGTACATATTGTGTAATTTCTTCTGGAAAATATGTAAATTGATTAGATCATTGTGTTTGTGTATGTACCATGGATTCAATACATTTAGTGAGGAATTTTTTGTGCTATTACTTGGCATATTACTATGTTCCAACAATGTGGAAAGACTACCCTAGCATACTTGATTTTTCAGTTCTCATTGGTGGCATGATTTCTCTTCCATGACACCTGCATTCACATGCATTGACTTCTAGTAGAAGCATTCACATTTTGAGGCGTCTAGAAACATAAACAAATTAATTTCGCTTCCTAACATAAATAAATATATTGATGATTTGGAAATCTTGGAGTCAATATGTTTTATAATGTTATGGAGAAAATAATCTAAATGGCCCCTTCACTAATTTATGATTCAAATTTTTTTCCCTGATGTGTTCACGCAACTTAACTAAGCATGAACATTTCAATCTTCTATGAAATAGTTAATGGGGTTAGAGGGTAGTAAGCATTTAATTGGGTCATAAAAATTCATTTCTGCTTTTGGCATGCGCCTCATGTGGGACTGTTGAATTAGTCGGATTTATTTTTATTTCCTATTTTTTTCATTTGGGTAATTTCCCATTTTATACTCATAATTGTGGTTTAAATTTGATTTCTTGTTTATTTCTACTAGGGTCCTATATTACCTACCCAAAAAAGAGTTCGTGTATAACATAATGTAGAGTGGCATTTTATTTTCCAATCACATTATAGCAGAGCTGATGAGGAAAGCTAAAAAGTTTCACACTGGCTCCATCATTCCAGCTATTTTTTGTGGATTTCCTCATTGGGAAATCCCTAGTCTTCAAGGAGGAGACCACACCATAGAGAAGGGAGTCGCAACAATTATTCTCGGGGGAAGCTCCAACTATTATTCATTGATTGAAGCTCTAGCTTCAATCTTTGCAAGGATTTTGTCAACACAACATGCGGTTGTGGATGGCTGAGAAAGAGCAGACTGTAGCTATTGGTGCATCCCTTGCTATCCCCCCCATGGCTCTGAAATTCATTTGCAATTATTGCTCCTCTACCTGTTCATTTTTTTACAAATATTTCTCGCATCTCTTTCGGAAAGGGGGTTTCATGATTTATGAGCATGTTGGCTTAATGAAAACATGGTACCGGCTTTGCATTCATAAATATCTTTCACGTATTTTGATCGGCCACTCTATGTTTTTTTCTCCTTTCCGACATTACAATTTTACAACTTAATCCACATCATCTTCCATATCCCACGTTGGAAACAAAATTTCTCTGGTTTTATAGAAAATCACCTCACCCAATTTAAATCACAATCGTGCACCTCAATGAAGAATTTTCCGTGGTGGTTGCACTCTGTGCATATGCATATTAGAAGATGAGATAGTGGGTGTACAGTGGGAGATTCTAGGGAGCTTGATGAGAAGGATCCATTTTTCTTCACTTTTGATTTTTGTGCGGAGTGTCGAAGGAGTGGTGCTGAGAAGACATAAGAGTGAACAACTGAATAACCGGTCACTCATTTTGGCAAATTCAACTTCCATGAAATGATCTTGTTGCATTACAAGAGACATGTTTATGAATGTGAAGATGTGCCCATATATAAGGTTGGAGGTCTTGCATAAAGTAACCAAATTAATTCATCGTTGCAAGCTCGGTATATTGTTGACAAAATCCACAAAGGTTTTGATGTGTCGATTGAATAATCTCAATGGACAATACAAAAGCACTCAAACACCTTGCTGGATTGTTGCGTTCCATAACGGAGGAAAAGTTCATCCTTCAACATTGTATTGTCCAAATCATGTTTGGGTTCGAAGTTCAGAGCCATGCAACCTGTGGAGCCTCAAGGCTTGCATGCAGATCATGGTGAGAGGTATTCGTGGTTGTTCGATGCGGATTATAACACAAAAAATTGCTTGATGCGCACAATCCAACCGGGAGAATATGTACCTTCAAAGATTAGAATGTCCAATTGATACGTAAGAATTGCGGGGTGGTGTCGTTAATGAGTGATGCGTGCTTGCCATGCTGGTGAATGGTGATCGAGTCAGAGGGAGATGATGCATAGACGGGTTGGTGTACGTGGTGCACGCTTTGGAGAATGTTGGCTAATGACACTTCCATGCTATCTATTTGTGAGAACTGGACCGTGACCGTGTGGTTAAGATCATCAAGTTTGTTTGACAGTATGCGAGTGCTGGTCATTAGCTGTAATAACTAAGGAACAGATAATGGTCGACATCTACAGCTGTCAATGTCTCGATTGAATAAATTGGTAACTGGTAAGTCTATGCAGATAGAGATGCCATTCTTGGTTGGGGTTAAGCTATCAGAAGCTCGGTTGAGAAAGAAACATTGCACAAATAGGAGAACTTGATTGGAGGTTACATAAGGCATATCAATTGAGACATTCCAGGTTAGGGACATCAAAAGCAAGAGTGAATATGTGGTATTGAGTTGGTATCATCGGTGGTGGTCGATACTAGAGATAGCGTGCTTTGCAAGCGGGAGTCACGAGCAAGACGCCATTGGAGATGGTAGACACAACAACACAATATTTGCCACTGGAGGCAACACAACTTGATAAGAGAATATCGACGTCGAAGATGTGATGGTGGTGGGTCGATCCTTCTGTCCTAAGTGGAAGGTGGGGAAGAATGACAGGTCAGACCAAGTTGTTAGCATGACAGGTCAGACCAAGTTGTTAGCATGACGAGAAGAAGACACAAAGAAGAAGACACAAAGAAGAAGACACCCATGTTATAAATTTGAGGAACATGTTCTCACCGAGAGATAGTTGTGGCTACTGGCTAGTTCCCTCTCCCTGGCAAAGTCTTATTCTGAAACACTAGAATATAATACATCTCAAATGCATAGACATTCTTTCCTTATATAAGAAGACAACTCTCACACAATTTATCATAGTACCCTCACTATTTCATAGAGACTCACTATATTAATACATCCGCTATTTGTGTTACAGCATATATGCATAACTTACAACACTTGTATACTTAAGCATGTAACAGGGGAGCTTAGAACTTGATGATTATGACCTAACTGGTGTATTCTATATTTGGAGACATTAATGCATATTATGTGTTATTCTTTTAGATAATGTCCCACAAATGTACCACGAACTTTTGAAATCTTTCTCCTCTTTATTAATTGATTTGAAGCTTGTAAAAATTTGCCAAGATGGAGATAATGTTACAAGATAATTTTATTCCCTGTAATGGATTTGGCAAGGTTTTGATCTGTTCAATTATTATGACTAAAAATGTGAATGATTTTAATCACTACAAAAATATGGTAGGTATCAATCATGTCTTCAAATTTCTTGCCATTCTTAATGTTGAAATAGACAAAATATGTGGGCGTATCATTGAAAGAAACCATATTCCTCCTGTTGATGAGGCATGTGATACAGGCTATCGAGAAGATAGTTGTTGACAAGTGAGGTTGGGGAAGAAGACATTTGTTACCAACGGGATCTGTGGAGCACTTGTAATGAAGCCTTTGTTAACCATAAAACTACCCAATTCAATGCGGAATTAATGATAAATTTACAATGTGATTTCTGTGGCAAGCTAAGACACTCTGGAGGCATGTTGGAAGTTCCATGATAAGCCATCAAATGGAAAAGGTAAGCAACTTAGGTGAGTAGTCTAATTATGCTCCGTGGTATTGTGCTCCTCCCACTACCAAAGAAGCTGACTCCAGTCCATGTAGTAAGGTGTAAATGAATTTTCTTTTAAAAAAACCAAAGTTCCATTCATCAACAAGTATTCTTAGTAGTTATCTGACACACACACAAGTTGTAATCCCTTTATGATGCAGCACGAGTCTATAGGTTGCGGGGAACTGATGCCCAGACCCTAAATGTAATGCAAGCAGCCAAGCAATCACACAATGAATGCAATGGACCTACAACAACACTAAAATGACGTGCAAGCATAATGCCCATGCAAATGATTTGGTCCAATTGCAATCTCACCACAAGCAAGTTAATTATGATAAAGATTTCAAACAACCGCCCAGTTGTTCACAAGATTAGTTAAGAAATAGCAAGTTAAAGTCCACAACTAATTGAGGCGCAATTAATTTAAGCACACAACGAATAGGACCTGCAAATCACGAGATATCACAGTACTAAAAGCAAATATAAGGTAGCATCCAACTAAACATGTGTCCGAATATACAATAAAAGAAACAGTAATTCCAAATAACGACTTAAGCATGCAGGCGTCGACAGAATGAAGTCAGGGAGAGGATTTTCGGGCTGCTGAGGTTTGTAATGTAGCTACTGGAACACTGTAATTACGTGTATGACAAGGCAAGGTTGGGCTGATTTGCGTGGAAGGAGAACTGTGAAGGAAAAGTGCTTATGCGGGCTGCTGGAAAGCGGTAGGGAAGGGCTCCGGAAGGGTAATCGCTGAAATAAGTCGACTATGGGCGAGGATAAGGGCTGGGAGAGGGTTTTGGGGTGCAACGGGCTTAGGTTGGAGGGTGGGGGAAGCGGTTTGATGGGGCTTGGTGGGGGAAGCGAGCTTTGGTTCTGAGCGGGGGGAGTTTAGGCGTAGGCTTCGACGGGAGAAAAGCAGGGGGCGGAAGAGAGGAGATGGGGTAGGTTTACTGAAATCGGCGGTGGCTCAGACGCAGGTTGGATGGGAGAGAACGAAGGAACCGAGGCTGTCGGAGGGGGAAATCCAGATGTCGCTCCAAGGACCACTTGGCGTCGCACCAAGGAAGACTGATGGTTTCAATGAATTCCAAAACCCACGATAGCCCCCCCTCCCCCCCACTCAATCACAACCTGTATAAATAAGTCATAACTAAACTAGGGCACCCGGATCAGACGAATCAAAATGTCCAAGCCGATCGGGTGTCAAAACGACTCAAAAATATAAAATAAATACATGAAATCGACTCGAAACAACCATCCTGACGCATCTGTGGACTCGGAGTGGCCAAATGAGTAGCGGATCACCGGGATCTCCATCACTTTACCTTGTTTTTTTCCAAGTTTAGTGCTCCTTGTATCATTGATTTTGGTGATTGACCATCTGACAAGTTTCTCTCAATTGTTCAATAGAGATTATGTTGAGGTGCTGAAAATATTAGAATAGTTGCTGGTAGTTTCTCACTTATCGTTGGCTAATACCAAATTTAAATTTATAAAAACATTATTCTTAAATGTGTTCTTCATGTTCCTATAAAGATCGTGTTACATTCTCATGAAAATTTTATCGTGGATCAAAACTATTTTTTTTGATTCATAGTAATGTTTCAGTGACATTTAGAGTCAATACAGTTTTTGTAAAGAAATGATTTATGACCTTTATAAATGATTATACATGATTGTACTGGGTGCATCTGTGTTACAGTTCTCCGTCAGTTAGAATATTACGACGAGTCTAATAACGATGACTCTAACTAAATACATCACGACTCGAAACATATATATGAGGATAACTGACGGAGGACTGTAACAATCTGTCAAGTGAAAATTCCAAAGTTCAACAACTTTTCGAAGGTTTTTTAGCTACATGGTTGAAGATCAACTTCAAACTAAAAAATTGGCATTCTTTGCACTGATCATGAATGTGATTATTTTAGTAAATGGCTGAAAAATGTTTTGAAAGAAAATATATCATTCATCGGTCTACATGTTGTGGAACACCTCAACTAAGCTGAGTTGTTGAGCGAAAAAATGATACATGAAGTCGCAAGTGCTATTTTTTTCATGCATATTCTTGAGTAATATACAAGTTGAAGTTGTGTTAACTACTTATTTGATAAATAAAACGCAGCTTGTCTTAACTACATCTTCTTTCATAAGAGCATACATGTGTGAGAGGTAGATAGGAGAGTTCTAAGAAGAGAGGGAGAGAGAGACCATACAATAATGATCATCCCGGTTGCCTAAACACTTATCTCCCCTTATGGGGGGGGGGGGAATGTGTGAGCATAACAAATCATCAGGGAGTTTTGTCAAAGATCTCTAGCTTGTTTGTTCAAAAACAGTATAGGAAGCACTGAGGCCTGCTTGGCAGGACAAAAGGGCGTGAACAATGGAACGAACAATTGTTAGGTTGAAGCTGGGGTGACCATCCCGGAACGACCCGCAAAACGGCAGAAAGCCTCCATATGGAATGGTGACGCCAGAGCCGAGCTATTGGGAGTGGGGGGGGGGGGTCTTCATTCTGCCTACGGCGACGTCACAACGGAACACTAACGGCCACACAAACAGCGTTTGAGTGACTCGAACTGGAAACATATATGATAACTGCACATTTGTTGGCGGCAATTTGGTTACTTTGAGGTGTTAACAAAAAATAGAAAGTTGGGCCAAGAAGCATCAAAGGGTCATGGTTTGGTGGATCTTTATGTACCTTCAGGGCTAGGTGATGTTGAAGTGATATCATTTGTCTTGGTTCATGACTTCATCTTTTTATATGTTTGTAGGCTCTTGTTTGGTGGTGAGTGGGGTCCAAGGGAGATTCGGGTGCATTTGTTGATTTAGAGTTCTTTAGCCCTTGTCCTATATATATTACTCATGTTGTTTATGTTGTCGTCATGTGAGAAAATGCTGGATGTCTTTTGGGACACTGGGAAGATATTGGTTGAAAGTAATGCTTACTAAGGTGGTGGTAAATGGATACAATGATTGGGAGTAAATTGTCCTCGAGATATGTTTTTCTTATCTCCAAAACGTTAACCTTCTTTATACTACAGACGTCTATAGTTTGGCTTTTTGATGGGGATCTTATGGAAGTGTTGAAACTATTTTTTTTACAGTGGAGGAAATTGGTGATGATTGGAAGATGCTGTTGTGCTTTGAGGACCCTTGGAATTTGTGGCAAATCCTTTTCAAGTTGTGGGGGGGGGGGGGGGGGAGGGGTGATGCATTTTCGACTGCATCATTTGAGTTTGGAAATCCTTGAACTTCAGAAGAGGAACACTTGAGCTTTGCTCTCAGGCATGATCTAACGAAAAAATAGAGCTATGAATTTCGACCCGAGCTCATAGGGGGATGCATAGAATCCACAACGCTAAATGGAGCTGTTGTTCCAAGGGTTTATTAAGCTTGGGATCGATCTCCTATGACCTATTTTATTAAGCTTTATATTATGTTTTCATTTAAACCTTGAAAGGATTTATTTTGTAATTATTTAATTTGACTATTACATATAATATTTTATTATTATTTGGGTGGGTGATAGGGGTAGGGAGTAGGTGTTACGGAAGGGGACGACGCAGACCTTGAAGGTGCCGACACTACTTGGCAAGTCTATTCATGAAGGAAGCTGATCAGAGCATGAGCCGATCAATGGCGGGACGTTTCTTTAGGATGTTATGTTTTAATTGTTGGTTTATCTTATTTACTTTTTCCATTATGAGGGATCTATATATCTCCACTTTTATTATGTTTATCTTGGACTTATGTGTTGAAATTGAAAAGAGCCTAGGGTTGGCTAAGAGGATTTATCTTAGCATTATCTCCATTTCGTTTTCCCTCTTCATGTCGATACCCTAGGCGGTATCATTGGTACATCCTGCTCTTCCGCCCACCTTCCTTCTAGTCACTGGTTCCTAGTACTACGTTCGCCCTATCTTGCATCCTGTCCTCGCTCGCCCCCTAAAGGATCGCCGACCTAGACCTCGCGCCCACCCTGCATTGTGCGTCGTCGTCGTTTTTTCTACTTCACAATCGCGCGCCGCTTGTTGATCGCTTGTTGTACTTATCGCTCTCCCGCACGACCTTCATCGCAGCTCTTGCCAATCGTTGGCTCCTTCCTCACGTCGTCCGACCCCCCGCACCATGACGGATAACCGCTTGGACACCGACAAGCACCGTCTGGACTAGAAGTCCTCCGCCCTTGCCGATAACTCCTCCCGCCTGGCTGCCTTGCAGGCTTCTAAGTTCGCCATCCTTCAAATACTGGAAGCTCTCAACGGCCGCGCCTCCAGCCAAGTTCCGCCGTTTCGCCATCGGACAACCCCTCCTCCTTCGCGGGCCGCCCGACGACCCCGACGCCTACTCCCGCATTGGCTACACTGGCCACGTCCCCCGCACCCTCGAGGTTCCCCATTGCAACGGGCCGGACCGCCCGGGCCGAGCAATTTCTTGACAACCACGAGACACCCGACAACCAGAAGGTCTCCCTGATACTTCTCTCCATGGAATGCTCCATGCTACATTGGGTTCAGTGGCTCCACAACTCCTCTCTGCTCCTTTCGTGGGCCGATCTCAAGCTAGTTTTAGTCAAATTCTACGACTACCGCTACTCGGGCAATACGGTTGAGAGCTTGTGCGCTTTCTGCCATACATCCTCGATGGATTAGTACATCGATGATTTCATTGAATTGGCCAACTATGTACCCAACCTTCCCCCCGATCACTATAGGGGTTTCTTCCTTCAGGGACTTCAAGCGCACATCCGCTCTTATCTCCGTGCTCATTATCCTCAGGACATCTCCGCCGCCATGGAGGTCGCCTGCTTGGTCGAGGCTGATTTTTCCATTCGGCCAACAACCGCTCTTGTCCTCCTCCGACGGCCACCGGTTCCTCCTCCCGTGTCTCCTTTCCACCAACTTCTCAGCGGCTACCCACCGGAGAACCGACCCCGACGGCCCATCAACCCCCTAAATTGCCTGGTGGAGACCAACCCAGGTCAGGTGACGCAAAAACACCCAACACCGCACCGACCCGACCGGACCTTTATCGGCCATGACTCATGAGTTATGACATTTTTATGTTATTATGTATTTTTTATTATAGTTTTATGTTGGAACAATTTTATTTTGTTGAACGCGGATTTTATTTTATGCACGCTTGCGCGCGTAGCGGTTTTTATATCGTTCGATTTGTGTTTTATTTTTTCTTCCATCAAGGGAAAAGCTGGCCCAATTCAAAATGGGCCTTCCTTTCCCAGCCAGTCCACTCTTCCTGCTTGAAGGAGTTGGGTCAGATTTGCTGTCTTTCCCCTGTTTAAAAGGGTAAAAAGGAAATCAAATTAAAAACTGAGTTGACTGGGTCAATTCATCTACCCCGGCTGAGCTTGCAACCCAGTCCGCCATCGTCGACTTTGGAAATCACGCTAAGCCCTGCGGATCTTAGCCCCACGACGCTGCCGCAACCGCCCGCAGGAAAGGATCCAGCCGCATCCAAGCTTCCGCTCCACACGTCCCGTTGCCACGTTCCCCTCTCCCCGACAGTTTCGGCTCAGTGCTGCCATGGATGTCTTCCCACGAAGCTGATGTTTCTGTATTTCTTTTTTTTAGTTTTGTTTTTGGTTTGATGGTTTTCGTGGATGCCCCATATAAAAGAGGGACTGCTGTAATTTTTTTGGTGGTTGAGTGTTTATTGATGCTGTGTTTGCTTCCCTTCCATTGAGGGAAGATGATGAATAGTTGAGTGTTGAAAATTTGTAGATTGCTGATTTCCCGTTTGTGGAAGATGAACAGTTACGTTTAAGTACTGTTAGTTGTAGATGAAGGCAATTGTATTTTCCGTTGTTTGCTTTCCGTAAACATTGTAAAGAATTGGAGATGAGAATTATGCGTGTGGTCCATAAATAGTGAGAATTGTGTTTGGAGGCTGTTTGCGGGCTTCTTGTGTGTGAGCAGTAAAAAAGAGAGATTGGTTTGTTAGCGATTGAGATTTCGTGGATCCACCTTGTGCGAGGGAGCGAAATATTTCCGTGGTGCCCGTGTGCGATGGCGGCCGACCTCGGAGCGGGAGATCGGAGGTGACGAGGAATTTCTCGCGGGATCGCCGTCGACTTTGATTGCGGAAAGACGCTTCTTTCCGTGAGTAACTTGTTTCTTCCCCCTTCTTTGTGTGTGTCTAAATTTTCCCTTAGGTTTTTAGATTCATTGTTGGGTTTTGGCCTGGATTTTGTCAGTGAACGATACGTCGAAAACTCCAAACGAAAACGTATTTGGAGTTCACAATTTTTCGTTTTGCTACGACAAAAGGGAAAAAACGAAAGTTGCGAACCTTCTTTCCCCGAATTTTTTCAAATTGAATTGTTTTCAAGTGATTCATTTTTTTGAGACGAATTCGTTTATTTTATGCTTAAAATTTATTTTAAAAGTTGCTTTTCTTCTAAAAGTTTGTGTTTCCGCTCTAAATCTTTACAATATTAATTTAATCATCACATGCATTTAGGGTTTCCTAGAAAAGCCGACAGACGCGCAAACCCTACGCGTTGTCCTGCATCACCGCCCCTCCTCATTGCTCGCCTCAACCCCCGGTGCACAACACAACCATCTCTCCTCTTTACTCTTTTAGCTGTAAAAAACCCTATTCGTTGACACACAGTTGCCCACTCAAGAAGCTGCGGGTACTTATGTGCAATGATGAGGACGACGTCGCTGCTGCAGATTTTGATGCTCTGGTCTTGGAGGACCAAAACCCGATGGAACCCTGCGTTGAGTCTTTCACACCTTTCTCTTGGGGACATTTCCGATCCCTAGACCATGAAACTACAAAGCTATCTTCAGAGGACTCCCGTGGTCCTCATGATCGGGAGTGATGCAAGCTACAACTTTGTCTCAGTGGACTTTGTGACACGTCTACAATTGATTCCCGACCCTACCGCAACGTTCCTCGTCTACCTTGGGGACGTCCGACGGTCTTGCACGTGGGGTATGTGCCGTAGCCTTCCATTGCAGGAGGGGGAGTACAACGCCCCTGCGAACTTTTACGTTTTTCCACTGGGTAGAATGGATGCCATTCTCGACATGACATGGTTGCAGTCCTTGGGAGAGATTCATCACAATTGGGCCTCTATGCAGATGACATTTCAGTGGGCCCACCACGCCTGCACACTCGTAAGGGAGACAACCCTTCAACGTGTTGCAGTCTCTCCTCGCGCATTGCAGTGCACTCATGCGGTGGATTTTCAGTCCATACTCTGGCACATCACTCTGACAACCGGTGACGTATCCATACCGGCCCGCCCTCCACCGCCGCCTGGGCTGCCTCACCTCTTGGAGTAGTTTGCCCCAGTCTCCACTCCGCTCCCGGGCCTTCTGCCATCGCGTCCCACCGACCACCAGATTTCTCTTCACGACGACACTTGGCCGATTTTTGCCAGTCTGTACCATTATGACCATGTACAAAAGGACGAGATAGAGCGACTCGTGTCTGACATATTGAAGGCCGACCTGATTCGCCCCAGCGCTAGTCCCTTCTCGAGCCCGGTTCTTCTTGTGTGGAAGAAGGATGACAATCAACGTTTTTGTGGGGCCTATTGGACCCTCAACAAAGTATCATAGCTGACAAGTATCCCATTACAATCATTTAGTAGCTGCTGGATGATTTGGCGACGCTACTTCTCCGAGATCAATCTCCGATCCGGGTACCATTAGATCCAGGTACCATTTGATCTGGGCACCATAAGATCCGGGTGTGCACGCCAGACATTCATAAGACCACTTTTCGTACCCATGACGGGCACTATGAGTTTTTGGCCATGCCCGTTCTCATAAATGAATCGTCTACCTTCTAAGTGACCATGAACGACATCTTTCGGCCCGTCCTCCGCAAGTATGTTCTAGTGTTTTTCGACAACATGTGTACAATCTGACATGGCAGACCCACTTGCGCCACTTGGAGCTCACCTTCAAGACACTTCGCCGCCATCTCTTAGTGGCCAACATGAAGAAGTGTGCGTTCAGACTGCGAGAGACCTCTTACCTAGGTCATACAGTGTCGACCCAGGGGGTGGCAATGGATCCAGACAAGGTCGCGACGGTCCTACATTGGCCACTTGCACGAGCCTTGAGGGATGTCTGTGGTTTCCTTGGATTGACAGGCTATTACCGCCGCTTCATTCAGGATTATGGCACGTTGCTCTTCCTCTCACGTGGCTGCTCCGCAAGACTGCCACCCTCACCTTCCACTTGTCCACAGAGGTGGCCACCATATTCCCGGCCTTACAACATGCCTTGGTGATGGCCCTGGTCCTCGCAATATCAGATTTTTCTTTGACCCTCACAGTGGAGTGCGACGCCTCAGGCACCAGCGTTAGAGCAATCCTCATGCAGGCCGGTCGGCCCATATCCTATTTCAGCAGGTCTTTCTCCGCGAATGTTCTTTCCTGCTCCACCTACGACAATGAATTGATGGAACTTGTTCTCGCAGTCCAACATTGGTGGCCTTATCTTTTATGGCGGCCCTTCATCGTGCGGACGGACCCCCATAACTTATGCTACCTCCTCGATCAGAAGATGTCTACTCCCTCCTCCCAACAAGTTTGGATGAAGAAATTGTTGGGGTGTGACTTTACTGTCGAGTTCCGTTCTAGCAAGACGAACTTGGCGGCGGACGAGCTATCTTGCGTACCAGGCGCCGCCGAGCTAACAAACCACCTGCTTGAAGGATTGAGATTGGTATAAGACTAGAGGCGGGAGTGTAGACGAAAGCAGTACAACCAAATACACTCCCTTTGCATGGCAATGCCTATGGTATCAGCCTGTCCTTTCATAAACGGGGACATAACAAAATGACCATAATAATGACGCTTGTTGTCTATTCTTGATTTAACACATTCCCAATGTAGTGTTTAAGTGGATCATGCTACTTCTTCTCGAACCATACTATTATTTTCTTAATGATTATTGGATCAAATCATTAAATCATTTCTTTCTCTTTGAATCTCTTGAGTTTTTCTTTCTACACGTCTTTTTTTCGGGGGGGGGGGGGGACACCCATTGTGGCATGGGTGTACATCACGTACGAAACTTAATAACATTCCGCTTCTACAAATGACACGTAATGTTGCATCTCTTCCGAGACCTGCACCCTTTATCATAACCTCTGCTCGTTGCATACCCTTCATCAACTACTGTACGAATAACTTTAAAACAGTTGCTTGAGCAGCATAGGGTGTTCCTTTTCTTGTGATGCTGAATCCAAAAGTACCCGTAGAAGCCCAAGAAACCACTCGACCTCGTACGTCTGTAACTATTACAATAATATTGTTGAAACTTGCTTGAACATGAATAACTCCTTTTGGTATTCTACGTTCATTCTTATGTAAGCCACTCTGGACATTCTTACGCAAACCAATTTTTATTATAGGTTTCGTCATATTTTATTATATCATATTCATAAGACTAAAAAAAGAATCATAAATTTACAGAATCATATGAGGATATTCATTTTATATGAAAATGAATCCTTTCTTTTTTTCTTTTTACATATACATTAGTTTTTCTTTGAAAAAGTTATTTATTTAGAACTTCAGAAATCAGAAGTATCACCCCTATCTTTGTTTATGTCTCAGATTGAAACAAATTATGAGTGAGGGAAGGAGTATCCTCTGGATGTAGAAGATAAAAATGTGTCTTACCCATATAATAAGTTAGATGATTATTGAGAAAACAAGAGATGAGAATCATATGGCATAATAGGAGTGATGAACATTCATCTTACACAAGAGTGTCCGAGCAACATCTAGGAGATGCCGATTTTTTCCTTTCCGTCACTCCATTTTGTTGGGATATACACACAACTGGTCTGTTGAATTATACCATTGGAGGAGAAACAGGAGAACTACTAACTCATGTATTCCTTTGCATTATCAGGCCGAATATTTTTTATGAATTAACCAAATTGAGTGCGAATTTCATTATAAAACTTATAGAAAATAGCGAAGAGTTCAATCGTTCATCTCCTTTAAAAGAGCACTCAAGTACATCAAAAAACCCATCAATAAAAATAACAAAATACAAACATCCGCCACCAACATACTTGGTGGGACTAGGATCTCAGATGTCTGAACGAACAAGGTCAATCAGACGAACTGAACTCTTACAAAGTTTGATATTGAAAGTAGTGTGATGATGATTGCAATATTGACAAGCTTCACAATCTAAAATGGAAGTTGACTGAAAAGACAGCAGGAGCTAGTGGCGGAGATGTAGTGGAGAATGACCAAGATGGTGATACCATTGAAACAAAGAAGTTGAGACGACATATGCTGAGAAAGTGGGAAGATCGTCCAGGTAGTAGAGGCCATCATGTTCAATCCCAATATCAATCGTCCTCATCGATTGAAAGTCCTGAAAATAGCATGTAGTAAGAGAAAATTTGAAACGTATAGAGTTTCGTCCAACTGGAGAAGGGAGGTAGTAGTAACAACTTCAGTTCCACAAACTGGAGTAGATGAGCCATCAATCACAAATATCAATTGTAACAGTTATGCTTCTCGAGGTGAGAGAAGATAAGAGAGTTCCTAGTCATATAATTGGTGGCATTGGAGTTGATGAGTCACTTACTCTCCATAGCAACATGCACGCTACTTGAAGAAGTGACAATGGATGCAAATTGCTTGGAAACACTGATCAGAACCTCAGTATCCGCTGAAGAGAACCATCGACTAGATTCGGGCGGCGGTGTGGATGGGGTCGGAGAAGGACAGACTCAATAATACTGACATGAGCTTGAGGACAAAGGTAAGGATGCTTCGTAAAACATCGCTCGACAAGATGACCAAGCCGCCCTTGGGTTGTGCTCCATGACAAGCTGCATGAGCATAATTGTCCTAGGGTGGATGTGATATTATTGGAGGTCTATGCAAAAGAGTGATAACTACAAAGATGTGAGTGGTAGTAGCATCCAATGTGAGTGTTAGATTCTCCTAAGATTTGTTGGATATTACTGCTGAGTTGCAAGGTTAGCAAAAAAGGTAGATGTTGGAGTGGTCTGCATTAAGGGAGTGAACTTCTTAATACACGATATCGGGAGAGAGTGTTGGTCAAGCTAAGAGATATGAGTAGATTGTGTAGATGCGAGAGATTTTGGTACCATTGGAGTAAAGGGCTACAAAATGGTCCCACACAACCTTCACAGTTTCATGAGTTCATTACTGGCGATGATAAAAAAACACTCATCAATGAGGCTGTTTGCAAGATAAGTTCGAACAAGTGCATCACTGGTATCCCTTTCAACATAGGTGCGGGATGTAGGGTTTGGAGGGGTGTCAGTGAGATGTTGTCTTTTGTGTTGAGAGCACATAAGAAAGGTGAAAGAGACACTCCAATCAGGATAATTTGGTCTGATTAATTTGTAAGTCTTTATGAGGTTACCAGACACTGAAAAGAAGTGTGGGGGTAGGAGCAATTGACACAGGATCAAGAGGGAGCGGTAGAGTGGCCATACTTCATTGTAGGAGAGAGATGCAAGAAGTCTGATGGCGGAGTCAGTAGGCTCAGTTGCCGGGAAGTGCAACACTCGGTTGTCGGCGAGCTTGGAGAGCTCGAAGGTGTTTCATATCAACGAGCTTGTAGGAAGGGTGCATCTTGCAGGAGGAGTCTCACGTAGGAAGTCAGGACAGGAGAGATCCCAGGCCCAAACCACTCGATGATCCTCTATACAAGAGGAGCTATGAGGATTGCCGAGATCGGTGAGCAGCTGGCGAGATCAGAAGAATTCGTAAAAGGGCAAATGCATCCACAATTTCTCGCGTAAGACCCCCTTTTGGGCTTTTTACATGAGGGCATCAACATCCACAAATCCCAAGACATTACTCCTTATTTAGTGTTTTCAAAACACTATCTTTGTAGATAAAAACATTATAGTTTTTTGTAGAAGCTATCATTTACCTTTTATGTCGGCATTCTGTGAGACTGAGATAGAAAAGATGAGAAAACAGTGACGATTTTTGAAAGCAAATGAAACTAGTACGTCGTATCAGAGACATCCGATCTTCTTTCTTCCTTGAGGCCGTTAAACAGACTGTGTTGGAGTTCCAGACGTTCATGTGAATACTTATAGAGATGCGAATAGTTTTCTACGTTCAATCTTCTACAAACTCCTCTGGAACGAAAGTGGATTTCACTGTTCCGTCGTAAGTATAACTCTAATTTCTTGAATAGTTAGTTTCATATGAATCTCATGGGGATTTAGTGTAATCCGCTGCATATTCAATACCATTGAAACCCAACACTTATCGCCTGATATCCACCCAAGTGTTTCAAGTACTCTTATCCGGGAAACTGGGTCGTTGATATCTCTTCCATCACTTGATGCAAAGGGTGAGAAACTGCACATCAGAGGGAGTCACAGATGAGTGCGAGGTCGAGGAGATTGAGGACACAAAGAAAGGATGAGACTCGTCAAATGTGACATCACGTGAGATGCGAAGTCGGTGCGCAATGAGATCATAACATCGATAACCCTTATGCTCAGTACTGTATCCAAGAAAGACACAAGATACAGACTGAACAGAGAGTTTGGTACGCTCACGTGGAGGAAGTAGAACATAACATCGACAACCAAAAACTTGAAGATGAGTATAACGTGGGGGTTGGGAGTACAGACACTCACCAAGACACTGACCCTGAAGAAAGGTGGAGGGTTGTAGGTTATTAAGGTATGGCAACAGCTGAAACAACCTCAGCCCAAAAGTGTGGAGGAACGTGGGAAGAGATGAGAAGAGTGTTGGCTGTCTCTATGATGTGGCAACGCTTCCTTTCAGCGGTGCCATTCTGAGCGTGGGCACCAGGACAGACAAGCTGGGGGAGAGTACCGTGGGTAGCTAGCAGATCGCAAAAAACATGAGAGAGATACCCCCCCCCCCCGAGTCTGAACAAAAAATGCGTATGAAATAAAAAAACTGGGTGCGCACCATAGCAGTGAAAGTAGCATAAATTTGAAAGAATTCAGAGTGAGACTGCATAAAATAAATCAAACAATAACAAGAGTAATCATCAACAAAACTAAAATAATACCGATGTCCGCCCTTCGATACAAAAGGTGTCGGACCTCATACATCTGAATGAACTAAATCAAAAGGTCACTAGACCTAGATTCACTAGACTGATAGGGGAGTTATAGCTGTTTTCCAATCTTACAACCCGTACAAAAGTGAGACCGATCAACATAAACACGACTAAGGAGACCAGTACTGATGAGAGACAACAGACGCGAACCGCTAGGATGACCAAGGCGATGATGCCACTGAGAGAAGCCCACTGAAGGAAGACAAAAGAAAAAGACAACTGATGATGAGGAAGTCAATAGAATATGGAGACGATCAAGGACGTATACCCCGTTACGACAACCAACTCCAAGAAGTGTCTCTGTCAGACGGTCCTGCACATGACACGCAAATTCATCAAAAATAATAAGACAACCATGAGACGTGAGTTGACTGGCGGATATAAGGTTCATGGATAACTTGGGTATGCGAGCAACATCAGGGATATGAAAATGTGTAGTATGGAGGAGGCCACGATTGGTGATGGGGAGAATAGTGTCATCTGCTACCATGACATTAAGGGCGGGCGACACTGATTGACAGGACAATAGGTGGGTGGTATCATAGGTCATGTGAAAAGAGGCTTCAGAGTCAAGCAACCAGTCAGAGGAAGAGATACCTTCAGGGGCGGAGGCCACTGGTTGAGATGCAGAAGCAACATGAGTATCTGGTGAGAGCACAGTGGTAGAGGAGCAATGTAGAGACCCATGAGAGAGCTGCTGAGAAATCGGCTGGGCAAGCTCAGAAACAGAGAGTGACCGCGCCATAGTGGAGAAGTGAGCTAAAGGAGCACCAGGAACACGCTGCTAACATGACTACTGAGCCCTCTGAAGCTTGCGACACTCAGATTTGACGTGTCCAAGACACTGACAGTAGGGACAACGGACGCGTTGACGACGAGGACCACCGGACTGAGCAGTAGATGACATCAGAGGACGAGGAACAGGTCGTACCGACGTACTGTAACCCGACAAAGGCAGTAGCGGAGTACTCACAGAAGAGGATTGCAGTGCTCCGGAGCAGTAAGAACAACATGAGTCAGTACACCAGAAGGAGCAGCAGTGTCCAAGGAGTGTAGACGATTCTCTTCAGCGATTACCAAGGCATGCGTATCACTGAGAGAAGGTGGAGGATGCCGGTGCAGAAGGTGGACACGAACATGCTCGAACTCAGGGCGTAAGCGCATAAGAAACTCATATATGCTTGGAGATCATGATCCCGAGATGTGGCAACACACTGAGGACAAGTAGGGCAGGGAGAATGAGCATCTCATCACACTGACGCCAGAGGTCCAAGAGCTCAACAAAGAAGGCTTGTATAGAACGATCACGCTGGTAGCATATGCCAAGGGTCTGGAACAGAGAGTAGCGCAGGGCCTGACTAGATGACATGTAGAGACGACGCAAGTGATCCCATATCGCCTTAGCCGGAGGGAGCTCATACACGATTATGCGAATGAGGAGCTCGCAGGACTGACAGATGACAACTATCACACGAGAGTAGTCCGAGCGCCACTTGGCCATGTCAGAGCGCTGAACAGAGGCGGCGGTGCTAATAGTGGAAGAGTCGGTCACAGTACTGTTAGCCGGTGGAGGCGGAGCAAGCTCAGAGCCGTCAATGTGGCCCCATAGATCTAGGTCACAGAGGATCACACCGACTGTGGCAGACCATGCCTTGTAGTTTCGTCCATCGAGAATGACATCTGCCTTCTGGAGAAAGGCAGAGGAGGCCATCGGGGCTGCAGGAGGTCAACTGGTGGAGGAGTTCCGACGGCTGCAGAAGGCAGCGAAGGGGGAGGGGCCGACAGGGTTAGGCAATGGAGAAACCAGCGGGCTGCAGCACAACGATGCGATCCAGAAAACAACAGGCTGCCGTAGGGAGCAAAGCAGGTAGGGGAGATCCAGTCGGCGATCCAGTCAAGCAGGTAGCTGTCGTAGAGAGAAAAGCAGGTAGCTGGGATGGGAAAGAACACCGAGAGTAACAGTAGGTAGCGGCGTCCAGTCGAGCGGTGAGAAGTGGCAGATGAACGACATAGACGATCTCTTCCTCAAAGTGACGGAGGCAACGACTGATTCGATTGGAGAGATCGGAAGAAGCGACGACAGGAGCAGGGACGGGATCGAGCGAGGGAGCGACAAGATCGATCAATAGGAGCAACAGGATGAGCGGGGGAGACGAGATCGTTTAGCAAGAGCGGCTAGGGTTTCCATGGCTCTGATACCATGATAGGATCGAGTGAAATATCTATTCACAAGAATAAGGAATATATATATACATGTACAAAATAGGGTGTTCACAACACCCAAGGTGAGCCTAAGTACACTATATCTAACAAACCACTCTACCCTAGTCAAATTTATTTTTTCTCTAATACCAATTGTCATTGAGTGTGAAATCAAAGCAGGTCCAAGTTGGACTTGGTACACCAATCATCAAACTCATTTTAGACCGTGAAAATAAGCCCATAGAAGAGAGTCAATCACCTGGTATTATCATAAATTCCACCTTTCAGACGTGGGAGTGCATGTCTAAACCCAGTGTTCTCATGTTCCTTATCAAGAAGTTCACTTAGAAAGTCAAATGTATAGAAGTGAAGCCATGATAGCTCGTGGAAATTATCTTATATTTTTGAATGATATTATACTCACATTAGATGTGTTTGGTATATGTTATAGAGTTAGAACTGTTAAAACTTCTGATTAATTTGCATCCTGTTGTGCTAACTACCGAATAGCTTTCAGAGTTTCAGGCATGAATTTTTCAAAAAAGTTTTGTACCTTGTGAAGATTTATTGATTTCCATTTGCATAATAGATTGGGGAGTGCAGGCAACTGTTAGTTGGGTGCTTTCGCAGTGTTTCGGCAGCGAGAATGTCTCCATTGTGGCAGAAGAAGACACACAAGCTTTGTCGAGAACGGATGCTTCTGGTTTACTGGAATCCGTCGTCAAAGCTGTAAATGGATGTCTTGTCGAAGCTCACCGATATGGACTAAAAGCCCCTCAGAAGCCTCTTGGAAGTACTGATGTTCTTGAAGCCATAGGAAGATGCACCTCTAATGGTGGCCCTAAAGGAAGGTTTTGGGTGCTCGATCCTGTTGATGGAACCCTAGGTTTTGTTCGCGGGGACCAATATGCCATCGCTTTAGCCTTAATAGAAGATGGAGAGGTTGTCCTTGGTGTTCTCGGATGTCCAAACTATCCAATGAAGAAGCGGTGGCTAAATTACCATCAACGATATTACCGGCTCATGTCAAAATTATCTCCGCCCGTCGCAGGATCTTGGCATAAAGGATGCGTAATGTATGCGATGAAGGGAAGCGGGGAGGCTTGGATGCAGCCACTTGTCGAGGATCATAGCAAACTTGGATTGAACAATGTATCCGCAAGGCCAATCAAAGTATCGTCTGTTGATGATCCGGCTTTTGCAACTTTCTGTGAACCAGTTGAGAAATCAAACTCGAGGCACTCGTTTACTGCTGGATTGGCACAAAGTGTTGGTCTGAGGTATGTTCACTGTGAGATAGTTTCATTTCTCTCATTGAAAAATGTTTTTTTGATCTCTTACTCCTATTTGGGAATTTCTTGCAAGATCACGTATAGTATAGCTAAGCAAAACTCTAGCCATTAAAGCCCTATTTGGAAGAGTGGTGGCAGTTGTGAATGCAGTTTTAAAAAACTCAGGTAACATGTGCGCATGTGTGGTCACGAACGTTATTTCTCCAAAACAAAATGCCACTAACTTGTAGGTTTGTCCAGGCTTTATCGGTCATGAAGCCCAAAAAGTGAAATTTGAGTAAAAAAACATTTGTCACGAAAATTCCAAACGCAGATAAACTGCCACCATTGCGTTTTCCATCACATTTTCACATGGCCACTCCTCAATTGTCATAGTTGTCCCAAACAGAGCTATGTTTCTTTTGTTGTAACGGCTGGAATACTCTAGATGGTGACATTCTTAAAAAGTTCAACCAGGGGGACAAAGCCGTGGTCGCATGGTACCATAACAAACAATTTCCCAGTGGCTGAAACTAAAAACTTTCCTTTTGTTTGAACATATCTCAGCTGTCCAAGTTTCCAAGTTTGAAATAATAATAATGCTGTAAACATTGCTTGAACCAGCTCATATAATAGATGTTTTATAAAGTCGATCATATGTCGAAGTTCAAGAAACAGTTGAATTGATCATCTTGTAGGGATTCATAGATATTGAGATTAGTTGTCCCTCTTTTGACATATTTTGATAGGGAGGGCCTTTTTCTTTATTGTAGGGATTCATAGATATTGAGATCAGTTGCACATCAAGAAACTATAGCAGCCTCGTGCATTTAATATAGATCCTAGAATCTCTACCTACAACCAATTAGTTTTATGCTAGATGCTTAGGTTCTAAAATGATATACCTAGGCTTAAAAGCCAATGCTATCCCTCTAAAAAGAGGCATCCACGTGTGATGGGGATCGACCGTACGTTTATGATCAGAGGAGATCAGGCCACCACGTGGCGAGACCCGTTTTTGCAGATTTGCCATAGATTTGTCAATTGGATCAGCTATCCGAGACCGTGAGTGCATCCGGAGCGTCCGTTTTCATTTTATATGTATATTTTTAATATTTTTTGGAATTGTATTTATATTATTTTGGACACCGGGCATTACGGATGATCATAGCCGTTCCCGTTGGGTGACCAACCACCCCTTCTCGTTATAAATAGGGACGGATGTCCAGGTTTTCAGGGATTGCAGAGTTTGTGAGAGATTCCAGATTTCGGCAATCATTCGTGGCGCGACGCCGCGAGCCCGGGGTGCGAAGCTTCGACTTATTTTCATTTATTCATTTTCAATTCACCGTTCCTCTCTCTTATTCCCGTGAACCAGCCCACGATCCACTGTTGGCTTGAAGAAAACCCCCCTAACTCCCTCAATCGACCACGATCCCCTTCAGTCGGAAGTAGGAAACCGCTGCTAGCCATCTTCGTCTTCCTCTGCTACATTCCTGACCCCTCCATCGACGCATCCACTCCCTGTTCGTCTTCTTCGCTCAATCCCGCATCCAGCATGCCCGATCCGGCTTCCGGATGCAGGAAGTCAACCCGTCAGGTTGTCCAGTCGCCGTATTTCCCCGTCGATCTAGTTCCCCTGTCTTTCCACCACTCTAATTCAACCCGTCAGCCACCAGTGGCTGCATTAACTCCGCTGCCCGTTGTTATGGATCCTCCGTTAGTTATCTCCTATTATATTATGGTTATTATTTATATGTTGAGTTACATGTGGAGTCGAGTCGTTGTATCGAGTCATGTAGCATTTAGGTGCTTTCAATATTTGTTTTATGTTTGTGTTATTTACTATTATGCCATCAACACCTTTATATATAAGGCCCTTAGGGTCATGTAATAGGTATGCAAGAAATTAATCAAGTTCTCTTTATCTCTCTAACTTCCCCCCTCTCTAGTTCTTCTCTCTTCACCCCCTCCCTTCCAGGGTTTTCTTCTTCTCTCATCTCCTCCACCATTTCAACTAGATGCACAAGTTGATGACCTACGCACTCGCATTGCGCCATTGAGGGTCGCTCAAGGAACTCCACTTCCCAAAGCAGGGAAATTTCACCCACTCCATCTGATATTCTATCTGAGGCAGATCAGACAACCCTCCCAACATAGGATGTTTGAAGTCAATCTCCACGAGAGTCTGCTCCACTTAGAGAGCCTGCCCTTGATACTCCATCTATTAGCTCTTTATTGAGTGTGGACTTTTCGCACACTTCACTCGATTGTGCACCGAGTCACATCACGATCGAGAGCCGAGAGCTTAGTAGTGATCTTGAGGTAGTCACTTCTCCCCTTTCCGGGAGCACAACTCCTTCTGATGGTTTGCTTTTGGAGGACCATCACTCTATTGATGGATTCTTTAATGACCCCCCTTATTGAGCCTCCAGATGAACCACCATGTCCTTGCGTGGGATGAGATTCATGTGAGTGACACGCTAGAGTCGCATCATAGTGTTGATGTCCACGATTTTTTACTTTGGTGATCGACGTTTATATAAGAGCATTCTAGATATTTTTGGGGCATACGTAAGTACTCGTCGCATTTGTGATGAATTTTATTATGCCATATCTGGAGAACCCCCGGATGAGCCACATGTCGATCCACCGCTCATTTAGAAGATATCCATCTTTAGTAGGATACTCGAGTTTGAGAGTGCGCTCATTGACTCACCGATCTTATGTCCTACCACTCGCACTTGCAAAAACAGTTTGCAGACTGTATTGACACATCTTACTATTGATGTCTCGAATGTTCATTTGAGTGTTCATCGCCCCCCGCGACGAATTCTTCTATCACCCACCATCCGAACCCTCTGATTACGTCCCTATTTTAGGAGTTTCTTATAGTATCTAAAATCCTCGACATACTGAGTTGGTCATGTTAGAAGTTCATATTTTACATTTGTTGTTTGTTCACTTTCATTTTATTGCATGATTCGTCTGTGTTGTGCAAGTCACACATGTTGTTTCTTTTTCTTCATTTGCATGAAATGCATGAATTAATCTGTAAGAAAGCTACTAGCAATGCTGAATTATATAAGGTATAAGTAGATATGCACAAGCGTGAACAAGATTTTCGGGTGTGCGAGCATGTCATGGTCGGACTTTGTAAGGAGGGGCTTCCAAAAGGAGTCGCTACTAAACTACAACTTAAGTGAATGAGTCCTTATAGAGTTATAAAGAGAGTTGGGACAAATGCCTACGAGATCAATTTCCCTGCAAATATGAGTATTCATCCCGTATTTAATACGAAAATTTGGCACATTACTTTGAATCTCTCGAGCATAGGGACCCATACCTCCAGCTTCTCTGACACCCCCCTAGGGATCCATACCTTGAGTTTCTTTTGACACCCTTCCAGTTACAGCTTCCCACTTCCCATGTATACCATGAACGAGCACCCATGGGTTTGCCCGCACCTCCTATGATTCTACCGGGTTTTCTGGATCCGCCAACACGAGAGGTGAGAGATGAGAGCATTAGTGATATTGTGATGGACGAGTGCACCACCACTACAGACGGTCCTTCTTGCCGTTACATGATGCACTGGAGTGGACACTACACCTTTGATGGTGCTTGGTTATTGGCGACCAGTGCTTGTTGGACTTACCCCCTATCTTCGACTACAACATATTCATCTTCATTCCTCGGAGATGAATGTTTTTCAGTCGGGGAGAATTGATGGGGATTGACCATACGTTTGTGATCGGAGTCGACCGTACGTTCGTGATCGGAGGAGATCGGGCCATCACATGGCGGGACCCACTTTTGCAGATTTGTCATAGATTCGTCGATCGGATTAGCGATCCGAGACTGCGAGCGCGTCCGGAGTGTTTGTTTTCATTCTATTTGTAATTTTTATAATATTTGGAGTTGTATTTATATTATTTTGGACACCATTCATAACGGATGATCGTAGTCGTTCACGTCGGGTTCCCAACCGTCCCTTCCATTATAAATAGGGGCGGATGTCCAGGTTTTCAGGGATTGCTGAATTTGTGAGAGATTCCAAATTTCGGCAATCATTCGTGGTGCAACACCGCGAGCCCAGGGTGGGAAGCTTCAAATTATTTTCATTTGTTCATTTTCAATTCACTGTTCCTCTCTTATTCCCATGAATAATTAAAACTTGTGGAGCCGCAGTCAACATTCCAGTCTCTTGGATGCACGCACACCTACATTCGTTGTTGGATACCCGTATTTGTGAGTATCTTGTATTGTGTTATTTTTTTGTAAATATTGTGAGTACCTATATTTGTTTGTGAAATAGATTCGTTGCGTAGTTGCTCGCACTTTTTTAAAATTCTATAAATTTATTCGTGTAAAGCTGTGGTTAAAAGCACTACTTTTGACGACGAGGATGTTAATTCTTGTGTACCTGAATGTGTTGATGACGTTGTGTTGTTTGCTTGACTTATATAAATATATTTGCTAAAATCTGTTTTCCGGAATAATTAAAACTTGCATGCATCATTTAGGCATGACTGGATCACATTCATTCCGCGCACCCACTTAATTTTACATTAGCGTGTCAGCACCAAAATATTCACACCAGACCGTCCTGCATCAACGTTTTAGAGGTCAAATACCCTACATGTATTGGGATGTATTGAGACTAGTCCCACATCGGAATACTATGCAGGCTTATGCACTAAATATAAATCATGTTCCACTCCACCTACAACCAGTTGGCTTTAGGTGTTTAGATTCTAAAAGTTGGATCTATTGTTTTTATAATACCAGGTCGGATGATGATGACATTCTTGAGTCAAATTTAATCTCATTTCCAGAGTTTCTGATACGGATAATAATATCTTTATTGCATATTTATTAATCTTTTCGTCAGAAAGCAACCACTGCGCGTCTACAGCATGGTGAAATATGCTGCAATAGCTTGTGGAGACGCCGAGATCTTCATGAAGTTTGCGAAGGCCGGATACAAGGAGAAGATTTGGGACCACGCGGCGGGTGTGATTATAATCCATGAGGCTGGTGGAGTGGTCACAGATGCCGGTGGCAAACCATTGGATTTCACCAGAGGTATTTACTTGGAGGGTCTCGATCGAGGCATCATAGCCTGTTCTGGTTCTTTGCTGCACGATAAGATCATCAGAGCCGTTGATGCAAGCTGGGATTCCTCCAGCTTATGATTGTATAAGTCATTAATACCCCCTGGGCCATGAATGCACTGCTCAACAAGCAAAAGAGGCAAGTCTTTCCATAATCTTTGTTTTTAGGTTCAATGCATCATGGTTATTCCCATTCCTATGGATTTTATATATGGGGTCGTTTGCCGGGATCTTCCTTCTAAGTTTGCAAAATTATAGGTTGCACCCCTGTATGTTTTTAAATTACAAAATCTCCATTGTAAGTTTACATTTCATAACATACAACAACACTCAAGCCTTTAATACTTCAAGCTTGGGTTAGCCACAGCCCGCCCGCAACCACCCCGCTAACAGCCACCCCGCTAACAGCCACCCCGCTAACAAAGATCGGCAGGAGGGATTTCTGTGCATGTATGTTATGAAATGTAACTTACAGGGGGAGTTTTTTATAATTTCAAAAGATAGAGGGGTGCAACTTGTAATTATGCTAACTCCCATGGGAGGTTTGGGAAATTTTCTGTCTTTTGATATTAGTTATATTTATGTGTACAGTTTGAGAATTTTATACCATGTATTTTACATGTCAAAGTTATTGGAGGGCTTATTTTGTTGCTTGAAATTTAAAAAATGCTTTAGAAAATGGTTGTAGTATTTGCTTGGATGTAGTTAGAAGCTAATATCGGATTCAAACTCTAGAAATCTTGATTTTTTCTCGAAGGTGGTGATTTTTTTTTTCACAATCAAAATGGGTGAAAAACCAATCATGTTTTCTATCTACAAGCAACCAAATAAGCCCTAATTTTATTTTAGTACTACCCTATAAGGCTATAATATAATTTAGTTTCTCCAAACAACCATCTTCACATTCTCATTTCATACCCGTTGTCCACCTGTATGTTATAAAAACAATAATGAAATTTTTTTTGGCTTTGTTTGGGGCGGCCTTTTCAAAGAGACACTTTGTTATTTTTGAAAAAAACTGCCCAAACGACGAAGAGACCGGCGGTGGTACTCATTTTACCCCAAAAACGACTTTACGGAGTCTATTCTTGATGCGTGTCAGGAGGCACGTTCCTATGTTTGGACGCCGTCATTCCATATTCGCACCTTTTGCTGGTGTACATAGACAACCGTGTTCTTGTGACTGCGAACGGATTATAAACCCGCCTTTATAAAGTTCTTGCAAGACCCAAAAGCATTAGTTCTTCACCACATAATATAATCCCAAGGTAATTTAATAATTTTAAGCCTCATTTAAACCAGCCATACTCAACACCACACCTCCCTGTATAAATATTTGGGCTTATGAGCTAATTCTTGGCTTATCTTTATACCTGCAGAGGCTGTTGGAACCCTCTAGACGACTATGGAATCCAGGTCCATATAACTGCTATTAAATAAGCTTGCAAATTTATAGCAGAGGCTGTTGGAACCCTTTCGAAGACTATGGAATCCAGGTCCATATACCTGCTATTAAATAAGCTTGCAAATTTATAGCAGGTAGGGAGAATTTGGGAGAGGTTTCACTATTCCCATTCATCTTCATTTCTTTGTTATGTTCATGTAAGTCTTTAAATGTTTTCACCCCCTCCATCTATCTGCATTTGTAAGGAGGTGACTTGGAAGCAGAGGTTTTGTACATAGGTTTACTCTTTTGTAGTTCGAGAATGCGTAATTCTGGTTTTTTTTCGCCCAATATTGTTGGGATGAACTTGTTTATGTAAGAGCTAAAGTGAGGGGGGAATGGGTCCAGCTTGAGTGAGCTCAACTGTTGTTTCGCTTGACTTGTGAGCCCAACTAGTCGGGCTCTACTTCATACATGCAATCGTGCAGTCATAAATACATGCATATACACGTCATATACACGTATATAGGAATAATTACCAAAATTTCCCTTGAAAATTAACATAATTATAGGTTGCACCCCTTTTACTTTTGAAAATACACAAATCTCCCCAGTAAGTTTACTTTTCATAACATCTATGCACAAAAATACCTTCACAGTATAAATTTTCTGAGGGACGTGGGGGATGTTATGAAATGTAAACTTATAAAGGAGTTTTTTGTAATTTCAGAATTCAGATGTAAGAGGGGTTCATCATGGAATTTAGCAAACTTAGAGAGGAGGTACCGGTGTGTGTGCGCGTGTCAAGGTCTTGTGCGGTTTTGGCTCCTTTAATGGTCTCTCGTGGCTGAAATGACTCAGCCTCGTAACAATGATCTAGAAGCATTCCCCTCCAAAGAACATGATTTCTAGAATTTCATATTATTTTAATCAGATCCATAAGATTTAATATTATTTTTTAATAATATAATCACACTGCATTTCACCCTTGGGATGAGACCTTTCCGCAGACCCTCGCAGTGCCGGGATGCTTTGTGCATTGGGCTGCCCTTTTAATCACACTGCATCTACACCATTTTCATTAAGCAACTTTGAAGATGGAGATGGTAACAATTGCACAAGTCAGGTGCACCCCTAAGGCCCTAACTAAGGAGGTCAAGATCCTCTCCATTTGCCCATTTCAGAGTTAAGATTTCTTTTCACTTTATTAAAGGGTGTGAATTTTTTTTGGAGATATGAAACATATAAAAAGGATAAAATTACTAAACCCATTTGATTAACTTAGATAAAATCTTGACTGCAAAATAGATGTTATTCATTTGGAGTGAAATGGAGATTGATCTTTTCCATAACTAAGGCTTTGTTTGATTCGGCGGGGACGGAATGAGCCAGCGGGTTCGAACTGGAGGGAGGCCGCTGATCGAAACGGCGCTTTTTCCGGGGTTTTCCTTTTGTCCGGCGGGAGGAGACGGAGCAAACGGGACCGACGATTCATTTGTTTTGCGTTTGCTCCAAACGCATCCCGTAAACGCCGTATCAAACAAAGCCTAAGTATCTAATTGCACAAACTTAAATAATCATCATCATTCCGATCAAATAATTGTATTCTAATTATTTAAGGTTAGTTCTATGAATTCACTTTTTTTTTTTTTGCATTATTTCATGTCAAGTATCACTCTTTATTAATCTTAGAACATTCCAATCATTTTATTACTATTGTGCTAGGGTTATCTACTGGGACCTCCATTCAAAGCTTACAAAATTACAGTTTGCACCCTCTATCGTTTTGAATTACAAAAATCTTTCGTGTAAGTTTACATTTGATAACATGCATGCACAAAAATCTCCCGATGGTGCTTTTCTCACTTTCGCTCTGTTTGGCATGGTGGGTCATGAACACAGGTTAAATTATCATTTGTTAACGCCCATCTATGAAACTTCATCCACTTTTATGTTCAAACGGATGATATTTGTTATGCGATCCTTAACGAATGACGTTTTAACCCATGCATTTTCAACCACCACTGTCGTGCCAAACGGAGCCTTTATCTTTTGGATATTTTTGTGCATGCCATGAAATGTAAACTTATATAGGAGAGATTTTTATAATTTTAAAAGATGGAGAAAGGGTGCACCTGTAAGTTCATAAAGTCAGCTGTGCATTATTAATAGGTGATTGTTAACCGCAACCCTTTATTGGCTAGTCGCACCACAAAATCTTCTAACTTTTCGCATCTTTTCGAATACGCATTGCACATAAAATTTCAGGAAAAGTGCTCGACACAGAAGTTGTAGATCTCGACGAGATCTACAACTTTCGTGTTGAGCACTTTTCCTGAAATTGCATGTACAAGGCGTATTTCTGAAAGACACAAAACATGAACATATTTCCAAAGTACGCCCTGCACATGCACTTTTAAGAAAAGTGATCAACACGAGATCTACAACTTTCGTGTTGAGCACTTTTCCTAAAAGTGCATGTGCAAGGCGTATTCGAAAAGACGCGAAAAATTATGAGATTTTGGGGTGCGACTAGCCAATAACGAGTTGCGGTTAACAATCTCCTATTAATAGCACATCTCAGCTCGCTAATAGTCACCCTGTGATATTAGCACCTCACAAAATTCTATTTTTACACCCGCTGCCTATTAGCACACCACCCAAAAACAGTGGAATTCACGGGCCTGACCGTTAGAGTTAAAGAACAACCTTAATGAAGGAGGGGTAGGGAGTACTGAGGCTAACAGAAGCCCAGTGATGCCCTCAATGCTGAAGGGGGACGAAAAAAAGCCAGTGATGACCTCATTGGTCGCAACCGCTTGACCGGTGAAAATAAGTCCCCCCCAAACAGAGCCTTAGAACGGCAAAGAAGTGCTTTTAAGTCTATCATCTCACACTACACCTATTGGGAAGTCTCAAATGCCACAACTCTAGATGACTGTTGTCTTGAGGATATAGAGGTTGACTGGTTATGTAAACCTCAAGGCCAAATCCATCCACATCCAAGGAGAATTCATAAGAATGGTGCTGACACATTGATACGAACTAAATTGGATCGTATAAAATAGGCGGGAAGAAGTCTCGGCGGCGTACCACCGATGGGGACGAAGATAAGTTAAAGGCGCACCCTAACTGGTTGGCGACGAGGAAGAAGATGAAACAGGCGGAACATTCAATACATTTCGTAACATAACATCCTCTTACAACATAGGGGTCTTTTATGGGCGTTTAACATGGCAGTAATGGCGGAAATATTTTAAATTTCAAACTAAGGCGAAATCGGGAAGAGGAGATGCGCAGCCCGGTGATTTCGGGAAGACGAGCTTTCACCGAATATTTAGGAGGGAAGGGTGCGACTATACTTATAAAATAGGAGTTTAATTTTTTTTTTAGTGTGCTAATAGCGAGATGAGATTTGTCGTTAACAATGCTCTTTAAATAACCCTTTCTAATATAATCACACTATTTATTAATTACACAAACATGACATGTGCTTCTCTATTTTTTGAAACTACAATATCTTTTCTGTAAGTTTACATTTCATAATTAATATGTATGCATAAAAGTACTCCCGGGACTCTCTAGGATGTATTTTTGCGCATTCATGTTATGAAATATAGCGTCTTTTTGGGAGGGTTTTTAGTTCCATTTCATTTTCTGAAAAACGCAACCGCACCTAAAAAATCGTTACTATTATCTACCAGGGCGCGTGTTTTCTGCCCGGGCGCGCGTTATCCGCCCGGTTGTGCGATTTCCGCCCGGACCCAGGCGCGAGTTTTTTCGCCCGGACCCGGGCACGTGTTTTTTCGTCCGGGCGCGCATTTTCCGCCAGGACATTCATTTTTCCCTGGGTGAAGCTATGAACATTCACCTTCATAGAAAAATAATTATATAATTATACTATTAATTATTCAAATTTCCCCCGAGAGTACACATAATTACAGGTTGCACTTCTCTATTTTTTGAAATTACAAAAGTTTCCCTTAAAAGTTTACATTTCATAACATGCACCCACAAAAATATCCGTCGGGTACCCTTCCAAGGGGTATTTTTGTGCATTCATGTTATGAAATGTAAACTTACAAGGGAAACTTTTATAATTTCAAAAGATGGAAAGATGCAACCTATAATTTAGCAAACTTACAGGAGTGGTCTCAATAAATATCCCTGTAATCATAATCACTAATCTATCTTTTCTAGTTTTGGAAATACAACACAAGCCTTCATCCCATTATAGTGGGGTCGGCTATATGGATCCTTTGTCGCTATTGTGCCCTATCTTTTGTCATAATCTCACTAATGCCTTGGTACATTGTGTCTTTCTTTATAGTTTCATTCCAAGTCTTTATTGGTCTACCCCTCACTCGTCTAACATGCTTAGTGACTAGACTCTCTAATGGTCTTCTTTGTATGCGTCCAAATCATCTTAGACAAGCTTCTCGCATCTTCTCTGAAATTGGTGCTACTCATGTCTTGTCTCTTTTACTTTCATTCCTAATTTTATTCAATCTCGTGTGTCCACACATCCACCTAAACATTCTCATCTCCGCAACTCCCATTTTTTGCTCATGTACACAATTCACTGCCCAACACTCAGAACCATAGAGCATCGCGGGTCTAATTGCAGTACGGTAAAACCTGCCCTTAAGTTTCAGTGGTCCTTTACGATCACATAAGATCCCTGACGCGCCTCTCCACTTCAACCAACCCGCTTGGATTCTGTGTCACATCTTTATCAATACCTCCATCTTTTCTAGTTTTGGAAATAAGCCGGGAAATTTCGTAGATCTTCTAGACAAACCTTTGAAACCAAAAGCATTACCCACAATGGAAATAAACATGTTAGAAAGAGAAGGAAAGGGGCGGATGTAGCCAAGTGGATAAAGGCAATTGATTGTGAATCCACCATGCGCGGGTTTAATTCCGGTTGTTATGAACATTCGTATTCATAGAAAATCATTAGTCTAACAATTTCCTAAAATTTACTTTAAGCATCTAAAAATATTATCTTATCACCAAGTATTTCCCAACAGTTCTCAAATCCAAGTACTCATCCTTGAATCTACATGTTGTATGACACTCTAGGTTATATCTTCTATTATAAAATCCATAGAAGATTGGACAAATTTAAATATAACAAGACACTTATAAGTTCAAAATATGAAAATTATACCATAAAATGCCCTCAAATTCAACACATTATTAAGTGGTCCCTGTTTACTGAATGATCAAAATTTCAAATTGACTCCAAAATTTCAGGTGTAGGAAATGAGAAGAGTGGAGAACCTGGAAGAGACTACTGTATTCGCGGAGTCGATTTGTCAATGATCGGATCTCGAGTCAATCAAAATCTTCAAAAACAATATTGGGTCGATTTAAGATCACATCTTTCGTTCTAACATCGATTCGATCTCATTCACAAGCTCAACTCATTTTGAGTTCTGCCCGAGCTAACGGTGGCTCTACTTATTTCGCTCTCTGATTTCAATGGAAACCCGACCCAAAATCCGTCCGAGCGAGCCCCGATCTTCGATCCAATCCCACCACCAAAGAGAACCATTCTAAGTCATTCGAGATCACCTCAATCCTTCAGCTCAGCCCCAATCCAGCTCCTCCCAGCCTCCTTTCTCAATCCCCTCTTCCTCATCAATTTTCTAATCTCAACAGCATCATTCCATCTCCCCACCATCTTATAAACATTTCCCAGAAGAACATAGCTCAAATGATACCCTGGCTCCAGCTCGATCATCTTCTTCGCAGCTCTTTCCGCCAATTCGGGGCTTGAATGCGCCGCACACGCGCCAAGAATCGCCGCCCAGAGTGATGAATCGTCCCGGTAGGCCGAGTCCATCACCAAATTCTCGGCTTCTTCGAGCTTTCCGGCCCTGCTCAGAAGATCAACCATGCAATTGTAGTGCTCAATTCCAGCCCTGATGCCATAATCTTCCTTCATGGATCTAAAATGCCTTTTTCCATCCTCAACCATCCCTGCGTGGCTACAGGCAAAGAGCACGGCAACATAAGTCACATAGTCTGGCCTTGTTCCCAGCTGAATCATTTTGTCGAACACCTCAATAGCTCGCCCGGCTTCTCCGTTCTGCGCAAATCCGCCAATCATCGCGTTCCAAGTAATCAGATTCTTCGTCGTGGAACCAGCGAATACTCGATCCGCGTAGCTCACGAGCCCGCATTTGGCATATAGATCAACGAGGGCGGACTCGATGACTACGTTTCGTCCTCCCCTGGTTCGGAGAAAGCGGCAATGGAGCTCCTTCCCCCGCGCCACGGCGGATAAGCCCGCACAAGCCCTGAGCACGGTACTGAAGCTGTACTGATCGTCGTCGGCATCCATCTTCCTGAAAAGATCGAGAACTTCCGCGTGATTGCCGTGTTGGCAGTAGCCGCTGAGCAGGGCGCACCACGAGAAGGCGTTCTTGCCCGGCATTCGATCGAACACCCGGCGGGAATCGACGAGGAGACCGCATTTGGCGTACATGTCGAGAATGCTGCTCTCTACGACAACCCTTCCGCTTAGCCCGACGACTATGACCTTCGCGTGCACTTCTCTGCCTTGTTTCGCCCGCCGCAAATTGCCAAGCGCGCACGAAATCGTCCCGAGCAAGAACTCATCAGGAACCAGCCCCGGAAATCCCTGCAGCATGGCGTGGAAGAAGCTCGCGGCTTCCCTGAACCGATCATTTTGCGTGAAGGCCGATATCATTGAGGTCCAGCAGATGGCGTCTGGTTCGGGTATTTCGACAAACACGTTGTGCGCGTCATCAACGACCGAGTTTCTGGCATACATGTCCACCAGAGAGCTAGAAATAACTTGGTTCGAGCAGAATCCACGAATCATTACCATTCCATGGAAGCACCGTCCCAGCCCTAGATTCTCGAGCTCGGCACAGGCCTTCACCGCGGAGGACAGCGTGAAAGCATTTGGTTCGACGTCGAAATCGGACATGGCAATGAAGATGCGGAGGGACTCTGCCGGCTGTCCGGCGCGGACGTAGGCGGAAATAATGGACGTCCAGGAGATGACATCCTTAACAGGCAATGCGTCGAACACCTTGCGGGTGGCGGAAATGTCGGGGGAGAGCTTGTAGTAGAAGGAGAGGAGGGAGTTTCCGACGAAGCGATCGGAATCGAGGCCGGATTTGAAGATTCTGGAATGGATTTGGAGGCCGAATGGGAAGGAGAAGGAGCGCGTTGAGGCTTGGAGAAGGGATGCGAAGATGATCGGCGGGGAGGGGAGACGGCGGTGGTCGGCGGAGTTGAGGAAGGTGATCGCCGTGCAGAGATCGCCAGAGTCGCAGAGAGAGATGAAGGTGGGACGGAGAGGCGGAGAGGGATGAGATGACCTAGAATTTATTGGAATCAGGGAATGGTAGTGGCGCTCTCTGAGACACTTCGTGAACATTCGCGGAGGCGGGAAATTATAGGTGCCCGCCAATTTTAATGATTTTTATAAATGGGGCTAATATCCGCACCGCAGTTTTGGCTAGTCACATCATATTTTTTTTCTAATTTTTCGTGTTTTTGAAAATACGTATTGTACATGCATTTTTAGGAAAAATGTTAAACATGAAAGTTGTAGATCTCGTCAACTTTCGTGTTGAACATTTTTCCTAAAAATGAATGTACAAGACGTACTTTAGAAATACGTCCAATTTTTTTGTCTTTTGGAAATACACCTTGTACATTCATTTTTAGGAAAAATGTTCAACAACTTTCGTGTCAAATACTTTTTCTAAAAATGCATGTACAAGACATATTTTCAAAAGCCGCGAAAAATTATGAAAAAATGCGATGCGACTAGTCAAAACTGTGATGTGAATATCATCGCCTTTTATAAATTGTCAACACACCTCAAAATTGACTATCGGCGCACATTATAAATTATAATGCATTAAAAGGCAAAGCGGGAAACACTCTATGTTTAAAGTTTAAACATTCTTCATATATTCCGTGACAGACCGTGTTGAAAGATAATGCAATGGGTTTGACTTTAGGTGTTGACCAAGGGAGTTGACTAGCAACAACAAGAACAACATGCTGCCCGAAAAAAGTCAAAGACGCTAAGATTATGATTATAGCTCTGTTTGGTACTGCGGCAGCGGATGAGGAGTTGAACACTGCCGGAGTTACCGACGATATTTCTCCGTTTTTTGGAGGCGGTGGTTTGGAACGGACAGGGAAGGAGAGTAAACAAACGACTACGGCCGACGGCTGCAACGTTCATTGTAATCGTGTCGGAGCCCCAAGGACGCCCCAAACAAACCCTATATCTTGGAGAAACATTTATGCCTTTGAAGAAACTAGAAAGCAATTGTTTTTATGGATTGGATACATTCATTTTGCCATCATCAAAAGGCACATTTGCCCATCCGCAGACCAAAATTCTAGCTAATCTTGCCTTCCAATTTCCCAATTGAGCCGATCGCATTTGTCTATCTGCAGATTAAGGCTCTGTTTGGGAGGACTTTGGCCGTAACCGCTTGACCGGTGAAAATAAGTCCCCCCAAACACAACCTAAAACTCTAGCTAATCTAGCCTTCCACTTTCCGATCGAGCAACGTTCCCTAGGTAAACATTCTAGCAAACGATGATTTCAGACCCCAGTTTTAGCTAAAAGCGTTCTCGGAATCTCCGAACATGTCGATCAACATGTCATGTTGTTCGTGTCTTCCTCTTTATCTCTTTTGAGAGATACCATTTTTTTTAAATGTTTGCAGTGTTTATATTGTCATATTATTCCGCTACAATACAGTTTTGGGTAACTACAGAGATATCTTCCGCTGGTCTGCAGATAAAATAAACCGCGGATAATTGCTCTCATCTGTTCTGGACCGCCGATACTAAAATCTGCGAATATTCAAACATGATCTGCGTATAACAATTTTCAAAACAATTATCATCTCATATTGTGAACAGAAATATCAACTAATTTTTTTCTTCTACATAAAACATCAGATGACTCTATGTTATTCAACCTTTCACTAAACTAGATTACAAGCCTTTGATCATAAATAAATAAATAAAACTAAATATTCACAAAAATCTCTATAAAATCATTTAAAAAGATCAAGCAAGCAGACAAACAAACACTTGAGGTAAAAACCTGGTCACCACCCGACGATCGGCGCGAACAATGTGAAGGATTTTTTGTCCGTTCATGTTAATCTTTTTTTGTGGATAAAGTGCGAGCGATGTCATATAGCTGCCCTCATTGCGCCGCGCGCTGCCTCGCGTTTCATCTGCGCTGCCTTCCCGCTTCCTCGGAAGTAAGCATATACTTGCTGCACAAAAATTTGGGTGGAGTGTTCAGTAGAGACGACGATAAAATACAATGCGGCAAACCCAGCATGCGAATCTAACAAGGAATCATGGTTATCAAATTTAAAAAAATAAATAAATAAGAACAATTGAAATTATAAAGATCAATTGACATAATTGAATGATAAGTTTATTTCTCCATCAACTTGGGCTCCGTTTGGGGGACTTATTTTCACCGGTCAAGCGGTTACGACCGCATGAACCGGACCTTAAGTCGTAACCACTTGACCGGTGAAAATAAGTCCCCCCAAACGGAGCCTTAGTTTCATTGAAGCTCCGATCGTGTATAGATCACCCTGGTTAGGGTCCATAAGCGGAGGCAATCGTTCTATGAAGACCCGCTTTCGCTGCGGCTACATTGGATTCCCTGGACCAAGTTATTCCCTATGTTTTGCTAGCTTATTCTTCAACACGCACACGTCCGAAGATCACATTCTCCTCTCATTGCTTGGGAGCTCACAGTTTCATGGTCTATTTCACTCCACAATGAGAGTTCTGTTCACATTTTCATGCATTGGTTATTGCCTAATGCCCCTGCCCTGCCTGTTCGAGCTGTCCATGAACCACGATATCCCGCAATACCCCTCTACCCGTAGATCGTTGACCGGCTAAAATCGCAATATCCCATGTGTCCTAATCTATTAACAGAGACTAACTAGGGTGCAATCGTGACTTCACAGGAGTTAATGGATTAGGTTGATAGTGCACTTAAATTAAAGATTGAAAAAACAATAAATTTATAGGGTGGCTTACCTGGACTGTATAACCCGTAATTCGCCGAGATCAGAAATACCTAAGGAGACGCCTATTCGCAAATCCCACCAGACGAGCATGGGCGCGCATCGGCGAGTATGGACGAGTAGTTCTTGTAACTCGCTAGTATGGGCGAGTATTCAAAGCTCTCAGGGGTATTCTCGCATACATACCCCCATAATTTATCTATAAATAGACCCCAGGGGTACCAAAAATGACGCTTTGGAAGACGTTAGGATCCCCCCAAGTGTGACACTCGCCAAGTCCGTGCCTTCCTCGTACCTCGCTCAGCCTTTTGGTTGCGGAGGTTGCGGAGGGGAAGTTTCTCCCAAACTTCTGGATACGTGGTGGGACCTCCCTGTTGAAGCACTTGGGACGTGATTGTAGACATCTCTCTCTCCTGCTCTTGTGCTATCCGAGCTGCGGTGTTCGACCACAGGATCAGTAATCTCAGGCTGCACTTAAATCCGAATATTTGGAGAAGGGATTTTCCCGACTTCAAGAGAGACCTCCTCTGTAAGTTTGCGAAATTACAGGTTGTGTGATCTTTTGATATTAGAAAAAGCTTCCCGATAAGCTTACATCTCATAACATGCATGCACAAAAATACCCCATCAAGGGGAGCTCCACAGGGGTATTTTTGTGCATGCATGCTATAAAATGTAAACTCATAGATGTTTATGTAAATTTAAAAGATAGAGGGGTGCAACATGTAATTATACTAACTTTCAGAGGAGGTTTAGTTAATTAATAGTAAATTTATATGCTTATATGTGTAAGATTTCTTTTCCCTTAAAACTTATGTAGCCATACTTTTCATGAATAAGAAATGCCTATCCTGTGTAATTTTTCAGATGTGAAAAAAAAAAACAATTTAAAGCAAGGGATACTGCAGACCAAGAAAGCAATTCGTGATGAATTTTAACATCTATTTTAGGCTCACTTTGGGATGGAGGTGATGGTGAAAAAAGCTTTATTCCTACAACCATCGCCCGATGATAAGTTTTTTCAAAAGAACTTTTACAAGAAAGGTGTTTTGGGCTTTTAATAATAGTTGTTTAACTTTTTAATAATAAATGTGTTTTATGTTAATCATTTATCGCACAGATTAGTAAATATTATATAAATCCAAAATAAGCATGTTACAAAAGGCCGGCAAGGAGGAGAGATAGCGAATGGGTGAAGAATTGCGAGTGGGAGAAGAAAATATTTGCAGCGGGGCGAAGAAAAAAGGCAGACCGCGAATAGTCGGAGCGAGCTTTCGTAAACCCACAAATAAAAGAGAAAAAGCTGAAAGCAGAGAAATCGAATTTTAGAAAGCTCAATTGGACCGGCTGCCCAAAAAGCCCCCAAAACATCTTTCTTGAAAAAACTCTTTTGAAAAAACTCATCCAAACAACATAAAAAGGACAATGGTGGTGTGAATAGAGTTTTTCCCACCGCCCCCACTACCCTAAAGGCCTAAACAGAGCCCAAGTTGTTCAAGTAGTATCTTAAATCCACAAAATTATCTGTAATTGTTGAAAAATACCAAGAGAGAGAGAAGCGTAGGTATTTTATTAATTTATCAAATCTTTTTCCTCTATATAAATACATGTATTTGTACATTTAAATAGGAGAGGAAAGGGAATATGAAATCCTATTCTATAATGTGGGACTAAAACATGAGATGGGCCCAAACATTGGGCTTTTACATATTTCTTCAACATTCTCCTGCAAACTAGAGCATACAAATCATAGGCACCAAGCTTAGACATAAACTGATAGTATAATGATCTTGGTAGGGCTTTTGTGAGAATATCAGTAACTTGTTCGGTAGCCTGAACATGTAACTCCAATTTCTTTGATTGAACCTTCTCCCGAATAAAGTGACGGTCAACCTCAATATATTTAGTTCGCTCACGGAACACAGGATTCTTAGCAATATGTATAACAACTTGACTATCACATAATAGAGTTGCAAGTGAGGGAAGTTTGACCCCTAAATCATGAAGGAGACTTTCAAGCTAGGCGAGTTCCGATACAACGTCCATTGCCCGATACTCGGCCTCAGCAGACGAACGCGCAACAAGATATTGCTTTTTGCTATGCTAGGTAATCAGATGTCCTCCAAAGTAAGTACAAAAACCAGTTGTGGAGCACCGATCATCTAGCGAACCAACATAATTAGTATCATAGTAAACAATCAGTGATATGGAGGAAAAGGAAGCTTGTTTGTATACGAGCCCTTGTTCAAGTGTTGTCTTCAAGCATCTGAGGATGCGCTCAACAGCCTGTAAATGAGAGCTCCATGGAGCATGCATAAAACGACTGACAACTCCAACAAGGAAAGAAATATTAGGCCTTGTCACAGTAAGATAAATCAGTTTCCCAAAAAGGTGACGATAATACTGAGGGTTTGGAAGTGGCAGATCTGAATCAAAGCCCTGAGTACAGAGTTTGTGGTTGACGTCGATTGGAGTGTCAGCAGGCTTGCATCCCGAATAGTCAGCATCCTGAAGAAGATCAAGACAGTATTTCTGTTGAGAGAGGACAAGACCATCAGAATGACGTGCTACCTCGAGAACAAGGAAATATGGAAGATTCTCCAAATCTTTGGTCTGAAATGCCGAGTTTAAGTGCCGCTTAATCATCTGTATTCCCGTGGAGTCCTTCCCTGCGATTAGGATATTGTCAACATAAACCAAGAAAACAACAATGCCCATTGGTCGATGACGAGTGAAGAGAGAGAGAAGTCAGTTGAGCTTCGAGTGAATCCAACATCCTGGACAACTTTGTTGAATTGGTCAAACCATGCACAAGAAGATTGTTTGAGACCATAAATAAATTTCTTAAGGTGACAAACACGTGACTCCCTCGTGGTCTCAAACCCGAGAGGTTGATGTATGCAGACAGTTTCTTGAAGATCGTCATTGAGAAACACATTCTTGACATCCAACTGATAGAGAGACCATTGGAGATGAACAACCAAAGAGATCAAGACCCGAACAATATTCATCTTGGCAACAAGTGAGAATGTTTCATATAGTCAAAGCCTTGTTGCTGAGTGAAGCCGCGAGCCATGAGCCGAGCTTTGAGGTGGTCGACAGTACCATCCGAAGCATGTTTGATGGCATAAACCCACTTACATCCGACGCAGGTCTAGCCGGGAGGAAGTGAGACAAGATCTCAAGTCTGGTTAGCCTAGAGGGTGGTCATTTCCTCCTCCATAGCAGCATGCCATCCAGGATGTTGAAGAGCCACATGAAAAAAGTTAGGTATCAAAATGGAGGAAAGAGACAATTCCAATTTGAGAAGAGGCGGAGAGAGGCAATGAAGGGATAAACAGTTCGCCAAGGGATGAGCCGTGGAGGAGGTCGGATAAGCTGGCCGCACGAGAGCATCGGTAGAGGGCACCTGCTGTTGGGCGACAGATTTGGGAGGACGGCTGGTGTACACACGAAGAGGTAGTTTGGGTGGTAGTGGTGGTAGAGGTGATGGTAGTGGAAGAAGCAGTGGAAGAGGAGATGTAGCAAGGACGGTGGAACGGGGTAAGGGGGGAGGTAGAAGAGGAGTTGGAGGAGAGGGGTGGAAGGATGGTCCTCGATAAAGGTGGCATCCACCGAAACGAGCATTTTGCGATTGACGGGAGAGTAACACACAGCCTTTCTGAGTGCGGGAATAGTTGAATATTCGTGTTTTTATTTTATGTATTCCACGTGATATGCCACGTGCTAGTGTTCCTATATATATGAGTGTGTAGCCCGGTTTAGGGTATTACAAGGTTAATTCCCGATTTCTACTTGGTATCAGAGAAATTAGGTCTTCTGCCGCTCCCGACCGATCGACGATCCCGCTCGCCCGCTCGTCTCCCGACCGATCGTCGATCCCGCTCGCTCGCTCCAGCCCATCGTCGATCGTCGACCGCTCCAGCCAATCTTCGCTCGCTTCCGTCACCGTAGCCAGTCCGCCGCTCTCGCTCGACCGCTCGCCTCTTTCTTAAGACCGTTCCTCTTCCGCGGCGCTCTTCCTCCGGGGGCCTTCTCTGCCCGGACTTCCGGGCTGGCCCCCCGCGTCTCCGGCCGTTTTGTCCTCCATGGGGCAGCAGGAGACATCTTGCTCACCTCCTCCGGTGTTCCTTCCGGCGTCATGATCTACGGGGATCCGTTGGAGGCCGTCTTATCTGATTTGGAGCTCTTCAGTCACTTCTCCATGGATGATCAATCCACTATCTCCACGGCTCCTCACTCCGGTGTTCCAACCGGTTCGTTTGCCGACCCTCCTCGGAGTCATGGCTAGTCGGCCTCGTTGAAGATCACTATTGTTGCCTTGGATGACACAAATTATCTGGAGTGGTCCCGGGCGGCTCAACATGCTATTCGCAGCCGCCAGTTGTATGGACTTATTGATGGTACCACCGTTGAGCCACCACGTACCAATCCCACATGGAAGAAATGGGATGCGGAAAATTCTTCAGTTGTCTCGTGGTTACTTCACTCGATGTCCCCTCAGGTGTATCGAAATTATATGTTGTTGGACTCCGCATATGATATTTGGACTCGGGCCTGTGATACTTACTCTCAGGCAGACAGTTCGATGCAAGTGGATGAGCTCACTCGCCGTGTTCTGGAGTTGAAGCTGGTCACTATGTCCGTTTCTGCCTACTATTCCGAGTTTGAGCGCCTCTATTAGGAACTGGACTTCTTCAATACTTTTGCGGCCGCTTGCACTGCTGATGCGTTGGCCCTTCAGAAAGACAAAGATCGTTTTTGTGTCCATGTCTTGCTTATGAGGCTCAACATGGAGTTTGATGATGTTCGCTTGCATATTCTCCATCGTGAGCCACTTCCCTCTCTTCGGGAGGCCTTCAGCACGCTCTTTAATGATGAGAATCGGCGTCGTGCTCTTGGTGTCACCCCTGCTACTGATCATTCAGCGCTTGCCGGGACTTCGCGCGAACCCCCTCTTTGTAGCCATTGTGGGAAGAAGGGTCATACCAGGGACTCATGTTTTCGTTTACATCCTCATCTTGCCCATGCTGTTCGGGGTTCTAGCACTCGGGGTCGCGGTGGGCACCGTGGTGGTGGCCGTCAGTCTGACGATCGTCCTCAGTTTTCTGCGCACTCTACTGAGGTTCAAGAGGACACCTCCGGAGGCCTGTCTGTTGTCGAGTTAGATGCTATCCGTCGCATGCTGCGCTCCCACACTGACTCTCCTGCTGCTGGTTCTCATGTTGTTGCTACTTCGGGTCTCTCCAGTGCTCATGTTGTGTCCTCCTCCCCTTCCGAGTGGATTATTGACTCGGGTGCGACCGATCACATGACTGGTTCTGCCTCAAGTTTTACCTCCTATACTCCTCTTTCTGGTCGTGATAAGGTTATTGATGCTAATGGCTCTCTCTCCGTCATCGCTGGTAAAGGGACTATCTCCTGCTCTCCCGACCTATCACTGTCCTTTGTGTTGCATGTCCCGTCTTTTCCTCGCAATTTGTTTTCCATTAGTCACTTAACTGCTTCCTTCAACTGTTCTGTGACCTTCTTTTCTGATGTTTGTGTGTTTCAGGATCTGGATACGAGGCAGATGCTTGGCAGTGGTAGGAACGTTGGTGGACTGTACTTGCTGGACCAGCCTCCTTCCAGTGCTTTTTCCTCCACCAGATCTCCGACTCTACATGATATTCAAAGTTGGCACCAACGTCTTGGCCACCCTTCGCCTCTTTATCTTACTAAATTGTTTCATGTTTTTCACTCTTTAATTCAGTCTTTTTCTTGTGATGCATGTGAATGCTCTAAACATGTCCGTCGGAGTACAAGTCATGTGTCTGTCCCTAGTCTTTGTCCATTTGATATTATTCACTCTGATGTTTGGGGCCCGTCTCCAGTGTTATCTTTATCTGGTTATAAATGGTTTGTTACTTTTATTGATTGTCATTCCCGCATTACGTAGGTTTATCTGCTTAAAAAGAAAAATGATGTCCTTTCCTGCTTTCAGACGTTTCATGAGATGGTGAACCAACAATTTGGTGGCACAATTCGGGTGTTGCGCAGTGATAATGGTGAAGAATATGATGACCGGGGTGTTTTTGGGGCATATTTATCTAATCATGACATCATACATCAAACCACGTGCGTCCACACTTCCAACCAAAATGGGGTGGCCGAACGGAAGAATAGACACTTGCTGGAGGTCGCTCCGTGCTTACTCCTTGCTATGCACCTTCCCAAATCCTACTGGGGTGATGCAGTTCTCACAGCTGCTCACCTCATTAACCGTCTTCCGTCTCGTGCTCTTTCATTTGATACGCCCCTATCGTGTCTGGCCAAACAACACATCGTCCACACCTCTCATCTTGCTCCTTGTATCTTTGGCTCTGTCTGCTTTGTCCATGTTCATACCCCGCATCGTGATAAACTTGATGTGTGTTCCCTGCGGTGTATTTTTGTTGGGTACTCCCCTACCACTAAAGGGTATCGTTGTTATCACCCTTCGATTCGGCGCTACTATTGCACTATGGATGTTACATTTCGTGAGAGGGAGTCGTACTTTCGTACTCGTCAGGGGGAGACGAGAAGTGACGGTGACGAAAACATCGAATCTCCTCTTCCAATTGTTAACATCGAATCTCCTTTTCCAATTGTTGCCACTCCTCTTCCTTCAACTTCCGCTCCACCTATATTATACACGTACTCACGTCGTCCCAGGACTGTTAAGCAAGTGCAGACTGTGAATGTTACGCCAGTGCCAGTGACTGTCTCAGCTCCAAATTCAGATGATGACCTCCATGTTCCTCTTGCACGTCTTATAGGTAAAAGGGGTGGCATCAAACACCCCTTTGCTAACTACATTTGTTATACTCATCTATCTCAGTCTCATAAAGCCTTTATCTCCTCTCTGTCATCTATTGTGATTGCTAAGACATGGCAGGAGGCTGTTCAGATACCTGAATGGAAACAGGCTATGGAGGAGGAACTGAGTTCCTTGGATAAAAATAAAACATGGCGGCTCACTAGTCTTCCCCTTGAGAAGCGAACGGTCGGATCCCGTTGGGTCTTCACCGTCAAACAGAACCAAGATGGGGTGGTGGAGCGATACAAAGCACGTTTAGTGGCCCGAGGATATACCCAAGCTCAAGGCATTGACTACCAGGAGACCTTTGCTCCTATTGCCATGATGAACTCAATCCGTGTGCTTCTTTCTTGTGTTGTGATTCGTGGATGGGAGTTACTGCAGCTCAATGTCAAGAATGCATTCCTGCATGGTGATCTGGAAGAGGAGGTCTATATGGATATTCCTCCGGGCCTTGATGTCAAAAAATCCAATCGGAGGGTCTGTCGGCTGCTAAAATCCCCGTATGGCCTAAAACAATCTCCGAGAGCGTGGTTTGGGCGTCTTAACAAGACCATGCTACGTCTTGGATATACTCAAAGTCAAACTGATCACACCCTCTTCAACAAGAGGAAGGGTACTCTTGTTTCTATCCTTATTGTGTACGTGGACGACATCATCATTACCGGAGATGACTTGAATGAGATCAGTACTTGAAAAAACAACTGGGCGAAGAATTTGAAGTCAAGGATCTGGGAAAGCTGAAATATTTTTTAGGAATTGAAGTTGCAAGGTCCCGGCAGGGGATCTTCATCTCCCAAAGGAAGTATACTCTTGATCTTCTGGAGGAGACTGGGATGCTTGGGTGTGCTCCTGTTGACACTCTAATTGAGGCTAATCATAAGATTGATGCAGATATTAGTGGGGAGAAAGTGGATGCCTCAAAATACCAACGACTGGTTGGGAGGCTCATTTATCTATCTCATACTCGCCCGGATATCATGTATACGGTGGGTATAAGCCGGTATATGCACTCCCCTACGTTACGTCATCAACAGACAGCCTTTAGGGTGTTGCAATATCTCAAAAAGACACCCGGGCGAGGGATTCTGTTCAAGGCAAATCAGTCGTTGGAGGTTGAGGTATTTACTGATGCTGATTGGGCTGGTAGTCAAGATGACAGAAAGTCAACCAAGGGGTACTGCACATTTGTGGGAGGCAACCTGGTTTCATGGAAGAGCAAGAAGCAGAACGTGGTTGCTCGCTCAAGTGCTGAAGCAGAATATAGAGATATGCTCAAGTCGTTTGTGAGGGACTGTGGTTGAGAACCATTCTCCAACATTTGGGCCTTCAGGTGAACAAACCTATTACTATCTACTGTGATAACAAGGCTGCCATCAACATTGCACACAATCCAGTTCAAAATGACAGGACCAAACATGTGGAAGTTGATAGACACTTCATCAAAGACCACCTCGATAAGGGAAATATCTGCACTCCGTTTGTGAGCTCGTTTGATCAGCTTGTCGATGTCTTCACCAAGGGGCTAAGAAGTGACAACTTCAAGAACAATACAGACAAGTTGAGAATGATCAATATATATTCCCAACTTGAGGGGGAGAGTTGAATATTCGTGTTTTTATTTTATGTATTTCACGTGATATGTCACGTGCTAGTGTTCCTATATATATGAGTGTGTAGCCCGGTTTAGGGAATTACAAGGTTAATTCCCGATTTCTACTGGAATATCTAACAAACATATATTTGGTAGCCCGATGAGTCAATTTGTCGACGAAGGGACCAAGGTTATGGACATAACAAGTACATCCTAAGATACAATGCACAAGAATAAATGGTTGTTTGGAAGGAAAAAGAGAACTAAATGGTGTTGCAAAATTGAGGAGGGAGGATGACATTCGATTGATGAGATGACGGGCAACAGAGACCGCGAAGTTCCAGTAGAGAGAAGGAACCTATATTTGAAACATGAGAGATCGAGCGACGTCAAGAAGATGATTTATTCGCTCGGCCACACCATTTTGTTGAGAAGTATACGGACACGAAGTTTGATGAATGATTCTAAACTCAGTACACATAGTAAAGAAGGTACGACTAGTGTATTCACACGCATTATCTATACAAAGAACTTTAATATTTGCAGAAAACTGAGTACAAGCCTCAGTAATGAAAACACGAAAAGTAGAGACAATTTCAGCACGATCACGAAGTAAATATAACCAGGTCATGCGCGAGTAATCATCAATAAATGTAATAAAATAACGATATTCATAAACACTGGAGACCTTATATGGTCCCAAAACATCTGAATGGATTAAAGCAAAATGAGTATCACTCCGAGTATAATGAGGTAAAAAAGATACACAATGTTGTTTGCCAAAAATACATGATTCACAAGTAAAATCTTGAAGAGATACATCAGGAAGGGTCTTCTTGAGAATCGAAAGGGGGCATATACAAGACGGCGATGCCAATCAACAGACATAACAGAGGAGAGAGCAGATGAAGGAACATCCAAAAGATAGAGCTCATTAGATAGCCACCTTTTACCAATGAAACTCTGCGTCCGCCGATCCTGCACAAAAAAGGCGATAGGTGAGAAAGTGATACTGCAATCCAGATCAGTAGTAAGACGGCTAATAGAAAGCAGATTAAAAGCCAAGCCCGAAACATGCAAAACCGAGGATAAAGTAAGAGTCGAAGTTAGAGGCAAATCAGCAGTGCCAGAGACCGGGGTGGTGTCACCATTAGCCATAGTGATAAACTTGGGATAAGCAGAGGGCAAGTAGTGAGATGGTTTCTGCGGAGTAATGTGGTGGGTAGCACCAGAGTCCACAATCCAGTGGGAGCTATGAGAGAGACAGGAGATACCAACATTGGAGATCGATGCAACAGAACTAAAGGAGTGAGCGACCACCCCTTGGAGATGCTGGAGCTGGGTGCGTAGAGCAGTGATGTCATCACAGGTTGAGGAGGTAAGATCGACAACAGTGAAGACATTGAGATGAGGAAACAGACCATACTTGCGATAACAAGTGGCCCCCAAGTGACCGTCCCAACCACAATAAGAACATTTTAGGGCGAGGTCGCCCAGTACGTCCCCGTCCCCCAGGTGTTGGTGCGACCCCCAGAGCCGGAGCAGAAGGGGTTGTGAAGGGCTGTTGGAGAAGAGCCAGAGCAGGAGGCCAAGGGACATCAGGTGGCGGAGTGACCTTCAAGAGCATCGAGCAAACATCTGAGAGAGGAGTTGTAGATGGAGATAGAACATGAGTTCGGCGTTGTGGAGATGGGGTGGACCCCGGTCCATCATCATGGCGATCCCGACAGCTTCTTTCTGGGTCCGCTGCACAGCTAAATCCATCGTAGGGGGCTGATGTTGTATCCAGACTTCGACAAACGTCTTGGAGCGCACAACAAAAGAAGTTAAGCTACCTGTTACACCGGGATCAAGAATCTGAAGGTCGGTAATAATATCAAACAGATGCTGGAGGCTGTTCTGGCCAGAATAGAGGGAGTGCAGTTCCGTCCACATAGCCTTCGTCGTCTCATGATACATGGTCATGTGGTAGGGCTCAGTGTCCAAAGAATTGAGGAGCCATGATTGGACACGACCATCGTCACAAAGCCACTCGTTAGTTGGAACAACAGGAGTGGTCGTTGTCAGATGGTGGAGAAGCCCTTTAGTCTGCAGGACGCGACGCACAGAGTGCACCCACTCAACAAAGTTTTGATTGCCACAAAGAGAGATAGTAGTGATCCAGAGCTCATCACGGACATCCGGGAGAGGAGCAACAACCCTAGCAGGAAGTGAGGAAGCAGCGGTAGAATCCATGATCAATTACAAGACAACCAGAGGCGATAAGACGGGAGAAGCAGCAAGAACCCTGTGGCAAAGAGCAGGAGGGCTGGCGGTAAGGAACGGGAGGGCTGGCAACAACCCTGCAGACTGGCGGTAAGAGCAGTAGGCAAGGATCTTGCGGGTTGGCGAGAAGAACCTGGCGAACTGGTGGCAGGGATGTTGTAGCAGCTGCGGGCAGAGGGGAAACAACAAAAAATTCAAGTTGGAGCAGACAACGTGGACATGGCGGGAAAAAACGAGGCCGCGAGGAGAAGAGAAGAACTTGTGGGCAGGGGAGCCTGGAGTTGCAAGTCTAGCCGCGAGCGAAAAGAGGACGAGTCGGCGACCTTGCGGCCTGGAGTTCCGACCTAGAGCAAAGAAGAACTGGTGAGTTAGCAGCCTGGAGTTGTGGCCTGGAGCTTGCAGTCAGGAGCCAGCAGCTTGCGGCCTAGAGTAGAGGGGAACTGGCGAGCTTGCGGCCTGGAGATGCGACTTGAGGAAGAAGTCGTAAGAGGTGCGGCCTGAGGAAGAAGTCGCAAATGGGAGCAGGACCCATTCTGGACAGGAGAAACTTATAAAGAGGGGAAAGTGGGAACGAGAGAAGAGGAACTCGATGTCACAAGGAGGAGGAGGCATTGCGGCAATAAAAGGTCTAACCGCCCAAAGGGTGCGGTTAGGGAGGAGGCGATAAGAAAAAGATCTAACCGCCCAAGGGGTGCGGTTAGAGCCCAAGAGTGGACCAAATCAGTTAGAGAGGATCGATGACTCTGATACCATGTTGAAAAAGACCAAGAGAGAGAAAAACGCAGGGATTTTATTAATTTGTCAAATCTTTTTCCTATATATAAATACATGTATTTGTCAAGGTTTTGAGAACCGGACCGGAGATCGAACCGGTGAGTTCAAATATTCAAGGTCCGACCGGTTGGACCAGTCGGACCGAGGTCGAACCGTTTGTCCGTTATTTGTATATATATATATAACAATATTAGAAAATAAAAAAAAATTAATATTATAATAAATATTTGCATATATATTGTTATTTATCATCATTATATTCTCGTAATATATGAATAATGTTAGATGTATTTTACTAATAAATATGAATAGATATATTATATATAATATAGTTCTTGTGTTTTCAACAAAGTCAATTTGGCCTAGTGGATGAGACATTTAGATTATTATTAAAAGGTTATGGGTTCGAATCCTGGCAGCTTCAATTTAAATTTGGATTTTTAACGGGCTTAAATTGTGATTTTAACCCGCCCGGTTTCGGGAAACCGCCCACGGTTTCCGGGTTCCCGATCGGCCCGCCCGGTTCCCCTGTTTTCGGGCGGTTCAAGGCTATTCCGGTTCTTGTACATGGACCAGACCGGATAGGTGCCCGGTCGGCAGTCCGACCGGCCGGTCCGGTCCGATTTTCAAAAGTCTGGTATTTGTACACTTAAATAGGAGAGGAAAGGGGATAGGAAATCCTATTCTACAATGTGGGACTAAAACATGAGATGGGCCCAAACATGAGCCTTAATATTGGGCTTTTACATATTTCTTCAACAGTAATAAATCTTACTAGAAAAATCCTCAAATTTGTTCCAAAACAATATGTAACAAAAGACGTATTGAAAGAAAGAACATAACCTGAATAACCCAAATGCTCAACAACGATTCGATGCAGAAGAATCCAAATCCAATGAAGTAGAATATCTGAAACAAAATGTTATCCCAGATTCATCAACAAAATCGATATTTGAAGCAATGTAAAGGAAACCTAGAAAATACAGTAACAATTCAAAAACCTATGTCAAGGACACAATATCCACAAAAACTGGTGATAAGCTTTAAAGCTGCACGTGTTGAGCTCCAAAGCTCTTTTAAATTAATGGCAATGAAACTGAGCTAGATAGAACTGATAGTTCTGTCAGGTTGATCCATCAAAGCTAAATCTACAAAATATAGATAATGGATGTGTTAATTTATAAATGGATTGCAGGTTGAGTTCAATTAATTAACCCCTTGATTTTATTTTAAAATACAAATCATTTGCGATTATAGTTAATATATGATGAATTTGAGACCATTTTGGCCCAGAGAAAGAGGCTGATAGATGAACAGGAAGAGAGACCACAGAGAGATGGAGGCAAGGGCATTGAGAGAGAAAGAGAGAGAGGATGGGGGAGAGAGATGTTAAGACATTTTTTATACTTCTAGTAGTTAAATAGCCATGCTTGGAGCTACAGAGATCTACAGGATGTATAATAAATAATTGTTATGTTCAATTGTGGCGGTAGCCTAAAAAAGGGGCCGCCATGCTTGTAATTAAGTGATATTAATTAATTGATCAATATTAATGACTTAATATTAATTGGATTAATTAATTAATTTAATATTGTTGTATTTTCATTTATGTTTCCCTCCCTCGTCCATATAAGGGGGAGGGATTTATATGTTTAGGGATCAAGGGATCATTAGGGTTTTGGACTCTCATTTTTGAGAGAAGGATCATTAAAGGACCCAACCTCCTTGGACTTGGCTGGAAGTTGCTCCGGATTGTATCCGTGCTCTTTGATTAATGCAATCTTGTCTCGTTCTTTTTGGCTAGTCGAAACAATGATAGACTGCGAACTCATGCTCCACAAAATACTGACCACCATGCTGGATACACCACATCTCTTGTTCTGCTATCTCCCTTTCCTTAGGCTTACATGTTACCCCCTTTCCTCATAATTTACTTTCTATTAGTCATCTTACAAAACTATCTAAGCATGTTTTTCATAGACTCCAAGCAATTTCTCTTTACCTATTACCCTCCCTTATAATGTCAATCCATCTGATGTTATGTGGTCCATCCCGTTGTTCTATCTTTATGCGGTTTCTTCTAGTGTGTTATCTTTATTCATTGCTTCTCTCCAACTACTTGAATATATTTGCTAAAGAAAATGAAGTGTTTGACTATTTTAAAATTTTCTATAACATGGTAGTGACACAATTTAGAGAAGTTATTAATGGTAATAATATGAGGGTGAGTATGACGATAGAGGGGTGCTTGAGATTTATTTAGCCAGTCATAACACTAATTTTCAAACTAAATGTGTGCATATCTCCATTCAAAATGATATTATTAACAACAACAACAACACTCAAGCCTTTATCCCACTATAGTGGGGTCTATATGAATCCTTTGTCGCCATTGTGTTCTATCTTTTGTCATGCTCTCACTAATGCCTAATTACATCATGTCTTTCCTTATAGTTTCATTCTAAGTCTTTTTCCATTCAAAATGATATTATTGAAGGGAAAAAATAAACATCTCCTAGAAGTTGCACTTACGTGCTACAATGCATCTTCCCAAATCATATTGGGATACAGTTGTTTTAAGTGTAGGTGACATAAGATAAATCTATAAGCGGCGGAAAATCGCTGACCCAACCCTACACGCCATGCAAATCCGACGGTTAAATCATAATTAGATAATAAAAAACATCTCACACAAATAATTCACAGCAAAGACTCACCAAATAGTAGGCTGACCAAGACACTGATGAATCCGGAGCTGGAGATGCGTGTACGCCGATCCGAGGTGGAACCAGAGGCGTGGAAAACGATGTAGGTGGCTGTCCTCGACGGTGGAAGGTGGAATCGGACTGGAAATGGATAGATCCGGGCATGTATGGATAGATCCGAGCGAGGGATGGATGGATCCGAGATTTGGTAGCGGATCCGGCCTAAGAGGATGAAGAACAAATATGGGGAAGGGGTGGATCGGGACTGGACAATCCAGATCTGGACTGTTTTGGAAGGGGGTGGGGTTGTGGGGAGTGGATCCATGGAAGGGAAGGCGTTGAGGCAAAAACCGACGGCTGGGTGAGAGGGGGGGCCCAGCTGCTGGAGGTCAAGGGATGGGCGACAGTGGCTTGGGAGGAAGGGGGAGTGGTTGGAGGATGCAGGGAGGGGATGAGGAGGTCGGCGGCTAGCCAGTTTGCTGGAGGGGAGGTGCAGCTGGGTGGCTTGAAGGGGATTCAGTCCGGCGGTTTTATGGGGAGAGAACAACCAAGGCGGCTGTTTTGGGAGGAGTTAAAAGCGGCGGCCGGCTGTGGAGAGGCTAGGAGGCGGTGGCCTGGCGGTGGAGTGGTTGGGAGGTGATCGGCTGGAGGGGAAAACAGAACCAGGAAAACAACGGCTGGTTTGGTGGTGTTGGGGCGGTGGAAACTGCATTTGGAGGGGTATATCAAGGAGACTTAACTTCATACCACTGTGACAGTCTGGAGTTTTCCCAACACATTGTCTTGAAACCCTATTCCAGATAGTCTTAGTAAACATGTCGGTGAGTTGATTTTCAAAAGTAACAAAAGGAGTTGGCATGATTTTTGCTTGGACTTTTCCTCAAGAAAGGACAATCCATCTCAATATGCTTGGTTCTTATGAAATACAGGATTGGATACAATATGAATAGCAAATTGATTGTCACAATGCAATCTCAAACCCCAGTTCATAGGTGGCGGTGACCATGACCCTATATTCACCATCAGTTCATGATTGTATCGCCACATTTTTTTTACACTTCCAAGAAAAAAGATTGCCACCCAAAAACATACAGTACCCACAAGTGGATCTTATATTACTTGATGATCCAACCCAGTCATCATCACTAGAATAAAATATATTTAAGTGCACATGATCTCTGTACAAGATCCCCTTCCTCGGAGACCTAACATTTTCTCTCAAGACCTAAATCTTGAGAATAGCCTGCGAAAATTGACTCACCACGGAAAACAAACAAATATTAGGTCTGGTTAAAGTGAAGAAAATTAGTTTACACACTAATCTTTGAAACTTCAATTTTTGTAGTTATAGTCAAACAACAGCTCGTCGGACGACACCTCGTCAGACAGTAGGACGACACCTCGTCGGAGAGTCGGGCAATACCTCGTCAGACAGCCGGATGACACCTCGTCGGACAATCGAACGGCACCTCGTCGGATAGTCGGACGACACCTTGTCGAACAGTTGGACTACTCGTCTTTGGATAGTCGGATGGCACCTTGTCGAACAGTCAGATGGCACCTCGTCGGAAAGTCAGACAACAACTCATTGGAAAGTCGGACAACACCTCGTCGGACGACAACTCGTCGGATAGTCGGACGACACCTTGTCGGACAACAACCAAATCAGCACCTCGTCGAGTAGTCAGACGACACCTCGTCAGACAGTCGGACGGTACCTCATCGGACAATCAGACGATACCTCGTCGGAGAGTCACATGGCACCACGTCGGACAGTCGGACGACAGCTCGTCAGACAGTCTGACGGTAGCTCGTCGAGCAGTCGAACAGTCGGATGACACCTCATGGGATAGTCGGATGGCACCTCGTCGGACAATCGGACGGTACCTCATTGAACAGTCGCATGGCGGCTCGTCGGGCAGTCGGGAGACAACTCGTCGGACAGTCGGACGGCACCTCGTCGGACAACACCTCATCGAATAGTCAGACGGCTCGGATGACACCTAGTCGGACAATCGGACGGCAACTCGTCAGACAGTCGGACAACACCTCGTCGAACAGTTGGAGCAATATTTGGGTGAATAATATCTTGTTGGGGAGGATCTTCAAAGGAAGCATGGTCCTTATCACATCAGATAAGGTACACCACAAACGCAGTGAACCTTTATATGTAATTTTGGCCATCTGTATCTTCATTTTTCGAATAAGAGTTGCTCCTGACAAGGAGGAAAAGACTACTTTGTTTCATATTCATAAAACTTGTTTATGATGCAAAGTAAACAGTTTTATGAAGATCTATTAAAATGGTTGCTAGTATGTAATAATAACTTTTGACTTACCCCTACTATAACGGAATCTCCAACGATATCTACAGCTGGCAAGATACCCCTGTTTCATATAAACGGACAGAAAAATATTAGAAATACATTTAATAAATGATAAAATCTAATGATAATCCCTCAAGTCTCAGAGATAAGAGCCATAAACAAAACGATTATCTAATTTGAAAAAGCTTTCCAAAAAACAAAGAAGATAAGCCAATACAAGTAAGAAGCATCAGAATTATACCAATAATTTAGGCCTGTCATTTTAATCTAAGGTTTTAATTAAAATCGGAAAAATCAACTCCAAAAAAATCCAGAACATATTATACTTTTTCACGGATCATGTTTCCATGATAAGAGACTTTATAATTGGAGCCTTACGTTAGTGATTTTCCCTTGAAAATTATAGGGGGAGCAACAGCAGCAAAGACACAGAACACAATGTGAAGCTGTCCAATAAAGAAAACAAAATATACAATTATTGATTGTCTGATCTAGGAGGAAAGTAAGTATGCATATAAAACTAAGTTGCATTACATACCAAGTAAAACATAAAAAACCATCCAAACTTCAGAGCACTGTCAGTCCTGGAACATTGCATCAATAAAAATTACAGTCATAACATAGTACTGAAGTATGAAAAAACTATGCAAGCTATATCCAAGGATAGACAATCAAATATAAAGGAAAAAAAGGATCTAAACCATTAGAAACTGAAAGGATGTAAATCATGGCATTATAAAGAAGGAAATAAAGAATCTAAACCATTAGAGACTGAAAGATTTACCTCATGGCATTATAAAGAGGGCGATACCATAGCACATATGCTCCAGGGCAACCAGAAATGAAGTAGATAATGGCAAGAAGCCAAATTTGCACATCTAAAGGAAAACTAATGTTGGTTAAAAACTTATAAATGTATTCAATGGTTAAGATTTTTATCAAATGGTAAAATGTGTGTGATAGATATATCATACTTGATACTTTGATCCAAGCAGCTGTAACGGCTATGAAATTCCAAAACAAGCATGCTGTCAATCCTGCATAACAAATACATAGCAACTAGGAGATCTTAGCAGTACATGCTTTTCAAAAGATAACTGAAACCATAAATCTTTTCAAATTCCCGTCGTCCAAAAAAGTTTTTATATCCAATATGTTAGAAAGAGTGGTCATTGGCCCCATATTGAGAATAAGGAACCCTTTATGAGAAAATTGATAATAACAATACAGTGATGAATCAAAACCTGTGGAGGTAAAAATTAACCACGTATCTTTCAAATAACAGAATCTAGAAGCACTATCATTCAATCAAACAAGATTTTTCCTTGGAGCTAGTCTTGCATCAACAATCATTTATAACCACTTGTTTTATTGCCAACTACTAAAGATTTCCTCTATCACAATTTAAAAATTGTGTTCATCCTCATCACCATCATTAGCCCTGCAACTATTTTGGGTTGGTCCTATTAGAACATACCTTAAATCAATTGGTTATAGGTGCACGAGACAAGATCTATATCAATTGCACAAAGCTATAGGAGTTTCGTGATGTGGGACTAAATTCTCAACACGGCAACACCTGCTATTATGTATGAAGTGTTTTACCTCTAACCTTAGTTATTAAAGGCGCAAGGCGCACCAAGACGCAAAGAGGTCTTAGAGCCTAACCGCAAGGCTCAAGGCGCAGGCGCGCGCCCGAAGAAGGCAAGGCGCAACCACATTCTTTTTAAATAATAAGCATCAAATATCAGTTCATCTTTTTGAACATGTTCTTTATATATTCTACTCATTAGTCATTTATTACTATCATTTATATCACTCAAAAAATAAAATCAAAATGGTCTCTTGGATCATATCAAAGTCTAAACGCTCGATTATGTTTCAAGAATACTAAATCGTATAAAAATTAATTAGTTCTTACATTATTTTTTTCATTATTTTGAAAACAAAAGGTTTACATCAAAAATTGCATTCATGCACGCCTTTAATGTCCAAAGGCGCAAAAAAGGCGCATGAAGGCGCAAACCTCTGAACCTTGTGAGCCTGGAGTCTTAGGCGCGCCTGAGGCGCGCCTTTAACAACATAGCCTCTAACACATGAATTTTTTTAATTGGCATTTGTGGAATGGGATCATCGGACCTACACTTCTCTAATACCAAATAACATGTGTAGAAAAAGTACGACAAATGAGAAATAAAATAATTTTATTAATTTCTCAAATAAATGCTTCCATACTTTCATACATGAATTTGTACACTTATCTATACTATATTAAAAGGGAAAAACATTTTTTGGTTAAACATTAACTTTCCAATTTTACCCCTCTATTAAATAAATTTCAATTTTTAAAATTTATATATGTTTTTTCTTTTATTTTAAAAAATGTGCACTCATATAGACAAAATTTTCTATTTACAATAAAAAAGTGTTCCCACCGCCGCTCGCAACACGCGCTCACATCGCAAAAATGAGCAATGCGCGAAGTATAACACTCTGGGATTTGCGAGCGGCGGGAGCGCCATCGCGTCGGGATAATGTCGTGGCCCGGATAATATCCCATACGACACGGGCCCCCCGTGCACTATTGCAGTTGAGGTACTATCACGATTGGTCGTAAGGGAGAAACCCCATGTATGTCAATCGTACACTTATATAGGAAAAGAGAGAGGAGTAGTCTCAATCTAAGATGTGGGACTAAATCATAAAGATGAAGTATGCTCAAAATGGGTCTTATATTGGGATTTTACACATCTTTCTTTCAACACTCTCCTACAAGCTGGAGCATACAGATCGTAAGAACCCAGCTTGGACAACAATTGGTAGTATAGCGGGCGAGATAAGGCCTTGGTGAGAATATCAGCAATTTGCCCGACAACAGGAACATGTTGTAATTCTAGCTTCTTCAATTGAACCTCTCCGAAATGAAAAGACAATTAACTTCAATGTGTTTGGTCCATTCAAGGAAAACAAGATTCTTGGCAATGTGTATGGCAACTTGACTGTCGCAAAATAAAGTGGTCGGTGAGGAAAGTTTGACTCCTAAATCACCTAGGAGACCTTCAAGTCATGTAAGCTTAGACACAACAGCTGTCATTGAACGATACTCGGCTTCAACAGATGAGCAAACAACTACAGACAGAAAAACTCCACCATCCTATGTTTCATATTATAATACTTTGCTTGTCGACTCTGAGCCTCAAGCATGCGTTCTCGTATCAACCTAACCATAGTATTGGCGTCATCAATATACTCTACTCCCAAAATCCTCGGGTCTTCATCCTGTACCCTCATAAAGGTGTTCTACACCTCCTCCCATAAAGCGCTTCGTGGGGTGCACTCCCGATGCTGGCTTGATGACTGTTGTTGTATGAAAATTCCACTAGTGGTAAGAGTCTTTCCCAAGGCCCTCCTTTATCAACATCAGGTAATGAGATGTCTTCCAAAACAAGTACAATATCCACTTGTGGAACAACGATTATGCAATGAACCAACATAATCAGCATCAGAATATGCAATAAGAGATAAGGGAGACGAAGAGGGTTTGTATACAAGTTCTTGTACAGGAGTAGTCTTCAAATATCGACGGATACGCTCAACTACCTAGGGATGAGAGATTTGTGGCTCATGGATGAATCGACTAACAACTCCAACAACAAATGATATATCAGGTCTTATAACAGTAAGATATGCAACACGCGTGCACATCACAAAAATGAGCGATGCGCGAAGTATAACACTCTGGGATTTGCGAGCGGCGGGAGCGTCATCGCGTCGGGATAATGTCGTGGCTCGGATAATATCCCACACGATACGGGCCCCCCCGTGCACTATTGCAGTTGAGGTACTATCACGATTGGTCGTAAGGGCGAAGCCCCATGTATGTCAATCGTACACTTATATAGGAAAAGAGAGAGGAGGAGTCTCAATCTAAGATGTGAGACTAAATCATAAAGATGAAGTATGCTCTAAATGGGTCTTATATTGGGATTTTACACATCTTTCTTTCAACACTCTCCTACAAGTTGGAGCATACAGATCGTAAGAACCCAGCTTGGACAACAATTGGTAGTATAGCGGGCGAGATAAGGCCTTGGTGAGAATATCAGCAATTTGCCCGACAGCAGGAACATGTTGTAATTCTAGCTTCTTCAATTGAACCTCTCCGAAATGAAAAGACAATTAACTTCAATGTGTTTGGTCCATTCAAGGAAAACAAGATTCTTGGCAATGTGTATGGCAACTTGACTGTCGCAAAATAAAGTGGTCGGTGAGGAAAGTTTCACTCCTAAATCACCTAGGAGACTTTCAAGTCATGTAAGCTTAGACACAACAACTGCCATTGAACGATACTCGGCTTCAGCAGATGAGCTAGCAACTACAGACACAAAAACTCCACCATCCTATGTTTCACATTATAATACTTTCCTTGTCGACTCTGAGCCTCCAACATGCGTTCTCGTATCAATTTAACCATAGTATTGGCGTCATCAATATACTCTACTCCCAAAATCCTCGGGTCTTCATCCTGTACCAACGATAAAGGTGTTCTACACCTCCTCCCATAAAACGCTTCGTGGGGTGTCATCCCGATGCTGGCTTGATGACTGTTGTTGTATGAGAATTCCACTAGTGGTAAGAGCCTTTCCCATGGCTCTCCTTTATCAGCATCAGGTAATGAGATGTCTTCCAAAACAAGTACAATATCCACTTGTGGAACGACGATTATGCAATGAACCAACATAATCAGCATCAGAATATGCAATAAGAGATAAGGGAGACGAAGAGGGTTTGTATACAAGTTCTTGTACAGGAGTAGTCTTCAAATATCGACGGATACGCTCAACTACCTGGGGATGAGAGATTCGTGGCTCATGGATGAATCGACTAACAACTCCAACAACAAATGATATATCAGGTCTTATAACAGTAAGATATATTATTTTTCCCATAAGACGACGATAATACTCTGGGTTCAGAAGAAGAAGATCGGTGTCTGAGGCATGAACGCAGAGCTTGTGATTGATATCTATGAGAGCGTCAGCAGGCTTGCATCCAGAGTAACCAGTATCATGAAGCAAGTCAAGGAAGTACTTTCGTTGAGATAAAACAAGCCCACCAGGTCACCGAGCCACCTCGAGACCAAGAAAATATTAAAGATTTCTCAGGCCCTTTGTTTGAAACACAGAAGCCAGATGTTGTTTGATTATGTGTATTCTTGTGAGATCGTCTCATGTAATCAAAATATCATCAACATATACCAAGAGAATCACTGCGCCTGTTGGACGATGATGAGTGAAAAAAGAGAAGTTGGTTAAACTCCGAGTGAACCCAACAATATGAACAGTCTAACTGAACTTGTCAAACCATGCCCGAGGAGATTGTTTAAGACCATAAAGTGATTTCTTCAAACGACATACAAAAGACTCTCTCGTGGTCTCAAACTCGGGAGGTTGTTGCATATAGACTATCTCCTACAAATCGTCATTGAGAAAAACATTTTTGACATTCAATTGATGCAACATCCAGCGACGATGAACAACAAGGGAGATCAAAATACGAACAATATTGAGTTTGGCGACTGGAGAAAAAGTGACATCAAAATTTAGATCTTATTGTTGAGTAAAACCATGAGCCATAATGCTAGCTTTCAGACGTTGAATCGTCTCATCCGGATCATGTTTGATGGCAAACACCCACTTACAACCCACACGGGTCTATCCAGGAGGAAGAGGGACAATATCCCAAGTTTGGTTTGCCCAAAAAGCAGACATTTCCTCGTCCATAGCCGGCTGCCACCCCGAATGTTGGAGAGCCTCCTGTACAGATGTAGGGGTAGTAATAGAGGATTGAGAAAGTGCAAATTTTCTGAATTCCGGAGAGAGGCGGTGTAAGGAGACATAATTCATCATTGGGTGAGCAGTAGAGACGGTTGTCGGATTTGCAGACCGCAAAATATCATCAATGGAGAGCAGTAGATGAAGGAGGACGACGAATATACACATGAATCAGCGGTGGTTTTGGTAGAATTGACATGGGAAGGAGAGATGGTTTTGGTGGGATTGGCGTAGGAAGGAGAGGTGGAAGGTAAGAAGTAACAGGGATAGAAGGCCGTGGAAGTAGAGGCCGAATTGGAGAATCAGTTGACTGAGAATAATATGGAAGGTCTTCGAGAAAGGTGACATCAGCGGAAGTAAAAACTTTGCGATTCTTGGGAGAGAAGCAGACATAGCCCTTCTGAGTAAGTAAGTAACCAACGAACATATATTTTGTGGCACATTGAGCAAGCTTGTCAATGGAAGAGCCAAAATTGTGAACATAGCAAACACATCCGAAGACACAAGGGGTGACTGAAAGGGGGGATGTGTAGGGAAAAAAAGGTTGAAGGGCACAACAAAGTTGAGAATGAAGGAAGGCATGCGGTTAATAAGATGGTAGGCTGTAGAAACTGCGAAATTCCAATAAAGTTTGAGAACATTCATTTGAAACATAAGGGAACGGGTGACCTCAAGGAGATGACGATTCTTCCTTTCGGTAACACCATTTTTTTTTGGGGGGGGTATAAGCATACGAGATTTGATGCATGATCCCAAACTCAGTACATAAGTTCATAAACGCATGACTTGTGTATTTACAGGTATTGTCGGTTCGGAGAGTTTTAATAGTAGTAGAAAACTGGTTGCGAGTTTCAATAATAAAGACACGGAATACACAAGGTAGCTCAAAGCGATCATGAAGGAGATACAACCTTATCATACAAGAGTAATCATCTATAAAAATAACAAAGTAACAATAACCAAAAATACTTGTTGTTTTGTAGACTCCCCAAATATCTAAATGAACTAGAACAAAGGCAACATCGTTCCGAGTACAATGAGGTGGAAACGTAGACCGATGTTGTTTGTCGCAAATACAAGACTCGCAGGCGAAGTCATTGAGAGATAAATCCGGGACATTTTTCCAGAGGATGTGCAGAGGAGCATGCCCAAGACGTCGGTATCACTTGACAGAGCTAATAGAGGAGAGAATCGTGTGGGGGGAGGGATCCAAGATGCAGAGCCCATTCAACAGTTTCTATTTACCAATGATATTTTGTGTATGTCGATCATGCATAACATAAGAGGTGGAAGAGAATGCTACATAATAATCAAGCTCTTGAGTGAGACGGCTAATAGAAAGGAGATTGAAAGGAGAGCCCGGAACATGAAGAACTGAGCGAATAGCGATGGAGGGAGTAAGGTGGACGTATGCTGATCCAGAGACTGTAGTGGTGTCCCCATTAGCAATAATAATGAACTCGGAATGCACAGAGTCAAAGTATTTTGAAGGTTCTTGTGGGGTAATGTGGTGTGAGACCCCAAAATCCATAATCCAGAATGAACTATGAGCGAGACAGGAGATACCTCAATCTAAAATAGACACAACAGAGCCAGGAGAATGACTGATCATCCCTTGAAGTTGTTGGAGTTGAATGCGCAAGGCATCAATGTCAGCTTGAATGATGTTTAGAGTGTAATTGTGTCGATCGCTACCATGAGAAAAGATGTGACCTCCATGAGAGGGCAGAGGAGAAAAATGAGTTGGAGGTGACCACTGAGATGAATGTGATGGGTTATCATGATGTGCAACCATTGGATATAATCCACCTACAGCAGAAGCCAGAAGAGCTGGAAAAGACAGAGGAGGTGCTGCTAGAGGACTGGCAGCTAGAAGAAGGCAGTAGTAAGTCCCAACAGCGGAAAACAACTTCGGGCAACAACGGGCAGGCGAACTTAATGTGGCAAGGGAGATGAAGAAAGCAGCAAACGGCAGACAACAGGAGCACGACCAACAGCGACAAGAAGCAATCAACAGTAGCAAGAAGCAAGCGTCAGCGACAAGAGTTGCGGTTAGCGACGGTAAGGAAGCAGCGGATAGAATCTGCGACAAGATGCTGCAACGAGAAACTGCGACTATAATCTGCGGCTAGGATTTGCAGCAAGGAGGTAGCAGCTGCAGCAAGGAGGCAACGACTTGAGGACAGAATGAGCCGCGACAAAGTCAGCAGAGTATGCGGCAGGGGGAGCAATCAGCAGCCAGGAAAGCAGCATCAACGAGGCTAACAACAATCGCAGTGTTGCGAGCAAGGAGACGAGCGGCGCGAGCTCGGCAAGGAAAAGAACCGCCGAGAAGAGGCGACAAGAGAGGAAGGCAGACACACTGGTCGCGCGATAAGAGATAACAAGGTCGCACGAACCGCGGCAAGACAAACCAGACCGCAGAGGGAAGCAAATCAGCGGGGCCCAGGTACGGGGAGTAGAAATGTTATAAAAGGAGAGGAAGGGGTGAAAAATGGGAAGAAGCTATAGAGGGTAGAAGGTTGCGGTTAGGCCCACAGTAACCGCAGAGAAAGGGAGACATGAACTGTTGGGCAGCAAAATAGTGGGTGCAGTTATAGACTTTCTAACTGCCCAGAGATCGCCAGCAAGCAAGCACATAACTTAGAGGACGCCCGGATCGTTGACTCTGATACCATGTAAAAAAAGCACGACAAATGAGAAATAAAATAATTTTATTAATTTCTCAATCAAATGCTTCCATACTTTCATACATGAATTTGTACACTTATATACTTATATAAGAAAAGAGAGAGGAGAAGTAGTTACAATCTCATATGTGAGATTAAATGCTAAAGATGAAGTAGACTCTAAATGAGCCTTATATTGGGCTTTTACACATCTTTCTTTCAACAATATGCATCCAATATAAAACCATTCGGTTATAGGTGGAGAAGATATATAATGATTGCACACGCATATAAGAGTTTCCTGTTAAGGGAGTAAATTCTCAACATGCCCTTCCCCACTCTCTTTGTTGAATATAGAATGTGGTGTTAACTCTAATTTATGCAACTTTCCTTTAATAATTACTATCTAATTTATCTTTGGTCACCACCGTGTTACTCAAGTAACAATTTTCTAAAGAATGAAGTGCTAACCTTCTTTGAAGGTCAAGATAAACAAAATGATTGGACAAAATGGTTGGTGATCATTCTGAAAGAGTTTTTTTAGATTTAATACAATGTCACATTTAGATAGATTTCTTTTCAAACACCTTAAATTGTTTAATTTGTTCACGGAAGCAGAAGCATGCAACAGAAAACTATTGCAAATGAAGCCCAATTCTATTGAATATGCACAATGATATGCATAGGATCGAATCATGCAACTTATGCATACATGCCAATCAAGAGACGATATAGAATTCATGACAATTAAGAGACGAGATCAAATACGCTATCATGAAACACAAGGACAACCACATTAATCACAAAGGAATACGAGAAGGCATCTCGACAATACATCATGTCATAACTGTAAGTTATTATATTCGGTAATCAAGTAAACACATAGTTGAATATTACCAAAATAGAATAATGATCAATAAGACCTTACATGACTTGTATAGAAGCCAGAATAATAATGCGAGACTAAGACAGAAAAATGAAATAACGAGACGACTTGACATACCAAATATATGACTAAGTTCAACTCTCCCCCTCAAGTCGGACGGAAGATGTCGATCATCCCAAGTTTTCGGATATCATCAGAAAACACATCCGCCAGTTGATCTTTGGACTGAACAAAAGGTGTGACCACGGTCTTCTTATCTAGGTGGTCTTTGATAAAGTGTCGATCAACCTCCACATACTGTTATGTCGTGTAGAATTGGATTATGAGTTATACTAATAGCTGTCTTGTTATCACAGAATAAGGAAAAAGGACAACTCTCAGAGAAACTCATATCCTGTAATACAGTACGTAACCATAGGCCCTCACAAAGGCCTACTCTCAGAGAAACTCATATCCTGTAAAACAGTACGTAACCATAGGCCCTCACAAAGGCCTTGTGACATAGCACGATACTCTGCCTCAGCACTGGATCTGACCACCACATTCTATTTTTTACTACGCTAGGTCACCAGATTTCCCCCTACAAAGGAACAGTATCCAGTAGTGGACTTGCGGTCATCCCGACATCTAGCCTAGTCTGCATTCGTGAAAACTTTGATCTTCAAGTGATTATTTTTAGAGAACAGGAGGCCACGACCTGGGGCCATTTTCAAATAATGTAACACGCGATGTGCTGCCTCTTGATGTCTGATCGTGGGAGCGTGCATATATCTACTCAAAATACCAAAGTCATAGGTGATATCTGAACGTGTGTGGGATAGGTATATGAGTTTCCCAACCAATCTCTAATAGCGTGAAACATCAGTTTGATCACTATCACCATCTTCTCCAATCCTATGATTTTCTTCCATATGGGTGTTCGCAAGAACACAACCTTGCATCTCAGTCTCCTTCAAGAGATCTAGCATATACTTTCGTTAAGATATGAAAATTATTTGAGTTGATCTGGCGACTTCAATACCAAAAAAGTAACGAAGCCTTCCCAAATCTTTCACCTCGAATTCAGCAAATATGAGAGACTTAAGGTTTGCAATCTCATCTGTGTCATTTCCAGTGACCACAATATCATCTACGTAGACAATGAGAACCACAACCCTCTGATTGCAACGACAGACAAACATGGTGTGATCAGACTGAGCCTGCTTGTAACCAAACTTGAGCATAGCCGTGAGAAACCTTCCAAACCAAAACCCAAGGGATTGTTTTAGGCCGTATAAAGATCTCCTTAGACGACATACAAGACCTTCATCCAATTTTTTTGTAAATCCAGGAGGGAATTTCATGTACACCTCATCAAGTTCACCATGGAGAAACACATTCTTCACATCGAGTTGGTGGAGGTCCAAGTTCATGCAAGCCACGCACGAAAGTAACACCCGAATGGAGTTCATCTTTGCCACGGGAGAAAAGGTCTCCTGGTAGTCAACTCCCTGGGTTTGAGTGTAATCCTGAGCAACAAGACGAGCCTTGTGTCGTTCAACTTTACCGTCCTAGTTCTGCTAAACCAAGAAAACCCACCGTGATCCATGAGGCCGCTTAGGATCACTCATTTGTGGCTCGATCACATTCGTAGAGGAGGCAGAAGAATTTGGATCACCCATGACGGCAAGGAGAATCGATAAGAACACCAATAGCAACAGCAGATCCGGCACAAGCAAGGAGAAGATCGGGCAAGCAGGAGCAGCGAAATCAGCGCAGGAAATCAGCAAAATGGCACATCAGGGCTAACAGGCAGCAGAGCAGTGCAGGCAGCAGGGCGTCGGAGGCAGATGACATGCAGAAGAAGCACGGGAACAACCAGATCTCAAGCAGGCAACAAAACAGCACAGGAGGGGCCAGATCTCGAGCAACATAGCCGGCGGAGTGGATGAAGCAAGGAAAAAAGGCACGGGAGCAGTGGAAATAGGCACAACAGCATCGACGTAGGGAGGGCGGAGCGGTCCGGCTGCTTCATGGAAGGAAGGCGGCGGCGTTCTTCTCAGCAACCGGCGATGGAGAGAAAGCCGCCCGATAACCACATAGGAGGAGCAGCCGAAGGGCAGAGAGGGCGATATCGAGCACGCATTGAGGAGGCGGCGTCGATCGCGGGCAAAGAGGGCGGGGTCGAAACGGGAGCGGACAACGGCTAAGGTTACTCCGCTCTGATACCAAGTTGAATATTACCAAAATAGAATAATGACCAATAAGACCTTACATGGCTTGTATAAAAGCCGGAATAATAATGCGAGACTAAGACAAAAAAAAAGAAATAAGGAGACGACTTGAAATACAAATATATAACTAAGTTCAACTCACTTTAGTGCCATTAATGAGGTACCCAGTGACTGCAAGGGAAGAGGGCGGAGTGAGGCATGTCGAGCCATTGTTACAGAGCGAAAAGTTGGGGGTGGAGGAAGAAGATCACTTACAGGGAGGACTAAACAAGATTGCGATAAACATGAACAAGATACAAGCACTAAAACGAGATAAGCTCTCGTCTAACTTTCGGGGGATGGTTCTCCCAAGGAGCCACCTCTCCAAGTGAGAAATACAACGATCTCCAAGATGCTTAACACATACAAGATCACTCTTTATATTAAGTATGCACATCTAACAAAGATTCTTAATTAGTAATAATATTGATTCTCCTAATAAATACAACTCTTGAATTGGGCTTCTCCCCATTGATGTAACTCATTCAGATTCTTCATGCTTCCGGTCACGACATCCACATATTTGTCGACCGCTTCAACCCCAACACCCTCATCCACCACGAGAAACCTCGCGGCACCGGCTTCCTCGTCCCCGGGCATCATCATCTTTGTCTCAACAACCGCTTCATGCCTAATTTACTCTTTACAGCATTCCCAAAAAGAGTGCTCCCAAAGCCTCTCCTCTCCAAGATCCATGGACACCAACCCCACAATCCATCCCCGCTTACTTGATGAGATTTAACAACTTCATACCCATCTCCACAACGATAGCTGACTGCCCTTCCCTATGGAAACCACCGAGTGAAATCCAAACACCTCTGCAGCCCCACCATTATCTCCCACTGCAACTTATTCGGCTCTGTTCCCACTTAGGCAAATACCTCCTCCTACCTCATACTCATTTCCCTGATATCCCTAACTCAGCCTCAACCAAGCGGAGGCTTCCCTCACTACCTATCCCCGCTTGCAAAATCGCCGTCCCATTATTGATCACTACAGCCACTATCACTACACTTCCTTCCAACACCCAACACATCCACTTCAACCCAGGCTCTGTTCACCCCGCTGGCCTCCCAGATCACATCTTCACATAATCCCACTCCACTGAGCCAAATAAACTCACATGACAAAAGTAATAGAGGGTTTGGAGGTCAGGGCTGGTGGTGGCATTGAATTTTGGACTCCTGGTAGACCACTGGGCTGCTGGACAGCAAATGTTGGAGTTGTAAATGAGTTACATGAAGCTGGAAAAGGGGTTGTTGCTGCAGGTATGAGATGGGGGTGGAAAGAGGGGAAGGGGAGTCGGCAAGGGGTTGGAGGTAGGTAGAAGAGCTGTCGGCTTTTGGGTTGTGAGTGGGGGCAGTTAGAAGGGTGGTTCCACAAGAGGCTACAGTCAAAGTCTATGGGGGTCAACTGGATTGGATGGGAATGGGCTCAGTTGGGAGTAGAGGGGAGGTCCACGTGAGGTTGTGGTTGATGGAGGTGAGGAGGCCGGTTAAATAGGAAGGAGTGGGGTTCGGTTGGGAGGCGGTTCCACGTGAGGCTTAAAGGAATTGTTAGGAGAGTGGGGAAGTGGGAGAAGTCTAGTGAATTTAGGATTGAGGCCTAAATTTAAGGAGAGGCGGAGTTAGTGGGGTAATGGAGCAGTGAGAAGGTAGTTAAGGTGATTATAGGGTGATGACTAGCCGGAGGTGATCGCCGGAGGTGTTGGTGGTGGCCGGAGGTGATTTCCGGTGATCGGAAAATTGGAAACGAATGAGACAAGAAGGCTAGTGGAGGTTTGTCGGAGGTGGCCGGGGAAGGTTTTCTGGTGATCTCCGGAAACTAAAAATGGAGGGGATTGGAGAGGGGATGGGGGCTGTTTTTTAAAGGAATATCAGGAGGGGAATGGAGAGTGGCCGGCCGGTGGTTTGGAGGGGATGGTTTGGGATGTCAGTGGGTGGAGGGTGGGAGGGGGATCGTGGCCGCCGGCTGTAGGAGGTAGGGATTGGGCTGGGGAGGCCAGCTAGAGATAAGGTGGGGATCCATTTTTAGGGGAAGGGAAGGGAAGATGTTGGTCGGTTGCAAGGAGGATGAAAGGAGGTCCAAGCTTCACACCCGGGGGTTCCGGCTTCAGCACCGGATGATCAAAAGCAAGGCTTCTTTGCTTCAACATTCAATACCAATCTAAGGATCCCTCTACTCCTATATATAAAGTAGAGAGGGCAACAAACGGTTATGATCCTCTGTTTGTCGAATCACTTAGAATAAACAAAAACACAATGAAATTTTTTAAAATGCACAAACGAAAAAATGTTACGGCCGGCAATCTGCTTGAGATGAGTGGTACCAATTGTCACTGAGCTCGAGGTCGATGTAAGTAGACCCAAACGGGCCATGTGGCATGATCCCCATCATATAACCACATAAAGTCCAATAAAATTTTGAACCTTACGTTGCATTTTAAAAAGAGGACCTAATTAAAACCACATACCCATAATATTATACATTGATTGTCCTAATGTGCTTCTCATGTATATCAATTGAAAGTCAATTTCTAAGAGCCAATGGTACCTTGTGGTCCTTAACAACTTGGAATAAGCCTACAACCAAACATTTCCTATGCAAACCCTGAAAAACTGCAATGGCCATGCAAAACTAAAAGAAAATTATAGCGAAGATCTAAGAAAGATGAATCTAGAAAATTCATGTAAATTGGATTGAAATTGGTTTAAATGTCAATATAAGTCAGTGTTTGGCATGGACACCGAATACATAAATTTAAATAATAAAAAAACATCAGGTTACCTAAAAATGAAGCAAATGCCAGGTACTGCATTCTTTGAACGTGAACTGGTATTTCCTTTCCAATGTCATGATGAATAATGGGGAAAAATGGTGGCCAATTCTTTTCTTCAAGCACTATTCCAGCTGGCAAAAAATTATTCAATAGAAACAAATGTTACTTTTCAGTAACTTTTGATTTACTAGGATGACTATATTTTTTAATAATCTGCTAACAAACTACCCCGAGCAGCAGCATCTTCCTTTCGTTTTAATTCCTGTTCCATCACATGAGAACGGAATATTAAAAGTATGAAAATGGAACACTCAAATTGATTATCAGGTGTCACAACAGTCAAAATTTGCAAATCCAAAAAGTGTAGTTTCAGAACTCAACTTGGATGCAATTGCTGAAAAGTTGTCTATTTAGTATTTATTATGAAAATTCCGCATCATTGAATGATAGCAACCCAAAGACACACTATATGTTACCAGTTAATGACCATAAGGAACAGGTTTCATCAATCTCATTAAAACATAGAGTGGAAGAGATCAATCTATTGAACTTGCAAAATAAGATCACCGAGATATAAAATATTTTAAAGCTGATTAAATTGAGCGTTGGCCCAACAATCAATATCATAGTTTAGCGGCACATATGTGCAGGGACTGGTACCAAAATTATGAAAAGAGATTTTTAGCTATATATGGGTAAAAAAGCTAAACGAGAGCAAAAAAATATAAATCAGAAATATGACTAAAATTATCAGCTGAAATCCACATCCATATATGAATATCATTAATCAAAATCAAGAATGATCATCATTCTTTCAAACAATTAAAGCTAAACTGAAAGCCTGTATTATGAAGGTCTAATTAACAGGGCGAACATATCATGTCTTAACATATACTATTTGTAAAAAAAAATATTTCATTAGTAATGTGTTGCATCATCAAAATCATCAGCACAATTCGTTATTAAAAAGTAAAAACACAGTTGTGAGAACATTCATTTTACCGTTCTTTAATAGATTTTTTTCAGTTTTTTATAAGTAAATTTAATTTGAATGTTTTTATTTACTTTAAAAAACGTACCTTCATCCCCTCAATTCTTGTTGAGTTGTATTTGGCGTGACAAAAAAATTTACAGAGACAACAAACAGAGAATGTATTGTTGCGTCAAAGCACGGAAACCCCGTGCACAAATGCTTGTAAGAATAAAATCATAACCTACTGTAGAAACTCGCAAGGACAATCGTCAAGAAATATTAACGGAATGGTTTGTTTAATTAGAGAAAAAGATAATCTATCCTCAATGCAACCTTGGGAGCTCGCGAAAGCTCTTTGTAGAAGATCTGAGATCTTGTGGCAGTAGGAGCACCGGATAGAAATCTGTAAGCCTTGAGTAATCTCCAACGTAGTTCTTATCCTCTTTCATGATAGAAATGCAGCATGCATGTCTGATTCAAACCGTAGGCTATATCCGAAGCCTTTTCAAGTATCGACCGAGGATGGCAGGTCTACAGTCGCAATTGATGTCACTTGCGTCGCATCAGGATGAGAAATTATTATTACATCATTTTATTGTATTTTAATTTTTTTTGCACTATTCTTCAACAATTTTGTACATTTTTACGTGTTCTTTAAGTTCGATTTATTTTGGTTCGAATTATTGGCTTGAGTAACTTAGAATATTAAGGCAAGCTCTTAATACCTGAATTATATTGGGATAACTTGAAATAAATAATCTGTAAGATTTTAATTCTCTGCGTAATAACCCAAGCTCCCAAATTAAAAAAATCCATCCTTTGTCGACAATCAAAGGTATGTTGAAATTCAGAATCGAGCATGAATTCATTTCCCTGTTTGATCCTTCCTAGCCAAACACATTTTGAATCCTAACTCCTGCCTCCCATTGCCATCTAGATCGATATCCTCTCATGACACCCTTTGTAAGACCCGAACTTGATCTTATAATTTTATATGTTTATAAAATAGAAAAAGAAGAAATTTTTCCGATGATGAAAACCAAATTCAGTGTTGATTCGACATCGCATGTTTATTTTCGATGTTTGAGTCTTCTGATTGATTTTACGACTCATTTTCGATCAATATCGTTATTAAAAAAAATGATTCATGTGACAGAGCATGATAGCTGCTTTGAAACCTGAATTACTTTGGTGAATGAAATAAGTTAAGTGGCTTCTCCCTTGTGCTAATTGCCATATGGGATGGTGTTTGACCGGACTCAGCCTTCTATTTTAATATGGGTAAACTTTAAGTGGTGGAATATTATAATTGTATCTCTAGTGGTAGATAGAAGATGTTTATCTCCCGACTCTTACTTCTATCACTCTTCCGCCTGCTGGTTCCCGCGTAGGGTTTCTCCGCTTCCCTTTTCTCTCGTTTCCTGTTTGCTGCGAGCTACCCCTGCCACCTTTTGGGTGTTGTTGTGGCTGATTCCTCGTGCAGTCGCTGCTGTACATGGCTGGAAATTGATGTATGTGGTTGAAAAGTGGATCTTAGCCGACAATTTTGGGTTGCACCTCCACTGTGAGCTTCTTTCTCCCTTCTCTTTTTTATGGTTGTGGATTTATGAGTGTCTATGTTGAAATTTGGAAGGGATAAGTTTAGGGCTTTCAGATTTGAGGGTTTTTCTATGTTGTTCTGGTTAGAGTTTCTTTCTTTTGGGCTGATTGGTGTTGAATTATTGTATGGATTGAGTCTCCATGGACTGTTGGAGGATCTCTTTTTGTTTTCCTTGGCCGACTGTTGGTGGTAACTAATTTGGTGTTAAAGGCTGACTGTTGGGTGATGGCTGGTTTTGTGTGTGTGTTGATCTACTGTTGTTGGAGGGGATATTGCCTTGAGAGAAGTGTCTCTTGATTTCAACTTTTGATGATGTTGTTGGCAGTCTTTGGTGGTGCTGTGGGCAGCCCTTGGTGCGGCTAACAGCAGCTCTTTTGCTGTGATTGGCTGCCCGAACTGTTGTCCATGTGTCTCTTGTTGGTTGGATTAAAATGTCAAGTGGCCATAGTTGATTGATATCAGTTATGGCTGAATATTGAGTTGACTTGATGTTTGTTGTGTCACTGAAGTTAGTCCTTCCCTAGGCAACTCCTAGAGGTCGTAGTTGTGACCGTCTTAGGAATCCGCTCGTATTTTTTTGGGGCGCAACCCTAAAGTAAATGATTTCTTGATACTGCAGAGGATGACGTCCGGCGATAGACTCGACGAGAATCATACGAGGGACAAGGACAAAGGAAAACTTGGAGTGAGTCCTTACTACGTTGCTTACGAATATTTTACTTTGCGCTCTTTTACTCCGAGCTACTTATTTGAATGACATTGCCTCAGAATTGAAATAAATTTGAAACAGATGAAATCGCTAAAAAGCTATTAGCGAGCAATAGAAACTCTGAGGGGAAATTGATATATTGAATTCCTATATTTTGAAAATGCATATGAATTGAATATGAAAAGAACATGGAATCGAAAATGCGTCGACGCATCGAAATGCGAAGGGTCGGTCTTGTAAGGGGGTAGAGTCATAGACTCCTACACCTCGTGAGGGGGTAGAACTCTCACACCTCGTAGGGGGGTCGAACTCCTAAAGAATTTGATATAGATTTGTCCAATTTAGGAGGCGTGGAAGCCTATTGCGTGTATGAGCGCCCTAAAGAAGACATTGATGTGATGGGCTGACGGACCCAGATGTTGAAGAAAATAAGATCGACCCTCAGCATTTCAAAGCAAAGACTGATATGAACCCCGAACTGAATTGAGTACAGAAATGATTAAAAATGAAAGAATAAGAATTGATATCAGAAATATTTCTATTTTACCTTATCTTTCTTGCTTAGATATATATCTATTTTGATATAGATTTGAATAATTGTTTATTACTACTGACTTTCTTGTCTGATTGTAGTGTAGTTGAAAAGATAAGGAACTCACTTAGTTTTCTAAACTAATTGATTGTCGATTTTTCTTTTTAGTATTAGACCGTCAGCATACCAGGTCTCTCTAGGAGGGTACCAACGAAGGCAGATCGAAGTCAAAGAGAAGACATGATTCGTCCACAGGTTAGCTAGTGTTTGCCTTGTTTAGATCTACTATTTGTTTAGTATCTTTTTCCCTGTATCGTGGTAGACATGATGTACATTACCTGGAATAAATAAAAAGTTAATTATATTCCTCATGGTACCACTCTTGTGTTGTACTTATATCTGTCGCGTTATATTAATTGTGAAAAACCGCTCAGAATATAGATATAAATTGTGGCGGACTTCGGGCTGTCACACCCTTCATAGCTTGTCAAAAAACTCAAGTCAACACCTAGCCATCTCTCATCAAGGTCAACCGTCTAAAATCGTTCAGTCCGACTTTTCATAGGACGTGTTTTTGGGCCCATTCAGGTTGATTTGTCATCTGCCATATTTGCCATCTAAGCCCAAGATTTCATTAGTGGTGTGGCATTTAAAAAATTGATGTCACAGATCATTGCTTTGATCAGTATGAGATATCTGACAATCGTCGCATGTGGCTTGCGAAGATGAAACTTCATAGTCAGACTATGACTTATTAGACTAGTCTCAAGCATAAAATTGAGAGCAGCGGTCTTCTCCCCATCTGATGGTTAGATATGAAGCGGAAGTAAAAGATGTATCTTCTGATATCCTATAATAATGTCTCCTTGATATACTTGCCTTTCAGTAAGGGACCCTATCTATTGTGGATTATTTGACTTGATTCTGCAAGTTAGATTAATGATATTCGGGAAAAGCTTGTTGCGGCTTCCTCCATATTTGATTTGTACTCCATGTCAAGATACACGAAGAGTTGATTTTCAACACGTTATAGTTTGTTGATCAGATATTTTACCTCGCCCTCTGGTATGAGCATGAATTGAGGTTCACAAAATCGAGAAGTGTTGTACAATATTCTGACATATCCGCATTTAGGATCCCCTCCTCAACCCTTTCTTGATTCTGATGAGGTTCGGTGCCTGACGAGTAGCATACCGCTTGATTATGTGATTGAGTTTTATCATAACTTTGTATAGCAAATTGAGAGCAACATTATTGTGAATAGTGAGTATGGTCATGAGAATGAGTATGGGAGACTCAGTGATCCTTTAGTGGTACACGGATTCGCACCGCAACCCTCCCCAAATCTTCTCCTATCTCAGCCTCAACACCACCCTCAACCCTCACCTTAGCTACCCCCACCCCTTCCTCAATAGTTGGCACCATTAGCGATGCCCACCGCAACAAGACAACATCCAATGGACACAATACCTACCATAAGTTATGAGATTGAGACGACGTCGAAGTTCGAGGCAACACAAGACATAACAGACCCTTCTTGTTTGCTACATTGGATAGGACGTCCATTCACGGCCAACACTTGGGTAGTGTCCAAGGAACCGCAATGATTATTGGCTAACCTGCACCGCAGGATACCCATCTCATTCATTTAGGATATGGATTCTTCCAAGCCGGGCAGAATGATGGGGATAGTTTGAATTTTTTGGAGGACATGCTTTTGGGTCGTTTCGAGACTGATTTGTCACCTAACATATTTGGCAACACCTGATGGATAATCTGAATCCGCAGTCGCATTCAGCGATGGTTAGATTTTTTTAAGGTATTTTTATTTTAGTTTAGCATTTTTATTTTGAGTGATCGGACAACCATCATATCGCATGATTTAAATCGTTCATGATGGTTATTGTATAGTGGCTTATCTATTTAAACGAGCATATGGGATGGATTGGAGGCTAACGCAGATTTTGGAATCATGGTCATCTGGTCACCCCATGGCGTCGACACATCACTCACTCACTCCTAGATATTATTGCTCTCTTCTTGTTTTAGTTGTTCTCCATTGTATCGCTCTCTCCCTACCCTATTTCCTGCAGCCGCCCCTTCTGATCTCCTATAGCTTGCACTAAAACCGACCCACATACATCCCTTGGTTCAGTTGACTATAGCCCACCACCCAAACAGCCTAACTGAACCCTCTCCCCTCCAAGAACCAGCAATTCCACCTACAGTCGAGCATTACCGCAGCCTTTCCAACTACATGTCATCCCAACAAACCCCGTTCTAGCACTCATTCTTCCCAAAAATGACCTATACAGATCTTGTCCAGGGTCTGAATGAGCCCCTCAGCCTCTAATGCCCTAGCCGAGCCACTAAACCCCCTCCTTTGTCATTTTTAAACCAATTTCAACCATATTCCCCTCCGGCAGCCCACCTTATAGTCATATTACCTCTCCACGACCACCGAATCTCCATATCCTTCACCTACGGCTTCCAAGCGCTTGTGAGCTCTATATTTGGATTTTGTTTTCTCCGTTGTAATATGAATCGGATTATCTATACGGGTACATTTATTAGTGCACTTGCTTTGTGATTGATCTCGACTTGCAGAACTTATTCCAATTGTAATTTAATTGAAAGCCCTCCAATCGAAGGGGAACTGATGCAGGGCGTCGCGTAGGGTTTGCGTGTCTGTCGGCTTTTCCCTAGGAAACCCTAAATGTGTGCGATGAATAAATTAATTTTGCAAACAAATTAAAGCGGGTGTTGGGCAGACTTTATTTTTTTTTGAAAGTACAAAAAAAAACTATTTGTTAAAAAAATTAATTTTTCTTTAATTAATGGTTCAATTCTAAATTCGGGAAGAAAGTTCGTAACTTTCGTTCAGTTCCCCTTGTCGTAGCAGAACAGAAATCGTGAACTCCAAATACGTTTTTATTTGGAGTTTTCGATGTAGCGTTCGTTGACACAATTCGGGCGAAAACCCAACAATGAACCTAATTATCCTAAGAGAAAAAAATTGACACACACAAAGGAAGGGGAAGAATCAAGTTACCCACGGAAAGAGGCGTCTTTCCGTATTCGAAGTCGATGGCGATCCTGCGAGGAACTCCTCGTCACCTTCGATCTCCCGCTCTGAGGTCGGCCGCTATCGCACATGGGCACCAAGGAGAAAGTTCACTCACTCACATGAGGTGGTTCCACTGAATCACTCACTCAGTTAATGGAGTAAGGAAGCCACAAACTAACAACCTGATTTTCACTCACTCTCACACGATAGTGGCTCCACGAATTCTCAATCACCCAAGGTGGTTCCACAAAACCTCTAAGCACTAACAATTTGATTTTTCTTCCCTCACTGTTCACACGGAAGAAAATCAAATATCACTTTACCTTTACAGCAGCACACTTTCTAAATCAATTTAAAAAAACCACTGGTCATCTTCTTTAATAATCAAAACAGTAACACTGATCATTCACTCAACAGCGACAGCATAGATCAAATAGCTGGCTGTAATTGCATACAGGAGTATACACAGTGAAGCAAAACTCACAGGAAATTCACAACTCTAAACTGGTATTCAGATATTCATTCACATCATCAATAATCATGGGAAACAGTAGCCAAATCAGGATTTACATCAACATTCAACATAGCAATATTCTCAAACGGGATTCAAACAAGCAGCAGTTCATAGATTTCAACAAAACTCTCAACGGGAAACAAACACAAATAGCAATCAAACATTCATCAATATCAAATGGTGGAAGCAAGCAACAAAAAATCTCAACAACAAATCTCATTAGCTGCCTACAACAATCTCACCTACAACACTCCTCCAACGGGAATCTAGAAACACATAGCAATCTTTTTTTTTCAACATCAACCTTCCCTAACTAAACTCCCACAGGATTTAAAAATGCACTATTCATCATCTTCTCAAACGGGAAGGACACTAAGTAGCAATCACACAATACATTTTGGCCCAAACTGCAACCGCACATCAAGGGCGTGGTTTTGGCCCAAGCAAAACCGCACCGCACCGAAATTGTGCGGTGCGGTTGTGGTTTCGATGCAATTTTTAGGTATGCGATTTACATAGACACCAAAAAGATAATGTGAGGTGGAAGAAAATATAAAATTTGAACAAAAATATAATTACATGAGTCATAATATAATGAAATAACTTGTAGTACATACATTTTAAAATACAAATACTACAAAATCAAGCATAATTTATAATGCCTTTCACGATTATGCTTCAGCATCACAATCAAGTTCAATTTCATCACTATCGTCATGTTGTATTGCACCGTTAAAATTTAAAAATATGTATGCTATATGTGCTTATATAATTACTATTATTAATTACTAATTTATAAGTTATAATTTTATTTAAATATATGTGATATGTCAGATATTTATGAAAATTAAAAAGTATGCAAATTAGTCAGTGCGATTTTTGTGATTTTCAAGATCCGAAACCCGCACTGCACCACGCTCGGTTTTTAAAAGTTCAAAATTGTACCGCACCAAAAGTACACGGTGCGGTTTAAAAATCAGTGTGGTTTGTGTGGTGCGGACAATTTTGCGGTTTACAGTTTTTGATGCTCACCCCTAATTGTAACTGGCTCTAAGATCATAGATGAGACTATTGATTTTCTAATATTGATTGTGTGCTCACTCTGATGTTTGTGGCTTTTATTTAGCATTATTTTTCATTTGCCATTTCGTAATACTCTACTTAACTCTATACTACCTAGTGAGAAGTGAGCAAACTCATGGCATATGATGGATTTAGGATGGAGAGTTACAGAAAGTCATCACCACCATCAATGAAAGACCATCAGCCAAAGGGAGGAGGAAGGGAGAGCACAAAGGAGAGGTCGGGTGTACCGGATGGATCAGAATGGGGGGGGGATTTGAAGGGATTTTGATAGATTAATGAGAGCCAATATCTTTAATTAAGAAAAACAAGTTTTTGCGCCTCAAATAACTGACCATCTCCAAACAAATTTTAAATAATTCCAAAAATCATAGTTAGTCAATTGAATAATTGATTAAATTTCAATTTAAAATGTGAAATTAAAAATCATGCACTAATTCATGGGCTAAAATATTCAAAGAAATATGAACCATATCCAACAAGAGGACCATGGTATAATGGCTAAAAAAGTTCCATCAATTCAAAAAGATGTATGAAGATCAAAGTTCTTGCATGATCAAAGCATATAATTAAGACCTGGTAGTTTGAACTTGAAGGGATGTAATATTTGATTCCAGATGATAAAAAAATTCTTTCTTAATGATCATTAAACAATATTATGAAATTTTCCTGCATCATTTGCACAGTATTAGGACATCGCATTAAGATTGTTTGTGCCTAACATTTGCTAAATTTGATCACTGCACACTTAAGCATTAAAATAAATCTCAACTACAAATATAGAAGAGATAATGTCAAATTCAATCAAATTCATCAAGTTAGATTCTTTAAAACAATATAAACAACACAATAGAAGATAATGGAAAACAGAAATAGGAATAAACCTCAAACAATGGTATATAGACCGTGACTAATAACATAGGATGGTCATAAACACTTCCAAGTAGTAGTTACCTGTTCCCTCCTCCTCAATTCTGCTTCCTTTGCTTGAAGGTCTTTCTCCTTCTTTCTTAGATCCTACATTTGCAATATAAGAACAAGTGAGTATATATCAGATCCATCTTTCCCCTAAGCTTACATGGGCTGTTTTCTTCCTCACACTCATATTTCTTTTACCATGTTTATCTTCTGGAGTTTTGGATGGTGATTAAAGAGCGTATACAAAGGGTAGCTAGTCATATGAGGCGGGATTGATTCATCCAGTGGGGCTGCGAGGAATTGTGATGGTTGGTTAACTCAAGCTTTAAGTTGTAGTGGAAAAGCAAGTTTTTTGAGTATGAGGCTTGTTAGTGGGAATCATTATATGGGGAGATCTGTCAAATTATACTCATGAAAAGTGACCTTAACTGTTTAAGATCTTCAAGGAATCCAAATTTTGACAGCATGGAAAGAAAACAAATTCTCATTTTGCTGTTATAGGAGAACTTCGGTAATTGGAATCATTCCTTACCCTTGTCGAATCAAGGGGTATATCAACTGTTGCACCACGGTCGTTGAAAAAACCAGCTGGTTCAGGAGGAAGTGGTGAAAGCCTAGAATTAGATGCAGGAGGAACAGTACTTGGATTCTGGAATATAAGACAGCATGAGAAACGTATAAGCTATGAGAGAAATAAGTACTGAAAAGTTTTATACGCATTTCAAATTTAACATAAAAAACATTCAAGAGTAAGAAAGAGTGAAAGACTGTGTATTCTTGAGCAATGAGATTAAAAGAATAGCGTGAAGGTGAGCAAAAAATGAGAGAAAATAAGAAAATTTAAAATTCTACGGGAATCATTGCATGGTCTCATATATATATTATAGAACTAACATAAATTCCAGTACTAGAAGCAGCTAAAATGAACGTTTGTGTGCATCTTGAAAGCGTATGATTTAAGAGGAAAAGTTAGTAAAATTTCAAATGAGCAAGTTAAGTGTATTTGTTGCAAGTATAAACTTTACACTTTATAACATACATTTGCAAGCTTCATGACAGTTAATGTATGATAAGTTTTAATTTAGTTTCAGGGAAATACCAAATTTGTAATGATTGATTAATTACATGCTATCCTGTATACATCTACTAAGAAACACAAATATAACTTTGTTGTGGGTCGCTCGACATTCTCACGGTCCGATCGAAGAGAACCGTCTTAGCTCGAGAGCGAGCCAAGTGCGCAAACAGTCACAGAAATAATCACCAGTTCACAGCAAGACATTTGACATGAAAAATCCCGGAAAGGAAAAAAATCACGGGGTCGGATCAGTACCGACCAATTCCACTATCTTTCAAAATATTACAAAAAGTCGTTTCTCGAGGGTAACAGGTCACCGCACGTTACAATATGCTTTATGGATATCGGGAGTCGCTTGGAGCGGAGTGTCGGGAAGCACGCCTGGGAGAAATCTGGAAGGATGAGCGTGGCAACAGGGGATCTAGACTCGAATTCCGAATTCCGAAGACTCGGGAGATCAAAGAAGATCTTCGAATTCCGAAAGAGATATTCGAAGGCTGAAGGAGATTTTTGAAGGGATCTTCAAACACCGAATGAGATCTCTGAGAAATCTTCAAGGGGCGACTCGGGAGCTCTCTTAGGCGCTAAAGGTAAGGTCTCTTCAAATGAGGACTCAGGAACTTTTTTATAGTCTTTGAGAGGGGCGTCCCGGTAATTGCACCACCATAATCACCCCATGGGTGAATGGGAATTCTCCATGAGCAGTTAAATTATCTGATGGCTCTATTCTCCACCTTCTTCTTCTCCCTCGCTTCTCACAGCTTCTTCTTATCCCTCTCAACACATGAACAGATGAACAATTACCTAAATTACTGTCTAACAATACATGCATCCTCTTTCCAATACCCTAAATCCCTTGTTCGCGAATCCAACTGAACCAAGCAGCCTCAATCTAGCAGATGTATTGGAAATATATGGCGTATATAATTAAGATCGTCAAATTCCCTTAATTAAAATAAACTCAATCGGGCGATTGATTCCCGAACAGCTTAGCAATGAAAAATCAGAAGGTAGAGGTTGTAAGCCTAAACTGGGAGAAGAACTCACCGCGAAGGGGTTCACATCCTCTTCAGCGAAGGGGTTAGAATCGTAGCGGCCCGCCATGGAACTAGAGGAGACGACAGAGAGGTGAAGGAAGAGGATGAGAAAACCAGAGAAGGAAGAAGGATTTCTCGTGTAGACTTTTTGGTAACTTTTAAGATCCCAGTCTTCAGCCGTCGGCCCGTCAGTAGGAAATAAAATAAAAAATTAAATAATGAATAAATTTTATTTTAATAATTTATTAAAAAACCGCGTAATCTGGTTCCCGGTCCAGCCACGCCGGGACGCCTGGGAGACGTTTATTCCGTATCACGTGAAATACAAAATTAAAAAATATATTGAAAAGGCGTGTATACATTTCCGTTAATTAAATACAAATATAAAAAATAAATTCATTTATACAATTTTGAAAACCTTATAATAAAATTTATTAAACTGAAAAATGAATGTTTTACCAAATATTGTTTTAAACTTATATATATATATATAGTATAGATTTAAATAGGTCATTTAAATTGGGGGATTTATGCTTATTGGCAGTCCAAATATAATAACTATCTAGCAAAATAATATTGACAGTACATTCCATTTGGCATCTCAAAATTCATATTTTTTTTGTTGACATGCAATCACATTTAACTACGGCTTTGTTTGTGGGGACTTATTTTTACCGGTCAAACAGTTACGACCGCATGAACCGGACCATAATTATGGTCTGGTTTATGCAATTATAATCCGGTTCATGAGGTCGTAATCGCTTGACCAGTGAAGATAAGTCCCCCCAAACGGAACCTAAATCTCCATTCAAAAAATGTCCACCGATCATGGAATTGTATGTGACCAATTTCTCACAGGCATTTCATAAAACACCTTACGGGCAAGAGTTGGTTTGCGGGATTTGTTGTGCATTGAAATAAGTGTGGACCCAATCAAAAGTTTGGTGACATTTCCGGCTTTGATGGACACTGCGTGAAGAGATTTGCCCATAAAGGGCATCCTGGTAATTTTCCTCTGGACCCTGCTGGGCGGAAGCCCTTCCGCTACTATGTAAGCTTTTTGCCTGCCCTATGCGAAACCTAGGGGCAAGACGCAAAGCGCTGAGAGCGCTAAGTGGCGAACAGGACGCGGCGCTAAAAGCAAAAGAGGTTGAGTGACAAAGCATTACTCAACGCCAAAGACGAAAGGGCGTTGAGTGGCAAAGCTTCACTCAACGCCAAAGGCGAAAGGGCGTTGAGTGGCAAAGCCTCACTCAACGCCAAGAACTGCAGAGCGTTGAGTCACAAAGCTTCACTCAACGCCAAAGGCAAAAGAGTGTTGAGTGGCAAAGCCTCACTCAACGCCAACTCTGAGGGCATCCCGCTTACCCAGGCGGAAGCCTTCCCGCATGCCCCAGGCGGAAACCCTCTCGGCTATCTGTTGGTTCTACCATAGTGATCTGGAAGTGATCAAGCATGTAGCCTCACTGCCAACTCAGTATGAGCCTATCAGGGTCGCGCATAAGATTGTGGAGAAATTGAGAGTTTGGATCTGTATGGTATAACTTATATGATGAGCAAAAGGGACTGAAATATTCTAAGGCAAAAGCGTTGAGTCCGTTGAGACCAGTCAACGCTTTCGTCGATTTAAGTGTTAACTCGTCGAATGATGGCATTGAGTGTGTTGAGTTGACTCACTGATTCGTCGAGTATCAAGTGTTGATTCGTCGACTGTCGCACTTAAGCATTGAGTGTGTTGAGTCTACTCAGCGATTCGTCGAGTAAAGGAGTTTACTTGACGAGTCTGGGTCTTAGGCGTTGAGTGTGTTGAGTGGACTCAACGCCTTCGTCGAGTAAAGGGTTTACTTGGCGAATCTGGCACTTAGGCGTTGAGTGTATTGTATTCACTCAACACCATTCGACGAATTTGGCGCAGTCGTCGAATGCTGTTCCACGAATCTGGCCTTTGGCGCAGAAATCGTGCGTCATTCGACGAATGTCGTTCGACGAATACAGTTCGACGAATGTCGTTCGACGAATGTCGTTCGACGAATCCGGCCTTTGACGCAGAAGTCATACGACGTTCGACGATTGCAGTCCGACGAATGTCGTTCGACAAATCTGGCCTTTGGCGCAGAAGTCGTGTGTCGTTCGACGAATGGCGTTCGACGAATGCAGTTCGACGAATGCAGTTCGACGAATGTCGTTCGACGAATCTAGGTTTTGGCGCAGAAAGCGTTGACAGTGTTAAGTCAAGTGTTGACTCAGCTGGTTATGGCGTTGAGTTCGTCGTATGTGTTATAAGATACTCAACGATTCGACGAGTATAAATCGATACTCGATGATTCGTCGTATATCCTGTAAATATTTGACAATTCGTCCAGACAAACTGTTGTCTGGCCGAAGATCTATTTTGTCTAAGTCCTGATTCTTCGAATAGCGACGGGCTGTTTTGTTTATTCCCTTTGGGTATAAACAAGAAACAGTATAGTTTGAACAGAAAGCGATTATTCTTTCTGTCTAAGCACGCGAGTCGTCACTGTGTGAAAAGACGGAAGCCCTAAAAGCCAACGGAAGCATTCCGCCGATCTCATCGCCAAGCCCGATCCCGGCGAGTGTCGTCGCCGCCTCTCCTTCAACAGACCTAGCAATCTGTGGATACACTGAGTGTCCTCTCCCGACCTAGAACTTGTGTGACAAGTTGCTACGGGTTCTCCCGATCGTGTGGATTTCCTGTAGAGATGCGGATATACTTTATGTGCTCAAGACTCAAGTCGTTAGTGACCGACTGGAATTTTTCTGGAGCATCTAGGTTGAGTATTGACTCAATCCCTCAAATGTAATTTTATTACAGCATGCTTTACTTCTTGATTCATGAATATTGCTAGATCCGAACTCGTTTGGGTTTTTCTTATTCTTATTTTCGCTGCGTGCACAAGTGTTGTGTCATCCCCCAAAACCCAACAGTGGTATCAGAGCCAGGTTCTCGACAATATTCATTGTTTCAGAAGTTGCTAAATCCATGACGTGTAGATTTGGAGATTTAGAAGTGTTCTAAATGCTCAAATCTAGTCTTGGTTCTTCCCAAGAACGCATGTGATTTCTTTGAAGTTTACTCCTTAACAGTAATCGTCACTTTATTGGTTCGTGAAACTAAGCATGTGTTAGATTTTGAATCTCACATAAAGTGACGAGCTTGTCTACTGTGTAAGTGGAGTTGGTGTTGCTCATGTCCAGTGCATGTAGGTTTGAAGATTTAGAAATGTTCTAGATGTTCAGACTTAGCCCAGTTCATCAAGTGTTGATAATTCATGTGCACATATGGGATGCATTTGGATTATGCTTGTCGTATTTTATTTTGTTTGATGTGCACACTGGTTAAATATTAACTATGATTAAAGAGTTAATCAAGAATTTAAACCTCTTAAGTAATATTAAATATTTAGATACCTTTCAATAGATGACATTCTTCCTGCCTCGATCGATGAAGTGTGGGCTTGTCAAAGTAAGATGCATTAATCTATCTTGGTAAGAGTGCGAGCGGATAATCTTGATATCTCACTGTCGACATCGGGTCAATCTTAACTGGGTGACCTCATAGGTTGAGTGCCCAAAGGCATAGGGTTGGCATGCACCATATGATGGATGTGAATAAAGAGTTATTCACCAGCCATACAGGAGTTGCATAGTGATGCAATTAGCAAGTGTTACCTACCTAAATAGCTGCATTGTGAGAGAAACGTCTGTAACACCCCTATCCGTCGCATAGCATATAGCAGTAGGTCCGACCGGGGCCCGACGCCATATACTACGGACAGACCGGTTGGTTACGCGTTGAAACCATTCAACCAATCATGTCGTCCTACACAACACCTAGCGGAAGCAAATTATTAAGTTGCAAAAGAAATAAGAACCCTACTACAAAGCATGAATGTCCACTACCGACTCAGGAATGTAATCATACACAAAAGAGAACTGGCCTTAAGGCCTTACATTGTTCACTTAACAAAATAGTGCTTTCATACTTCGGCTCGCAGGCCGACCATACATGAAAAACGGGAAAGAAACATAAGCAACAAGGCCTTCGAGGGCCGGCACAGCTACAAGGGCTTTAGCCCGCTATTTCCCGCTCTGCTCCGCAGCACCTGCAAGCCACAAACCACCGCCCGGTGGCAAACAAAAGCAACGGTCAGCTATGCTGACCAAATTATAACGATCCCGTCCCCAAAATCGGGGCGGCGATGCTCTTTCCCTGCACATTATTAGTATAGGCAATATATTAATGTGAACACACATCAACACAGGCGTAGGCTCGCACGGCCACACACCCCGTGCACTCAGGGCACATTCTCGGCGAACCGGCCAACGTCACGTCAATTCAAGCCATAGACGTTCCCAATCCACCACCGCCTCTTGGACGGTCGTCCATATGAGCATTTTGCCTTCCTGGCCTTGGTCACGGCAATTTAAGCCATAGACCGCCGAAGACCCTCATCCATGCCAACGGTCCTACCGAACGACATAGACCGGGTACGGTTCCGCCTGACCCGTGCTCATATCGCAACGGCAATTTAAGCCATATGCGCAGGTCAAGACTCACCGAGTCCCGTTTCCGCCACAACAATCACATAACCCGGTTATGTTCACGTTGGCTCCCCGACCACCGTGTTGGCAAAACCCGCTTTTGCCCAGTTTTCCGGGTGCACCTTGGAGTTAATCTCCAAGGCTCCCTGATGCAATCTACCACGTAGAAAACCCGAAAAATACCCAAACACCCGGAGTCTTCCCCGGTTCATATGCAATGCAACATCACCAATCCGGACCAACATGTCCGAATAGGCTTCACACACAATGCCTATGTCCGTTTACGCATACGGACTCTACACAAGGGGGACTTCACATATCTACCCCAAGGAACGCTCCAACTCTTCGCTCACTCGCGAGAGCGGGCTTCCTATGCAAAGGAAAAGAGGGCTTCACATGCCCAAGGATGAGAAATCGTTACCCTTGCATTCTTCCGCGGCGCCATCGAAAACTATACGGTTGGAAAGCACCGCAACGGCGTCGCCTCCTCGGATCTGGACTCGGATCGCGATTCGGAGCTCCGACGCTCCACCGGCGGCCGGATCTTGGTCTCCAACCCCTCACCTTGCTCTCCCCTCTCTCTAGGATTTAGAAAGAGAATAGAAAGAGAGAATGAGGGTTTTGAAACCCTTATCCCGGCTAAAACCATCCAGGAGCAGCCCCCCACCGTCGGATCCAAAGCCAAGGAAACGAACGGCCCGGATTAAATCCAAAATCATAAAATCTGGGCCGAACACGGGTTGGCACACGGCCGTGTGCCTGGCCGTGTAGCTCATTCGCCGTCCCGACCCAAATTGAAAACCAGCACACGGCATGTGACACGGCCTCCGACACGCCCGTGTCGCCTGCGACACGCCCGTGTCGGGACCCGTGTCACGCCCCCCGTGTGCAATAAATCACCACTTTGGAGTCAGAGGGGTACACGGCTTGGTGACACGGCATCGGACACGCCCGTGTCAAACTAGACACGCCCGTGTTCGTGCCCGTGTCACTACCCGTGTACCCACCCGCACAGCACAGGTGTGACACGGCCTGGGACACGCCCGTGTCCTAGGCCGTGTTCCACCACACGACCATCGTCGACCTGCGCTAGTCGACGACACGGCCCGAGCTCGACACGCCAGACACGGCCTCCGACACGCCCGTGTCGGGGCCCGTGTCACCTGCACCAAAAACCCGATTTGGCCAAAATCGATCCCCGTCGCTCCTACAACAATTTGGGGTGTTACAATTCTACCCCCTTAAAGAATTTCATCCACGAAATTAATAAAGGAAAAATAGGACTTAACGTAAAACAGTACCTGAGCGGAATAATTCCGGGTACTCCTCGAGCATAGTCTGCTCCCGTTCCCAAGAGAGCTCCTCACGCCCGCAGTTATCCCACCGGACCTTAACCATCCGGATCTCCTTATTACGAAGCCTCTTGACCTCAACATCTTCGATGCGAATGGGCTTGACCCTAGTCGTCAACCCTTCGTCCACCGGCACTTGGTCAAACGCGATCACCTGCGAATGCTCTTGCACCGCCTTCCGCAACACAGAAATGTGGAACACATCATGTAATCCACTCAACTCCACCGATAGCTTCAAACGGTATGCAGCTTCGCCGACTCGCTCCAGAACCTCAAAAGGTCCAAGGTATCTTGGGCTCAGCTTCTTCAAGCGTCTCACCCGCGAAACCCCCTTGAACGGCTTCACTTTCAGGTATACCCAATCGCCTACCGCGAACTCCACGTTCCGGTGCTTGGCATTGTAATACTTCGCCTGCCGGTCCTGAGCGATCAACAAGCGCTCCCGAATGATCCGCACTAACGAGGTAGCACTCTCCACCTCCTGCTTCTTGTACAACCTTGCTTCACCCGTTTCAAGCCACGATAACGGCGTGCGACACTTCCTACCATACAGGGCCTCGAAGGGCGCCATTTGTATACTCGCTTGGTAGCTGTTGTTGTACGCGAACTCCACCAAATAAAGGTGGTCTTCCCAATGCTTACCAAAATCCAGAACACACATGCGTAGCATGTCCTACATCGTTCTATTGACCCTCTCGGTCTGCCCATCCGTCTGCGGATGGAAAGCTGTGCTGAACTTTAACTTTGTTCCCAGCATCTGCTGCACCAACCTCCAATCATTTGACGTGAACCGCCCATCGCGATCACTCACAATGCTACGGGGCACACCATGCAGCCTAACAATATTGTCGACATACAACTTTGCCAATTTCTCCACTGGATCATCCTTCCTATGCGGAATGAAATGCGACACCTTGGTTAGTCGATCTACGATCACCCAGATGGCGTCGTTCCCCTTCTGCGATCTTGGCAACCCGTGCACAAAGTCCATAGATATATCGTCGAATTTCCACTTCGGTATAGGCAAGGACTTCAGAAATCCTCCCGGCTTTTGGCACTCCGCCTTCACCAAGGCGCACGTTTGGCACTTAGCCACGTACAACGCCACATCTTTCTTGAGCCCCGGCCACCAAAACAGCTTTTGAGATCACGATACATCTTCGTGCTCCCTGGGTGGATTGAGTACTTGGTATGATGAGCCTCGTACATCAACTCTGCCCGGAGGTTACCCCCACTCGGGACGCACAACCGATGACCCTTCCTTAACAAACCATCTTCCACCGAGAACTGGGAATTTGACCCATCCAGAGCGGCCTCCAAAAGCTCCTTCATGGAGTCATCTAACTCCAATGCCTGCCGAACCCGGTCAGCCAGGTCATACTGCACTTCCGTCCAGTTTAACATTGCTTTGGCGCTCGTCTGCCTGTCAACGCAACAGATCTCAAGCTCCTCCAACTCCCGTACTAGCCGCTCATCATGCACCGACAACCAGTTGGCTTGGGCGGGAGCCCTGCGGCTCAGCGCATCCGCAACTGCGTTGCCCTTCCCAGGTACATAATGTATCTTGAAGGTGTAGTCCCCCAGGAACTCCATCCACCTCCTCTGCCTCATATTAAGGTCCTTTTGATCCAACAAATATTTTAGGCTCTTGTGATCGGTGTATATATCGACCCTTACGCCGTATAGGTAGTGCCTCCACAACTTGAGTGCAAATATCACGGCCGCCAACTCCAAGTCGTGCACCGGATAATTTCTTTCATGCACCTTCAGCTGACGTGATCCATACGCTATCACGCTCCCATGCTGCAACAACACGCAGCCCAAGCCACTACCCGAAGCATCGCTATACACCTCAAAGCCCTCGGTCCCACTCGGCGAACTAAGCACTGGCGCCGTGGTCAACCGTCTCTTCAGCTCCTCAAAAGCTTGCACGCACTTTTGCGTCCACAAGAATTTCTGATCCTTCCTTGTCAACTTCGTGAGAGGTAATGCTAACCGCGAGAAGTTCTCTACGAAGCGCCTGTAATATCCGGCAAGCCCGAGAAAACTACGGACTTCCGCGATAGAAGATAATGCAGGTCACTCCCGTATCGCAACAATCTTCGCCGGATCCACCGCTATACCTTACCCACTCACTATATGACCAAGGAACCCTACCGAGGGTAGCCAGAACTCGCACTTGAAGAACTTTGCGTAAAGCTCATTCCTCCTCAAAGTCTCCAACACCAAATGCAAGTTCTTGAAGTGGTCTTCTTCGCACTGCGAGTACACCAAAATATCGTCGATAAAGACGATCACAAAGCGATCCAGGAAATCTCTGAACGTCCTGTTCATCAAGTCCATAAATACTGATGGCGCATTCGTCAGTCCAAACGGCATGACCGTGAACTCGAAATGCCCATACCTTGTACTGAACGCCGTCTTTGGGATATCACACTCCCTGATCCTCAGCTGATAGTACCCCGACTTCAAGTCCAACTTGGAGTATACCGACGATCCGACTAACTGATCAAAGAGATCATCAATCCTCGGGATCGGGTACTTATTCTTCTCCGTTAGCTTGTTCAACTCTCTATAGTCGATACACAGCCGCATACTCCCGTCCTTCTTCTTAACGAAGAGGACCGGTGCGCTTCAAGGCGACGAGCTTGGGCGCACATACCCTTGCTCGATCAGCTCCTCTAGCTGAACTTTCAACTCTGCCATCTCCTTAGGCGCCAACCTATATGGAGCACGTGACACCGGTTTGGCCCCCGGTACGAGCTCAATGGTGAAATCAATCTCCCGCTGCGGTGGGGCTCCCGGAAGACTATCCGGGAACACATCGGGGTATTCGCACACCACGGGAATGCTATCCAACGTGGACTTTGGCTCCACATCCCCCACTATTGCGAAGAACAGCTCTGCACCAGCACGAACCGCCTTCACCACCTGAAGAGCAGACATCAGTGTCTTGCTCGACCCCTTTAGCCCCTCGAATGTAGTCTCCCGCCCTACACCCAGCTTGACCTCCTTTCGGTCACAGTCAATCCAAGCTTTCTGCTCTGACAGCCAATCCATCCCAAAGATCACGTCGAACTCCACTAGCGGCAGCAATGACGCTAGCAAGTCGAACTCTTGGCTCCCAATGTGAACCTTTACGGCGCACACCCTGTCCGCACGCATCGAGCACTCATTCGGTAGCAGCACATCCAACCTGTCCTTCGCCATCGAAGAAGGGACTCCGATGCGCGATATAAAGCTTTCGGACAAGAAGGAGTGTGAAGCTCCCGTATCGAACAGTGCCCGTGCCGGACTATCACTAATCACAACAAAGCCTATACAAACAATATTAGGCTAACAAGCAATAGCTAACGGTATTAAAGCTAACTTGCTATAAATTAACTCATACCTGTCACCACATCCACTTGCTTGATGGCCTCCTGCTGGCCCAAGTTATAGACTCTAGGCTGAGTCGGAGCATAGTAGGACGCGGTCGACTCCACCGCTTTGCCCTTCTCCTCGTAGGTAGCTCCTTGTTTCCTTTCGGACTTTGAGCGTCCACTCCAACAATCACGGGCAAAGTGCCCCGGCTTTCCACACGTGAAACAAGCGCCCGGGGTTCGATTGGTAATTGCCCCCGAGGCACCTGAAGCAGCTGGACCCGACGTCTTAGCTTTCTTATAGAATTTACGGTAGCCCGACTTCGACGTAGTCGGTGCCTTGAACTCCGCTTTCTTGCTACCGGATTCTTTCTTTGCTTGGACATTCTTCATGTCCTTCTCCAAGGACCGGGCCGAATTGACCAGGGTCATGAAACCCTGCGCCTTGGGCCCCGACAGTAGCAATCTTAGATCATCTCTTAGCCCTTCGTAGAAGCGGCTCGTCTTGCGCTCCTCGTTTGCGAAGGTAGCGCCGGCATATCTCCCCAACCGAGTAAACTCGTGGAGGTACTCATCAACTGTGCAATCCCCTTACACCAACTTCTGAAATTCGCTTTCTAGCGCAATCCTCTGCGCCGAGGGGAGGTATCGAGCCATGAACAGTCTCGCAAACTCCTCCATCGAAACTTCGGCCAACGGCCTTCCCCGCAACTGATGTAGCTCTAGGCCTTCCCACCATAACCTTGCATCCCCATCCAAAAGGAACGTCGCTATAGTGGTCTTTTGCCACTCTTCCGTTTCCGTCGCAGTCATCACCCTGTTGACCCTTGAGAGCCAATCCTCTGCTTGGGTCGGGGTTTCTGCCCCCGTGAATACCGGTGGGTGAAAGCCCATCACGTGCTCCAGTTGTCTTTCCGTTGCTCTCCGAGGCAACTCTGGCTCCAACACCACTTGCTCAACCCTCCTTTGCTCTGCCGTCTGAAGCGGTACTTGCTCCATAGCAGGAGCGGGCTGCTGCACCTGCCTTGCAGGCTGCGCATTAATCATTGTCATGACCGCTTCTGCCACCAACCTAATGGTCTCGGCAGACGGAGGTGTTGCAGGCGCATCGCTTGGCGCACTGCTCGCCTCAGAACCTGGCCGTTCAGACGGCCCAGCACCACTTCTGGTCACCTATAATCATGCAAAACACCGATAAGCGACCCAAAAATTACTGCAAACAGCAATTATAGGAACACGCAGGTTCCTCAAACATGTATATTTTCATTCCTAAGTGGACATTCATGGGTTCTTTTCATGTTATAACGATGACGCACACATGTGCTCACCACCCCTTAAAGTGAATTCGTCCACGAATTCATTTAAGCTTGACCGAAACCAGTAGTCTGATACCAATTTGTAACACCCCTATCCGTCGCATAGCATATAGCAGTAGGTCCGGCCGGGGCCCGACGCCATATACTACGGACAGACCGGTTAGTTACGCGTTGAAACCATTCAACCAATCATGTCGTCCTACACAACACCTAGCGGAAGCAAATTATTAAGTTGCAAAAGAAATAAGAACTCTGCTACAAAGCATGAATGTCCACTACCGACTCAGGAATGTAATCATACACAAAAGAGAACTGGCCTTAAGGCCTTACATTGTTCACTTAACAAAATAGTGCTTTCATACTTCGGCTCGCAGGCCGGCCATACAGAAAAACGGGAAAGAAACATAAGCAACAAGGCCTTCGAGGGCCGGCACAGCTACAAGGGCTTTAGCCCGCTATTTCCCGCTCTGCTCCGCAGCACCTGCAAGCCACAAACCACCGCCCGGTGGCAAACAAAAGCAACGGTCAGCTATGCTGACCAAATTATAACGATCCCGCCCCCAAAATCGGGGCGGCGATGCTCTTTCCCAGCACATTATTAGTATATGCAATATATTAATGTGAACACACATCAACACAAGCGTAGGCTCGCACGGCCACACACCCCGTGCACTCAGGGCACATTCTCGGCGAACCGGCCAACGTCACGTCAATTCAAGCCATAGACGTTCCCAATCTACCACCGCCTCTTGGACGGTCATCCATATGAGCATTTTGCCTTCCTGGCCTTGGTCACGACAATTTAAGCCATAGACCGCCGAAGACCCTCATCCATGCCAACGGTCCTACCGAACGACATAGACCGGGTACGGTTCCGCCTGACCCGTGCTCATATCGCAACGGCAATTTAAGCCATATGCGCAGGTCAAGACTCACCGAGTCCCATTTCCGCCACAACAATCACATAACCCGGTTATGTTCACGTTGGCTCCCCGGCCACCGTGTTGGCAAAACCCGCTTTTGCCCAGTTTTTCGGGTGCACCTTGGAGTTAATCTCCAAGGCTCCCTGATGCAATCTACCACGTAGAAAACCCGAAAAACACCCAAACACCCGGAGTCTTCCCCGGTTCATATGCAATGCAACATCACCGATCCGGACCAACATGTCCGAATAGGCTTCACACACAATGCCTATGTCCGTTTACGCATACGGACTCTACACAAGGGGGACTTCACATATCTACCCCAAGGAACGCTCCAACTCTTCGCTCACTCGCGAGAGCGGGCTTCCTATGCCAAGGAAAAGAGGGCTTCACATGCCCAAGGATGAGAAATCGTTACCCTTGCATTCTTCCGCGGCGCCATCGAAAACTATACGGTTGGAAAGCACCGCAACGGCGTCGCCTCCGCAGATCTGGACTCGGATCGCGATTCGGAGCTCCGACGCTCCACCGGCGGCCGGATCTTGGTCTCCAACCCCTCACCTTGCTCTCCCCTCTCTAGGATTTAAAAAGAGAATAGAAAGAGAGAATGAGGGTTTTGAAACCCTTATCCCGGCTAAAACCATCCAGGAGCAGCCCCCCACCGTCGAATCCAAAGCCAAGGAAACGAACGGCCCGGATTAAATCCAAAATCATAAAATCTGGGCCGAACACGGGTTGGCACACGGCCGTGTGCCTGGCCGTGTAGCTCATTCGCCGTCCCGACCCAAATTGAAAACCAGCACACGACATGTGACACGGCCTCCGACACGCCCGTGTCGCCTGCGATACGCCCGTGTCGGGACCCGTGTCACGCCCCCCGTGTGCAATAAATCACCACTTTGGAGTCAGAGGGGTACACGGCTTGGTGACACGGCATCGGACACGCCCGTGTCAAACTAGACACGCCCGTGTTCGTGCCCGTGTCACTACCCTTGTACCCACCCGCACAGCACAGGTGTGACACGGCCTGGGACACGCCCGTGTCCTAGGCCGTGTTCCACCACACGACCATCGTCGACCTGCGCTGGTCGACGACACGGCCCGAGCTCGACACGCCAGACACGGCCTCCGACACGCCCGTGTCGGGGCCCGTGTCACCTGTACCAAAAACCCGATTTGGCCAAAATCGATCCCCGTCGCTCCTACAACAATTTGGGGTGTTACCCAAAGCTGACTCATAGTATTAATGAAATATGAATTTTATCCACTAAGAGAATTACTCGCATAAACTTTTCGAATTGATATCAAGGGTTATCAGTTTGATAAAAATAGTGAGAGTTATTTGGATTAAAGTCCTAATCGAAAGAAAAATTATATTTTGAAATATAGTACTAATTTGCTTTGCTTGTATCCTTGTAGAATTTCCATGGCAAGTGGTACACACTCCATCTTGTCCCTCCGAGCGATCCTTGAGAAGGAAAAGCTAAGCGAGACTAATTATTTGGACTGGTACAGGAACCTTAGAATTGTTCTCAGGCAAGAGCGTAAGCTCTATATTTTGGAAGAGGTATCCCCTGATGAGCCTGCCGGGAATGCGTCCCGTGTTGATAAAGATGCTTACAAGAAGTATCTTGACGACTCCTTAGACGTCGAATGTCTCATGCTTGCGACCATGAACTCTGAGCTCCAAAAGCAACACGAGAGCATGGGTTGCAAGGAAATTGACGAGCATCTCAAGAAAATGTTTCAAGGGCAAGCTCGTCAAGAGAGATTCGATGTCACTAAGGCGTTGTTCTAGTGTAAGATGGGAGCTCGGGACCTAGTAGGGACTCACGTACTCAAGATGATTGGGTATATCGAGACCCTTGAAAGAATAGGGTTCTCTCTAGGCCAAGAGTTGGCCACAGACCTGATCCTGCAATCGTTACCAGACAGTTATGAGCAGTTTGTCTTAAACTATAACATGAATGAAATAGACAAGACACTGCCCGAGCTCCTAGGTATGTTGCGACCTGCCGAGATAAACATGAAGAAGGTCAAGCTTGCTAGCCCCATATTGACAGTGCATAAAGGCAAGGGCAAGGACAAGGGCTTCAAGAAGACGAAGGTATGACCTAAGTCTGGACTGGAGCCCAAGTCTTCTACACTGAAAAAGAAAGGCTCGGATAAAGAAGGAAAGTGTCACCATTGTGGCAAGGTTGCTCATTGGAGGAGGAATTATCCTTCGTACATTGAGGGTCTGCAAAAGATAAGGGGAGGTACGACTTCCGCTTCAGGTATTTATGTTATAGAGATAAACTTTTCTGCTCCTTCATCCTGGGTATTAGATACCGGATGTGGTTCTCACATTTGTATAAATATGCAGGAACTGAGAAGGAGAAGATTGTTGAGTAAAGGAGAGGTGGACCTACGCGTTGGCAATGGAGCAAGAGTTGCTGCTATTGCCATGAGGGTTTATCGTCTTGATTTACCCAGTGGGCTTGTAATAGAATTAGATAATTGTTATTTTGTTCCTTCCATAACTAGAAACATTATATCCATTTCATGTTTGGACATGGTGGGTTTTTCTTTTATTATTAAGAACAATTATTGTTCAATATTTAAGAATGATGTTTGTTATGGTGTAGCTCAAATGTTTAATGGTATGTATGTTTTAAACTTAGACCATCTGATCTATAATATTGAAAATACTAAAAGACTAAGAACAAATGACTTGAACCTTGCGTACCTTTGTCATTGTCGTTTGGGTCATATAAATGAGAAATATATATCCAAGGTTTATAAAGATGGACTATTGGACTCATTTGATTAGGAATCATTTGAGAGATGTGAATCTTATTTGTTAGACAAGATGACTAAAGTCTCTTTCACTGGCTTCAATGAGAGGGCTGATGATCTCTTGGGTATAGTACATTGTGATGTATGTGGACCCATGAGTTCTATGGCTAGAGGTAGGTACTTTTACTTTGTTACATTTATTTATGATTTAAGTAGATACGGATACGTCTATCTTATGAAGTGCAAATCTGAAACCTTGAAAAGTTCAAAGAGTTTAAAAATAAAGTAGAGAACCAGCTGGGTAAGAAGGTTAAAGCACTCTGATCTGATCGAGATGGCGAATATCCAAGTCATGAGTTCTGTGATCATTTGAAAGAGTGTAGTATTGTATCACAACTCACTCCACCTAGAACACCACAGCATAATGGTGTGTCTGAGAGAAGGAATCGTATTTTGTTAAACATAGTGTGATCGATGATGAGTCATGCAGATCTGCATGTTTCCTTTTGGGGTTTTGCACTAGAAACTGCTGCTTTAATATTAAATTGTGCTCCAACGAAAATGGTTCTAAAGACATCATATGAGATATGGACTGGAAAGCGTCCCAATATGTCATTAATTAAGGTTTGGGGCTGTGAGGCATACGTAAGACGTCAAATGACTGATAAGCTGGAACCCAAATCAAATAAGTGCTATCTTGTGGGATATCCTAGGGAAACCAAAGGGTACTACTTCTACCTACCGTCTGAGGGCAAAGTGTTTGTCGCGAGAACTGGTGTCTTTCTTGAGAAAGAGTTCTTAAGTAGAAAGACTGCTAAGGTAGAACTTGAAGAAATTCAAGAACCACAAACAGTGAATGAACTAGAATTGGAACCTGAGTCAGGACTACAAGGTGTTGTAGCTGGAGAACCTGCTCAGGAAACACAAGTTCCATGTAGATCTGGTAGACCAAGGTTTTAGCCTGAGAGATATGAATTTCTCGTGTCTCAAATAGGTAATGTGTTATTTATGGATCATAGTGATGAGCTTGCAACCTACCAAGAGGCTATGAGTGGACCGGACTCCGAGAAGTGGCTTAAGGCCATGAAATCTGAAATAGACTCCATGTATGAAAACCAAGTATGGACTTTGGTGGAACCACTTGAAGGGGTAAGACCCATAGGGTGCAAGTAGGTCTTCAAGAAGAAGACTGACATGGATGGGAATGTACAGACATTCAAAGGGCGATTGGTGGCTAAGGGTTTCAAGCAAGTTCATGGTATTGACTATGATGAGACCTTTTCCCCTATTGTCATGGTTAAGTCCATCAGAATTCTGCTTGCTATTGCTGCGTATTATGACTACGAGATCTGACAGATGAATGTCAAAACGGCTTTCCTTAATGGGAACCTCCTTGAGGAAGTGTATATGATACAACCCGAGGGTTTTGTATCTCCAGGTGAAGCCACTAAAATATGCAAGTTGCAGAGATCCATATATGGATTGAAACAAGCTTCTCGAAGTTGGAATCTTCATTTTGATGAAAAGATCAAAGAGTTTTGTTTTATCAAAAACGAGGTTGAACCGTGTGTTTATAAATGAATTAGTAGGAGCATAGTTGTCTTCCTGATTTTGTATGTAGATGACATATTGTTGACCGGGAATTACAAACCGACCCTGCAAGTTGTTAAGAATAACCTAGGAGACTGCTTTTCAATGAAGGACTATGTGGACGCGACTTATATACTCGGTATTAAGATCTATAGAGATAGATCAAAGAAGTTACTGGGTTTGACCCAAAGTACGTACATTGACAAGGTGTTGAAACGGTTCAGCATGCTTGAGTTCAAGAAAGGATTCTTGCCTATATCTCATGGTGTGAGTCTCTCTAAGGACTAGTGTTCTAAGTCTTGTGAAGATAAGGACCACATGAAGTTGATTCCATATGCTTCGGCAATTGGGTCAATCATATATGCAATGATATATACTAGACCCGATGTCTCTTATGCTTTGAGCATGACTAGATGGTACCAGTCTGATCCCGGTGAAAGTCACTGGATTACCGTCAAGAATATCCTCAAGTACTTGAAAAGAACTAAGGATACGTTCTTGATATTTGACAGAGAGGAATAGCTCGTTGTAAGTTGTTACACGTATGCTAGCTTCCAAACTGATAGGAACGATTCAAAGTCTCAGTCAGGTTTTGTGTTTTGCCTGAATGGTGGTGTTGTTAGCTAGAAGAGTTCCAAGCAGGATACAATTACTAATTCTACAATTGAGGCCGAGTATATCGCCGCTGCAAATGCAGCGAAAGAGGCTGTATTAATTAGGAAATTCATCGACGAGTTAGATGTAGTTCCTAGCATTGTTCGTCCCGTAGTTCTCTACTGTGACAATAACGGTGTAATTGCACTTGCTTCGGAACCTAGATCTCATCAGCGCTCCAAGCACATACTCTGACGCTTCCAGCTAATTCAAGAGATTGTCGATCGAGGAGATGCGAGCATATACAGAGTGCCGACTGAAGAAAACATTGCGGATCCACTGACAAAGCCTCTCGCATAGAGAAATCATGATGACCATGTTAGATCAATGGGTATACGATACCTGAATGATCAACTCTAGTTTAAGTCGTGTGGATTGTATGTTTGTTAGCTGTAATTTTTCATTTGATGAATAAAAATACTATATGCATTTCATTTATACATTTTTGCAAGTTCTTTTATTATGTTATTATCTCTATTTTGATAGAATAGTTAACTAAAATAAGTGTTCTTAGAATGTTTGCTTCCATAGGTTAAGTAGTGACTTGATGTGAGAACCCATGATCCTAGAAACTTCATTCTTAAAGAGCCTTTGGTCGTTGTATCATCTTAGAAGCTAAGGGCGATGATGATGTCTTTAAGACTAGCATGTGTGTTGTTTGATGACTTGTCCTCACAGGTCATGATATTACAATATCAAGTCACCACATGGGTACTTGTTATGAACAAGTTGTACTAAACAAACCCATCGTGAGAATGCTTTGTGGATAGTTATATGAACATGTCACAAGTATGGCTCAAGTGACAAAAGTGTTTGTGGTCCTTTGACCTGAAGTCACAACTTTTATTGAGTGAGGAAGAGTGTGTTTTGATGCTATCAAAAGTCCAGTCTTGAGAAAGTTGAATGATAAAGCTGGTTATTGGGTACGTTACGAATCATTTAAGTGTTTGCGTGTGAGCAGAGATAGGATTTTTCCTCCTATATGGCAAGAGTTGCATCCATGGGCCAAATGATGGAATGAGACTGAGAAATGAATGACCATGCTTTGTTGAGTAAATATATGATATTGGACTCACCAATTTCTGAAAGTCCATTCTAGATTAGGAAACTGTGACTGAACAATTATGAGGGTGACACGGTCTATACCTCTAGTTCTATCCGGATGTAAGGGACGAATGGACATGACAACATTGTAACATTGGTCACAATGGCTTATGAACTTACAAACTCTTACTGTTTTGGGAGCAATGATGTATTGCTAGATGTCGCTCATTGTTTGTGAAGCTTTTGTTTGATACTTTCTAGATCAAGTGGGAGACTATTGGTGCTACCATAGTGATCTGGAAGTGATCAAATATATAGTCTCACTGCCAACTCAGTATGAGCCTATCAGGGTCGCACATAAGATTGTGGAGAAATTGGGAGTTTGGATCTGTATGGTATAGCTCATATGATGAGCAAAAGGGACTGAAATATTCTAAGACAAAAGCGTTGAGTGTGTTGAGACCAGTCAACGCTTTCGTCGAGTTAAGTGTTAACTCGTCGAATGATGACATTGACTGTGTTGAGTTGACTCACCGATTCGTCGAGTATCAAGTGTCGATTCGTCGACTGTCGCACTTAAGCATTTAATGCGTTGAGCCCACTCAGCGATTCGTCAAGTAAATGAGTTTACTTGACGAGTTTGGGTCTTAGGCGTTGAGTGCACTTAACGTCTTCGTCGAGTAAAGGGTTTACTTGACGAATCTGGCACTTAGGCGTTGAGTGTATTATATTCACTCAACACCATTCGATGAATTTGGCGCAATCGTCGAATGTCGTTCGACGAATCTGTCCTTTGGCGTAGAAGTCGTGCGTTATTCGATGAATAACGTTCGACGAATGCAGTTCGACGAATGTCGTTTGACGAATCTAGCCTTTGGCGCAGAAGTCATACACCGTTCGACGAATGCAGTCCGACGAATGTCATTCGACGAATGTCGTTCGACGAATCTGGCCTTTGGCGCAGAAGTCGTGCGTCGTTCGACGAATGCCATTTGAAGAATGCAGTTCGACGAATGTCGTTCGACGAATCTGGGTTTTGGCGCAGAAAGCGTTGACAGCGTTAAGTCAAGTGTTGACTCAGCTGATTATTGCGTTGAGTTCGTCGTATGTGTTATAAGATACTCAACGATTCGACGAATATAAATTGATACTCGGCGATTCGTCGTATATCCTGTAGATATTCGACGATTCGTCCAGACAAACTGTTGTTTGGTCGAAGGTCTATTTTGTCTAAGTCCTGGGTCTGCGAATAGCGACGGGTTGTTTTGTTTATTCCCTTTGGGTATAAATAGGATACATTAGGGCTTGAATAGTAAGCGATTATTCTTTCTGTCTAAGCATGCGAGCCATCACTGTGCGAAAAGACGGAAGCCCTAAAAGCCGACGGAAGCACTCCGCCGATCCCATCGCCAAGCCCAATCCCGATCTCGGCGAGTGTCGTCGCCGCCTCTCCTTCAACAGACCTAACAGTCTGTGGAGACGCTGAGTGTCCTCTTCCGACCTAGAACTTGTGCGACAAGTTGCTACAGGTTCTCCCGATCGTGTGGATTTCCTGTAGAGGCGCGAATATACTTTCTGCGCTCAAGACTCAAGCCGCTAGTGACCGGCTGGAATTTTTCTGGAGCATCTAGGTTGAGTATTGACTCAATCCCTCAAAGATAATTTTATTACAGCATGCTTTACTTCTTGATTCATGAATATTATTAAATCTGAACTTGCTTGTGTTTTTCTTGTTCTTATTTCCGCTGCGTGCACAAGTGTTGTGTCATCCCAAAAACCCAACACTATCTACCTGTTTGATCCGGCTTCTAGCCTAAAGTTAGCCCAAGGCTAGCCCAACCCTGGTCCTTCAGGCATCTAGGCCCCACCCAGCGAATATGAGATTGTACATTTTACTTTATGCACGATTCAATATTTTACATAATTTTTATTTATTTCTTGCTTTTATAAAGTAGTGCTCTTGTATCTCCTAAAATTTTCTTCCATTTCTATGTCAATTTCATTGTCCATCTCATCTTCAAGTTTTACATTTGCATTTGCAATCGCATTGTTGTCATGTAATACCAATTATTTTCAATGATTGTGGATTATTCATAGTGGAAAAAAGTTAGATTATGAAACATATAATGAACAAAATAATATGCACATGGTAACCCCCAATCCATGTCTACATCTATGTGTGTAATTGCTCACATTTATACACCAGCTTTTGCAGAAAGTTCTTCTTTTTTATCAACTCCAAAGCGATGGAAGAGATGCACCTAGCAAGCTCAAAGTGCAAGGGACTACCAAAATCTTTATTCAACTTAATTGCGCTTTGTCCAAATGCTCTCCTTATCTTCGTGTGTTGCAAAGTACTAATTTGATTGAAGGTTTTGCATATATTTGTAAGGTTTCCAACGGACACTTCAAGAAATTTCTGTATATGGTTGTGTCCATATTCAACTCGATTAGTAGTAGAATTTTTCAAATGTAAGAATTTGTCTACCCATGAAATTGACATAATAAATGTACTCATGTAACATACAACTAAAAAACATATTTGAACATATGTCAGGATAATTATCAATGTACTCATGTAACATACAATTGACCATATGTTTAAATTCAAATTCTAAGTGGGCATCCATAATATGATGTCATTCAAAAAAAAATTCTCTCATTCTTTGTCATTTTTAAAATTCTTTTTGCATGTTGCCACTATATTTCAGCTAATATATACCTTGCATAAAGTATTTTTTGATTGATGAAATATGACATCAATAACATTCATTAAGGTATTTTCTTTATCCATCACTATTGCATATGACAAAAAATGTATGTCCAAAATAGATTTAAAACAATCAAGTGCATATGCATAACTTTCTTGTGTTTTATTGGAAATGAGCGTGAATGCAACTTAAAATGTTTGATTTGTTAAAGTAACTCCAATAATGCATATGTAATGGTCTCTCCCATCAAAATTTACTTTATGCTTTTACTTCCTACTATGGATTTATAAACTCATTTATCAGTACTTATATAGCAGAATTTTTTCATCTCTTCCACAAGAGACGAGTATTTCAAAATGTCAAAAGAAATAAATTATACATATCGTAACATGACAATTGTAAAAGTTCTTATCTCGATTTAAAACTCTTCTATTTAATAGATAAATTTTTAGAGTCATCTTCCTTGCTCTTTTCTTTATCCTAAAATATTAAAATATAAAATGTTAGTCATAATGGACTAAGCGAATTATTATCTCTTAAACAATAAAAATGGAATTTGAAATTCCAATCCCAATCCAATTATCCATATTATGTTGAAAGAGGCATAAGGAGAATCCATCAACCACACACGCATTTGCATGCATGTGGAAATAAAATATGTAACATTTTCCCATTCTTACATCCTCATGTTCCAGCACCTCATCTTCCAGCACCTCGTCTTCCTCATTTTTACATCCTCAGAGGATTGTGATGGAATATTTTTATCTATATTTCAAAATAATATAAATAATTTTTACTTTTAAATTTAGTTAATAATAATAATAAATAGATCTTGAAAACAAGATTCTAAAACTTGTATAAACAAAAGAGGTGAGAAATAAAATTTAGAATATAGTATATGTTGAAGCCGTAAAAATCTCTTACTCCAAATTTCGGATCAAAGCAGTCTGAGCTTACCGGTTCAACGGTCGGGCTCAACGGCTAACGGACTAAGACGCAGAAACCGTGAGAAAACTAAAAGGACCACAGGCGCTGCGGCAGGAAGGTCTCACCACGTACCCGGATGCTTAGAAGAAGTTTCTTCTCCACAACCAAAAATGATCGAGCAGGATATGAGGTAGACTCTAGCTAGCGACTAAGTCAGCGACGACTAAGAGGGATAGTCGCTAACTCGCAACCTATCTCTCTGAAAAAAGGATTTAAAGGCTAAGCTTGAAGTTTAAGAAAAAGGTGGTCGAGATCTTTTGCGAGATTCCGAAATCCGTCTCATCGTACCCGTGGGATCCTATTTATAGGCAAATCCAAAGAGAGGGGAGTCTTATTTATAGCCCCACCCCTGACGACTAGGCGACTGCTTGGGGGTGCTCGCTCGGCTCGGCGAGTAACTGACCTAGTCGCCTACCTAGCGAGTATGCGAGCGGAGCTCGGCATACTCGCCTAAGGCAACTGCTGTCTTGCGTGTTGACTCTGAATTCTGTCTTCACTTGCTGACTTTGACCATTGCTGACCTGCCTCTGGAGGGGTCCACCCTCGACGAATTTGGGTTGTACAATATAAGTTTAGAATTGAGTCTGGGTAAGGCATGTGATCACTTCCCTAAAGAAGTTGCGCCACCCTCCGACAGGGCTTTCAACCGATGCTCACTTATCCAAGGTACAACACCCGACTAGATCCCAAAACTTTGATGTGTGCGGACACCGAAAAAGTACAGAGCACTCAAACTCCCACTTGATGAAGCAAACATAAATAAAAATAAAATCTCGATGAAGATCATCGTAGATTCAGAGGGAAGAGCACGACAAAATATTTTTCCAGAGTGTGCGTAAACTAATCAAAAAATTCTCCTAAATAGGAGTCTTGAAAACGGTAAGAAAAAATAACCGCGTAATAAATCTCAACGGTTATAATTACAAACTTTAATCGTGCAGGTGAACATTGGAAATGGCGAGAAAACGCGTAATAAAAAACAACGTGTAATGAAAACCGATAGGGAACTCGACACAGTTGGGTTGAGTTCTAATTGGCGCAGCATCGAGTCGATATCGACACAAGGCGGAGGCGACGTGTTCTTGTCGATGCAAGGAATGCCATCAAAGGGAAATCGACGCATGCGTCGAGTTCTTATCGATGCAACCAAGTCGACGCAAGTCGATAGAGCACTACTCAACGCATGTTGCGTCGAGTGCTTGTCGACGCAAGTGCAGAGAAATCGACACAAGTCAACGCAAGCTAAGAGAAGTCGACACAACTTGAATTTTAAGGACTAAAAATGCCAAAACTATTTTGTACAAAATACAATTCAATTCAATTCAATTATTCCTCAAATCCGAAATCCAGATTCGGCCCGATGCGGTGCGCGCGCGCATGTGTAGTCCATAGATACTCTTTATGTTCCTTTGAATAAATAAAAATAAAAAAATACATTATATACTCATCAACAAGTTTAAAAGAGGCAAGGTGGGACTAAAAAGTTCACCCTTCCATCATGAAAGATTTTCCTCCAAAATTTGGATTCCCTCCTTTTAGTTTTGGAGCTTTTCATCAAAAGTATGAAGCTCAACATCAAACACTAAATGACTCCAATAAAACATTTAATTTATAATGTTTTATGCATCAAATTTCTAACAATCCCCACAAAAGTGAAAAACCAAAATGCAAATTTCATAAATTTGATATTACTAATAATAAACAAAATCAAAAACAAATTTGTTTTATCAAGTTGTATCTAATGTAATTGGTATAGGTGGAATGGTTACTATGAACCTATACTTAGTACTTATTTTCTCTACCGAAAAATATAATGGCTAGAGACTTTGAATTATAAACTTTTGACCGATAGATTAGATAAACTCACAAAAGATTGGTTGTTCTTGGGTTTTGGCGGTAGGCGCGTTAATGGTCATGCATATTCCTTGATCTTTCATGAGTGTTATTAGGGTGCAGGCCGGATCCCAAAGTCGCGGCCTCATGACTACCCCCACATAGGTGGTGCCTCAAGAGATATGTTGTAACTAATATCTCGCAAAGATATATGTTTTTGGGAACCATTAAGAACTTAAAGTTCATTCTAGGCTGTTACATAGAGCACAACATCATAGGAATGCAAAAAAAATTTTCTCAACCTTAAAGTTTTGTGCTCCCAACTACGCTACATCAATGACTTCATTTCTACCACATTTAACCCAATTCATGGGATCTCCAATCACATGGGTTGGTTATCCACCATTGGCAGCAATCATATGGGTTTAAGCCTCATTCCCCTCGATAACAATAAAATCTCTTTTCGGGATAATCCCTTGGTAAGATTATCAGCCAAATTCAATTCTGACTTTACAAAGTTAAATGATATCTCTTTTTTTCTTCTGTGCTTCACTAATTTGCACCTGATTCTCATAAACGTGTTCATTTTGGAATTAATACAATTAGAAGCAGTCAAATTTATTATAGATTTATTATCACAATGCAAAAAATAGCAGGTATTGGTTTTTCACATAAAGGAATTTCAGCAAGTAAGTTCTTAATTCATTCCGCTTCAGCACATGTAGTATCTAAAGCTATAAGCTTAGATTTCATGGTACTTCTAAAAATAATCATTTGTTTTGTAGAAGCCCGTAAAATAGCGACTCCTCCAAGGAGGAATACATAAATTGTTGTAGATTTAACATCTAAAAAATCAGTTATCCAATTGGCATCTGAATATCATTCTAGTACTTCGGGAAAACTCGTATATACTAAACTATAATCTATGATTCCACAAAGGTATTTAAATATTCTAGTTAATGTCATCCAATGATCAACACTTGTATTGTTATTATATCTACTTAATCGGCCTACGACATAGGAAATATCAGGCCTAGTGTGGTAAGCTATGTATAATAGTGATCCAATCATTTATGAATTCCTATGTTGTTGATCTATAGGTTCACCAATATGTTTATGAAGTTTTATGCTAGCGTCATAAGGAGTAGATGCGGAAGCGGAATCATATAAATTAAATTTATGTAGTATTTTCTCAATAGAGTAAGAAAGAGACAGTGATATACTAGTATCAGATTTGGATAACTTCATTCTTAAAATGATATTTGTTACACTCAAATTTTTCATATCAAATTTGGATGATAAATTATTTTTGGTATCATTAACAATTTTGATTGAATTCTCAAATATTAAGATATCATTTACATAGAGACAGAGTAGAACAATTTCAATTCCATTTTATTTAGCATAAATACATTTATCAAATTCATTAGATTTAAATCCAAAAGATAAGACTACGAAATCAAATTTTTGATGTCAGTGCTTAGGGACTTGTTTTAGATCATATAGTGATTTAATTAGTTTACAAACTTTGGTTTCTTGACATTTAACTATGAAACATTCAAGTTAAGTCATGTAGACTTCTTCATCTAAGTCTTCATGCAAGAAGGCGGTTTTGACATCTATTTGATGTATGATCATCTTATGGATCAAAACTAAGGCGACTAGAACACGAAGAGATATGATCCTAGCTACGAGAGCATATGTGTGTAAAGAATTTATTCCTTATTTTTAGCAGAGCCATTAGCGACAAGACGAGCCTTATATTTATCTATAAAACCATCCCGATTTAGTTTCTTTCTAAAAATCCATTTACAACTTATTGGCACCGGGAGGAAGATCTGTTAGAATCTAAGTTTTATTCTCTAGTATAGAATTAATTTCTAAATTTATGGTTTCTTTCCAAAAGAGAGAATCAGTTAAGGTCATGACTTTCTCATATGAATTAGGATCTCCTTCTACTAGATAAGTAAAGTAGTCATCTCTAAATGTTCTTTCAGTTTTAACTCTTTTGCTTCTTCTAGGTTCATCATATTCTAACAGGTTTATAGAAGAAATATGGTTTGAGCTAGTAGAAGGTAGAGATAAATTATTCATTTTATATGAGATTTTATCGTCAAAATAAACTGCATTTCTAACTTTTATAATAGAGTTGTTAGAGATTTCACTAATTACAGAATTAGTTATAAGGAATCTATTAGCACTACTATCAAATGCATATTCTATAAAAATAGAGTCTAATATTTTAGGTCCTATTTTCTTTCTTTTTGGTTCAGGAATCGCTACCTTGGCTAAACACTCACACACTCAGAATTTTTTGAGGTTAGACTTCCTTAATTTAAATAATTCAAAAGGTGTTTGATCACTTTGTTTTGAAGGAATCCTATTAAGAATGAAGGAGGAGGTGAGCAACACTTCTCTCCAAAGATTTTTTGGAGCACCGAACTCGACGAACATGTCATTAACCATGTTCACCAAGGTCTGATTTTTACATTCAGCTATACTATTCGATTGGGGTGAATATGGTGTAGTCACTTGATGTATTATTCCATATTTTTGGCAAAATTAGGTTAATTCATTCGAAGTGCATTCTCCATCTCGGTCGGACCTAAGAATTTTAATGGAAGATCCTAATTAATTTTCTACCTTGGTTTTTAAATATATATATATATAACAATATTTGGTACAATCGTCTATGAAGGTCACAAAATATTTATTTTCACCTCTAGAAGGTTGGTGATTTGAGTCGCACACATCCGGATGAATTAACTCTAAAAGTTTTGAAGTTCTGTTACGGATTTAAAAAGATTTCTAAAAAATGGCTTACACGCAAATTTCACATTTAACACTTGGTGCAATATTTGTTTTAGAAATTAGATTCAAGGACATCATTCTTTTCATACAATCAGAATTCACATGTCATAATCTAGTATGTCAAAAATCAGGAGAAAAACGAGGAATTAAAAAAGAAGAAATTTGATTTACTTTTAAATCAGCAATATTTAATTTGAATAAACCATCACAAACAAATCCTTTACCAATAGAATTGTCATTTAATGTTATTGTAACTTTATTTGACTCTAAAATAATTTTATAGTCTTTCTTCACTAATAAGGAACCACTAACAAGATTTTTCTTAACTCATGACACATAAAGCACACCATGCAAGATTAGTGTCTTCCTGAATGTCAACCTAAGATCCACTCGTCCGCGTCTAGGTATTTGTACCAATGAAGCATCTCTAGAGATCACGCTTCCTCCACTGATGTCCTAAAAGGAGGCAAAGCATGATCGATCAAAATAGGTATGAACATTTGCTCCGGAATCAATCCACCAATCTGATGAACAAGTGAGAAAAAGATTAGGAGAATAATCTAACCCAAAGATAGGATAATCCGATGTTTGGATCATGTTGGCCTAAGTCTTGGAGCCATTAGATTTACCGACCACGAGTTCATTCTTCTTGTAGAAGCAATTGGTTGACAAGTGATTTGTGTGGCCACGGATAAAACACCATTTCCCTTTACCAGGGTTTTGGTTTAAAGATCCAAGTTTGAGATGATTGAGTTTTTGATGGTGGGAACCTGGACGGAAAGGCTTCTTATGGCTTTTGCCCTTGGCTTTGAAGTGATGGTGTGAGGGTGCTAGTCATGAGATTAAGTCAGATTTACTTTGGGAGCGTGGTCTTTGGCAATTTTAGAATTTTTACTCTTATGTTCCTCCTCTATGCGAATAACGTTTTGCATTTGAACATAAGTAAGATCGGATTGGTCATGACGAAGCCTAGTGTTAAAGCCAAACTAGGAATCGGAAAGAGCATCAATAAGACATGTCACTAGATAATTTTCGGAAAGGATTGAGTCATCAGCTCGGATCTTGGACAACATCTCATCCAGTTGATGGAGTTGAGGATTGATGGGCTTAAAAACATCAATCTTAAATTTGCGACAGTTGGAAACATTGTAGCGTTTTATACCCGCTTTGTCAAGGTTTTAGCACGCTTCAAGAGCAAACCAAAAATCCTTAATCGTACGATATTGAAGGAAAACATCGTAAATACTGTCGGGCATGGCACTAAAAATACAATTGCGGCAATATTGATACTCTATGTCTACTGGATCTCTATAAGGAGCACGTCTAACATACGTTCTAGTGATATTTACACTAGAAGATGAAGACAATAGAAGGGATGAGGCAACTGCAGTTGCAGAGTTGGGGTTTTCAGTTTCAGCAGCAGGAGCATCAAAAATAGCAGATAGTAGACCTAAAGTATTAAGCCAGTATTCTACTTGAGCTTGCCAACAACGAAAGTCGTTTTCATTAAATTTTTCCGATTTGATCCTGTTAGAGTCCTCAGATCTAGAGGTCATTATAGATTTCTGAAATGTAAAATACAAACAATAAATTGTTGTACATATGGAGATAAAAGAAGAGATAATCATTTTGATTATTTGATTTTATTTGTTTTGTTATTCTTGGACTTCCCAAGAAATACCCAATGACGGATTATCACTGGTACTAGACGGTTTGTGGGATGATAGCCCAATGCGGCCCTTTCGCAAGGGACTATGTGATGTACATCTATAACTTCTCTAAATTGATGGAATATTTTTATCTATATTCCAAAATAATATATATAAATTTTGCTTTTGAAATAAATTAATAATAATAAACAGATCTTGAAAAGAAGATTTTAAAACTTGTATAAATAGAAGAGGTGAGAAATAAAATTTAGAATATATTATAAGTTTAGAATCGAGCATGGGTAAGGCGTGTGATCATTGTTAAAGAAGTTACACCACCCTCCGACAGGGCTTTCAACCGATACTCATTTCTCCATGGTACAACACCCGGCTAGATCCCAAAACTCTGATGTGCGCGGACATCGAAGAAACAAAGAGCACTCAAACTCTCACTTGCTGAAACAAACGTAAAGAAAAATAAAATCTCGATGAAGATTGTCGTAGAGCAAGAGAGGAAGAGCACGACAGAATATTTTTCCAGAGTGTATGTAAACTAATCAAAAAATTCTCCTAAATAGGAGTCTCAAAAATGGTAAGAAAAATAGCCACGTAATAAATCTCAACGGTTATAATTAGAAACTTTAATTATGCAGATGAACGTCGGAGTTAATGGGGGAGAAAACGCGTAACTGAAAAAACACGTAATGAAACCTGGCAGGGAAATCGACGCAGTTGCGTCGAGTTCTAACCGACGCAGCGACTTGTGTCGAGTTCTAACCAACGCAGCGACTTGCGTCGAGTTCTAACCGACGCAGCGACGAGTTCTAACTGTTGAAATTTATTTTATTAATATTTTTATGTCTGCAGACGTACACCACAACCCTTCTTCATTTTATTCATTTTTATGTCAAGAACAAGGCCAGGTTGGTAGCAAAAGGCTACAGGCAAGAGGAAGGAATTGACTTTGATCAAACCTTTGCCCTAGTAGCAAGACTGGAGGCTATAAGGATGTTCTTGGCCTATGATGTCTATCAAGGGTTCAAGGTATATCAGATGGATGTAAAGTCAGCATTTCTGAATGATGACTTAAAAGAGGAAGTCTATGTTGAACAACCCTCCGGTTTTTTAGATTCTCATTATCCTGATTATGCATATAGGCTTAGAAAAACACTATATAGTTTGAAACAAGCCTCCAGGGCTTGGTATGAAACATTATCAGCTTTTCTTATTGAGAATAAATTCTCAAGGAGAAAGATAGATAAAACTCTATTCTTTAGGGAATCTAAAGACAAGATAATCCTAGTCTAGATATATGTTGATGACATTATCTTTGGATCTACTGAAAATAACTTTTGTAGAAAGTTTGTCAAATTTATGCAAGGGATGTTTGAATGAAGTTGGGTGTGAGGAGATAAATAAAATCCCTCATAAAGGAGGTCAAGGGATAGAGGTCCGACTTCAACAACCCGTCATGAATAAAATGGAGAAGGGTTGGAGTGTACGTCTGCAGACATAAAAATATTAATAAAATAAATTTCAACATAAAGTGCAGTGTAGTTGGGTGTGAGGAGATAAATAAAATCCCTCATAAAAGAGGTCAAGGGATAGAGGCCCGACCTCAACAATCCGCCATAAATAAAATGGAGAAGGGTTGGGGTGTACGTCTGCAGACATAAAAATATTAATAAAATAAATTTCAACACTAACCAACGCAGCGTCGAGTCGATATCGACGCAAGGCGGAGCCGACGTGTTCTTGTCAATGCAAGGCAAGTCGTCGGAAGGAAACTGACGCAAGCGTCGAGTTCTTATCGATGCAGCCAAGTCGACGCAAGTCAACAGAGCAGTACTCGACGCATGTTGCGTCAAGTGCTTGCCAACGCAAGTCGACGCTGGCTAAGAGAATTGAAGATGATGCAATTTGGATTTTAAAGACTCAAAATGTCAAAACTATTTTGTATAAAAAATACAATTCAATTCAATTATTCTTTGTTTAAAATAAGAAAAAATGAAATACATTATATACTCATCGACAAATTTAAAAGATGCAAGGTGGGACTAAAAGATGCAAGAGTGCGCGCGGCGTGTGTGGTCCATAAAACCTCCTTATGTTCCTTTGAACAAATAAGAAGAGATGAAATACATTATATACTCATCGACAAATTTAAAAGATGCAGGATGGGAGTAAAAGTTTCACTCTCACACAAACTCTCTTCTTCTCATATTTCTAGACTGCAATTATAATTATGAATAAAATGATAGATTTTAGATTCTTTTAGATGCAAATAGTCATTTTAAAATTACTTATACAAAATAATAAATCAATTACAAATTTATAGGCTCCTTTTCTCTATCCCTTGTCGGATGAAAAGTGGGAAAAGTTCCTCATCTCCAATTCCTTCCTGTTTATATTTGAAGTTAATGAATAATAAAATAGCAATCAAAATTACTTACCCCTATTTAAAATTAGTGAGAATTTTAAGTACGCTCAACATATATATGTATCGTGCGAGACTGTATTTTCAGTTTAAATTGCAGTCATATTTGACTTCAAAAAAACATTTTTTAATGTGTATTTTCACTAAAAATATATACATATGAATACTTAAAATAAGCATAAAATTAAACAAATCAAAATTCTATAACTTATTTTGCGAAAAAAGTAAAAATTCAAGCCTAAATTTTCCGTTAAACATACCATCCCTAAGTAGCTAAGGCTCTGTTTCGTTGGACTTATTTTCACCGGTCAAGCGGTTACGACCGCATGAATCGGATCAAATATGTCAATAGGCAAAGATGAGACAGGAAAATTTATTGATGAATTTTTGTATAGAGAAATAATTGAGTCTCTTCTATACCTAACTGCTAATAGGTCTGACATGATCAAAATAAGTTAGCGTAAATGTACCTAAAATTTACACATAAAATTACCGTATAAGCAATAACTCCTGAAATCAATTATGAGATTTAATTTGAAATTTTAAACGATAGATTAAAAATCCACAACAGAAAAGAAAATTTATTCGTTTCAGCTGAAATTCAAATTTAAATATAAATTTAAATTTGACTTCGTTTTTTTCAAAAAGCTGCGGCATCCCCTCCTCTTCTTAAACCCTTTACCTGCCACCACCGAGACGCTCCTCCCATTCTTTCTGACTCAGAAATTTCCGCAATCATCTTCTTCGTCTCCGATCTCCGACCGACGAAGATCCGAGCAGTCGCCGGAGAAGATTGGCCGGAAAATGGGAAATCCCCGTGGCCGAGATTGGATGAAGCTCTTCTTCATCTACGGCACCGACGAGTGGCTGAAAATCGGATTCCTAATCCTCAACGCCATCTCCTTCATCGCAATCACCATCCTCCTCCAGATCTACTTCTCCCCCTTCATCTCCTTCCTCCACTCACTCCTCCCCTCTCTCCCAACCCCCGCTCTCCGCTGCAGCGCCGCTTTCGCCGGATCCGTCCTCGCCGTTTCCGCGCTCCTCCTCCTAATCGCCGCCGCGAACATCCTCTACTCCTCCCTACCCCTCCGCTGGCTCATGGCCCAGCGAATGATTGCCGCCGTTCCCGACTGGTCCGCCGTCCGCACCGCCCTCGACCTCGGCTGCCACCGCGGAATCCTCCTCAACGTCGTCGCCCTCCAGCTCAAGAAGCAGGGCAGCTCGGGCCGCGTGGTCGGCCTCGACCGCAGCCGTAAAACCGCCATCGCCGCCCTCCGTCGCGCCAGAGCCGAGGGCGTTCAGAAGTACGTCACCTGCCGCGAGGGCGATGCTCGCCGCCTCCCGTTCGCCGGAGGACACTTCGATGTCGTCGTCTCCGCGATTCACCTCAGCGGAATCGGAGCGCATTCCCGCCGAGATTCTCCGGCGGCGGCCTCGGCGGAGAGGGTGAGGGGATTGGCGGAGCTGGTGAGAGTGTTGAAGCCCGGCGGGATTGGCGTGGTGTGGGATCTGGTATTCGTGCCGGAGTTCGCGCAGAGGTTGAAGGAGATGGGGATGGAGGAGGTGAGGGTTTCTGGGAGTGTCACGGCGTACTTGACCAGAAGCCACATGGTCTCCTTTCGGAAGCCGTTAACCGCCGCCGGTGCTGAGGTGGCGCGTCAGGATTGGAGAGTGGACATAGGCTAACGTGATCCGGCGGACTACGGCGGGCCTTCTCTCTCTCTCTCTCTCTCTCTATCTCTCTCCTACGGGCGGGCCGCCTAGTAATGTAAAATTGTAAATTATAAGGACTATAGGCTACTGTATTGTCTCAAAATTCATGCACTGTAGTCTGTTTCCTGCTATTAAATTAATTAATTTATTTTAATTTAATAATTTATATCATTTTTCATTGATTTTTATGCTGTTATATAAGTTTGTTCTAATTCTCCATTTTTCTCAATTATTACCCAATCAAACCACTTTAAATTTTAATAAGGGGTTGGATATCAAGTTCCTCCAAAAAAAAAAAAAAAAAAAAATTTGAACATCTGCATTTTACGAGAATTGTTTTTCACCGGGTCATCATTTATGATGTGTAAGTAATCAAAATTCACTGTCTCAATGAGAGTAATCTGAATCCACCAACCATTTTGCAGAAATTCTAAAGGCATTCATACCCCCACTATGTTTTGCCTCATCATCATGCTGCTTTGAAATTTTTGGATTCACTTCACCAGCTTCCTTTTCAATTTTATTGTGAGCGGAAGCCCGACTGCGCATCAAATAAACGTGAATTTTCACGAGCAATGAAAGTATGCATTTGTTACTTATATCAGATATAACACAATTAAATGTTTCAGACATATTGTTCATTACCACATCACACGTAAGACTTTCACGAATAACATGCTCGCACCCTAAATATTTCTCAACAGCAATCAAATAATCATATGTTTTATCTGAAATGGATGTAATCGTAGTCGTTGTTCTATTAATTCATTTGGCTTCATATATTGCGTTGGAAGCCTTTCATGGCAAACACTTCAAGTTTTTTTTTATTAGGATACTTTTTCTAAAAATTATTATAAAGATGTCGCACATAAAAGCGATGATCCACAACAGACAATAATTATTTAAATGTTTGAACTAATCCCTACAAACAAAAAATGATGCATGATGACTTCAAAAAACAAAAAAACTCTAAAGAATTTAAATTATTAGTAAGACAAATCTTTTGTTGATCAAATACATATGTAATTTCATATGTTCCAATATTTCTTGTAAGATTGTGGATATAAATGATACAAAATTTAATAATATCAAAGAAGTCCCCATCCATCTATCAAACCCATAAGAAGGGTGTAGAGAGAGAGTAGTGTTGATCTAGCTCTATGGGCAACCAAATTAAATTTGATTAGCTTGTCCAAACATCTATATTGTTGCAATATTAATTTATTCACTATTTTTTTAGAGATTTTTTTTAAAAAAAAAATCTATTTTCACTCTTAGACTCTATTTGGCACGACTTTGACTGTCATGAACGCAGGAATTATGAATCATTGTTTGTGAACAACCGACCTCACTTAGGCTGCATTTGGTTTGGCGTTTTCGAGCGCCGTTTGAAGCAAACGCTGCCGGGCGGCGGATAACCAAATGACCCGCAGTCCTGATTTGCTTTGTTTGCGCTAGCAGGAAGGAGGAACCACAGGGAAAAGACGTTGTTTTGAGTAACACCTCTCCCCCTCCAGTACCATAGCCCGGTTTCGACCCGCCGGGTGCTCCCGCCACCGCTGAACCAAATGAGGGCTCCGTTTGATGCGGCGGTGTGGCGATAACAACCGCAGTGGTTATAAACTGTCGCTGGTAAAAAGGGTATCAAGAAAGTCCATTAAGAGGGGCAAAGGAATAAGAGGGGCAAAACTGGGCAGAAACTAATGAGCTATCAAGAAGGAGAATGTATGAAGGTCAACAGCATAAGAGGGACATAACAAGGCAGAAAAAAATTCTAGCATTTCATCTAAACTTTATAATCCCTTTCTGCTATTCATATCCAACAAAACAAAACTTAAATCAGATTTTCGGTCACTCAAGGCTCCGTTTGATGCGACTTTTTTGCTCCGTTGAGTTTGGACAAAAATGGCACCGCCGTGAAATGTATGTTTGGCATGACACAGGTTACAATTGCCACCAAGAACATAAAACGTGTTTTGAACATAAAAGTGAATGAAGTTCCTTTCATGAGGTCGGGAATTCACGAACGACGGTCGTTCATGACCACCACCACCACGCTAAGCATAGCCTTATTAAAAATAAGAACAGAGCTCACTGTGGCGTCTCAAGAAACCCGTCTCGTCCTCCCCTCTGCATAAAATGCACAATACATTTTGTGGAAATCTTCAAACTTATGTAAGAAGATCAATGTTATATGTGTTTCTTTTAGGAGAGTTCTGTTTAGAAATCTACAAATTGATGTAATAAACTCATTTGATTGAATGCATTTTGCCATGGATTGATGAATTCAGTGCGAGCGCCAAATTGTAACGAATATTGTAGGCAGAAACTGGGCATTAGGAGAGATGAAAAAAAAAGGATCAAGCGCCCTTCAATAAATAATGAAAATGAACAAGTTCAAGAGAATCCATGCCATCATAATCATCAAACAATATAATAAATACAGTTCATCAGTGTATATAAAGCCAAAGTTCTAAAAAAAATACGACATGAATGCTGCAACCTGGCATAAACTTTCCAGTAATGGAAGATTCGATATCAGACGGCCGGATCTTCGAGTGTGGCTGTCGAAAGATCGTTGATACGAGGATATGCCGCCTTCTCATCGAGTTGGTTTTGAGCCCATATAAGCATTTTCAACAAGCTTGGAAGTTTGGGATCTGCCAGTTCAAATGGGTTTTAGTATTAATTTCATGTGGGGATTGGATACCATAAAAAACAAATCTTCCAGGAAGGAGGGGAGAAAATTGCATAATTTGATTTTGAAAGTGCTTAATAAGAGTGAAAGCCCAATGTGAAAAAATGTGAAAAAAATTGGTGTAAATTGCAGAACATTTATTTATATAGAAGTAAAAGTCACCACCTAAAATTAATTTGTGTGCAAGAAAATTAAATATAATGCACTTATATCAAATGCCATCTTATTTTGAACAAATTTTGTGCACTTTGATACAATTTGCATCATGGGCTCCTGATGAGGGGAAGAATCCAAAGAGGAGGGTTTTAATTAGCATAATTAACCATTAGACATCTGAACCATGTCCATGTTACTTAATTGCCCATTTTTGTTTTTTGTTTGGTTCAAAGACCATGCATAATTCATGGGTGTTTGGGTTAGACAGTTGCAGCAACAAAAAAAAATAGAAACACAGTGTATGAGACTTCCAGAAGCAGCAAACTAAGGCTGCGTTTGGCGCAGCTTATCGCAGTTTATTTGTTCCGGTGAGATTGAACAAAAATGTCATTGTCATAGAATGTATGTTTGGTATCACAAATGTTACAAAAAATAAACTAGTTTGAGGCATAAGATTTTGGTATGACAATGACATTTTTGACCAACCACACAGGAGCAAATAAGTCGCGATAAGTCGCGCCAAACGCAGCCTAAGATATTCCTACTTATTAGTGATTTCTTCATTATCATTAACATAAGCTTTATTCAACTAACTAGGGTCGGGTTTATGAATCACTTCTCCATTAGTTCATGTCTTAACTATTGTCTAGCGTCGCATGAGGTCATTAAACATATACTGCAAAAAATAGGAAGCATATTATGAGAATTAACCAAATTAACATAAGAACATATGGTATATTTCTCCCTAATATGAAGAAAAGAGGCATTTTACAGAGTGTTACCTGATACAAACGAAACACTTGAAGCATGAATGTTCATGGGAGTGAAAGGGAACAAAAGGTGTGGTTCTGTTGTATGACCAGATATTAAAAGTTACCCACCTTTCTCATGGCTTTGGCTTGTCAATATGGCGGCATTCACCTCACTTGCAGTTTTCAATCGCTGTGACAAATCCAAAAGTTCGCCATATGGACAGTTCTTTATGTCCTCAAATGCCAACAGTGCAACGGTCCTCTCCAACTCCTCCAAAAAGCTTTGCTGAAAGATAAAAAGGCAAATAAAATAACAACAACACTCAAGCCTTTATCCCACTATAGTGGGATCGACTATATGGATCCTGTCGCCATTGTGTCATATGATCATATCTTTTGTCACAACTCAGCTTTTGCACAATTTCTCAAATGATTAAGGGTGGCTAAATTTTACGATGTCCGTCTACCTAACACAACCCTCATCATTTTTCATCCGGGCTTGGGACCGGCATAGGCTGGTTTTGGCAAATAAAATAACAACATAATAAAAAAAAATACTATGATAGTTGCAATCAGGCTGAAAAAAATCGTGTGCATGCCAAATCGAAGATGCGCGTAAGAAGTGCTGTAAAATATTAATAACAAACAAAAGGCTGTACATTTTCCTCCCCTCTGGGCGCAAGCTCCTCCTGTGCAAATTCTAGTGCAGCTTCCACTTTTCCATATCTTATCAATTCTATCAACCTTTGTTGTTGCAAATGAAAATATAAATGTGGATTCGTATCCAAAATCTGCATAAAAAATATATAATCAAATCAACCATGAACGAAGTACCATAACTATAACTACAGAGACATTCAAAGGGAGAAGGCGGTACTTCCAGAGAGCAATAGTATACAAATTCTTGGTTAATCGCAGAATTAGAAGAAACTATCCATTATATAAGATCAGGCTAAAATGGTCAATATAGATACTCTGATGTAGATTTAATATAATATATTTAGGTGCGAAATATAGCTAAAGAAGAAGTTGATGAAGAACTTCAATATTTCCAACATGATATACAAGCACGCTAGTGATTACAACTAAGTATTATCATATCAATACTTTGTTTCTAACTAAGAGATCATCATCATCATTCAATATTTGGGATCAGACCATCATTTTCCATTCGCAGAGATGTAACATCTCATATACAAACTACATGCTCCTCTTTATCACCATGGACACATCTTAGTTGGACAAATATCTGAATAAGCTCGTTCTCGAACAACATAATTCGTCGAATCCACAATTTGCACGTTGAACTAAATAATCCACACCCAACAAAATCATCTCCATTTTGATGGGGATCTGGGATCACGAGCGGCCTGATCTTTATCGAAACCCGCACGGGTCTACGTATGTGGGAAGCAGAGTTAGGATCATTGTATGGACGATGTGAGCCCATGATCGCGTTCAGAGTGACTACATGTTACTTCTGTGTATTTTTATTTTTTGGTATTTTTATTTCATGTATTATTAGGGGGTTGAAGTTTTGGGCAATCCGGGCCATCCATAGTGGCCTCTAAATATATAAATAGAGGTCTAGGAGCTAACTTTAAAAGATTGCAAATTTTAGAAAGAATTTTTGGGCTCTCGCGATCTTCCACAGTGCCAATTTTGTGGATCATTGATGCTCAAACCAAGGTAACTATCTCTTCCATAACTACCCACTCCACTACTAAGGGTCAGTTTGTTTTGACGGTGACGGTGACAAAAGGAGCTGTGGGAATGTAGTGGTGGAAATGGAGTTGTTCAGAATGACGAAACAGTTTGATAAAACAGCGGTAGCAGAACTTTTCAGAATAAAGAAACAGTTTGGTAAAACAGCGGTGACATTTCTGTTACATTTAATTATAAAAAAGTTTACAATTACACTAATTAAAATTGATTATAATTAATATTTATTATAAATTAAATTTATTAATAATAATCATATTAATACTAATCAGATATCATAATCACAATATTATAATAATATAATAATAATCATAATAATTATAATATATATAATATAATCATAATATAATCAGAATAATAATAAAATCAAAACCTTAGGACTTAGATCACCGGATGATCCAAATCACGGGAGGGGGCAGAGCATCTCATCAGCGCGCACGTGTGTGTGTGGGGGGGGGGGGCATCTTCGACGTTCATAGCAGAAATTTCCGGCATTCTCGCTCTGACGGAGGAGGAGATGCGGCTGATATTTTTTTGGGCCGTTTTTGTTCGTGTTTCTTCCAATCGCTTCGCCTGGCCGGAGCAAGGCTCCATCGATGGTGTGGGCGTTGGAAAGCTCCTTTCTTCAACCTCGCCGGCGCACAGATCCTCCTCCCCAGCGCACATATCCTCCTCCCCACGCACATATCCTCCCACCGGAGCAATGGCAACGCTGCGTTGGAAAGGAGTTCCTAGCTCCGGCGTGAAAGCTCTGGTGGCAACGAAGGTTTACTCCTCCGATGCCGACACAACGCCCAGACAAACAGAACAAAAAAAATTCACGCTACAGTACGATCGCAGTGGAGGAAAAACGCTCAAACAAACTGACCCCAAATCACCCCATAACTACCTGCAACGAACATTAACCCCTCTATTGATGGTAGTTACTGTACATTACGAACAGTAATCACATATCACATTCCCAAAACTTCTATTCAACCGCTGATGCTACTCATCCAAGATAGTAACCACTTGTCCCTAGGCCAAAACCACCAGCCAAATGCTTCAAGACCTGGAAACACCCCCTGCCGTCACTGCTTGCACCCAGATCCACTACTCCGGCGCTCTTACACATGTAACATCCCCTCCCGTCCCACATTATTCGTCTGAAACTGCTGTTCTGAGCCTGAAACTGTCCTCCCAAATGCCCCTTATTGGTGGAGACCCGCCCAGATCAGGTCGACGCAAAAGTTCCCGACGCTGCTCCCGACCGGACTTTTACTGGCCCTAATTATTGCATTTCAATTTTGTTATTTTGTATTTTGTTATTGTGCATTGTTTTTTTATGATTGGGACTTCGTTAATTGCAAGCCTGCGCGCATAGCTGTGTTTTTTTGTTTATGTCGTTCAATTTGTATTTTGATTTATTTCTCTCAAATGAATCCATCCAAGTACAACCGGTCCGGTCCATGAGAACATTAAAAAGCAGATCCATGAAGGCATTAAAGAGCTGGCCCGATTAAAGAGCCGGTCCTTCCTCAGCCCTGATTACTGTGCATCCACGCTAGGGCTTCCAAAATCGAGCTCCGTTTTTTCCGCCGCTGCACGGAAGATTTCCGCCTCACGAACCAGGCACGACCAGCATCTTCCAACTGTCAGCCACGGCGGCGTCCCCGGCGCGTCTAACAACCGGTCCTGCTTCAATCTCTAGCCATGACCTCCTCTCCGACAGTTCCAGGCCAACTCAGCCACGCCGCCTCTTCCACGACGCCAGCGGTTGGCGTTAAGGTTTTTCAATTTCATTTTTTTAAGACCCTATAAAAAGGGGGGGGGGGGGGGGGGGGATCTGTAATCGTTTGTGGTGGATGAATGTTTTTAATTGCTACCTTTGTTTTGATTTCCTGTCTTGAGAGGTTGTTGAAGTTGTAATTGCTGTGAGATTTTGCTATTCCCCTGAACAGCTCTGTAAGGTTTTGTTTTCAATCTGTTACTTCCAGTTGAATGTTGAGAGAGAAATTTTACTGTGAAAATTTGATTGCTCTACTTTGCTTGGCTCCCGTTGGAGATTCCTCTAGTGTTTGATTACTCTTCGACAGTGGAATTGTTGTTGTGGAATTATTATGAGTATGATGTATGTTTGTTGTTGCGGTTGTGAATGAAAATGCGATGTTTGGTTTTGTGGCTCCAAAAATAGTGGTGTTATTGAGATTTCGTGGAACCCCCAACGTGTGAGCGAGAGCGAAATTTTCTTTGTGGTGCCCATGTGTGAAGCGGCCGACTCGGAGCGGGAAATCGAAGGTGACGAGGAATTCCTCGCAGGATCGTCGTCGATTTCGTCATCGATTTCAGTTACGGAAAGACAACTCTTTCCGTGGGTAATTGTTCCCTCTCCTTACTTTGTGTGCGTCTATATTTTCTCTTAGGTTATTAGATTCATTTGCTGGATTTTTGTTTGGGTTTTGTCAACAAATGCTACATCGAAAACTCAAATCGGAAACGTATTTGGAGTTCATGATTTTCGTTTTGCTAGGACAAGAGAAACGAAACGAAAGTGGCTAATCTCCTTCCCCAAATTTTGAAATGAACCTTTTTTTTAGAAAATTTAATTTTGAAACAAATAGTTGATTTTATGTTTTACTCAAAATTAAAGTTGTTTTTTTTTTCAAAATTCATGCAACAACTGCTCACAATCTTTGTCTGCATTTAGGGTTTCCTAAGAAAAGAAAACGGGCGCGCAAACCCTATGCTCCGTCTTGCATCAAATTTGGTATCAGAGCTAATTTCCGAAATTTTCTAAGTTTCGGAATTCGCCTTGCGCAAAATAGAAACCAACATAGCATTTTTATTTCTTTTATTTCTTAAAAACAATAGCATAAACATACATTTACATTTACTGTTTGTCTTGCATGCATCTACGTAGTGGTAGGTTAGTAAGTATGAGTTCACTCCATCACAATCCACCACATGAACACCCTCAAGAGATAAATTCAAAGATGCGTTGAATTGAACGAGGACAACCGAGTCGTGTGAACGAAGCGAATGAACCACCCCAGTGGTTTTTACCTTTTGCCCACCAAATGGCACCGTTAACCGAGAGTATACACCAAGTGCGAGAAGAGTTCGAAAACCTTAGTGTTAGGGTGAATAGTCTCGAAGTTCCCCCTCGAGCTTCAATGTCACCTCCAATTCGAGATGAACATTTTGTTCGTCAACATGACAAAGTCCCGCATCACTACATCGAAATGTTTACACTTAGGAGGAATCCTCTATTTGAGGAAGAAGTTAGAAATCTCATGTATAGGTTCGAATTTGAGCACGACCGGGAAGGACTTCTCCAACGTATTTTCCTGAACCCCAACGAGAGTCTTTCTTAGGCATGCGAGATAATTATCAGGAGAGGCCTTATTATGACTTAGCGAGAGAAGAGCGTCATCAAGACCATCGTCAGCCTATACTGGTCATGCATCATGATGATCGACCAAGAGATTGGCATTGACTGCCACCCACGGCGTCGAGACAATCGTGATCCTTACGATGATGATTTTGACTATCCTCCCCGGGATAGGCTGTCGGATCTCACATGAGTCGTGAAACTTGATCCGCCTCTTTATGATGGTTCTATAGATCACAAGGTATTTTCTGACTGGGTTATAGACATAGAGACATATTTTGAGTGGTATCGTATGACAGAGGACCAAAAGGTTCAGTTCGCCAAAATGAGATTGACTGGGCGAGCGGAAATCTTTTGGATAGGTGAAGAGCAAAGTTTAAAGAGGAATGGATGCCCTCTCATTACTCATTGGCCACACAAGAAAGTCATATTGGAGGAGCAGTACATTCCACAGCACTATCAGACCCGTCTACGAGATGAGTTGGCATCTCAACGCCAAGGATCCAAATCAGTTTCTGAATATCTTGTTGAAATGAAAGATCTTATGATTCGGTGCAACGTAGTAGAACACCCACGAGAAACCTTATCTAAATTTAGGTGTGGACTACGACCTGCGATCCAAGATGAGTTGATTTGATATGGACACTATTCCTCATCAGAGACCATATCTATTGTTATCGATATCGAGGAGCATCAAAAGAGAACCTCCCGGTTCAAATCTCAGACCAAAACAAATACTCCTTATAAGAAAGAAGAACCTAAAAGTAAGGATAGTGGATCGAAGCCTACAACAAATTACACAAGAGATCAGAAAGGGAAGTCCCCTATGAGAACTGTGACCCCTTCACAGATCCGAGATTATGAGTGTCAACAGATGGGTCATATATCTAGGGATTGTTCCAAGAGGAAAGGCACGTTAGTTATTCACGAGGTAACTAAGGAGGATGAGCATGAATAAGAGGCTATAATTGAGAAAGACTCGCGCGTCTTGAATGACGAAGTGTAGGGTACTCCTAGTGATGAGGAGATTGATCCTGGCGTTCTAGTGGTGAGATGCATGTTATCTACAATAAAGAATCCGCTGATTATTGGCAGACGAACATCTTCCAGGCCTACATTAAGTCTGGGGAGAAAGTGTGTCATTTAGTGGTGAATAGAGGGAGTTGTACGAATGTGATAGCCGACGGGCACGCAAACCCTATGCGTCGTCATGCATCACTTACACACCCAGAACTGTTGTTCTGGTCTGGAACTACCCCGCATACCCCCAAATCCTCTGGATACCCCCTAATTACAGCATAAATCAAAGGTGGGACTCTGAAATCACAGCAGGAATTGCAGTTTTAGTGTTGTCCAGCCCCCGAATCAGCCTCTTACCACCACTCCGGATCCCGATTACACATGTAAGTTTCTATAATATTTTGTGTCGACTATGTGCTGAAAAGAGATACGATTTTGGGATCTTGATTTGAAAAAAAAATTGCTCATTTATAATTCTACTTGAAAGATTTATTCGTCGGACATTTAATCGAAGCACTCTCTCTCTCTCTCTGCTTAAATCCAATTAGCAAATGCTCGTTAATTTAACGATCTAATATCAATTGTGATAGTTTGTGTATTTCTTTATTAAATTCAGAACTTATTGATAATTAATTGTCGGATAATTTTCTGTACATTGCATCACAATATCATTTAAATCGCTCTTGACACAACACTAACACCGCTTCAATAGAGTTCCGATTATGGCACACATACACTACAGTCTACTTTCGCCATGTGTCATTCACTCCAAGGTGCACATGAAAAATAACGTGTAAAGTAGTCAAATTCGCATTTAAGCCATTAAATTACACTCCATAAACAAGATATGATAAGCGCTGCATTTCAAATTGATCTAAGATCCTGTAAAAGTTATACTTTTGAGCCTACATTAACCTTGTGGTGGAGAAATGAGGTGATTTGACTATTCAAAAATTACTAGGGAGGTGACCAGATAAGCTGAGGAGCACTATAGGCATGTCTTCTACATGAGGGCACTGTGTTGGAAGAAAACTCTCATTTTGTATAGGCAAAGCAAAAAAAGGGGAAAAACAAAAGGGAAAGAAACATGGTGAAAGTACAACATATTGCATTTGTGTTCTTCATTGCATTTGCTCAACAGGTTTACAAGGATTTATAGTGCATTCAGTGAGGAATCCGAAACACATACAGCAGCAGAAATTAAAAGCATTTGCAAAGTCAAAGGAGTTAATACATTGAACGGGGAAATGGAAAGACACTTGTAATTAAAGAAGTGGGGTGTTCAGGTATTTAACACCCCCTCTTGAGCCGGTCCACTTGAACCGGGTGGTTTAACCACTTTGATGTTTTCCCTGAGTTCGATAAATCGTCCCCTTCCCGGGGGTTTGGTGAGAAGGTCGGCCAACTGGGAATCTGCAGGGCAATATTTGATTGTTACTGCATCTTCTTCAATATTCTCAAGGATGAAATGGTGTTTGATATCTATGTGCTTGCTCTTGTTGTGGAACACAGGATTCTTGGATAAAGCGATTGCAGACGAGTTGCCGCACCTTAGTAGAAATGACTTCTTCTTCTCTTTCTTGCTTAGTTCTTCGATCACACCTTGGAGCCACACACCTTCACAAGCACCAACACAAAGAGCCATATATTCGGCTTCGGTAGTAGACAATGCTACTGTCTGCTGCTTCTTGGAACACCATAAAATAGGACTAGTTCCGTAGAAGAACATATATGCACCCGTGTTTCTTCTATCATTGAGTGATCCTCCCCAATCTGAATCGCAGTAGCCTAATAGAGGGGTTTTGGTCCTGTTGGTAGAGCAGTCCAAAATCTTTCGTCACTTTGATGTAGCGGAGAACTCGTTTTGCCGCATTCATGTGGTTTTTAGAAGGCTTGCTTACAAACAGGGAGAGTAGGTTAACAACATGTTCCAGATCAGGTCTTGTGTTGGTCAGATACATTAAAGATCCAATCAGACTTCTGTATATCTCTTCATCTACCTTTTCTTCTTCAGTTTGGCATTTGTTGAGCTTCTCTCCAGTTGCCATTGGAGTTACGCATGGATTACAAGCTTCCATGTTGAACATCCTAGGTATTTCAGTGGCATATTTCTCTTGTGATATGAAAATGTATCCTGCAGATTGGTGAATTTGCATCCCAAGGAAAAAACGAAGAGGGCCGAGATCGCGGTCATTTTGTACCTAGATTTCATTTTCATTTTGAATTCTTCTATTGCAGCGACAGAGGCTCCAGTAATGATCGAGTCATCGACATAGAGGCAAACAAATATCTTGGACTCATCCTGTCCAGTCTTGATGGAGAGTGATGGTTCGAGCTTGCTAGATATGAAACCTTCTTCTTCAAAGTAGTTGGAGGTATTGGCGTGCCAGGCCCTTGGTGCTTACTTGAGCCCATAAAGGGCTTTATGTAGACGATATACCGTTTCTTCTTCCCCTTTCCTTTTGAATCCATCGGGTTGATCTACATAAACTTCTTCATTAAGAACTCCATTGAGGAAAGCAAATTTAACATCTAATTGGAATATGGGGTAATTTCTGTTTGCCGCAATTGCCAACAACAATCAGATGGTGTCCATGTGTGCTACTGGGGCAAAGGTTTCTTCAAAGTCCCTCCCAAAGCGCTGGCTGTAACCTTTGGCCACTACTCTTGCCTTATGCTTTATGACTTCACCTTTCTCATTATGTTTTATTTTGTAAATCCATTTTACACCTATGATATCTTTGTTCACAGGCCTCTGAACAAGACTCCAGGTGTTGTTCTTCTCAATTAACTCCATTTCTTCTTTCATTGCTCGTGCCCACACTTTGTCTCTGGAGGCTTCCTGATAATTAGATAGAGTTTCATGGAAAAGGACAACCTCTGTTTTGTCGTAAATATCTTGAATTGTTCTAGTTTTCAGGGGCGGTGAAGAATCAGGAACTTCCTCAATGATTGTCTCTTCTGTAGGCAGAGTAACCTCGTGTAAGTCATTGTCTTCCTCAGTCTCATGGATGGAGTTTTGCCAAAACTCAACTGGGACTTTAGAGGGATCAGTGATAGGATGTTGATCTGAGCCCCAATCAATTTTTTCTTCCTCGTGAAACACAACATCTCTTGATATAATAAGTTTCTTTGTTAGAGGCTCAAGAAGGCGGTATGACTTCCTGTCATTGCTATACCCAATATGGATGCATTGGGTACTTGTTTGATCTAATTTTTCTCTCATTTCTTTTGGTATGTGAGCAAAGGCCACACATCCGAAGGTCCTTAGATTACCAATGAAAGGCTTTTCTTTATACAACATTTCATAAGGTGTAATTTTTTCAAGTGATTTTGTAGGTGCTCTGTTGAGGGTGTATACTGCGGTTGCAGCGGCTTCTCCCCACAGAAATTTTGGTAGCCCCTTGTGAAGCAGAGCATGGAAAGAACCATTTCAATGATGGTTCTGTTTCTGCTTTTTCCCCAAACCATGAAGCTGGCGGGCAAGTTGGGCGACCGCCATATTATCATCATGGTGGACAGCGGGGCGAGTCATAATTTCTTTTCATCTCATATGGCCCAGCATCTACGACTTCCGATGGAACCTACTCCAAACTTCACTGCTAGTTCAGGCGATGGTCGTTGTCGCTCGATCCAGGGACGTTGTCCGGTCGTCTCACTTTCAGTGGACCTTACTTGGTGACGACGGACTTCTACGTCTTCGGCCTTGGCGGGATTCACGCCATTTTGGGAGTTGTGTGGCTCTGCACGCTGGGCGACATGCGAGTCAACTGGGGGACTATGACGATGTGTTTCCTCCAGTACGGTTGGGAGTGTTGCCTTGTGGGAGACATCGCGCTACTTCACTCCCCTGTCTCCATCTGCGTGATTCAGCGGATTGTGGACGTCGATTTTTTGGCTTAGCTCTGGTCCATCTCGAACGCAGCGCCACCGGCCCCAGCACCACCTCCAGACCTTCAGGCCCTCCTATCCGAGTTTGTGGGCCTCTTTGCAGCACCATCCGGGTTACCACCGGCTCAGCCGCATGATCATGTCATACCTCTTTAGCTCAGCGTGTCAGCAGTCTCGGTCCGACCATACCGCTACAGGCACGTGCAAAAGGACAAGATCGAGAGGCTGGTAAACGACATGTTGATGGGGGCCTCATCCGCCCCAGCGCCAGCCCCTTTTCCAGCCCGGTCTTATTGGTCAGGATAAAAAACGACAGTTGGCGCTTCTGCATGGACTATCGGGAACTCAACAAAGTCATAGTCCCAGACAAGTACCCGATTCTGGTGATTCAGGAGCTTTTAGATGAGCTCCACGGCGCGACCATCTTCACCAAGCTGGACCTCCGTGTCGGCTACCACCAGATTCGCGATCGGTCGGCCGACGTCGCCAAGACGGCTTTTCGGACCCATGACGGCCATTATGAGTTCTTGGTTATGTCTTTCGGCCTGGCCACGCACCAGCCACTTTTTAGGCCACGATGAACGACATTTTTCGTCCAATACCTCGTCAACACGTACTTGTTTTATTTGATGACATATTGGTCTACAGTTCTTCTTGGCGGGAGCACCTCCTGCACGTCCGCCAGAAATTGGTCACACTACGATGCAACCACTAAAGCTCCACCCAATAAAGTGTTCCTTTGGGGACCCAGAGGTGTGCTATCTGGGACACACCATCTTTGCTGCGGGAGCCGCCATGGACAGCGACAAGATTGAGGCGGTCCTCCAGTGGCTGACACCATCATCTCTCTGCGATGTCTGTGGATTCTTGGGACTAACAGGGTACTACCGCCGGTTCATTCAGGAGTACAGCACGTTGGCCCGACCCCACACCCAGCTTCAGAAGAAGTCGGTTGAAGGCCCTTCGAGTGGACGCTGCCTCCGCCGCTTTTACTGCTCTACAACATGCCTTAGTTCGTGCCCCGGTGTTAGCCATGCCGGATTTCTCTCAGCCCTTCCTCATGGAGTGCGACGCATCGGGCGTCGGCGTGGGAGCCGTATTGATGCGGGTTGGCCGCCCTGTGGCCTAATTCAGCCGCACCTTTTCGGACACGATCCGCATCCACTCCGCTTACGAGAACGAGCTCATGGGCCTCGTCCTCGCTGTTCAGCATTGGCAACCTTACCTTCCGAGCCGACGGTTCGCGGTCCGCACCAACCACCACAACCTTCGCTACCTCTACAATAGAAGATTGCTACGCCCGCTCAACAAGTATGGGTGGCCAAGATACTAGGCTACGAATTCAACATCGAGTTCCGGCCGAGGAAGACGAATCGCGCGGCCGACACCCTCTCGTGCAACCCCACACTCGCAGCCACCTTCCGCCCGGTCTGGGAGGATGCGGATACCCTCCAATGGGAAGTAGAAGCTGACTCGGCGCTCAACGGGATACGAATAGCACTCCTCACGGACGCCACGGCCCACCCACCGCACTCATTGGTCGACAGCCGCTTACTCTTCAAGGGCCACCTCGTACTCGCCCCCTCCTCCCAGAGCATTCCTCTGTTGTTGGCCGAGTTCCACACATCACCCAAGGGGGGACACGCCGAGGCTTACCGAACGTACCGACGGCTAGCCACCTCACTCTATTGGCCTCACATGTTCCGACGGGTCAAGGCCTTCGTGGCTACCTGCCTCACCTGCCAGAAGGACAAGTACAAGGCCATGTTTTCGGGTGGCCTACTTCAACCCCTCCTGATCCCCGATCGCATTTGGGACGACGTCGCCATGGATTTCATCACGTGACTTCCCGGATCACAAGGACACAACTGCATCCTGGTCGTGGTGGACCGGCTCTCAAAGTACGCTCATTTCATTCCCCTTCACCACCCATACACGGCTGGCACAGTCGCCGACAGCTTCATCCAGGGGGTTCGTGCGACTCCACGGATTTCCTCGGTCGATCGTGAGCGACCGCGATCCGCTCTTTCTGAGTACTTTTTGGACCATGTTGTTCTGCTTACAGGGCACCCATCTCCGCATGAGCACGGCATACCATCCGCAGACAGACGGTCAATCGGAGGTCCTCAACTGGTGTCTGGAGACACACCTCCCCTGCTTCGTGGGGGAGCAGCCTCACAGTTGGGTCAAGTGGCTCGGGTGGGCCGAATACTCGTACAATACCGCCCACCATCAGGAGGCTGACACTACACCATTCGAGGCTATTTATGGCCGCCCTCCTCCATCTATTGTCTGCCACCTTCCAGGGGAGTGTCAGGTGGAGAGCTTGGCCACCGCTCTCCGTGACAAGGACACCATTCTGGATCATTTAAAGCACCACTTACGTTGGGCCCAACAGAAGATGGCTTCTTTCGCCAACAGGAAATTTCGGGACCTCTGCTTCGAGGTAGGAGAGAAGGTTTTCATCAAACTCCACCCCTACCGACAGCTTTCGGTGGCCCGCCGACCTTATCCGAAACTAGCACCTCGTTTCTTCGGGCCTTTCGAGGTCCTCGTCCGCATAGGGGCGGTCGCCTACCGCCTTCGCCTTCCAGCCGGGAGCCGCATTCTTCCAATCTTCCATGTCTCGCAGGAGAGACACCCTACTACCCCGCCTTGGTCCTCGATCAGAGATGTCGCACCCCAGGGGACCGTACATCGGAGGAGGTCCTTGTGGCTTGGACCAGCCGGCCCAACTCAGACGCGATGTGGCTGCCTCGAGATGATTTTTGCTACCAGTTTCCCGACTATTGTCTTGAGGACAAGACACATTTTCCAGATGGCGGCATTGTTACGGAGCTACACGACGACGACGAGCATCCTTGGAAAGTTTAAACTCGTCGGGCACGTATATCGAATGGCCCCACCATTCCCGCGGAAGATAATTAATAATTTATTGGTTGCCTCGTTTACTTGAGACGTTATTTGTTACTTTGTTTGTTTGAGACATTTTAAGTAATTCCGTATTTCCTAATTTCAGAATTTTCTTTTGTATTCACCTCTCATCGCTATAAGAGAACGCGTAAGCCCTGCATTATTTTCATCCTGTAATGAATGTGTGTTTTCTCTGTCTCCTCTAAACCCTAATCCCTCCTCTCTTCCTCTCTCTCTCTCTCTTTCTCTCTCTCTCCCGTTCTCCTTCCCCCTTGCCGACCGAATTTACCGCCCCCTCCCCGGGTTCGTACCATTTCCCCTCCAGCTTGAGAGGGAGTTTTAGAGTTATTAATATTTGAGTATTATGAATATTTATGTGTTTAGTCTCACGCCGCCTATCGGTGTTTTGTATCTTGTTGTAATGTTATAAATTGTCTCATAAATGGATGAATAAAATGTACCTTTTATTTCCTTTTCATTCTTTCTACAACCATAAATGAGATATCCATCGTGATTTATAAGCAGTAAGAACAATACCACCAACAACAAAATTATTTTTGAAAAGAGAGTCAATGTGTAAATATAGAGAAGCGAAAAGAAAACCGTATTGCTCCAATTAACAATAATGCCCTTTCACAAATGTATTGATTGTAAAATGTTTAAGCGAGGATGTGATAGCTGAAATGTCTTCAAGAGCAAAATGCAAAGATTCCTGAATGTGGGATGATTGAGAACGGGATTTAGAATATTTAGCATCATACTTCCTCTTACATCTTTCCTTACAAATCTCCCAAGCACAATAATTTGGTATAGCAAGATGATTTTTGTTGTGCCCTTACTATAATTTTTGCATATATAATCTATATATAGCTAAAAAAAATTCTGACCATCGAGCTTTCTTAATAAGACCGTGTGTTTAGCAATATCAATATTGTCATGAAGGTGGTCACAGATTTCAAAAGTATATTTAAATGAACAAACACATTCTAAAATTACATGAATTCATGCATGTTGAATATTGATGTCACCTGGTAACCTATGTGCTTCCGCGTCATTAAACCATTATTCTGTTAAACATTTTAATTGAATAAATCCAAATGTTTAGAATTTCTTCTCTCTCAATCCTTTGCATTTAAATTGGGCTCAATAGTATATAGAGCTCCCCTTTTGTATTACTATCTCTTCACGTAAATGTTGTAAGGTCATAAGTTTTTCAAACTCTCCAAATTTCCTCAAATATTTATAAATTTAATTCCACCAAATTGTTAACATCAATGCTACCCTATTTAAATTTCTACTAGATTTTGAGTTTGAAACACAATGGCATTTGGGAACATCAAGCTAATTGTACCAAAGGAATTTGGTTATGCACTTAACCGCCTCTTGAAGTAAAATTAAAGGAAGTTGCACACTAGTCATGGTATAAATGTTGGAACTAAGAAAAATGACTTATAAGAATGAGCCGTCCAACTCAATTTAGTTTCTCTTGACATCATCCTTCAATTCTCCTTTGGAGCTTTAAAATTAATGAACCATAATAAACTTTGTTGGATCTGCCATTACACATAGGAATATCAATATAATGGAAAGGAATGGATCCAATTGGAATGCCCAAAATGTTGAAGGAATGGATCCAATTGGGATGCCCAAAATGTTTTAAATAAGCAGAGAATTATCCATACTATTCCAGAATGATGCAACATGAAGTGCATCGTTAATTTATTTTATCGCATTTGATTTCAATATTTTGTGGCGCATGTCGTCGCGCAAATTTGTCTTTTATTTCATGTATTTGTGTGTTTTACGCCGTGTTGGCGCAATCTTCGTGCGACTTATTGGTGTGAACGGCCAATAGGATCTTAAATATATTGGTCCGTCAAATTAGGAATAGGGTTAATTTGGACAAGCAAGAAATGAAGTTATTAAATAATATTAGATCTGAAATTAATATCTTAAAATATTAATTTTAGTTAAATTCAGTTTTTTATCCAAACCCTTGATATTTCCCTCCCCCCCCCCCTCATTTATTCCCGTTTAACTCATTGCCTTTTCATTAGCCACAAATTCAAAAAAGACAACCGGCATTTATATTTTGAAACTCCCCAATTAATGGTTGGCCATCTTATGTTATTTTCCTCTTGGAATAGCCGACTCCTGAGTTAAAACTCCATCTTCCTTTTAATATTATTAAAACTCCTCTTGGAAAATAGTTGGCGTTTATTTTATTTTTGAAACCTCCTGCCACATTATTTTCATTAATGGTGGTCAGTTGTATCTCCCTTTACCTTGTTTACTTTAAAAAGTAATCTGTCATTTCAATGAAGGGGGATGGGATTGAATCGGGCAGAGTTTAACCTTCTCTGCCCGGTATTGCCCGCATATAGCTCACTGCTTCTTCCTCGCCACTCCCGATGGATTTTTTCCCTGCTCGTTGCCGCTACCAGAGGTTTCCCCCGACCCCGACGACTCCTCCACCGTCTGCGGACTCGCCGACGAGTCCAGACCCGCCTCCTCAACTTTTTTGGCGTCGATCACTGCAGGAACTCGCCCCTGCTCTGCAACAGCCGCAGGAATTTGCCCCTGCTTTGCAATCGCCGCCATAGTTCTTCCCTTGTGGACTCAGGCCGCCAAACGTCCTGGCCGCCGGCTCCAGGCCCTCCCTCTTACCGATCAACCTCTTGCTGAACCTAACCGGAACAAGAACTCCCTTTCAAAGCTTCCACCATTGACCGGCAAACAGCAGGAACCCCTGTTGCGTAGGAGCTAGGTATACCTCTATTGGAATCTCACTATTCAACCATTGTTATTCTAATTTCATGAATGCGTGATAGTTTATTAAATTTCAGAGCTTGCTTGCCCCAATTAATCTTGTTTCTGTTTGTCGTCAATTTGCTTTCATCTTTGTCGCTATCCTTTAATGAGAAACTTGTGGATGAGTTAGTTTTATTTGTAGCATGCGCACAAACGTTAGTCAAATACGCGGGTTTACAAAACTTTTGATTTAATCATCATGTGTCGAAGCTCGCAAAATCATACGTTCACCGCTTTGTCTTAACTTACGCACAAAATTATCGTTTTGAAATCAATTTCAGATTTTATGATGCATCAGTTTGGTATCAGAGCCGGTTCGAATCACTCTTATTGTGATTCAAACGATCTTGTTTTTTTATTTTATTTAAGTTGTTAAAAAATATTGTTTTCAAAAAAAAAAAATTTAAGTTTTTTTTTATTTTTTTAAAAATGGAGAGTCGCTTAGATCGAACAGGAGCCACCTTAGGTGAATTAGCCATTCGAATGCGTGATCTGACGAAATTAGTCGACGCAATCACTACAGAATGCACACAGAGTTTGATTGGGTTTTGCGATGATGTACACAACCTCGAAATGAGGATGCGCTAACGATATGTTCTTCCTAATTACCTTCCAATTACATATCAATTAGTGGAACCAGGGCTTCATTGTCTTAAAAGTCGTCTTACTAGTCTTGTCGTTTCCCCCACGAGTACATTAACCCCACTTGTTTCCACTGAATCACTCTCCTTAGTTGAGGAGGTTCTTCCCGAGTCCCAACGCCAGGAAGAAAAACTTCTTCCTCTTCAAACCCTCATCTCAACGGAAATGGTGCTTTCACTCGCTCATGTTGAAGCACAACCTCTACTGCCCGTGCTAATTCCTGAGGTTCCGCTCCAGAAAAAAGAACTTACTAGTAATATGTCACTCGCCTCGGATGACACAACTTCAATCTCACTTCTCCCAAAGGAGGAGTTGACTAGTGATGAGCCCCTCATCTTTGGTGACATAGACTCGATCTTCATATATCCTAATTCTCATAGATCACTGCAGCCGCAAACTCTTGAGGCCAAAAACATTATGCTCGGTGTCCACTTGCTAGTGACATCCAAGTCCTCACCATATCGGCCTTGTATTTGGAGATCACTCTTTTTTTCCCAATCCTTCGAGTCTGGGCATGTACGCTAAAATCGATCCACATATTATTTATTTGTTTAGAAAATTTTGTATTAGGGGGATAAACTCGGTCCCTAGTTTGTTTCTTTCTCGTAGGGACACACGGTTTAAGGGATTTCTGTGGTTGATTTTGAATGAACAAATTGTGCTCGGTTTAAAATTTTGTGGTGTTAGTCAGATGTTTGTGGGTGACGATATGTCGATAGTTGATCTTGGTTTTGTGGACTTTCGTAGGTGCCTAGCACTAGTGCGTATGATGCAATATGTTCTAATAAATCCACAAGTTGATCATGCCTCATTTTGTCCTTGTCTCTTCTTCTGTTTTATTGGCTCACTTTCTTTCTCACTTTATCGTACTCACCTCCTTTCAGCTCTGATTTTCATTAAGCAATTTCATGTCATGCATGAATTTTTGACTAGCAGTTTTCGAGAAACTTTGAAAAACTATAACTCCGCGGTTGATTTCATCCCCTGGAGTTATGTTTTTCCATTGGAGATGAGTTTTCTATTCCTTTCAGGAAAGAGATTTTGCCAACAGTTCTTGTGCTGCGATGATGGGTTCTACCTTGGTGAGGCAGAGGCAGTGCATGATCCGGATTGTGGTTTAAGTTTCAATGACAGGCTCCATCACAGTCTCGACGGGGTCGAGTTCCTTCAACCCCGGGAGAATTGATGCAACATGAAGTGCATCGTTAATTTATTTTATCGCATTTGATTTCAATATTTTGTAGCGCATGTCATCGCGCAAATATGTCTTTTATTTCATGTATTTGTGTGTTTTACGACGTGCTGGCGCAATCTTCGTGTGACTTATTGGTGTGACCGGTCAATAGGATATTAAATATATTGGTCCGTCAAATTAGGAATAGGGTTAATTTGAGCAAGCAGGAAATTAAGTTATTAAATAATATTAGATCTGAAATTAATATCTTAAAATATTAATTTTAGTTAAATTCAGTTTTTTATCCAAACCCTTGTTATTCCCCCCCCCCCCCCCATTTATTCCCGTTTAACGCATTGCCTTTTCAATAGCCACAAAGTCAAAAAAGACAACCGGCCTTTATATTTTGAAACTCCCCAATTAATGGTTGGCCATCTTATGTTATTTTCCTTTGGAATAGCCGACTCCTGAGTTAAAACTCCATCTTCCTTTTAATATTATTAAAACTCCTCTTGGAAAACAGCTGGCGTTTATTTTATTTTTGAAACCTACTGCCACATTATTTTCATTAATGGTGGCTGGTTGTATCTCCCTTTACCTTGTTTACTTTAAAAAGTAATCTGTCATTTCAATGAAGGGGGATGGGATTGAATCGGGCGGAGTTTAACCTTCTCTGCCTGGTATTGCCCGCATATAGCTCACTGCTTCTTCCTCCCCATTCCCGACGGATTTTTTCCCTGCTCGTTGCCGCTACCAGAGGTTTCCCGACCCCGACGACTCCTCCTCCACCGTCTGCGGACTCGCCGACGAGTCCAGACCCGCCTCCTCCTCAATTTTTCCGGCGTCGATTGCTGCAAGAACTCGCCCCTGCTCTGCAACCGCCGCAGGAATTCGCCCTTGCTCTGCAATCGTCGTCTTCATTCTTCCCTTGTGGACTCAGGCCGCCAAACGTCCTGGCCGCCGGCTCCAGGCCCTCCCTCTTACCGATCAACCTCTTGCTGAACCTAACCGGGACAAGAACTCCCTTTCAGAGCTTCCACCGTTGACCGGCAAACAGCAGGAACCCCTGTTGCGTAGGAGCTAGGTATACCTCTTTTGGCATCTCACTATTCAACCATTGTTAGTCTAATTTCATGAATGCGTGATAGTTTATTAAATTTTGGAGCTTGCTTTCCCCAATTAATCTTGTTTCTGTTTGTCGTCAATTTGCTTTCATCTTTGTCGCTATCCTTTAATGAGAAACTTGTGGATGAGTTAGTTTTATTTGTAGCATGTGCACAAACGTTAGTCAAATACGCGGGTTTGCAAAACTTTTGATTTAATCATCATGTGTCGAAGCTCGCAAAATCGTACGTTCACCGCTTTGTTTTAACTTACGCACAAAATTATCGTTTTAAAATCAATTTCAGATTTTAGGATGCATCACAGGAGCTTAGCATTTGCTTCAAATCATAAATTACCTTCTTTAATTCGTAGACATTATCCCTTTCTACTATGATCTTATAGTTTTTTTATTGTTTTACATATAAAATTTTTATCTCACCAATCAGAAAGGGGGACTTCAAATGTACTTGACGTAACAATAGTCCTCTTTGAAGTTCAATAGCTAGTAAGATCTTTATTGTCTCTATTCGAGCTGTCAGAGAAAATGTTCCATTATAATATCTATTGGATTTTTGTTAGTAGTCTTTAGCTACAAGGTGAACTTTATATTTTTATATTCTCCCGTGTTCAGTATATATTTGGGTTTTAGACCCATTTGAGACCAATAATTTCCTTATTAGTTGGTCTCTCAACTAGCTCCAAGGTTTTTTTTAATCAATTGGATTTCTACTTGTGATTAACTTTTGGTATTTGAATTGTACAAATGGTACGCTATTGATACTTTGCTATATTCAATTAGAATGTAATTCTCCTTATTTTCTTCTAATTTGTCAGTCTTTTTTTGGGAGATGATTGTCTGCAATGCTTCTAGACATCTCTTCACTGAAAAGGATGTTTGTGTATTTTGTTTAGTGCGCATCCTTCATAAACGTCTTGGTTTTTTATTTATTTATAGTAGCCGGATGACCATCTGGTCCATCTCATTCTTCTTTGACCCTTTGAAGCTATTAAAGTTTAATTGTTCATATATTAGATGCCATGTTAACGTAGGTCCTTGCTTTATTTCCCCCAAATGGTAGCAGTAAAGGAAATACTTTGTTGCTGGACATTTTAATTGTTGTGATAAATTACCTTGAGTTTTCATCAAAAATGTGACATTACATCTTCAAATATAAGCTTGTAGCGCCTTTGTACTAGTTGTCTACCGTTGAGCCATTTTTGAGCAAGAATAAGAACAAATTGTACGTCATGTGTTTGTTTTATTTCTCCTTCTTTTGTAGTGACTACGATAATGTCTTTGCTTGTTATCTTCTTTGTTTTTCCATCGCCAATTGTGACTTATTACTTTCCTTGTTCATCCAAATAGAAGAAAGCTTTTTTATTATTTGTCATGTGGCTTCAAAAACTACTACCAAGATATCATATATCTTATGCCACACCTTCTGATTTTAGACATGAATAAAATGCATGGCCTTACTCTTTCTCAGTGAAATTAGCTTCTTTCTTTTTTCTATTTTTGCCTCTTTGCTAAAACCAACATTCTTTTTCAATGTTTGTTAGTTTCTAATAGTATTTGCTTTTAAAATAATTGCATTTTGTTTCATATTTGTTCCCTTGCATAAATTCCAATAGAAAGAAGTACGTTTCTTTTGGAATTTGTAACTTAACTCTTCCTCAGTCTTTATGGGTTGCCTTCCAGTTTCTTTCTGGATATTTGTTGTGACTCAATTTTTAGTGTTGCTTCTCTTGCCCGCGTCTAAGATTAACTTTAGTTTGGAAAGCTTGCTATAATGGTTGTTCAAATATTTCCATTTTCTTCATGCGCTTGAAGAGGCATCACAGGCTTTGTGATGGACAGAACAGTAAGGTCCTTTGAATCATCTATTGCTACAATATGTTCGAATCTTGATAATAAACTTTTAAGAATTTTGGGAACTATTTTTTTGCCTGATATGGTATCGCCATAGATTTTTACTTGATTCACAATGGTTGTGAGCCATGACAAGAAATTTTGTATTATCTCTCCTTAATCCTTACAAAAAGACAAAAAATTTATTGAAACTGCCTAGCTTGACTGTTTAAATTCAATCCCTATAATTTATCATGCGCCATTTGATGTACTTGTTGCCATGATCCTTAAAAAAATATTTTTGTCTACTGTTTGTTGGATCTATGGTGAAGCCTTAGCATCTTTCTTCCGGTTTTGGCTATGATATGTGGTCTTCTGAGTTTTTATGTGATGCGGCAGATGGTAGAGAATACCCATTTTGAATTAGGTCCCACAATCCTTGTGATAGAAAAAATGTTCTCATTTGTATCGTCTAGTAATCCTATGCTTCTTATTCAAAGATGAGGAACAATATTCTCACTTGTATCCTCCAGTAATCGCTTCTTCAAGAATAGGAACAGCTGTTTTGAGTATTCGAAGGTTTGATGGATTTGATTGCTTGTGGAAGCCATATTATAGGGAAAAGGGAATTGAAAGAGAGGTGATTAAAGATGTCAGCGCAAGATAAATAAAAGGATCTCTTATGGATTTCAATAACCTTTCTCTGATACTATTGTTCGATAAAAAAATCAAAAAATGTAATCTAAAAGCAGGAATTCAATCATGACAGAAGCATGGTGGATGAATAAGAGAATAACCAGGGAAACATGGAAGAGAACATTGATATTTCTGTTACTTCAGTATTTTATTTCAAATTACTATAAAATTTATACTACTGTGGAGAAATTTCCATATACATTCATTAATAACTTGCATTAACACTCTTGTTTTTTCATCTCCTTTTACACTAATATTGATTTCTCGATTAATCTATTTCTAACAAGTTTATGAGACTATGAGAGGAGATAATATAGTATAAATGTGAAACGGTTCCACCGGCTAAACATGGCATAATTAATCTGTTAACTATTTAAATTCTAAATAACCAATTATAATTTGAATCCAAAAAAATATCCATCATACTTTACATAGTTACATGCAGCATTCAAACATAAGCATCAGGCACACAAACTTTTAGTTTTCTACGAGACAATTAACTCAGAACCTCCCTTTCAAGAAAATGAAAAATAATAAATCACTAAACAAAGTTATGTATGACAGTCAATATGGAATTGATAAACCAAATAAGACTGCTCAAACACTCTTAACCGATATCCCTTCTTCTTTACGACTTTACCTATAGTCACTATATGTCAAATGAAGCATTGATTTTTTCCCCAAAAAGCTACCTAAACTACCCATATTGGGATACCATATATTTTAAAAAAAGGTATAATAAGAGTTCTGTAAAGGAACATTAAGGATGAGGAAAGAACTGAATGAATGACGAAAGAAAGTGATCTGACAATCCAAACCATACACCGAATAATCAAAAGGAATGACTATTAGAGGTATGGTAGATGTAACATCCGAAGTTTTGACGCAAAAATTTACTTAAATTGTAGGGGCGAGTCGCGACGGATTCTGACCGAGACAGCGCGTCGTCGAGGTACGTTGTTCTATGTTTATAAATCGCGACCGTTTATTAGAGAGTTGGGTGTGCCGATAGCCGTGTAATAAGGGGTTTGTGTGGCGTGGTTTGCGAATAGCAACGTCATGAATGCTTTGGGTGTGCCAATAGAAGTTTCCCCCCCCTCTCCCCTTTTGCGGTTAATTAGAAAACCGCACAACATTAGCCGCATATCCTACTTAAAAACCCGCACCTCTTTCTTACGGGAGAAAACCGCACGATCGTTCCGCCTGTGTCCGTCTCCCGCAAGCAGCGCCTGTCGCCGTTTCTTCCAGCCGGGCTTCCGCAAGCCCTAGCCGGCGGCCTCCCTCCCTCCAGAAGCCATTTCCGCCTCCTCCTCCCTCCTCTGCAGGCGCCGGGGAGTATTCCTTTTCATTCCTTGGCCTTGGAAGTGCCGGGTTTCAACCCTAGCCGGAGGTGTAAGTTCCGTTTTGGTTCCGGTGAGTCGTTTCCCCTCTCGTCTCGTTTCCTTTGTGGATATTCTTGGATTTGGAAGTAAAGTAACTTAGATTTTTCTATTCCTTTGTCCTATTTTAGGTTTTGGAGTTTTAATTCCACCGCGGAGTTAGTGTGGGGAATTTCGTGAGCCTAAATTACTCTCCGTTAAGGTAATATCCGAAGTTTAGTTTCTAATTGTGTAGCCCTAGTGGTTTTGGAATTTTTTCCATTGGAAACCCTTAAGGGAAAATGATGAAATTAGGGTTGCCCTGTCTTGCAGGACTTCGGTGGGGTCGGGGCAGCACTTTGAAGGTCCCCAGCAGCGGATTTACCTTCGAAATAGAAGATGTCGCCGCGCCGAGTCTACGAGCGCCGCACCACCGCTGTAAGGAAATTTAATACCTGTTAGTTAGACATAACAAAAGTTATATTTTGTATACGCATATGTAGGTTTCGTACAAGCAGCATAACCATGCATAGTAAAGTGTGGCGGTAGGAAAATGGTCGCGGAAAACGTGTAGGATGACGCCCTTTTCCATGACCCAGTTAGTCAAGTTATGAATAATTATTTTAAGTACGAATTTTACCCGCGTATGTAAGCTTGGAATTTGTCCAACCAAGGGCGTGAGTGTCCCTTCAAGTCGACCACAAGAAAGTCAAGGGTCGCTTAGTAGTACACCAGAAAAGATATCCCTTGCAGAGTAGCGTCAGACCACAAAGGTCAGCCAGCACACAGAGTTTCTTCCGTGCTAGGTAGAGGCGCACTACCTTTCTCATAAGGCACATGGAACCTTATGAGTAGTACAGACTTGGGAAGTGTATTCCCTTGAGCCAGCTAGTGGATTCGAGACCGTGTCCGCGTGACACTAGAACAATTGGGTTCGTAAGATGGTCTCGGGTCGTCAGTTTCAGTTGCGCGTTAGGAGCTACTCTGCCTAGAGCCTTCCTAGTAGATGAGCAGGTTAGAAGCCACCTAGAACTCAAGTATAGACCTGACATGAGACAGTACACTAGTTAGTGAACGCCAGGACTTGAGTTAGTAAAATGAAAGTCACGTGTTTAGTACGAGTAGATGTATGACCAGAGAATAGTGCGAAGGCATGCATAGCACATCGCATAAAAGTTTTAAATGCATAAAATTATTTTCAAGACATACATGCATTCATATGTAAAACTGGCTTTTAGTGTCACTAGGAGGGGTTATTTTCCTTACTCTGACCCTTCGTGGGCACTGTTTTTCAGGTGACCCAGGTGGGAAGTTACGTCTAGGATGAGCATGTGGTGGCGTCAGTTTGTACTATTTATCTTCTTCAGTTTACTCTATTTCAGCATGTACCTGTAGATGAGAACATTGTATCAGATTAATGTTTTATCTAATTTATTTCAGACTATTTATGGTTAATCAGATTTTCAGTTAATTCAGTTTTACTTCCTGTTTAGTGGCTCTGTGAATCCAGATATCAGGTATGTAATTACCCCTAGTTTACTTTATTCAAACTTCCGCTGTAAGTCTTAAATTGCTTAGTATAGATTTTATTACCTGCTGCTACTAGTTTTAATACTGTTTCCTAGTTTTCTTTACATCGCTGACCCGGCCGGACGGCTGATTTCTGAAATACTGGGAAGGGGTGTTACAAATTGGTATCAGAGCGAGGTTTAGGATCCCTGGACCCTAGAAAGAATTCACAGAGCCATAGGAGCGTATAAGAGTAAACTATTGTCAGTAAAGTACTTTAAGTTGCGATTAAGCCTTAGTGTTCGCTAAAGTACAAAATAAGTTGCTAGATCAGATTTCTTAGATGCTTGATAAATAATCAGATTTCCTTTATATATTCTATCAGGCACCACGAGTTAGTGAACCAGGTGAACCTTCACGCCAGAACCCGACTCCTAATGCAACCATGGGAGACGCTGCCATGCCACAGGTACCGCCAGTTCCAGCAGCTCCAGAGGGCACTGACATAGCGTCTCAGATTGCCAGGGCGGTTACTGTTGCCTTGATGGAGTTTCAGAGAGGACTGGCTGCAGGGTTTCCAGCTCCAGTACAAGTACCAGTCCCTGCACCAGCTCCTGCAGCAGCACCTGTGGAGATGACCCTGGAGCGCTATTTGAGAAATTTCAGAGAACTTCAGCCTTCGAACTACAGTGGGGATGAGACCCCGATGGATACAGATGATTGGATAGCTAACACCAGAGACCTGCTCAATGTTTTAGAGTGCCCGGAGAATAAGAAAGTTCCTCTGGCAGCTTTCCTCCTCCGTGGAGAGGCAAAAGTCTGGTGGGACAAATACCGGACAGATGATCCTGCAGGTAAAGTGTTATGATCAATTCCTTTATTTTAGGAAGTAATGTGTTAATTTTAGTATGGTATGATCGTATTTTTGTTTGGCCAGGCCGTACCCCAGACATGTTCACTTGGGGCGAGTTCTCTAGAGCTCTTGCTAGTTGGTTCGTGCCTCCTTCCGCACGACGAGGTCTCCAAGAGAAGTATCTGAGGCTTTTCCAGGGGGACAGGACAGTTACTGAGTACGAGCGAGAGCTGACTCATCTGGCTAGATATGCGGGCGTGATGCAGGGAGATCAGACTGAGAAGTGCAGTCGCTTTGTGGATGGTTTGCGTGACTCGTTGAGGCAGCCGCTGATGACTATGGTCAATGCTGATTACAGGAGCTTAGTGGATACAGCTCGCAGACTGGAGGCTGACCAGCAGAAGGTTCAGAAGCGAAGTAGTTTCCGTGCGAAGCGATCTCAGGATTCGCATCAGCCGCAGCAGAACAAGAATGACCAAGGTAAGAACTGGAACAAGAAGCCGAAGCCTGATGCTAAGAAGAATGGTCAATCTGGTGACCGAAGCAAGGACTATCCCACGTGTCCCAAGTGTCAGCGTCGTCATTCAGGAGAGTGTTTGGCCAGTGCAGGCGTATGCTATAAGTGCCGACAGCCTGGACACATAGCTCGCTTCTGTCAGGAAGCTGGGCCAAATCAGGTAATCAAGGTCCTTTTTGTATTGATTACACTTATTGTAATTTCGATAGATTTGTAATGAAATTTATTTTCCTGCAGTCGAAGTTCGAGGTTGGTGGCCCTAGCAGGGTAGATAAGGGCAAAGCGTTGATGATTACTGATGGGAGACCACAGCAGGGTCGAGACTTAGTGCAGCCCAGAGCTTATGGGCTGGGTCAGCAGGAGGCGAAGGATCAGGAGGATGTTGTGACAGGTAAGTGTTGTTTGCTTAACAAGTTGGTTTTAAATCCTCCGTAGTGGCACGTTAAATTTTTCATCCTTCATAAATCATTCATGTAGGCATCCTTATGATTCGTAACTTACCCTCTAAGATTCTGTTTGATACGGGTGCCTCGCACTCGTTTATCGCGGAATCTTTAGTGCGTAAGTTGGATTTAGAAGTCTTCCCCGAGTCAGTACCGCTGGAAGTCATGATGCCGAATGGATCCCTTCTGCAGACCAGAGACAAGTGCAGGGTGCCAGTGCAGTTTGGTGACACTGAGATTATCGTGGAAGCCTTGCTGCTACCTATAGCAGGGTTTGACTTAATTTTTGGAATGGACTGGCTTTCAGCAGTCAACGCCAGGATTGACTGTAGGGCGAAGCAGATTCAGTTCGATGGCCCCAGCCAGACCTCTTTTTCTTTTCAGGGATTGAAGGGAGTAGTGAAAATGATCATATCTGCAGTCCAAGCGAGAAAGTGCATTAGTCAGGGTGGTGAAACCTTCGTAGTACTGATGAGCGCGGAGTCTAAGGCTGATTTGTTAGAGGTACCAGTGGTGCAGGAGTTTCCAGATGTTTTCCCGGAAGAGCTCCCTGGTGCCCCTCCAGATAGAGAGATTGAGTTCCCGATAGACTTGCATCCTGGGGCTACACCGGTAGCCAAATCTCCCTATCGGATGGCTCCAAGGGAACTAGCAGAATTGAAGAGCCAGTTGCAGGAGTTGCTTGATTTGGGGTTTATACGCCCTAGTACTTCGCCTTGGAGTGCTCCAGTGCTTTTTGTGAAGAAGAAGGATGGTAGTCTGAGATTGTGCATAGATTACCGCGAATTGAATAAGTTGACCGTTAAGAACAAGTACCCGATTCCCAGGATTGATGATTTGTTCGACCAGTTGGTGGGAGCGAGCACTTTTTCCAAGTTAGATCTGAGGTCGGGCTATCATCAGCTGAGGATTCGTGACGTGGATATACAGAAGACTGCTTTCAGTACCAGATACGGACACTTCGAGTTCGTGGTCATGCCGTTCGGGCTGACCAATGCCCCGTCAGTATTTATGGACCTGATGAACAGGGTATTTCGGGAGTATTTGGATCGTTTTGTCATCGTCTTCATAGATGATATCTTAGTGTTCTCTAAGAGTGCAGAAGATCATGCAGCACACCTCAGGATTGTGTTGAGCACACTCAGGAAGAACCAGTTGTTTGCTAAGTTTTCTAAGTGTGAATTTTGGCTTTCAGAGATTGCATTCTTAGGCCATATCATCAGTCAGAAAGGGGTTAGCGTTGATCCCAAGAAGATAGAGGCCATTAAGAGTTGGCCAAGGCCGACGACAGTTTCAGAGGTTCGCAGCTTTTTGGGTCTTGCTGGATACTACAGGAGATTCATCAGGGATTTCTCGAAGATAGCCTTACCACTGACTTCCCTCACTAGGAAGGGAAAGGGCTTGGATTGGACAGTTGAGTGTGAGTTGGCCTTTGAGAACTTGAAGAACAGATTGATGACCGCACCAGTTTTGAGTTTACCTTCAGGGCCAGACGGATTTCAGATCTATAGTGATGCTTCAGGTCAGGGTTTGGGTTGTGTCCTCATGCAGCATGGAAAGGTCGTAGCTTTTGCCTCGAGACAGTTAAAGGTTCATGAGAGGAACTATCCCGTACATGACTTGGAGCTGGCAGCAGTCATTCATGCTCTGAAGATATGGAGACACTACCTCTATGGAGTGCGTTGTGAGATCTTTACTGATCATAAGAGTCTTAAGTATATCTTTGACCAGCGAGAGCTCAATTTGAGGCAGCGCAGATGGTTGGAGTTTCTAGCAGACTACGATGTAGACATTCAGTACCACCCAGGAAAGGCGAACGTGGTAGCTGATGCTCTTAGCAGGAGAGGCTCGTGTTTCTATCTTCTCACTCAGCAGGAGGAGTTAGTACGAGAGCTGGAGAGACTGGACATCGTCGTTGTGCCCCGTGGCAGTTTTGGTTCAGCTTGGTTGAGTTGGATGGAGATTTCGTGCGATATTAGAGATAGGATCAGGACAGCTATACCGTTGGATCCAAAGATGGCAGAGATTTGGATCTCAGTGCAGTCAGGTCAGAAAGAGAGGTTCTCTATTCAGGATGAGTTATTATTCCATGATGGCAGAGTGTGCATCCCAGATGTTAGTCACCTACGCGAAGACATTCTTTTTGAGGCACACAATTCCAGATATTCGATACATCCTGGTAGCTCGAAGATGTATGCAGATCTTAAGAAGACAGTCTGGTGGCCAGGTTTGAAGAGTGATGTTGCAGATTATGTAGGGAAGTGTGAGACATGCAAGTTGGTTAAGGCCGAGTGTCAGAGGCCTGGAGGCAAATTGCAGCCACTTCCCATCCCCGAGTGGACTTTTGAAGATATATCTATGGACTTCATTCATGGTTTGCCGAGATCGCAGAGTGGGAATGATTCTTTGTGGGTTATAGTAGATCGACTCTCTAAGGTCGCTCATTTCATTCCTCTTAGAAAGACAGATCAGGGTCCGAAGCTGGCACAGTTATATATAGACGAGATAGTTCGACTGCACGGTGTTCCCAAGACTATAGTTTCAGACCGAGATGGCAGATTTACCTCCAGGGAGTGGCGACACGTTCAGGAGCGGTTGGGTACCAGGTTACATTTCAGCACCGCTTTCCATCCTCAGACCGATGGACAGACTGAGCGCACAAATAGGACTTTGGAGGATCTGCTACGGATGTGCATTCTAGATTTTGGAGGGAAGTGGGAGAAGTATGTTACTCTTGTGGAGTTCTCCTACAACAACAGTTTCCAGGCAAGTATTGGGATGGCACCGTTCGAGGCCCTCTATGGTAGACGTTGTCGGACACCGTTATGTTGGGCAGAGAGTGAGGAAAGATCTTCTATCAGAGAGTCATGGATTGATAAGACCACTGATAGGATCAAGCTTATTCAGGAGCGTATGAAGACAGCTCAGGATCGCCAGACCAAGTATCATGATCAGAAGCACAGGTCAGTAGAGTTCAGTGTTGGAGACTACGTTTATCTGAAGGTCAGACCAGTCAGAGGAGTCTCTAGAATAAAGCGAATGAAGAAGCTGAGTCCCAGATTCGTTGGTCCTTTTGAGGTGTTGGAAAGAGTTGGTGAGGTTGCATATAGGTTGGCCTTATCTGAGGAAATGAGTGGTGTACATGATGTATTCCACGTCTCCTACCTTAGGAGAGCAGTCAGAGATTCCAGTCAGATCATCAGTACCGAGGAAGCACCAATTGAGACAGATCTTAGTATTGGAGTTAGACCAGTCAAGATAGTGGACTCAAGGATTCAGAAGCTCAGAAATAGAGAGATTCGCATGGTCAAAGTCCTTTGGATGAACTGTGGCCGTCCAGAGTATTCTTGGGAGCGAGAGGATGAGCTTAAGAGCAATGCAGACTATTATTTTCTCTTCGATTCAGGTATGGTTTCAATTTTCGAGGACGAAAATTTTTGTTAGGAGGGGAGATTTGTAACATCCGAAGTTTTGACGCAAAAATTTACTTAAATTGTAGGGGCGAGTCGCGACGGATTCTGACCGAGACAGCGCGTCGTCGAGGTACGTTGTTCTATGTTTATAAATCGCGACCGTTTATTAGAGAGTTGGGTGTGCCGATAGCCGTGTAATAAGGGGTTTGTGTGGCGTGGTTTGCGAATAGCAACGTCATGAATGCTTTGGGTGTGCCAATAGAAGTTTCCCCCCCCTCTCCCCTTTTGCGGTTAATTAGAAAACCGCACAACATTAGCCGCATATCCTACTTAAAAACCCGCACCTCTTTCTTACGGGAGAAAACCGCACGATCGTTCCGCCTGTGTCCGTCTCCCGCAAGCAGCGCCTGTCGCCGTTTCTTCCAGCCGGGCTTCCGCAAGCCCTAGCCGGCGGCCTCCCTCCCTCCAGAAGCCATTTCCGCCTCCTCCTCCCTCCTCTGCAGGCGCCGGGGAGTATTCCTTTTCATTCCTTGGCCTTGGAAGTGCCGGGTTTCAACCCTAGCCGGAGGTGTAAGTTCCGTTTTGGTTCCGGTGAGTCGTTTCCCCTCTCGTCTCGTTTCCTTTGTGGATATTCTTGGATTTGGAAGTAAAGTAACTTAGATTTTTCTATTCCTTTGTCCTATTTTAGGTTTTGGAGTTTTAATTCCACCGCGGAGTTAGTGTGGGGAATTTCGTGAGCCTAAATTACTCTCCGTTAAGGTAATATCCGAAGTTTAGTTTCTAATTGTGTAGCCCTAGTGGTTTTGGAATTTTTTCCATTGGAAACCCTTAAGGGAAAATGATGAAATTAGGGTTGCCCTGTCTTGCAGGACTTCGGTGGGGTCGGGGCAGCACTTTGAAGGTCCCCAGCAGCGGATTTACCTTCGAAATAGAAGATGTCGCCGCGCCGAGTCTACGAGCGCCGCACCACCGCTGTAAGGAAATTTAATACCTGTTAGTTAGACATAACAAAAGTTATATTTTGTATACGCATATGTAGGTTTCGTACAAGCAGCATAACCATGCATAGTAAAGTGTGGCGGTAGGAAAATGGTCGCGGAAAACGTGTAGGATGACGCCCTTTTCCATGACCCAGTTAGTCAAGTTATGAATAATTATTTTAAGTACGAATTTTACCCGCGTATGTAAGCTTGGAATTTGTCCAACCAAGGGCGTGAGTGTCCCTTCAAGTCGACCACAAGAAAGTCAAGGGTCGCTTAGTAGTACACCAGAAAAGATATCCCTTGCAGAGTAGCGTCAGACCACAAAGGTCAGCCAGCACACAGAGTTTCTTCCGTGCTAGGTAGAGGCGCACTACCTTTCTCATAAGGCACATGGAACCTTATGAGTAGTACAGACTTGGGAAGTGTATTCCCTTGAGCCAGCTAGTGGATTCGAGACCGTGTCCGCGTGACACTAGAACAATTGGGTTCGTAAGATGGTCTCGGGTCGTCAGTTTCAGTTGCGCGTTAGGAGCTACTCTGCCTAGAGCCTTCCTAGTAGATGAGCAGGTTAGAAGCCACCTAGAACTCAAGTATAGACCTGACATGAGACAGTACACTAGTTAGTGAACGCCAGGACTTGAGTTAGTAAAATGAAAGTCACGTGTTTAGTACGAGTAGATGTATGACCAGAGAATAGTGCGAAGGCATGCATAGCACATCGCATAAAAGTTTTAAATGCATAAAATTATTTTCAAGACATACATGCATTCATATGTAAAACTGGCTTTTAGTGTCACTAGGAGGGGTTATTTTCCTTACTCTGACCCTTCGTGGGCACTGTTTTTCAGGTGACCCAGGTGGGAAGTTACGTCTAGGATGAGCATGTGGTGGCGTCAGTTTGTACTATTTATCTTCTTCAGTTTACTCTATTTCAGCATGTACCTGTAGATGAGAACATTGTATCAGATTAATGTTTTATCTAATTTATTTCAGACTATTTATGGTTAATCAGATTTTCAGTTAATTCAGTTTTACTTCCTGTTTAGTGGCTCTGTGAATCCAGATATCAGGTATGTGATTACCCCTAGTTTACTTTATTCAAACTTCCGCTGTAAGTCTTAAATTGCTTAGTATAGATTTTATTACCTGCTGCTACTAGTTTTAATACTGTTTCCTAGTTTTCTTTACATCGCTGACCCGGCCGGACGGCTGATTTCTGAAATACTGGGAAGGGGTGTTACAGTAGAGCAAGGCAAATGGAGAAAGAGATAAATGGAAGTGAAATGAAATGAGGATGGGAAGTATAGTAATGACACAAATAGACCCAAACAAAAACAAAACCTCCAAAACACATAATATGGAATGTGCCAGATGGATGCAAAAATTATAAGATGGTTAAAATATATGGTGGATGCGTGCGTACCCATCGAAATGGAATCAAACCGCAATGTAGTTCACTTTACACAAAAAAATATCAATTAATGGAAAGGAATAATAAGATCGATATATTTGGTGTCATACCTGATAGTGAGAAACACTCGCCCACTAGACCAGTGACAGTATGTGTAGGAGAAGGACAAAAGTGTAAATCCAAAAGAATACATTAAAAGACCTGCTGAAAAACACTGCTCTAAATCGGATCTAAACCAAAGCCATCAGTAACTATCCGCACACCAAAAACTGCTATCTGCACATCCAATTTGGCTAACCACACACCAAAATATGCTATCCACCCACCCAATTCGGCTGACCTCACACCAAAATCTATTATGCGCACAACACAATTGAAATTACGTCCCTTAGAAGAGCAGATAAACAAAAATATTAAAATGCCTATGGATAAAAAGAAAGCAATATGACAATATGTTAGATGAATTTGAAGTCGTCTCAATAGAACACCTCATAATTATTGTGGACGAAAACTCATATGTAAAGTTATAATTAAATAAACCACCCACCAACAAAAGAGACAGAAGATTCAGAGAAGAGATGAAGAAAATCTGGCTGGGAGGTAAAAATGAAAACCACATGGGGATGATAGGGAGAGATGCAGATCTAGCATAAGTAAATAATCTCAAACAACTGAAAATTCTAGCGCACAGAAGATGAATCTTCATGAAGTAAACTATTGAACGCGCTGGGTAAGTTGAAATAAGAAATAATGTGTTTTCCATGTAATTTAAGAGCACCTTTGGCCAACCAACCTATCAATTTGTTTATGTTTCTGAGTATGTAACAAAGACGGTGATTTAAGATAAATAGTTGTCGACGAATATAAGTAAGCAGATGCAGATTAGACCATTGAAAATGCTTAAATGGATTGAGGAGATCAAGCATAGGTTTGCAATCAATTTCAAATAAGAATTTGTGCCCAAGAAAACCATGGCACGCATGAAAAAATGGGTCAACAGCACTCTAATATAAGATGTCCCGGATGATTTCTGAAGTGCATACCCACCCTAATTCTCGATGGAGTACCAGCATGAGTCGTTCCCAAATTGATTTTAAGTTCTCCGAAGCTTGGTTTAACCCAGCAGAAATGTAGGGAAATGTTTGGAGATAACGGAGAGTTCGTATATTTTGTCCTAGAAGATATACGTGCAATGGAATCTGCCGTGTTATTGATGTGGAGCTTGATTTTATAGGAATTGATATGTAGTTGTCTGTGTTTAGAATCATTTCGAGCGAACCATAAAAACAAAAAGATTAAATCGGTATGATATTACGGCAAGGCCCTTGTCCAGATCTAATATCACATTTTCACTGACTCAGTCGGAGAGCTATAGAGTCGTGACATTTGTAAGGAATATTAAACTTTTGGTGATAAAATTTCCACACGACCTCAGCTACGAAACCATTAATGAAAAGATGTTGGATAGTTTCACAATTCTAGCAACACTAGCATTTAGAAGCCATCTGAAATCTGCGAGATTGCAATATCACGTACACAGGCAAGAGAGGCGTAGTAAGCCCCATAGAAAAAAGAGATATTAACAGGTATAGTGTGACACCAAAACCAATTGTTGGAAGATAAAGGTAAACGTTGCCGCACTATTTCCCAAACTGGTTTAAAATTAAAGAGATAACCAGATTGATATTTGAAGATGATAGCATCCTTTTACCAACCATCGTCTTAGATCTAGGTTCATATTGTTGTAGAGCCTTCTCCCGCAGTTCAATGCGCAACCACCGATGGACCTCGGCAATCTAGACTTCCCAATCTTCCCTAAGTTTGGTTTGGGCCAAGGTTGATTAGATGATCTAATTACTCTTTGATGGTCATTGATGGTCTCTGTGTATCGAGAATGACAGACAGGCATGTGGGGAGTACCGATCTTCCTGAGCTTCCACTACCAACATCTGTTGTAAAATCCCACGTTCAAAAAGGTTCCCTTGAAGTTTTGTGACACCCTCCTAGGTGACCTAGTGAGTCATAGGAGGACCCAGTGTACTCAATGGACCCTGAGTAGGCCCCTAAAGACACAAGGGACCCTAGTTTTTGTGGTGACCTGAAAGTGACCCACGCTCACCCTAGGGGTCACTTCTTTGGTTCTTTACCTATAGTCACTATAAGTCAAATGAAGCATTGTTTTAGATTTATATGCCTTTATGCAGCCAAGTGATGCATAAACCAAGCATGTTTGTGATAATTTATCTCCAACATTACCAAGCAACACCCTTAGTCTTCACATGTAAAATGAAAAAATAATGCAATAAAGGTTTTACCAAGAAATGGTTTCTAGTCAGAGGCAGCCAGACTTCAAAACAACAAAACAAATGAAAGATCTACATACCTCTGGATTCAAGTCATTGACCTTCTCAATTGCATCTTGCACATTACCAGATTGAACTGCCTTTTTCACAGCCATGCGGTCGGTTATTGTCGCAAGATCAATTTCCGCTGAATAAAACATACAAAATAGAAGTAATAATAAGATATATTCTTAAACGCGTGAGAAGACATCTGCTTCAAAGAGACTAGCCGAAGACATAATACGTTGAGTTCCAGATTCCATTCGGAATTTCTCTGCCGCCTCGACGTAGCCTTCCGTCACCAAAAAGTTCATCACCAGCTTGTTCATGTCCTCCTTCCTAATCTTCACATCCTTGAGCTTTTTCTCCCATTCTTCCCTCGTTATCACCTTCTTAGATGTTGACTGCGTGAAATTTGAAAGTAGAACATCTAAATAGAGTATCTCTAAAAGAAGAAGAAGAAGAAGAAAAACACCGCCATTCCTCCCTTCTGATCGCCTTAGGGAAAAAAACGAAACAATCACAGCATTTCAGTGGCGTTAAGCTGTCCCGGAACGAAACAATCAGCATTCATCGTATGAAGAATTACTGGGAAACGCGTATTGTCTTCACTCGAGCTGGAAGTATAAACATGATGAAGAGAGTAAAACGAAAAGCCGTACCATGGATTCAGTGGCGTTAAGCTGTCCCGGAACGAACCAGAGGCGAGACATCACCTCTCCTGGTTAGAAGACATCGCGGTAAAGAACGGATAATCTCTCCAGATGGAGAACAATTCGTGAGTAGAGCTCTAAGAAATGAAAAGAGAATAGTGAAATTTGTGCAGGTAAACCCTTGAAGAAGACTGGTTTGTAGCAAACCCTAAGAGAGGAAAATTGGAGGAGATGGAAGAGATTTAGCTAGCGGTTGCAGAGGTGGGTGCCGTGGGACGGCGGGAGGGGTTAGCACCGGGATGTAAAGAGAGGGCTTCCAGGAACCGCGGGGGAATTGAGATCGTGGCAATTTTTGTAAATATGAATTGTTTCGAGGGTTAAGCACGCGGTGCCGTAAGATTTACGATGGGAACACAAGCGTTCATTTTATGTAAAAATAGCATGATTAATTCAAATGCTGATCAACGGTGAATATAGGATGGATTGTAAAATATCAATTCAATAGTCAATAATTATTTCTCTACCTAGAAATAGATGAGAGTAACTCATCGTTTCAAAAACCGTCTTTTTTCCTTGATTTTTTAAAGTAAACATGATCGTATTTTATGTGACGTAAGATCATCTATCGGATGGCACGTGATTTTTCCCTATATAGATCTACGTGTGTTATTCCTACCTATTTTGCGCACTCAAAATTGATAGGTGATGGGGACAAGAAGATTAGATAGCAAAAGTGGGTGCATTTAGCCCTTCCATCCATGATCACATTACTCCTACCTATCATTGGAGGAACCGGCACGCAAATCAACCGGAGCCGGCAGGGAGGCGGCCCCCTCCCCGTCTGGCGGCCGACCGATCCAAGCTGGGGGTTCCGGCTCAATCTTCGGCTGGCCGAGAGGTCGAGCCCCGCGGAAGCAAGTCGTGGCAACCTCGCCAGCCGTCCAGACCGGAGGGGCGCTCTTTCTCGCGGCCCCTTTTACGGACGCGAGAGGGGGCTCGCGGCCGCCTTGGTTGCCGGAGGGAGCAGGCCGCGGCCGAGCGTGCTAGGCCGGTCGCGCCTGACCCCTGTCGGCTCTGGCTGGTTGCATCTCACGCCCGGTCGGATCCTCCCAGGCAGCCGTAGGCCGGCCGCGCTTGGCCGGCTACGCCTGGCCCCCGCGACCTCCAATCGGCCGCACTCCGCGCCCGGCCGGCATAGCTCCTATGACCAGCGGCCGGTGTCGGCCACACATAAAGTGGTCGGTCTCCCCCTCAGTGACCAAGCATCGTCGTCCTGGCGGCCACGACGCCACCTCCTCTTTTCGGCATCCAATCACCTCACCATAATCGCAACAGTCGGATATGTGAGTAACCACTCATGGAACCACCGCAATTAGTGGGGAAAGTCATGCTTTTAGTGGCGGTATGCATATAACAAATATTACCTCAATAGCATTCGTACAAAACCATGTGAAATAGGGTATGCGCCCAGTAATTTGGGTGATTACTGTGTGCGGATAGCTGCATAACTACCGTAATCATCTCCTGGAAGCTATAAAAAGGCCTCCAGACCTCTCTCATTTCCATCCCTTTTCTCCGTGCTTTCTTCTTTCTCAGGTGAGAGTTCTGTCAGAATTCACCTACGAGCCACCGCCTCTCCACAGTAAATTCGTATAAGTCCACCGCTAAGAACAAGTCTCGTCAGCCATCCAGAGAAGCCTCTTTGCGCGCAGCATCCCGCAAGATCCCGCAAACATCATTCTGCCCGTTCCGTGGCCATGTTCAACATTTGTGCGGCGCCTAGGAGAGCTCGCCAACGCCAATAGCTGCTAAATCTGAGCTTCATGTGGGGTAGTCTTTCGCCCATCGAGCACATATTGTAACACCCCAGAAATCTCAAAAAACCAAAGTAGGATTCAGGTTGGCTGACACGGCCTGAGACACGGGCGTGTCTCAGAGCGTGTCAGGTGTACACGGCCTGGGACACGGGCGTGTCCCAGGGCGTGTCCCTAGTCTCGACAAGTACTAGAGACCTGATCATCGAGTGTGGAACACGGCCTGTGACACGGGCGTGTCACAGGGGCGTGTTTGGCACACGACTAGGGACACGGGCGTGTGCCTTAGCCGTGTCCTGCTCGGGTTATTTTGGAGGTCGTGTACAGGGGTGACACGACCGTGTACTGTATGACACAGGCGTGTCAGGCTTGACACGGGCGTGTCAATGCCCGTGTTTTGGTTTATTTTCAGTCGGTTGTGCACCGCTTCAGGAACACGGCATGTGACACGGGCGTGTCACAACCCGTGTTCAGCCCAGGAAATCAAATTCAGGGCTTATCAGAGCCGTTCATTTTCTTTGACCAAGATCCAATGGTCTGGGCTCTTCCCTGGGTTGATATGGCCGGGATTGAAGAAGAGAAAGCTCATTTGAGTTTTATCATTCTCTTTCTAAAGTTAAGAGAGAGAGAGGAGAGCAAGGCAAGGAAGAAGAAGAGGAATACGGCCGCCGGTGGTGCTGTGGTGGTCCAAATCGCGAGTCGAGTTCGCATTTGCGAAGGCAAGGCTGCTGCGAAGGCTTTTATCCGTCTCAATTCTCTCCATGGCTCCGAGGCGACTTCCAAGGGTAACGATTTGCGTCTTGTACATGTGAAGTCCTACTTTCCTGCATTTGCATAGGGAAAACCCGTCCCCGCGAGTGTGCGGTGGGTTGTGGTGTCCCTTGGGGTAGATATGTGAAGTCCCCCTTATTAGAATCCGGAATTGGAGTACGGATCTAGGCATGCTGTGTGAAGCCTATCTGGACGTGCTGGTCCTGATTGGTGATGCTTGTTTGCATTCGGAGGAATCTCCGAGTATTTGATTGTTTGTGTGCAATTTGTGGTGCATACCTGTCGCTTGGTGCAGCAGGAAGTACTGGAGGAAGTCCAGGAAATTGTGAAAGTTGGTTCAACTCTTGTGACCGTGAGTTGTCACTTTACGTGGTGTTGAGCCGTTGGGCTGCAACTATATAAAATGAGGCTTCGTGTCGAACAGGCAAGGTGAAACCGACCCGCGCCTTTATTTGTGGCCTCAGGTACGATGTACTTGGTAGTGGCAAGGCGGTTTGAGCAACAGGGGGTGGTTGATCCGTACCTGCGTTATGTAGGATGGACATGAGAGCGCCAAGGCATTGGGCTTTCGTCAGCGGCATAATGAGAGTCTTGGTCCTACGTGCCGGACTAAATGCTTATTGGTGGGATCCGGTGTTTCCGGTACACCCGAATGTGCCCTGAGTGCACAGAGCGTCGGGCCGTCGTGCCGGCGTTTGTGATATGTATTGACTGTGCGATCGTGCACGTCTTGCGTGCGTTGCTATACATACTGTTGGAACATGTTATGCAGGGATGGAATTCCGATGTCCCGTGCCAGGGGCAGGGTCGTTATAATTGGTAAGCTGAATGCTGACCGTTGCCCTGTTTACCACTGCTTGGTGGATTGGTTCTTGCAGGTGCAGGAGGTGCTAGTTTGAGCGGGACTTAGCGGTCTAAAGCCCAAGCTGTGTCGCTGCCCTCGAAGGCTTTGTTTTGTTTCTTCTTGTTCATGTGTGGCCAGCCTGCGTGCCGATGTCTGTAAACCACACCTTGTTAAGAGAAATTTGTAAGGCCTTAAGGCCAGATACTTTGGTTGTATACATTCCTATGTTTTAGTGGACAGTTCTTGTTACTCTTGAGTTCAAGTTTTCAACCGTGAAGCTTCTGATAGAATGCTCTTTGTTAGGATGTGTTGATTTTGATATTATTTCGTAGCGTCTCCGCCTGTTTGTGGAATATGATGTGGGGCCCCGGCCGGACCCTCTATTATATTCTTCTTGACGGGTAGAGGTGTTACAATTTGGTATCAGCTTATTGGTCGATCTCTTCCGAATTCGCGGACGAATTCTTTTGAGGGGTGGCGAGCACGTGCTAGTGCTGTCGTTATAACACGTAACTTGAACTCAAGAATGTCCACTTAGGAATGCAAATACACTTGTTTATTGAACTTGTGTATTCTTTTTTTATGATTGCCGGTTTACTTGGTCGCTAAATTGTGTGTTTTGCACATATAGGTGACTAGAAGTGTTGCGGGTCAATCCGAACCTCAACATTCTGTAGAAAGTGCGGCACCAGCTGAGGTGCCCACACCTCCTCCATCCGCTGAAATGGTATGTTTCATCACGGAAACGGTACTTGCTGTGATGAATGCTCAGCAGGCTGGGCATGCACGTCCTGCAGTGGTACCAACGCATGCCAGGGTACGGCCAGAACCGGTAGAAGCTGTAGTTGATCCGCGGGTAGCAGATCAATAATTGAAGCAATTCCTGAGCTTCAATCCTCCGCAATTTACTGGGGTTGGTTCGCCGGCCCAAGCAGAGGATTGGCTTGCAAGGATCAAGAGGATCATTAGAGCGATCAAGATTGAGGAGGGACAGAAGGTTATGTTGGCCACTTTCCTACTGGAAGGAGAGGCTCGTTTATGGTGGGATGAGATTGAACTGCATCACTTGGCCGGTAGACAACTTGCAGAGGTCTCGATGGACGAATTTTCTCAGTTATTCTTGGCACAACATCTACCAATGCAGCAAAGGATATCGATGGAAATGGAATTTCAACGGTTAACCCAAGGAGATCGTAGTGTGGATGATTATCTGCATGAATTCAAACGTTTGGGAAGATATGCGGGTACAATCTTTGCCGAAGAAGAGCGTAAGACTAGTAGGTTTTATGCGGGACTGCGAGATGAGCTGCGGTATTTGCTCTCGAGTTCTATGAGTCAGGGATTTCAAGCCTTAGTTTGTACGGCTTGGTCTTTGGAGACGGACATGAGAAGAGGGCAGGTAAAAGGGACCTTGGCTGTGACAAAGCCAGAGTTCAAGCCGCCGCGTTCGGAGAAGTTTGGGTACCGTAAGAGATGGGGAAAGAAGTCCAAGTCTACTGGACAAGCTCCTTCTGCGACTGTGAAAGAGACATCTGGGTATGGATCTCGCGCTTGTTTTACATGCGGGAAGTTGGGACACTTCGCACGTGATTGCCGAGTTGGTCCTGCAAAGGGTGACAAGAAGACGGGAGCGTCTTATGCGGAGAAAGGGAAGACTGTGGTGGAGTATTCTGCCTCGCACGCGCAGCCCAGGGTCTTCAACCTTGGACAACAGGAGGCCATTAAGCATGCGAATGTCGTCACAGGTGAGCGCAGTTTTTAATGTTATTTTATACTGTGTGTTATGCTTGTTTTGATTGTGATGTTTTAGGGTTTGTCCTTATACGAGAGTATCCGACGCGAGCACTGTTTGACACAGGTGCTTCACATTCATTTCTGTCTGAAGATTTCGTCTTTCGTGTCGTGGTACCTATCCGGACCACGACAGACAGTGTAAAGGTGTTGTTATCTAACGGATGTTTGATGTGCGCGGATAAATATTGCGGTCTTGAGGTCAAGGTAGGGAGTCGGGAGTTCAAGGTGGAAACATTAGTATTGCCGATCAAGGAATTTGATATAATCTTTGGTATGGAATGGCTGTCAGAGCAGCGTGCCTGTATAGATTGCACTTCAAAAGAGGTCACACTCGGGCAGAATACCGAACAAGAGACCAAGTTCATTGGTATACAAGGGATGAGTGGGATGTTGTTATCTACTCTCCAAGTCGTTAAGGCAGTTCAGAAGGGTGCGGAGTTGTTCTTCACACTCGTAGAGGCGGTGGCGCCAAAGGCCAGTGCGAGTGAAGTGTCGATTGTGTCGGAGTATGTTGATGTGTTTCCAAAGGACCTTCCGGGGTTACCTCCTCAAAGGGAAATCGACTTCGCTATCGAGCTGGTGTCGGGTGCGAAACTTGTGGGCCGTTCGCCGTATCGGGTAGCGCCAAAAGAGATGGTCGAACTGAAAGTTCAATTGCAATAGCTGTTGGAGCAGGGATATATACGCTCAAGTATGTCACCTTGGAGCGCGCCTGTTCTTTTTGTGAAGAAGAAAGACGGTAGTTTGTGGCTATGTATTGATTATCGCGAACTGAATAAGCTGACGGAGAAAAACAAGTATCTGATTCCACGGATCGATGACTTGTTCAATCAGCTAGCGGGCTCAATCGTCTATTCCAAGTTGGATTTGAAATCCGGGTATTACCAATTGCGGATTAGGGAAAGTGACATTCCCAAGACAGCATTTTGCACACGCTACGGTCATTATGAGTTCACAGTAATGTCGTTCGGCTTATGTAATGCGCCTTCGGTATTCATGAATCTCATGCATCGAACGTTCCGCGAATACTTGAATCTGTTTGTGATTGTGTTCATTGATGATATCCTCGTGTACTCACAGTCGGAGGAAGATCATGCAAACCATTTGCGGTTGGTATTGCATACCTTGCGGAGAAATAAGCTGTATGTCAAGTTCTCTAAGTGTGAGTTCTGGCTCTCGTCGGTGGCTTTTCTGGGCCATGTGGTAAGTGGAGAGGGCATAGCGGTGGATCCGGCAAAGATAAGTGTCATTCGTGATTGGCCAGTGATGTCTTCGGTGGCCGAAGTCAGGATTTTTCTTGGACTGGCAGGCTACTATAGACGATTTGTGGAGAACTTCTCCCGGATTGCTTTGCTTTTGACTACGTTGACGAGAAAAGATCAGAAGTTCGTTTGAACGCTGGAGTACGCGCGAGCTTTTGAGGAGCTAAAAGGTCGTTTGACCACGGCGCCTGTTTTTGACGTCGCCATGTGGTACAGACGATTTTGAGATATACAGCGATGCGTTAGGAAGCGGCTTAGGCTGCATTCTCCTGCAGTTTGGCAAGGTGATCGCTTATGCCTCACGTCAATTGAAAGTGCATGAACGTAATTACCCCGTCCACGACTTGGAGTTGGCGGCGGTGATCTTTTCGCTAAAGTTGTGGTGACACTATCTTTATGGCATGAAGGTAGATATTTATACAGATCATAAAAGCCTAAAGTATCTGCTCGATCAAAAAGATTTGAATATGCGACAAAGGAGGTGGATGGAATTCCTAGGGGATTATACCTTCGACATTCAATATGTTCCCGGAAAGGGAAATGTGGTCGCTGATGCCTTGAGTCGTCGGACTCCGGTGCGGGCAAGTTGGTTGCGGATACATGATGAGCGTCTAATCCAGGAGTTGGAAGCGTTGGAGATATCTTGTGTGGAAAGGGATTCTTCGGCCGATGCATGCTTGAACTGGATGAAGGTTCAATATGACCTTGCGGATAGGGTTCGGCGGGCAACGGAGTTTGATGAAAGTCTCCAGCGCTATGCAAAGGAGGGGTCTGGTGACCAATTCTCCTGGGATGACGGTTTATTACGGAAGGATGGCCGATTGTGCGTCCCTTGTGCGGGTAAATTGCGAGAAGAATTGTTATATGAATCACACTTTACAAAGTACTCAATTCACCCTGGGAGCACAAAGAGTGGTTTCCTGAAATCGTTGCCGGTTCCGCAGTGGAAGTTTGAGGATATTTCTATGGATTTCGTGCACGGATTGCCGAGATCGCAACGCGGAAATAACTCAATCTGGGTGATTGTAGTCCGATTAACAAAGGTGGCTCACTTCCTACCAAACAAGCGGGACGATTCAGTGGAAACGTTGGCAAATAACTATGTGGAGCAGATTGTTCGATTGCACGGTATCCCCCGAAGCATCGTCAGTGACCGTGATGGGCGATTTACTTCGAAAGATTGGAGGCTAATTCATCAGCTATTGGACACGAAGTTAGCATTCAGTACGGCCTTTCATCCGCAAACGGATGACCAAACTGAACGAACCAACAAAACAATGGAGGATATGCTCCGTATGTGCGCCCTGGACTTCGGTAAGAAATGGGAAGATCATCTTGTTATGGTGGAGTTTGCCTATAATAATAGCTATCAAGCGAGTATCGGTATGACATCGTTTGAAGCTTTGTATGGTCGCAAGTGCCGTACACTGTTAGCTTGGGCAGAAACTGGCGAATCAAAACTTTTGGGACAAAAGAAAGTCGAGGATGCTAACTCAACAATACACTCTATTCGAGAGAGACTACTAATAGCCCAGGATCGGCAAGCCAAGTATTACAATGATAAGCACCGGAACATGGAGTTCGTGATGGGTGACTGGGTCTATTTAAATATTAAACCCTTCAAAGGCATATCTCGGATTCGGCGGTTGAAAAAGCTAAGTCCGCGATACCTTGGTCCGTTTGAAGTGGTGGAGCGAGTTAGGGAAGCTGCCTATCGGCTAGCTCATTTAGCGGACTTGGGTGGACTGCATGATGTGTTCCACATCTCGGTACTACGAAAAGCAGTCAAAGACCTAGCTCAAGTGATTGAGAATGATCGGGTGCCGGTTGAGTATGGGCTAACGACAAAGGTGAGGCCCATTCGGATCAAGGATCGAGCCGAGAAACAGTTGCGGAACAAAACAATCGGGATGGTCAAAGTCCGGTGGGACAATTGTGGCCAAAAAGAGCTAACGTGGGAGCGAGAGCAGACCATGCGAGCTGAGTTCCCTAAGTTATTTGTGTAAACTGTTTGCTTGTATGTATGGTGTTGCAACATATATGTAGAAGTATCACTTTTGTGTCATGCTTGCATCTCCCTACTGCATCCGAATTTCGGGATGAAATTTTATTAAGGAGAGGAGGATTGTAACACCCCAGAAATCTCAAAAAGCCAAAGTGGGATTCTGGTTGGCTGACACGGCCTGAGACACGGACGTGTCTCAGGGCGTGTCAGGTGTACACGGCCTGGGACACGGGCGTGTCCCAGGGCGTGTCCCTAGTCTCGACAAGTACTCGAGACCTGATCGTCGAGTGTGGAACACGGCCTGTGACATGGGCGTATCACAGGGGCGTGTTTGGCATACGGCTAGGGACACGGGCGTGTGCCTTAGCCGTGTCCTGCTCGGGTTATTTTGGAGGTCGTGTACAGGGGTGACACGGCCGGGTACACGGTCGTGTACTGTGTGACACGGGCGTGTCAGGCTTGACACGGAAGTGTCAATGCCCGTGTTCTGGTTTATTTTCAGTCGGTTGTGCACCGCTTCAGGAACACGGCCTATGACACGGGAGTGTCACAACCCGTGTTCGGCCAAGGAAATCAAATTCAGGGCTGATCAGAGCCGTTCATTTTCTTTGACCAAGATCCAATGGTCTGGGCTCTTCCCTGGGTTGATATGGCCAGGATTGAAGAAGAGAAAGCTCATTTGAGTTTTATCATTCCCTTTCTAAAGTTAAGAGAGAGAGGAGAGCAAGGCAAGGAAGAATAAGAGGAATCCGGCAGCCGGTGGTGCTGCGGTGGTTCAAATCGTGAGCCGAGTTCGGATTTGCGAAGGCAAGGCTGCTGCGAAGGCTTTCATCCGTCTCAATTCTCTCCATGGCTCCGAGGCGACTTCCAAGGGTAACGATTTCCGTTTTGTACATGTGAAGTCCTACTTTCCTGCATTTGCATAGGGAAAACTCGTCCCCGCGAGTGTGCGGTGGGTTGTGGTGTCCCTTGGGGTAGATATGTAAAGTCCCCCTTGTTAGAGTCCGGAATTGGAGTACGGATCTAGGCATGTTGTGTGAAGCTCATCTGGACGTGCTGGTCTGGATTGGTGATGCTTGTTTGCATTCGGAGGAATCTCCGAGTATTTGATTGTTTGTGTGCAATCTGTGGTGCATACCTGTCGCTTGGTGCAGCAGGAAGTACTGGAGGAAGTCCAGGAAATTGTGAGAGTTGGTTCAACTCTTGTGACCGTGAGTTGTCACTTTACGTGGTGTTGAGCCGTTGGGCTGCAACTATATAAAATGAGGCTTCGTGCTTAACAGGCAAGGTGAAACCGACCCGCGCCTTTATTTGTGGCCTCAGGTACGATGTACTTGGTAGTGGCAAGGCGGTTTGAGCAACGAGGGGTGGCTTATCCGTACCTGCGTTATGTAGGTTGGACATGAGAGCGCCAAGGCATTGAGCTTTTGTCAGCGGCATAATGAGAGTCTTGGGCCTACGTGCCGGACTAAATGCTCATTGGTGGGATCCGGTGTTTCGGTACACCCGAATGTGCCCTGAGTGCATGGAGCGTCGGGCCGTCGTGCCGGCGTTTGTGATATGTATTGACTGTGCGATCGTGCACGTCTTGCGTGGGTTGCTATACATACTGTTGAAACATGTTATGCAGGGATGGAATTCTGCTGTCCCGTGCCAGGGGCAGGGTCATTATAATTGGTCAGTTGAATGCTGACCGTTGCCCTGTTTACCACTGCTTGGTGGATTGGTTCTTGCAGGTGCAGGAGGTGCTGGTCCGAGCGGGACTTAGCGGGCTGAAGCCCAAACTGCGTCGCTGCCCTTGAAGGCTTTGTTTTGTTTCTTCTTGTTCATGTGTGGCCGGTCTGCGTGCCGATGTCTGTAAACCACACCTTGTTAAGAGAAATTTGTAAGGCCTTAAGGCCAGATACTTTGGTTGTATACATTCCTATGTTTTAGTGGACAGTTCTTGTTACTCTTGAGTTCAAGTTTTCAACCGTGAAGCTTCCGCTGGAATGCTCTGTGTTAGGATGCGTTGGTTTTGATATTATTTCGTAGCGTCTCCGTCTGTTTGTGGAATATGGTGTGGGGCCTCGGTCGGACCCTCTATTATATTCTTCTTGACGGGTAGAGGTGTTACACATATGTACTCTCTCTCATCCCAAATTGTAACGAGCAGGGGCCTGTCGCCCTCGATTCTGCAACAGATTTATAACTCAAAGCTCATAGTGAAGTTTGACCGGCACATATCCGATCACATAGTTTTTTGCCCGTTTTAGGGGTTTTCCCTCATAAAAATCATCTTGTACACTACTTCTCTTGTTCTGTGATTGTGTGCGCGCTCAACCGCACTGCGGGATAAGATGATCAGGATTAGTCTAACTTGCCTCGGGCATTGAGTAAGGCGCAGCGGTTTGGTGTTGTTAGTGGGATGTCATTCCACCAGAGCTCGACAAAGATATAGAAGACAGTACCCTTCCCAAAACGATACTCGTTACAGACCACAATAGTAAGGAGGAGCGCTCATACCACCGAAGGGTCCATCCCTAGAGGACGCATTGAGTCAGCTTGCTCTCACTCGCTCATCAACGTGTCTCTCGAGCTAGAGACTGTGCTCGCGCCTGTGACTGCTTTGGAAGGGTGTATGCGACAAATGGAGGAGCAACAATTCAAGATGTTGGCTCTCCTCAAAAACTTAGGAGCACCTCTAACCCCCCTTCAGCCTCTCGCATCGGTCAATCCTCTGTCACCGACTCTAAATCATGCTTTGGTATAAGAAGCTCCCATAGAGAGAATATATGTGAAGAATTCTTTTACGCAGCTAGTTTTACGCATCCTGCTCATGGGGGGAACTGGAGCAGGTCTTCGTCGTCATTATTCTGAAGAAGTAGCATGTATGCCACTAGGCAAAAGGCTCACTCGCGAGGAGATATGCGAGGTGATCGCTCAAGAGTATAGACATATCAGGCGGCGGGATGTTTTCACACGCCGTCCTCTGCACCAAGGCTCCCCGCTAACACTTCAAGTTCTAGCCCATCCAGTCCCGCATGGCTTTAAGCTCTCAAACATCGAGACATTTGATGGGACAGTTGATCTACTGGAGCATGTCAATTATTTCACTACCATTATGAGAATCTACAACACTCCAGATCAGCTGCTCTGCCAAGTATTTCCGACAAAATTGAAAGGACAGGCCCGTACTTGATTTTATTTCTTGCAAGAAGGGGTCATAGATAACTTCGCAGAATTGGCACGCCAATTTACTGAGCAGTTTGTTGTCGACCGCAGAATCATTTGAGATCCCTCACATCTATCAGGGATTCGCCAGAATGAAGGGGAGTTTCTGAAAGGATTTTTTCCGCCGATTAACTGTTGAAGCACGGCAGATTCCGGAAGTTGACCCTGAGCTTTTGAGGCATGTTTTCCCTATAGACCTCCGCCCAAGTGGGCTCTATTCAGCATTAATAAGGGAAACTGTGCCTAGTTATCCAGACCTCGTACATCGAGTCAAGGTACAAATAGCAGTGGATAAAGCCATTGAAGCATATCGTCAGTGGTTTGAAGGCAGCCAGAAGAGAAAAAGGGGACAGGAGCAGACCCCTAAAAGGCAAAATGAATGACGTAGTGAAGAGCGTAGTAATAGCAAGTATCGGTGCAACCCCCGAGGGATCTGGGTCAACAACCGCCCCAGGTTTACACTCTATTGAACACCATTACGCAGATCAATGTGCTCTACGCAATTCAGGATAATCTGGCGCTCCATCGACAAAAAATGTACCCGACTAAAGGACAAAACTGAGTGTCTTATCCGACAAAGGCTCTTTAGTAGATTTTTGCAAGGGCATATGGAAGACCAGCATGCACCTCCTAGGCAAATAAGAGAGTAGCAGACCGCCCCACAGTGGGCAGTTGGAGGAAGACAAATCAAGGGTAACATCGAAACCATCGTTGGTTCCACAGTCCTCTCTACCCAGATACTCCCAGTTGATATACCATGAAGGAATCACGAAGATAAGAAATCCAAGCAAGACGCTGTCATCACTTTTGGAGAGAAATACCTCGAGAGATTACGATTACCTCATCAAGATCTGCTCGTAATCAGCGCATGAATCGAAAATCTCTATTATACTGTCGAGAGAATCATAGTTGACAATGAGAGCTCGGTCGACGTCTTGTTTCTCTCTACTCTCTAGAAGATGAAGCTCACTAAGCAACATCTCAGTCCCGCCGCAAGACCTGCTTATGGCTTTGGAAACCACCAAGTTGCATTCCAAGGAATGATCATCTTACGTGTCATAATGGGTAAATTTCCAGAGCAAGCTACACACGACATTCATTTCATTGTCGTAGATTCAAGCTCCCCCTGCAATGCTATCTTCAAAAGACCGACCCAGTTTATTTTCAAGGCAATCTTATCAATCCCGTGCCTGACTCTGAAGTTTCAGACCGCCCGGGGAATTAGGGTCGTTCATGGAAACCAAGAGGCGGCCCGCACTTGCCATTCAAAGCAAGCTCAGCCGCAGTGGAGACCACACTTAACATTGATGACTTCGATTGGCGTGACAAAACAACTATGCAGCGTGGGAGCTCATAGAAGGGTTAGTCGTGGTGTCGCTTTCAGAGCAAGATCCAACTCGAACAGTACAGCTTGAATCCCTTCTGTCCCGGCAAGAAAAGGATGAGCCTTTCGTCTTTCTTCAGGCAAACAAAAACATTTTCGCCTGGAGTCCTGATGACATGCATGGAGTAGACCCACAAGTTATTCTTCGCTCTTTAAACATCGACCTTACATGCAGACCAGTGATCTAGAAGAAGGGGAACTTCGCTCCGGAACGACTCCAGACAATTGAAGAAGAGGTGGAGAAGCTCTTAGAGGCTCTGTTCCTCTGAGGTAGAATACCCCACCTGGCTCGTCAATGTGGTCATGGTCAAGAAGGTCTCTGACAAGCGAAGGATGTGTGTTGATTACAGCAACCTCATCAAAAATTTCCCGAAGGATAGCTTTCCTCTCCCAAGGATTGACCAACTTGCTGACTCAACAGCTGGCCACCAGCTCCTCAGTTTCATTAATGCATACTCCGAATACAACCAGATCAAGATGAACCATATAAATAAAGTGTACGCCTCATTCAGAATCGACAAAGGGAGTTTATTGTTACCTACCAACGACTAATGAACAAGGTGTGACTAATGAACAATATGTTTAAGGAGCTAATCAGAAAGACAATGGAGGTGTACGTGGACGACATATTAGGAAAAATTATTCACTAAAGTGACCATTTGAAAGACTTAAAGAAGTGTTTTTAGCTCCTTCGTCGCTTCCAGATGCGACTCAATCCAAGCAAGTGTGCATTTGGTGTAATGACAGGGAAGTTCTTGGGCTTCACGACGACCCACCGGAGAATTGAAGCAAATCCTGAATAGATTAAAGCATTAGACATATCGCCCCCGCGCTCAATCAAGCAAGTACAACATCTATGTGGGAGAATTACCGCACTCTCGCGCTTTATGGCACACATTGGTGGTAAATATCTCCCCTTTTTCAATATTCTTCGGGGGGGGCTCGCAATTCCAGATTCCAATGGACAGATGAATGTCAGGCGGCCTTTGAGTCCCTCAAGTAATACCTAGACTCGTCTTCGCTCTAGCAATATCTCCAACTGCTTTAAGTTTGGTGTTAGTCAAAGATGAAGGAGGAATTCAACGTCCAGTAAACTATCTTAGCAAAGTCCTTTTAGATACCGAGGCTCGATACCCCACAACAGAGAAGACAGTCTTATCTCTCGTCTTTTGAGCAAGAAAGCTTTGGCCCTATTTCTAGGCCCACACAGTAAAGGTACTAACCGAGCTTCCACTTCGTGCAATCCTCCAGAAACCATAGGCGTTAGGAAGATTTGTGAAATGGGTGGTCGAGCTTAGTGAATTCGACATCCATTTCCTACCCTAACCTGATATCAAATCCCAGGTGTCGGCTGACTTCATCGTAGAGAATACAATTCCCCCTGAAGTTGTTTTCGCATAGATACTCTCGCCCCTCGTTGGACTCTTTACGTTGACGGCACTTCGGGTACCGAAGGAGCGGGAGTAGGGCTGCTTCAAGTAAGACGAAAAGACATTACCTTGGAGTGTGGACTTAGATTGGAATTTCCAGCCACTAATAATATCGTCGAGTACGAGGCCCTAATTGTTGGCCTCGGGCTCTCCATTGACTATGGAGTAAGGAATCCGACAATTCATACTGATTCTCAACTGGTCGTCTCGCAAGCCGAAGGTGACTATGAGGCAAAGAGCGACCAGCTTGCGCAGTATCTCACGCTAGTAAAGACTCTCCTTTCCATGAATCCGTGGAATCTGGTTGTACACATCCCGAGAGAGCAAAATTCCAAAGAAGATGCGCTCTCCAAGCTGGCTATATCTCCCTCCAGTTATCAGTCTAGAAGGCATCAGGTGGAGGAAGTTGTTGTCCCAACTCCCAAGTATCCAGGGACCCTGGGAAATAACAGTGATCAATTTACCAGAGTCATCATGGGTCAGCCCACTGGGGGCCTACCTGAAGACCGCATAGAAGCACGACGTTTGCAAATGTGGGCAGCAACCTTCACCATCATCAACATATAACTATATAAGCGATCCTTTTTAGGGCCCTGCATGAAGTGCTCACCGGAGTCTGACGCAAAATATACCCTGTGAGAGGTCCACAAAATAATTTGTGGAGAACATTTGGGTGGCAAGGCATTAGCTCAGAAGATCTTACGATAAGGATTCTATCGGTCGACTATGAAGAAGGATGCAAATGAATTTGTTTAGAAATGTAAGAGCTATCAGCTACACTCAAACGTTCCTCGACAGTCATCGTCTGCACTCGCGGCGCTGCAGGGAGCTTGGCCTTTCCCGCAATGGGGGCATTGACCTCCTTAAACCCTTCCTATAGGCGTCAAGTCAAAGGAAGTTTATCATCTTGACAATCGAATATGTCACCAAATTGGTATAACTCAAACCCTTGGCCAAAATCAAGGAAGAAAATGCCAAGCAATTTGTTTGGAAAAACATTATATGCCGTTTTGGTATTCCGGCAACCATCATTGTCGTTTACTACACAGTTCACTAGGAAGTTATTCACCAAGATATGCGAGGAATTAAAGATCAACTTGCGTCGCATCGCCGTAGCACACTCGCAAACAAACGGGCAAGTCGAGGTGACGAATCACAGCATACTTAAAGGATTGAAGACTCGACTACAGGAAGCAGGGGGAATGGGTCGATGCACTCCCAAATGTATCATCGGCCTACCGCACCAGGGAGAGGACCCCTACCGGAGAAACCTCATTTAATCTTTGTTTTGGAACCGAGGTTGTCATCCCTATCGGCATCGGTGTCCCAAGTACTCGCGTTTTGGATTTCAATCCAAAAAAGAACAGCGAGCTACTTCAGGAAAACCTCGAGTTAATCTCAGAAGTCGGGGATACAACCGCTTTACGCATCGCCGCCTATCAAGGACATGTGGCGCGACTTTACAGTCGAAGAGTAAAGCACGGTCTGATCAATGTAGGGGGTCTGGTTCTACGAAGCATTGAAGCAGCTGGGAAAGGGATGCAAGGAGACAAGCTCCCGCCATCATAGGAGAGTTCCTTTGTCGTCACCACAATCGTCAAGCCAGAAACTTTCAAGTTCAAAAATACAGAAGGGAAAATCCTTTCCCGTACTTGGAGCGCGTGGAACCTATGCCGATTCTATCAATGATTTCCTGTTTCCGGTTTTCTTGTTTCAAGTCTTCTATTATCTATTTCCATATTATAAAAAGCGACGAACCATGGCTCGCGCAAACTATTTTAAAGTAATGAATATTGCACTGTGTTTCCTTCAAAATTGTCTGAAGAGATTTCAACTGGGTAAGACCGCACAATTGGTTTGAATGAGCAAGTTCTTCACTAGCGTTGCTGGTCTACGCCCCGCTATCGCTTGGGCCTGCCCCCTCGCGATCGGCACCAATCAAATCCACATTGGATAAGACCACTCAATTGGTTTGAATGAGCAAGCTCTTTACCATTGTTGCCGGTCTACGCCCCGCTATCGCCCAGGCCTGCCCCCTCGCGATCGACACCAATCAAATCTCAAACGGGTAAGACCACGCAATTGGTTTGAATGAGCAAGCTCCACACCAACACTGTAATTCTACGCACCTTCGTCCCCCGGGCCTACCCTCCTCGCGGCCGACACTAATAAAACTTCATTAAGGAAGGCCATGCAACTAGACTGAGCAAGTAAGTTGTCCATCGTCATTGCAAGCCCGCGTTTCACCAACTACCAGCATTTATACAAAAAAGAGAAAAGAAAGGAAACAACAATGTCGCACAAGTACAAGCGTAAATATGTCGCCCACAACCGCCAAAAGGCGATGAAAACGCCCACAAGCTTGGCAAACGAGATCAAACATACACCATCATACCGGACTCAACTACAGAAAGTAAATGTGTATCAACATACAAGAGCAAAAGAAAACAAGCCACTACTCGTCGGCTACGTCTGCATCAGAATCATGGCTCGAGTTCTCGTCATCATCATCAAAGGTAAGGCAGGGCACGTCTCGCTTCAGGCTCCTGGATACCAGGCAAAAATCCTTCGACACTCTACGTCTAAGAGCGAGCTCGTGAACATCTTCCATATGGGGATCTACCTTTCTGATCCAGACCTCCTCGCGGATCTCCTTGCCAATCAAGCAGCGATCGCGCATATAGTCCAGGGATTCATGCACTCAGCAAGCACAATGAACTTCAGCTCTGATGTCCGATCATTGGAAGAAAGACACTTCATCTCAGCCTTCAAAGCCCCTATCTCCATCTCTAAGTGAAAAGTCTCCTCCTGAGTAGCCTTTAGCAACTGTGTTGTCTTGTCCACCAGAGATTTCTCTACCTGCAACGCCGATCGAGCCTCCTCCAGCTCTGCCTTCAGCTCCAACCTGATCCACCAAAATCAGATGCATCTCGATCATGTTCCTCTCTCGAGGCAATTAGTGAATTCTCTACCGCTCTGAGCTTCTCCCGATGAGCCAAGTATCCATCATTCAAACTCACATAGTGATCATTCCACATAAACGCTATATGAACCCGAGCTTCAATCTTCAATCATGAAAAACATAGGATCAGAGTTGATCAAAGTAATCGGACAAAAAAAAAACAATGAAGTTCACTTATCACATCGCTCATCGCTTTCAAAGAAGAAGACACTCAGGGAGGGGAGCAGAAATCTCTGAATGAAGAACTCGTGGGGGGGGGGGGGTTGAGGATCCCAACACCTCCACATCAGGATCAACAGGGGTAACCTCATCTCAAAAACAAGAAGGAAACTCCACAACCTGAGAATCTTTCTGCTTTGATGAAGATGGAGGCTCCGCATCCACATCCGTATAGCTTGCCAAAGTAAGCTTCTCTTCTGATCACACACCGAAGGCGCCTTGACTGCACGCTTTGGGTTAGAAGATACCCCGCACAACAATAATCACTTATCATTCATGAATAAAGAGATGCTAAATAAACGATTGACCAGCTCACGAGTCTCAGCGAATCCTAACATCGGTGTAAGACCCCCCTCCCGGAACACAAGACACGGCACGAGAGGGGTCTTATGCCCAGAACAGCCGCCTTGGGGTAGCACTAGCATACGGGCTAGCATGTACCACAAGACGCCTATTCTGCCGGCTGCAACCAATATCAACATATGTATGCCAACCCAACCATAATAATATGAAGAAGTTAATCCACAGAAGTCATAAGTCCAAAAGGTACAACAGTTGAGAAGCTAAAACATGCTTCTATATAGTCAGAGTGCAATTATAAAATTGCCCCGAAGGGCTACAACAAAACTCTCATCACTCACATCTGTAACAGACGGTAGCGATGGCACCGTCCCTTTAAGCTCTATCGTCCTGGCCTGGCTGATCGGCTCCATAACCTATTGCTCCACCTGCGGGGTTTCCTCCTAAAATGGAAGACGTACCAACCGTTAGTCATAAAGACAAAGTGGTTTCACATCCGCTCCCCCGGCAACTCCTCGGCACCGGGCGGAGAAATGGACATGGTACAATATATGTATAATAGCAGGAGTATAACAAGCAAGTGGTATAAAAAGTAATAAGAGATTCTAGCAGTTCTACCATCTTTCACAGCATATGAATACAACAGTATAACAGAATGTAACTCAACTTATATGAGTGTCCATACAAACATATAAGTTGAGGATCGTTCAGCAATAAGTAACTCATCGTATAGGAGTGCCCATACAAACTTATACGATGATGGTCTTGTGTATATAATGAGGTGCAATGTTATGTATGCGATGCAATGTGACACACCCATGATCACGCACATGCAATCGCTATGTCGACACAGACTGGTAGTTCTCACTTTTCGAGCTGGTAGCTAACCTCTCAGGCGCCAACCGTCGTGGCCAGTCGGTGACAGTAGAACGGGCACTTCTACTACTAAGTGGGTATCCACACTACCTCACTTAGGCCTCTGTACGCCTCCACACTACGAACACAACAGTGGAGCCCATGCGTACTGCGGCCCAGCGGGTTCTCTTGGGTAGATGTGCACCAAGATCCTAGCCCCGAACTGGCCTATGCGTGACACGGAGAGCCTCGGAAATGAGCACGAGGACCAAGCCCCACCGTTCACTTGACACAGAAGGAGCCTTGGGACGTGAACACCGAGGACCAAACCCAACCGCCCAAGGTCCATCTGTCAACTCCCATCGATGTGACGATTGGCGAGCCCGTAGACCTGCCACACTATCCTTAACCCGGGATTACGACACCGCGTGTCGACTCACACCGCATGCAATTCCACAATACCGTGGTATGGAGGGAGCCTCGGAAAAACACGAGGACCAAGCCCAACCATCCATTTAACACGGAAGGAGCCTCGGGACGTGAACACTGAGGACCAAGCCCAACTGTCCAACTTTACTCATCTCAACATCATCCCAGCCAGTGACGGGCAACTCCGCACTTGCTAACTTCCGCAATGCTACCCGTAGGGAGACGACACTCTAAGCATTGGACTACTGAATTTCCTTCTATCAAATCAACGTATACTATGGCCATAGTTTAATCATCTACCTGTCATTCCCAATGATTTCAACATGATATAAACAATGCGCATAAATGATAGTCCACCAATTTATATCTAACCCTTTCGTTCAATTAAGCTTGCTCACAATTCGTTGTATGAACTCAAATTTATAAACATCGACCTTCATATCACTATGATGGTTATCCCAAAAGAGTTCACTCGGACATCGAGTTAGATTGCAACATTAATTCCACCGGATCTTAATTTTACATTATACACAACCAAAAATTTTAAGTGCAGAATAAATCTGGACAACAACTTCAACCGAGGATTCCCAAGGCTACGAGAATCCGGTGAGTGCGTGTAACCCCTCGATGGAAATGTCTTTCCATCGGCTACAATTTTCCTGTTCAGCCTGTAACCCAGATCAGGTTAGGACTCACATGAAATTGGCTCCAAAGCCTGCAGCGTACAGAATACAAATTCTGTGCGCTTAGTTTACAGCCCTGACTTCGATTAGACATTCCCGTGGCTACAGGCTTCACCTGAAGGCGTGTAACCACTCATTGGAAAGGTAATTTCAAGGGCTATAACTTTCGTGTTTAGTTGAAAGCCCAGATCTTACCCTTTCTTGCTTGAACACAGCCAAGAAGGTCGCTGCGTGCAGAACACAGATTCTGCACGCATATTGAAGCGGAATGAATGACATCGGTTCATCTTCCTCCTCAAGGCCATTTCCCCAAATCGCAACCAAAAGCTCCTCCACCCTTATTCTCCCTCTCAAGGCCATTCCTCTTCACGGAGCCACCCCCATCATCACTATGAAGAGGGGGAGGTTGAAGATGTCTAGTCCTTAGAACACACGTTCTAGCAAGGCCCTTCCTAAAGGAATCTCCATCTCCCATGTCTAGACTCTCTTGAGTCGACCTCTCACCTAGATAACTACAGATCTAGCACCAAGGGATGGGGTAGTATCTCACCTCATTTCTAGTGGTAACACCATCCTCGGCCATGGATCTTGTCATCCTCCTCCGCGGCATCACCTTTCCCTTGACGGCGATGACGTTTCTCCTCCTCTAAAGCTTGCTCCAGTCGTTCTCTTCCTCCAGGAATGTTCCCTCCAAAAATTAGGGCTTGTGAAGAGAATGAGGAAGTTAGGGCTTAACTTTTCCTTTTTATACAGAAGTGACACGGGTAGGGACACGGCCGTGTCCTTACCCGTGTCCTACTCTGGCGAAACGGCTTGACCGCCGTTTCGTGCTCCTACACGGGTACTGACACGTCCGTGTCGGTACCCGTGTCCAGGTGACACGGTCGTGTCACCTCCCGTGTCAATAACCGTGTGGTTCTCGGGGCACAACTCGTCGAGCTTGGCTTAAAGCACACGGGTAGGGACACGCCCGTGTCCCTACCCGTGTCCTTCACGGGACAAACCACTCAAAGTCGTTTCACTCAAAGCCATGACACTCAACGCCATGACACACGGGTAGGGACACGCCCGTGTCCCTACCCGTGTCCTTCTCGGGACACACCACTCAAAGCCGTTTCACTTTGTGCCATGGCACTCGCGCCATGGCACACGGGTAGGGACACGCCCGTGTCCCTACCCGTGTCCTTCTCGGGACACACCACTCAAAGCCATTTCACTCAAAGCCATGACACTCACGCCATGGCACACGGGTAGGGACACGCCCGTGTCCCTATCCGTGTCCTTCTCGGGACACACCACTCAAAGCCGTTTCACTCAAAACCATGACACTTAAAGCCATGACACTCAACGCCATTGAACACGGGTAGGGACACGCCCGTGTCCCTACCCGTGTCATGCTCAACTCCAGCTTCTATCCTATTTTCTTATTTCCCGCAAGTGCGCACCTGATCACCTGCACCCCCTTGAGCCTACACCAGCTCTCCCGACACCAAAACACGCACAAAGGGGCCTAGCGCGAATCAGGACATTACATGAGAAGTCCCGCTTTATCCCCTTCTGATGACGACAACGATCATGTAGCGAATTCTAAAGTTTTGGTAGGCCACATGAGTTCTTGACATAGACAAACAAGGTGTTCCCTTGACAACGATCCGTCAGACTCTCAAAATCAAGCCAACATTTGTTGTTGTAGATCTCAATTCTCAACACGACCGCCACTATCAACGCGAACATCGCACCAATCTCCGAACCAGTTCAAGAAAAATTTCAAGTCATGTTCTCTAAAGAATACAACCAATCCCATAAGACGCGTAATCCCGAGAGGTATAAATTGGGACATCCGAACACCGCATAACTTCAAGATGTCAATCAGCTCACACAGTGGAAAGCAGAAACCAGATTTCAGAGTGGTCTCGCAAACAATCAACCAACCTCTCGGCGGATTCTGAACTCTCTCCTCAACACGGGGTATTCTCACTTCAAGATCGGCAGATAACCCGCATCTCTTCTGCAAATCGCGACATGTTCAACAAAAAGTGACAAGCGCAGACTCATAGGTCTTGCGGTGCACTTTGAAGCCTAAAAAGGAAAAAAAAGTAAAAGGTAGGAACAACAGTCAAGTTAGTAGCGTTCAATTGAGCGCCCAGTGCACGCGCATACACCACCCAGTCTCGTCACAACAGAACTAAGCCTCAAAAGAGCGCATAGATAAATACGCCATTCCTCGCGTAAAAGCGCAAGTATACACGTGCAAGCTCGCATGAAGGGTCAAACACACTAAGATGCCCGCGCAAGATGACCGCGTGCACTTGTAGATGCGAACGCGCGCACGAGACTACACCCACCCATGGGTACGCCCGCGCCAAGGCAGCGCACACCCGCAGATACACGTGCGCGCGAGATCGCGCCTACCCTCTGGTGCGCACATACGGGTAGAGAAGCTCATGAGGGTAGAGGAGCTCCCAAATTTTCACTTGCTGATTCACGAAGCTCACGAGGCGAAAATGCCTACCCTCGGGTCCGCCCGAAAGTTATAGATCTCGACGAGATCTATAACTCTTGTGCTGAACACTTTTCCTGAAAATGCATGTACAAGTCGTAACTTGAAAATATATCCAGATTTCACGTATTTTGGAAAAATAACAATCACTGCGAAAAAATTAGGTTTCACACCTCTCAAAAATACACTTTTCGTATTAAACACTTCTCATAAAATTGCACAAGAAACAGACGTATTAAAACATGCCGTGGGACTAGCAAAAAAACTGTGGAGCTAATAATAATCACGTTTTTTTTTCCGCGAGACTCTAGGTTAAGCTCCGGTTTTATTCCAATCTCGCGGGTGTCTCTGAAAGTAGACTTCACGTTGTTCCGCCATCTTCCTTCCTCCACATCTCCGATCTTCATACAAATATATCGAAGAAAGGAATTCTCCGATCGCCCGCCCCTGGTTCTTTCTTCGGTCTCTCGTTACCCGGCGCTTCGCATCTCGAGAGTAAGGCCGGCGGCGGAAGGAATCGTATCCTTAAAACAGCCAACAGAACCAGAATCTAGTTCCTTTTTAGGCAAATTTATCATTCGGGGATTATCTCCCCCCTGTAATTCAGGTATGGCTACGAATCGTATGGACAATCGAATTCCGGTGGACGACAGTGGTCTCTTTTCTAGCTTCTCAATCCGTTGACTAGGAATTATGCTGGAACACTTGAGGGACTATGATTAAACTGTTTACCCTCTAATATATAAATATATATAATTCTCCTGGTGGAAGTTCATAATATATGTCTCATGGAATCAAAACTTTTCTTTGCAAGAGTAATACTGGTTACGAAATATTTTATGCCTTTTTTTTAGGAGGGTCACCGAACATTTATCCCACACAGTTGAGTTTGACAGTAGCTTCTATGCACGGCTATATTCTTGCGAAGGATGAACATTGTTAAGGGAGTGGCTGATCTTCTTAGAAGATCAGCTGGTGGACAAGCTGGGGAGGGTGGTTCATGGACTCATGGTGAGAAGCAGTCCGCCCCTTCTCCAAGAATCCAATTCAGGTATGCTTCATGGTTAGGCACATTGTTTGAAAATGTATGACCTTTTTATATCTAGACTAATATTATGCTATGATTTACATTTTAGGCTTAGTATTGTTCAATTTCATCATCTTTGATTTAGTCAATTGCTGTGAGAATGCCGTGCTCTCAAGATTTCTTTCCCAACTATTTCTTGTTAGTGCTGCATTGATTGTTATGGTTTAACTTTAGCTCTTCTAAGTTTTTCTTAGAACCTATAGTTTACATCTGATCTTTCCTTCCTAGCTTCTACTGCATGTCTATTTAATTTCCCTTTTGGTTAGTCTTAGTTTTTAACTCACATTGCTCTTTTAGCCGCCTAGAAGCCCCCTTGCATGGGAGGTTGACTGGCACAAAGGAAGTTGTGTGTCCCAATAGCCTTTTTACGCCCATAAGGCGATCACCTACGATAAGGATGATCTCCTTATCGGTCAAGGATGATCTCCTTATCGGTCATTTGTGTTATCAGAATGATTGTGCATCCTTGCACATTTTCTATCCTTTTTTCATGGTGATTTAGCCGTCATCTTACGACATTCGACACCTTGTGTTGAATATAGGAGATTTAAAACAACTGAAAAGGCCCTTGACTAGTTGCCAATGCCGTCTACCCTATGTTGATTTTAACCCTTGAGATTCTTACCCATATCTCTTAAGGATTTAGACATGGGTCCACACCGATTTTCTCAAGAAGGAGAAATACCAAGCCCTCGATAATGGGGTGAAGAAGCAAACCTTTATCGAGGAAATAAAAGTAGGTCTTTCAGGCTTAGTGGCGGCTATATGCAATGAAATTACTCTCCATGACATTATCTATTGGACAAAGAAAATAGGAGGGATATATATGAGCTTAAAGATTTAGCCTTCAAGAAGAAGATATACTCCATCACTCCATATAGTTCAAATGCACTTTAAACCCGTGGTTATGTATGTAATGCAGTGATATTTAAATGCAATAATATAAAATGACACAACACTAAACTTGCAAAGCAAGTATAAAGCAACATGCGACAAGATTAAAATTTTAAATCAATTTACCAACATATCACAGTACATCGAAAGACAATCTGCAATAGTCAATAATCACCAAGTAATAACAAAGTGTGCAAGGTATTTTTCTACTATAGTAGAAAAAATACGAGCAATAAAGTTTCCTCGAGATAAACTAGGTTCAGGTAAGTCTGTAGACAAAAGTGAACCCTAAAAGTTTGAGAAAGATCTCACGTAATCAGACTATGGAAGTCGATCGATATGTTTTGGATAAGATGCGGATCCCATCCGGGCAAATTGGTTATTTGAAGTCCCTCTAATGGACGCCGGTCATGTTTCGGTCATTCCCCTTGGTGCCGACTTCATCCGCTTATCTCCAAGCCCTCCTTGTGCCGATGGAAGACTTGTATCTCCAAGACAACGATGACTTGCAAGGAGAATGATTTTGCCAAGTCGAGCCTTGTAGAGGAGGTCCCCTGGGTCAAGCCTACAACAGGTGCCGGCCAGCCCTGAAATTGTTCTACTCCAATATGAAATGGAGAGATGAATTCAGAAATTGTTCTGAAAAAATATAAATTGGGGCTATTATCAAAGATATCGTGGGGAGGGAACCTTAGGTTTCCCTCCCTGAAAATTGGTATCAGAACCTGAAAAGGAACATTTGCCGCCTATGACTTTCTTGCTATTCCTCCGACGACTCAGAAGATTGGTAGCTCTTCAAATGGTGGGACTATAATTCACATGCACCTCCATCAAAATAGGGCTTAATCTCTTCCCCCTTTCTCACTTATTCCCGAATGAGGCATGTCCCCTCCCACGCCTAATACATTTTCCGTCATACAAATATCCCATCCCGTCAATTTTCATCTTGGACGGGACAGTTATGTCAGCAAAAGCTAGAGGCAAGTCCATTTGGAACCAAGGCGTTATTAGGGAAGGAGTACGTGTCTTGATACAGTTAATAGCTCCTACAGGCCGGAGCAGTCCTCGTCATGCAGTCACGCTTTTACAGAGACAGTGGTACAGACAGTAAATCCCTTATCGTTCAATAGTGGATTGAGCCAGGACATCCAGTCTGATGGTGGTAGACCGCCCTAAGCCTGACTCTTATGGATTGTCGCAGTGGATTGATCAGCATTCTCATCTAGGGACTTTTCTGTGGATCATGCCCCTGAGGGCAAATCAGTTGGTTTGGATTGAGCCATTCATTTCACTTGTTGCATTTGATCAATGATTGACCCATTTCTATCAGATTCTGCGATTAGGCCACCGCCCAATCCCAAAGATTGTTTGCGCTCAGAGACCGGTTGAGGCCGGTACCTAACAGATTTTGACAGTTTCTTGGAAGTTCTAATTTGAGGGCTCTTCTCCAACAAGGGGAGAATTGGGGAACGGGCCCCGCCCGTTTCGGCTCTCCGCGATTTCCGGAGGGTCGCCGCGAGTTAAATTAATTTATATGTTTTGGATTAAATTCATCTTTTGATGCGGATCCCATCCGGGCAAATTGGGCCGTTTTTGATGGCCACCCTCTATTGAATTTTTTTTCAACGCCGGAGGCTCCCCTATAAGGGCCTAACAACAAAGGAAGGCTTGTATCTCCACCTCCCAACAGCAGGTAACTGCCATCTAGTGCATAAAAGATCTCACAAAGAATAATGGTAACATGCGCATGAGATAGACAACGATCTTGCAAGAGGATTACCACTCAAAGGTGGGGAGGGACAGTAGAGGCTACTGAGGGCTCAATGAATGAGAGGACGTCAGTATCGGACCATGGATCATGTTAATAGCTCGCTATTGCTTTTATGCAAATCAAATAACCAGATCATATCTCTGTCCATCTGCGCGATTGACCCTTCTATTTCTATTTTTCGCAAAAATTTTTTTTAACATACGATAAAACTGCTTAACTCAAGATTACACTTAACAGTTGAGTTGGAGAGGAAATACGGATCAACTCGGCCAAATCAAATGATCATGTCTCTGCTTGACCCATAGCAAAAACATACGATCACAATAATATGATAGATAATACACCATCACAACTTCAAACACAAAATAATGCATGAAAATAAATGGCCAAAACGAGTACACAGAATAATAGGAAATGTCCAAGATAAATAAAATGTCTACATAAAGTAAACTTTGCTGTTGCGAGCATATATCTACTTCAGGTCCCCTTAGGTGGAAGAATCTCATCCCCTGTCGAGAAGGCCCCAATGATATGCTAGAATATGTCAGTGCGATGACTCGATACATATCAACTTCGATCCATGAACAATCTGTCAATGGGTATCCTCACCATGTTACTATGAATCGTCTATGTACCCCGTGTCGAGTTTAAGTGATACAAATATCAACCACGCTATCTATTTCGTCAATCTTTAACTGCTTTGCATGTGTAAATGGTATGGTAGAGTCTCTAAATCCAACTTATCTGCGGTGTCTCATGTATAAACTATTAAGTCGGATATGTTGAGCATGGGGGAAGCGACTGCTATAGGTGGAAAGTTTGACACGTAAGCATTATTCCCCATTCTACAAAGTATATGAAATGGGCCAAACATTCTCCTATTCAACTTGCTGTAAGAAACAACCAGGAATCATTATCGCCGAAAGTATGTCATTACCATACCCCGTCCTGAACTGCTACTATGTCTGATGCTCGCCAATAATTGCCTTATACTGTGCATTTGAGATATAGCCTCTCAAGTACTCATTGGATTTTTTTATTTTTGGTCACTAAGCTACTTGCCTTTGCATTATTGCTACTTGTAAAGGTAAATGGGTTCTATCAAGCAGGTGGGGTATATATTGGCCATAAAGGATCTCAAAGACAGTTTTTTTTCCTTTGGAACAATTCATAGAGGTATTTAATGCAAACTTTATTTGTAAAAATATTAAATTCCATTTAGCTGGCTTCTCTCACACAAGACAATAATATAAATTGAATTGATCTTCCCAACATTTAGATGAAGTTCTAAAATAAAGTTCATTTAGACATTTTCCAAGGTTTACCCGGGGATATGAAGAGATGAATACAACCTAACTTTTAAAAATCGGACCAGGCCTCCCGGTTGGACCGATCGAACCGCCGACTGGGCCACTGGGCGGTCCTGTCAAGGCTCAAGACCCGTTCCCATAGCAAATTACCTAAGAACTGTGAAACTGGGCTGACAGATCGGTAAATTGGGAACTGGGCCAGGTTTTGTGTAACTGTGCTGGTTTAAGTTTGGGCTTCCAAAATATTTTTTTAATAGAAATAAATAGTATAGGCGCCGGGGTTCGACCCTGGATCCCCAACCTATAGACAAGAGCCTCGACCACTGCTGATAGCTGTCGATGATTTATTTTTGAAATATTATATATATATATATATATATATATATATATATATATATATATATATATATATCTAAGACGTCAAGCAAATATAATTTAAAAGAATTAAGCCATCAAAATAATTCATATATTATATATGTACATAATTTATATATTGTATACACACATATTTATATATTATATAGATATATATAGTTGAGGAGAATCATATTTTCCAATAATAGAAAAAAGAGTTACAAGATATACATGAGAGGGAAAACACAAAATAAAAAAAACATGTAATTACACAAATACCAACACCCCCCTCGAGTCGGGCTTATGATGTCAACTATGCCCAACTTGCCAATAATCTTTCCACAGATACTAGTGCACAAACCCTTAGTGAAAATGTCGGCCAATTGTTGTTCGGATGAAACAAAGGGAGTAACCACAATGCCTCTTTTTCTTTGATGAAGTGCTTGTCGATCTCAATGTATTTAGTACGATCATGTTGCACTTGGTTATGAGCAATCCTGATGGCCACCTTGTTATCACAGTACAGTCTGATAGACTCTTCTCCTTTATGACCAAGGTCTGTCATGATAGTTTAGGTCCATAGCCCTTCACATATCCCGTGAGCCATAGCCTGAAACTCCACCTCTGCACTGAATCTGGCGACAACATGCTATTTTTTGCTTCTCCAGGTAATCAAATTTTCACCCACCATCGTGTAATGATCTGAGGTGGTCCGACGATCATCAACCAATCCAGCCCAGTCTGCATCAATGTAAACTTCACTAGTCAGATTATCATTTAGTGAGAATAAAATGCCCTTCCTTGGTGAGGATTTGAGGTATCTAAGGATACGATGGGCAACATCCAGATGACGAATTTTCGGAGAATGCATATATTGACTGATTACTCCAACCACATAAGAGATATCAGGGCGAGTATGCGACAAGTTGACCAATTTTCTCACAAGTTTCTGAAAGCTGGGGATGTCTCCAATAGTTTCACCATCATCTCTTCCAAGTTGGTGGTTAGCTTTAATTGGGGTGTCAGCAGGTGTACACCCACTCATTCCCTAAGCTTTATGGAGGTCAAGAATGTATTTCCTCTGCGATAAAAAGATACCATGTTTGGACCTTGCAACCTCAATGCCCAATAAGTATTTAAGGCTGCCTAAGTCTTTCACTTCAAATTCTCTCGTCAACCTCTCTTTTAGAGTATGAATCTCAATGCCCATCGTCTGTTATGATGATGTCATCCACATAAACTATCAGAGCTGTCAACTTTCCATCCTTGTGTTTGATGAAGAGAGTATGGTCAACATTGCTATGGTAGTATTCAAAGCAAGTCATGGCCTTGTGGAATCTCCCAAACCACACTCTAGGAGATTGTTTCAGGCCGTACAAAGCCTTCTTCTGCTTGCAAACCTTCCCTTCCAGTCCTTTAGGTGAAAGACCTGAAGGAAGAGTCATGCATATTTCCTCTTCCAGATCCCTATGAAGGAACACATTCTTGACATGCAGTTAACTAAGATTCCATCCCTTACAGACAGTACAAGATAAGCGAACCCTTATAGAATTCATCTTTGCAACCAGAGCAAAGGTCTCTTGATAGTCAATCCCTGCAGTCTGCGTGTACCTTCTTGCAACCAACCTTTCCTTGTATCTCTCCACAACACCCAGAGTGTTCTGTTTAACGGAAAACACCCATTTACTTCCAACGACTTTCTTCCCTTTAGGCAGATGTACCAGGTCCCATGTGTGATTTTTGTCCAGAGCATGCATTTCTTCAAGCATAGTTGTATTCCACTTGTCGTAAGAGAGAGTTTCTTGCCACGAAGTAGGAATGAAAATCGCAGACAAGGAAGGGATAAAGGCCCTATGGGAAGCCGTTAGAGAGTAAGAGACAAACTGAGATAAATGATGTTGTGTGGAGGTAGACCTTAGAGCATTGGACCCAGACAACGGGTCAGGTTCCGACTCTAGAATTCTGTGAGGGGCTCGTGTGTCTGTTTCCTTAGAACGCCGAGAATACACTGACAAAGAAGGGATATGAGATCGTGTCACAGGAGCAGTAGAGTTGGCACAGGGGCAACGGGAGAGGAGGTCGAGTGGAATTGATCCAAAGGAGGAACGGGTAATGGAGTAGTTGAGAGAGAATCACCAGGCGTTAAGGAACTCACTTCCATCAGATGAGAGTCCCGCCTGAAGTGAGGACTCATAATAGCTCTCAGATTCACAAAATGTGACATCCATGGACACAAACTTTTTTGTGGATGGGGTCAAAATATTTATAATCCTTTTGAGTTAGGGAATAGCCGATGAAGACACACTTGTTAGCACGAGCATCAAGTTTGATTATCTGATGAATATGGAGCACACACCGAAACACACGAGGTGGTAAATTTGTTGGAGGGACACCAAGAGTGGTAAGAGGAGAGTTATACCCTAGAACATGTGGGGGCATACAATTAATACAGTAGGCAGCGGTGAGCACAACATCCCCTTAATAATACTTGGGAAGGTGCATGTGAAGAAGAAGGCACCGGGCAACCTCCAAGAGATGACGATTCTTGCGTTCGACCACCCCATTTTGGGCCGGTGAGTAAACATAGGAAGTCTGGTGGACAATGCCGTGAGTAGCAAGATAGTGTTCGAAGGTGGAGTCAATGTACTCACGACCATTGCCAACATGAAGAATTTTGATGGTGGTGCTAAACTGTGAGAGATCATTGTTTGAAATGTTGAAATAAAGAGAAGACTTCATGGTGGAGACCGGCCCCATCGGGTCGACGCAAAAGTGCCCGCCGCCGCACCCGATCGATCTCTTTCAGCCTGGACTATTTTATTGCATTTTAATGTTGTAATTTTGATTTTATTTTGCACTTTATTTAGCAAAAAAAATCAAAAGACAAGTTCGGTTATGATTTTTAGTTCGTTGCACGCCTGCGTGCGTAGCCATGTAGTTGCACGCCTTCGCGTGTAGCCATGTTTGGAGTATTAATTTTCTCTAATATTATATATGTATATATATATAAATATATAACTATACTTATATATGTATATATATATGCACCCATTTACACACACATATATATATATATAATATATATATATGAAGTGATTTCAATACAACCGGTCCAATCTAGCCGCAAAAGCCAAGCCCGATGGAACACTGTTCCTCTTCCCCAAATGAACTCTTCCGGATTTATCGGCTAGGGATTCCCGCGACGGTTTCCGCACGCACGATGGCGTCTCCCGGCCACGATTCCTCCGCGCCGCACATCGTGGGCCACAACCCCTCCAAACCGGTGACATGTCCACGACTCCACGACGCCGCGAGTTCGGCTCCATGCCTCTTCCGCCATGGCCGTTCATGAAGTTACCTGTGTTTTTTTTTTGTTTCTTCTCTTTCTGAAACCCTATAAAAGGGACTCACTGTATTCGTTTTTGGGTTGGTTGATGTTGAATATGAAATGTAAACTGCTGGAATGTGTTTCCCTTGAGGTTGCTGTGTGCTCCCTGTGAATTAGGCGTGAGGTTGCTGTGTGCTTCCTGTTAGAAAATTAGGCGCGATTGAAGCTCTGTGTGAGCATTGTAGGTGTTAGGTGTGTGATTAAATTGGTGATGAATGTTGAAGATTTGATGAGGATTGCGGTGAATGTGTTTGCTTCCTGTAGGCGTGCGAATCAGGTTAGGAGAATGCTTGCTGCTGCTGCTGCTGTGAATTTAGAAATAAGAATTTCCGTTGGATTTCCTGTTTAGGAGTAGAATGTGGATGATGAATAGTGCAGTTAAATGCTGCTGTAGGTGTTAATTGAGGGTGAAAATCTCTTAGTATTGCTGACTGTTGTTTCGTGCAGCCATGAAGGGATTGGATTAGTTTAGGTGCGTTGAGTTTTTGTGGAGCCACCGCGAGTGATAGAGATTTCATGGAGTCTCTAGTGTGAGAGCGAGTGAATTTTAGGTTTGTTAGATTTGTGGCTTTCCTTACCTGTTGAGTGATTCCGTGGAACCACCTTGTGTGAGAGAGTGATTTAATTCCTTGGTGCCCGTGTGCGATAGCGGCCGACCTCGGAGCGAAGAACGAAGGTGACGAGGAGTTCCTTGCGTGATCGCCATCGACTTCGGAATACGGAAGACGCCTCTTCCGTGGGTAATTGTTTCTTTCTCCATTCTTTGTGTGTGTCTAAGTTTTCTCCTTAGGATAATTAGACTCATTGCTGGGTTTTCGCCCGAATTTCGTCAGCAAAAGCTACGTCGAAAATTCCAAACGGAAACGTATTTGGAGTTCACGATTTCCGTTTTGCTACGATAAGGGGAACGGATCGAAAGTTGCTAACTTCCGTCCCCAGATCTAAAATTGAACCATTTATTTAAGAAAATCATTTTAAAACAAAATAGCGATTTTATGCTTTACAAAAAAAAAATAGTTGCCTCATTTCTTAAAGTTCGTGCAAATTACGATCAAAACTTTGCAAAATTAGGCTAATCATCGCATGCATTTAGGGTTTCCTAGAAAAAGCCGACAGGCGCGTAAACCCTACGCGTTGTCCTGCATCACTTCACTTTTGGCTTTTATTAAGTATACCCAGGCAGTCGAGGAAAAATAATCGATGAAAGTTACAAACCCGAAACACCCAAAAATATAAACAACGTGGCACAACCCCCAAATATCACTATGTATAATAGTAAATGGTGCATAACTAGGAGAGAAAACATGATTAAAAGACGCACAATAGCGTTTTTCAAATTCACAAGCATTACAACAAAAATTATCAACTAATACTGGTGGAAAAGTAGGAAATAAATGTTTCATAGACATGATAGAAGGATGTCCAATGCGACAATGCCAAAACTCTAAAGTAGCCGACTGAGTAACATGAAGGGCCGTGGGGGGAGGAGGAGGGGGTGGCAGGAGTCAAGAACGTAGAGCCCATCCAGCAGGCTATCAAAGCCAATCATCGTTCCCGTGTTCAGGTCCTCAAAAACACAAGAAAAAGGGAAGAAGGTCACAATAGTTTATAGAATTGGTTAGATGACCAATGAAAAGAAGATTGCTAGGAAACTTTGGTACATGAAGCACATTTGAGAGGGTGAGAGAGGAGCAGTAGATGGATCCTTTCCCAATAATTAGAGAGAAGGATCCATCTGCAATGGTCACCTTGTCTCTACCAGACAAGGGAATGTAAGAAACAAACCTTTGATAAAGCCGGTCATATGATACATGTCTCCAGAATCAATAATCCAATGAGTAGACAGAATGTGAAGACCCAACATGAGCACCAGAGGATCCCAAGTGCGCATATCAGGAAGTAGCTAGAGGCTCAACAGGCTGACCCTGCATCCATTGGCAGAACGTATGAATTTGATCAGCAGATAGAGTCAGAGGAGCAAGAGCGTCGGAGGAAGGCAAGAGCTCTGCTGAGGCATCTGAAAGATGAGTAGACCGAGACTCGAGTACAACGTTCTTGGGAGCGACCATAACCACAACCTCCTCGTTGTGCAAAACCATCCCATGTAGGAAAACCATGAAGACGGAAGTATGTGTCCCGGGTATGATGAGTGATGCATAAAATTTAGGATATTAAATATTTCCAAATTCTACGAACTATAGACAAGAACACCTATCGTTCATAGCATATGATATTTAAAAATAAATATCAAGTGTCGTATTTAACGAGGCTGTTGAGTACTTTCACTCACGCAAATTATTATTATTTTATCGGAATATAAAAATGTGGTTTTGTAAAAGAGATAATAAAAGAGAAAGAGGGAGAAAGCATTTGATCGAGAATCTTTTTAAGTAAAATAAATAGTAAATCTAAAATTTATAAGAATTGATTGAGAATAACTCGACCATGGAGGTTCCCAAATCATGATAACACCTCTCTCGAGGAATACTATCAACTAACCTTAGGTTGATCGATTAAAACCCCTCGGCCAGTCAAAACTCCTAAGCTTGCTTTAGGTGGTGAACCCCACTATTGGATTTGACTCTAATTTGGAAGATTTATGTCGTCCTCCCTTGATGAGTGCTTGCAATCCTTTTCACCGATGAGCGATTTACTCGTATTCACGAATCTCTCAATTCTATTAGAGTAAAGATAAAAAATCCATTAACATATGTCGACAATATGAAATCAATATGAAAGTACTCAAAGGTGAATCATAGTTATTAAAATCCAAAGCTATGAAAAAGAGACTACAAAATAAAATTACGTAAGAGTTCATCCGATCAGATGCCAGAAAATTAGCTAGGCATATTAGAAAGGAAGAACAATTTTATAACTAATAATTAAAGATTACAAGTGCATGAAAGGTAAGAACTATTCTAAGATTTGAAATTGCAAAACATAAAATGAAAATGCATAATGGAAAAGTACAATAAAAGTGCAAAAAACTATGTTAGAAATGATCCAGTCGAAGCATGGACTAGATCAGAATCATCTGGAAGCAACTGAGATTTTATAATTGAAAATTTGGGAAGTCACGCCCTTTGTCATGCCCGTGTCCAAGGCCGTGTTTGGGAATAAATGCTCCCTAAAAACCCCGGGAACGTTGTGCCGAAAAACCGCCAAATTGGAGTAACTCGAAGTTACATGCACTAGGTCACGCCCGTGACCCAGGGCGTGTAAAGTTGGATCTGGAAACGACGTGCCGACGAATCAATCTAGTGTGATTGCGACAGTTGCTGGATAGGTCACTCCCGTGATCAAGAGAATGTAAGCTGAAACTAATCCGAACAACGAGATTTGACATATTGAATGCAGTTGGGACGGGTCACGCCCGTTACTTGAGGTCACGCCCCTTGGTCATGCCCGTGACTAAGGGCGTGAAAATTTAATCCGAGCTGGTAGCAGTTCTGGATCGGGAGGTTGGTCGTTGCCGTGACACCATGTCCACGCCCATGACCTGTGTCGTGTACTTTGACTTTTTTGCCGAAAAGCTCCAAAATCTTCTCCTAAATATGGTTGTTTGCTCCAAATTGCTATTTGCAGTCCGAATATTCTTGAAATACAAAAAGAAACAGATTAGACTATAAATATAATTAAATAATATAAACTTTGATTATTTAATACTAAAATACTATATTAAATATAGTTAAATAATATACTGCTTCCCACAGTAATCACATAACAAATGATCCTTGTCATTGGACTTAGACCTGAGATCACGAGAAGCCCGACTACTAAAATGAGCAGCGAGGACAGAACCTTCCGGAGTAGCATCAGTAGTCCAAGTTTATCGTCGATCAAACTCTTGCTGAACAAGAATATAAACCTCAGGGAGAGAAGGTGTGAGAGTGCGCCCAAGTATTTGAACACTAATCTGATCGAAGTCACGATGCAGAGCATGAAGGAACTAAAAAACTCTGTTCCGTTCATTCTTTGCCCGAACAAGGATCTCATCCTTGGGAGATACAAGATTTAGGGAGTTAAAATGATCGTACTCTTGATAAAGCTGAGTGAACTTCAGGTAATAGACCAAAGGAGACGATCAACCTAACGAAGGAGGAAGATCTTCCGTCGCAGCTAATAAATCTGTGAAGCATTCCCCCTGCATGAGTAAGCAGCCTCAACCCTCTTCCAAATATAAGTGGCGGTGTCTAAGAACAAGTAATTCCGGGCAATAGAGTCCACCATGGAGTTGGTCAACTAAGACATGATAAGGGAGTTCTTCGACTCCCACTGCAACCAATCAGGGGACTTCTGGGTAGGCACCTTCGTAGTACCCAATATATAACCAAACAACCGTCTACTCTTCAAGGCAAGAGTGACAACCCGAGACCACGGAAGAAAGTTTGAGCCATCCAGACGTATAGTCATGATTTGAGGAGTATTGTGGTCATGACTGGGCCGAACAGGGCCACCGGAGGCCAAAGTAGCGGAGGACACCCCAGTCGTAGAAGAGACCGTGGGAGAGTCACCATTCCATGACATTATAATTCCAAGAATAGAAATCAAGGAGCCAAGAGAGGAACATCACACCACCAAACGAGAACCTAGAGGGTGATCATAAAGAGAGGAGTCCAACCAAGTCCATATAGGAGCATCCAAAAGAGACTGACACTAGAAATGCCTTCAAATTAGGTCGGCATATCTGGCGCCAAGCAAGGAACGACAACAAAAAATGAAGAGAAGCCCCTTGGCTAGAGGGAGAAGCCCTCCAGAGGATTGCTGTTGGAGGCGAAGCCCGCTAGAGAAGCGAAAGTGGCGGACTACGGGAACGAACTGCTAGAGCAGAAGAGGAAGAAACCCGCAGACGCTGGGAGAAAGAAACCCGCGGGATCTGCACAAAATAAAAAACACGAAATTACACAAATATCAACAATATTAATTATCACTATGATATTATATGTATATATATATAAACTTATGTATAAATTCATATGATATTAAACTTATGTTTATATATTATACCTATGATATTAAATATAGTTGTAACTATATACCCACAGATATATATTCATATAATGTGTGTGTACAATTTGGTATAGATGCTTATTAGAATTATTACTATAAATATAATACTATTTAATTAATTATTAAATATTTATTATATTATCACGGTTCAATACTCAGTTGGACTAATCCAATCTTGAACCTATCCATCTTCCGGTTCGACGTCCAGTCCGGTTTTAAAAACCTCGAATACAAAATATTTTGGGTAACGCCTTTGAAGGATTGAGAAGTGGGGGCATCTATTAATAAATCGACACACATCTCCTCGTATGCCTAAATCACGCGACTAAACACAAAATGATTTTTCTGCGGGCTTTGCTCGCGCACGGTCGCGTGTGACATGATGTTATCGAAATATATGACCACATATTTTTCAAGCAGGGTCAAAGTACTCGATTCATCATACACATAAATGTGCTCAGTGCGTTTGATAAACCAAAAGACACGACAAGCTACTCATAAACGCCCCTCGAGTCTTGAAGGTTGTCTTCCACTTGTCCCTGTGTCGAAGCCTAATTTAATGATACCGATTTGTAAGGTTAATCTCATGAAAGATAGTGGAATTGTACATATCCAACATGTCACCAAGTCTCAGTTTGGTGAGTTTTTATTTTAGATTTCACTTTCTTGCATTTTTACGAACGTAATTATTTCATTTTAGTTATATTTTGTTCTTACTTTTTTGGCTTAGCTATCCTCTTTCTTAAGCCCTTCAACATTTCTCGCTCAAGCAAAAGGTAGTGAATTTGACATTGAGACCGAGAAAGAGCAAAAGCCCTTTTGTCATCCATCCCTTTCTTAGGGCATCCCATCTCAAATATCTTTCTTATTAAGATCTTCAAACTTCCTCATGGAAGAACTCCTTTCAAAAAACACACCATAACCTCCAATCACCGTACAAACATGTCTTTCCCCTAATCGGTCTGGTCTTTACTACATCAGCCCCCAAAAGCTTTCTCTATTCAGGCCAGTCTAATTAAGTCAAAAAGATTTCGGCCGCACGAGGTCGGTGACACTCGGCCAATAGTATCTACAAAGAAAAAAGTGGAATAAGCAATGAGCGAGGCCTTATCCTGCATGGAATTCGAACTAGAGTCAAGTCATAAGCTATGATCCAGGGCTTGATGAACTTGTGCAAAATTTATTTGCCATGTGTTTACTTTAGGTGCAATTTCAGTTAATTAGCAAATTATTACTTGTTTTCTTTAGAATAATTTTTATCTGTTAGAAAAGCCCATGTAAATGGCCCATTATTGGGCCCAGTTTTATTGTTTTTCCTTCTCATCTTCTTAGTCCCACATCTTGTATATGATTTCTTCTCTACTTCTCCCTCCTATATATTTGTATTCTCTCATTGTATTTAGTTACGAAAGCAATACATATAAGTTTGAGCTCTTTCTACATGGTATCAGTGCCAGGTTCCGGTACCAGGCGGTTTTCCTCCTTTTAACCTCCCCAGACCGCCTCCCTCTCCTGTCCACATCTTGGCCTGCGGTTTTCTCTCTTCTAACCGCGCCAATTCTCCCTTCTCTCCTCTCCGCATCTTGGCCCGCGGTCTTCTCTCTTCTAATTGCTCCAGTTCACCCTTCTCTCCTAGCCTACACCCTCCCTCCCTCTTGCTCTCCTTTTATAGCTCTCCACCCTCTGCCAGGTGGGCCCCGCCTTCGCTCGCTAATCGCTCAGTCTTCTTGCGCTAGCCGCTGCCTTCTCCTTGCCGCTTGAGTTCTCCTATTCGCGGCCTTTCTTCTCGCGGATTTTCCTAGCCGCTGCCTTCTCTTTACCGCTCGAGTTCTCCTACTCACGACCTTTCTCCTCGCGGCTTCTCCTTGCCGCTGCCTTCTCCTTGCCGCTCGAGTTCTCCTACTCGCGGCTTCTCCTAGCCGCTGACTTCTCTTTACCGCTCGAGTTCTCCTACTCTCGGTCTTTCTTCTCACGCGGCTTCTTCTAGCTGCTGTCTTCTTCCTTTGTCTTCCTGTGCGGTCTCTCCTTCACCGCTGCGACCTCTCCTCTTTTCTGTTCGCGCCGAACTCTCTTGTCGCTCCCTCTTTGGCCGCTAGTGTGCTCTCTGTGACCATGCGGTTTGTTTCTCCGCACTCATGTCGCGGCCTCCCTCTCTTGCTCTCCGCTGCTCTTGTCGCTTTTACGACCCGTTGCGGCCTCTCGTGTAACCACACGGGCTTGTCGTGCAAGAGTGCTCTCCTGCGGCGACTTCTTTTTCCCGCAACGCAATTTCCTGCTCGCTGCGACCTCTCCGGTCTTTATGAGCTCCGTCGACTCCACCGGCCAGGCAGCTAACCACTCCGCAGGCCGCCCGACGGTTAACCCCTCTGCAGACCGCCCGTCTCCTCCTCCTGACCTCCGCGATGAGCTGCGGATCACCACCATTTCCCTGTCTGGAAAGAAGAATTTCATCCCATGGGTGCACTCGGTTCGCCGAGTTCTTCAGGCCAAGGGCCTTGTTCTTCATCTCACTCAGGGACCTCCTTCTCCTCCCACCGACGACTGGCTGTGAAACGACGGTCGCATTCAGACGTGGCTCCTCAATTTCCTGGAGGGTGAGCCCTACCAGATGGTCATGTATCATGAGACGGCCCACGCTATGTGGGATGAGCTCCACTCCTTATACTCGGGCAAGGACAACCTCCAACACCTCTATGACATTATTACTGATCTTCAGGCTCTCGACGCTGGCGGGACTGCGGACATGATCTCGTTTGTTGCTCGTGCTAAGACTCTTGCGGAGGCCTGGATACAGCATATCAACCATCTACCACTGATCTTGCTACTCAACGAGCTCAAAAGGAGGCCGTCTGCATTGCTATGATGATGGCTCGTATCCCGCCACACCTTCAAAGTATCCCGGGTCAGGTTCTGGATTCGGCCACTACTCCTTCCTTATCTAATGTTTGCTCTATGCTCCTTCGAGTGTCACCGCCCCGGATACTCCTGCTCCCTCCTCTCCAGCCCTTCTCCAGTAGACCCTTCCCCCTTACTTCCCCCACCGACATCTGCTCGTGGTGGACGTTCGAGCTCCCGCGGCAGGGGGCGTGGTGGTCGGGGCCGCCCAAAGTGTTCCTATTGCGGTCGGGACGGCCACACTGAGGCATTTTGCTACAAGAAACAGGGCTACCTTCCTCGTCCGACTGTTGCCGTTGCAACTGACGACTATTCCGCCACAAGTGTCGACCTTGAGGCCGTTCGTCTCCAGCTCCAACAACTTCAAGGGCTGCTCAACCCGCCTTCTGCCTCCATCGCCTCCGTCTCCAACACAAGTTACTGCTTGTTTATCCACCAGTCCGCGCTGGATCGTGGACTCGGGTGCCACTTATCACATTACATCGCTACGGCCGGCCCAGTACTTGGATTCTCCTCATCCGAAATGTATCACCGTGGCAAATGGGGAGACGGTTCCAGTCTACGGCTCGGCTGACCTCTCTCTCAACCCATTGATCTCCTTTCGCTCGGCTCTTCATGTTCCGAGCTCCCTGTTCAATTTACTTTATGTTGGTCGCCTTACTAATGATTTAGATTGCTCTGTCATATTCACATCCTCTTCATTTTTCATACTGGATCGGCAGACGCGGACTACCATTGGTAAATGCACGCTGCGGAACGGGCTCTACCTTCTCGATGACTGTCCCACTGTCCTATCCTCTGTCTCCTCTAGTGAGTGGCATTGACGTCTTGGGCATGCCCCTCTCCCGGTCCTCCAACGGGCTCTTCCTGATGTCTCTCTTCACCTTTTTCAGTGCGAGTCCTGTATCTTCGGCAAGCAACCACGTTCTTCTTTTCCTGCACATTGTACCCGGAGCACTACTCATTTTGACTTAGTACATTCAGATGTTTGATGTCCTTTTAAAATTACTAGTGTTCCTGATTATCGCTACTTTATTACGTTTATTGATGATTACTCTCGCATGACGTGGCTCTACTTACTTCGTGATCACACCGAGCTTCCCCGTGTTTTTCGGGCCTTTATCCTTGAAACCCGTACGCAATTCCACACCACTCTCAAAACATTGCGCACCGACAATGCTCACGAATACACTAGCCACGACTTTGCGACTCTATGCTCTGAATTCAGGATTATTCATCAAACATCATGTCCTTACACACCCCAGCAAAACGGCGTTGCCGAACGAAAGAACTGACACTTGCTTGATGTTGCCCGCTCCCTCATGCTTCAAATGCATGTTCCCAAATCCTACTGGAACTCTTGCGGTCTCCACTTGCGTGCTTCCTTATCAACCGTCTCCCTTCCTCCATCCTCAACTATGCTACTCCGTTCAGCCTTCTGTTTCCCTCTACTCCGGCCTTCCCTCTCCTGCCTCGCATATTTGGCTGCACCTGCTACGTCCACTGCCTGGGCCCGTCCTCGGACAAGTTGGATCCCCGGGCGACTAAATATATCTTCGTCGGCTATTCACGTACGTGATACACCCAAAATGATCTACGTATTTAAACGCAAGTGCACGTGCCGTGTCAAGTAATAAAAAGTGAGTAAGAATCGTTCCCACGGAGAGGTGGTGAATTCAGTGCTTGCAACTACCAGTTAGACCCTTTCTTTAAATCCAAGTAAGACAAAATTTGTGATTTTCTTAAATTACTAAAATTAAAATGAAGACTTCTAAATGAAATTACTACGAATCTTTGGAAAAATACTTTTCTTATCAAATTGGAGATATAATCTTGTATCATGATTTCTTAGATTTAGTGTGATGAATAAGTGAATGTGTCGTTGTGAAAATGCGTGGTGAAAGTACCTTGTAACGATTTTAAAATAGAGAACCGTATCTCTCGATATCGGCAAACCTTAGTCCTATACTTCCCCTCAGGTGAAATAAGAACCGCTTAAAGAGCAAAAACCAAAGTTGCAAACACAAAGAGGAAAATCTCTTTCTTTCTTCAAATGCTTATATCAAAATTATGATATAATACCGCAACTCCTCTCTCGATTTATGAAACGTAGCATAAAGATGAAATCTTGGCCAAAATTTCAGAGTAAAGATCATAAAATTGATAAAGAACATTCACCATACATTCTCAACAAGAAAAACTAGAAAATAATCATCACACACAACCAAGTACTCTCATAATACAAGATTAAGGAAAATTAGTTCACGGCGATGGAGGAATCACACAAAGCGTTGAAATAGATCTTACAAAACATGGTAATTCACGCTTAATCGCTGCTGGAATCTCTTCCCAAAGTCGCTTCTTCGATCCGCACAAAGATCTCCTTCTTCTTCTTTAGCCGCCGCTCTCCAATGGAGGTTTTATTCCAAAACCGGCCCTAGATAGTGCTCTCACTCTAAGATCCAAAAATTATCTCTCTTCTTTTTAATTTTGTCAGTTTTTAAGCAATTAAAACGTCAGCCCCTCCTGAAGAGATGTCTCCTTCCAAAATTGAAAACGATGGAAATTTGAATTTAGAAATTTGAATTCTGGATGGACGATTGTTGCAGTTTCAGAATTGGTTGTTGCAATAACTGACCCAGGCCGAAAATAAGAATTTAGCATTACTCCTCCAAGTTGATTTCTTCGACGATTCTTGCATAGAAACAATGGAATATGACCAACTTAATACAATAAACATTAAATCAATAATTAATCATATTTTGTTACAATTTAAGCTCATTTATTCTCATTTTCACTAAGCAAGAAGTAGAAATACTCTGCGTAGGATAACTTCATGTGAGAAGTTATCAGTACGTAGAAAGGGTATGTCTGTTATTCTCCCGCTACTCGCAAGGTCTCCGTTTTGGTTGATGTTACCTTCCGGGAGGATCAACCGTTCTTCTCTTCACCTTTACCCACTCCTCTCACATCGACAACTCTACCGCCACTCCTCCCACGCCCTGTTATCCCCGTTACTACACCTCCGCCATCGGTCCCACCTGCTCCGGCTCCTGCGCCCTCCAGGCCACCTGTCATCCGTGTCTACAATCGTCGACCTTCCGGTTCCGTTGCCCCTCTGCAGTCGGCCTCGACCTTGGCTACTCCGCGCCCTGCTGATCAGGTACCAGTCTCCACTGCTCATCCTTTGGCAAACTGTGTCTTCTTGCATCGCCTCTCTCCCCGTCTTCACATATTTGCTACTTCTCTTTCCTCGGTTTCGGTCCCTAACTCTGTGCAGGAGGCGCTCCAACATCCTGGCTGGCGGGTCGCCATGGAGGAGGAAATGACTGATCTCTGGGCCAACCAGACATGGACTCTCGTACCCCTCCCTCCGGGTCAGAAACCGGTTGGGTGTAAGTGGATCTTTGTCATCAAACATGCTGCCGATGGATCGATTGACCGTCTGAAAACTCGTCTGGTGGCTCGTGGCTTCACCCAACAACAGGGGCTCGACTATGAAGAAACTTTTTCTCCAATGACCAAACTCAACACTGTTCGAGTCCTCATCTCCGTGGCTGTCCATCGTCGGTGGCCCTTACTCCAACTGGATATTAAGAATGCCTTTCTGGATGACGATCTCTAGGAAACAGTTTATATGCAGCAACCTCCCGGGTTTGAGACCACGGGGGAGTCTCAGGTCTGTCGTCTTATGAAGGCCTTGTATGGTCTCAAACAATCCCCACGGGCATGGTTTGACAAGTTTATTAGGGCCCTTCAGGAGGTTGGTTTTACTCGGAGCTCGGCAGATTTCTCGTTGTTCACTCGTCATCAAACAACGGGAACGATTCTTCTGCTATGTTGACGATATCATAATCAAGGGAGATGACTCAAAAGGAATACAGGAGGTCAAACTACATCTGCGCTCCGTATTTCAAACCAAAGATCTGGGGCCCCTTCGATACTTCTTGGTTCTTGAGGTTGCCAGACGGTCAGATGGCCTTGTCCTCTCTCAGCGGAAGTACTGCCTCGACCTCCTTCATGATGCAAGCTATTCAGGTTAGCCGATTGACACCCCAATGGATGTAAAACACAAGTTGTGCGCTCAGACATCTGACTCAGATCTCCTACTCCAGAACCCAGAATACTATCGTCGTCTAGTTGGAAAATTGATCTACCTCACGGTAACCAGACTAGATATTTCCTTCGTTGTTGGTATTGTCAGTTGGTATTGTCAGTTGGTATATGCATTCCCCTCGAAAATCACATTTATAGGTCGTTGAACGCATTCTCAGATACCTTAAAACGGCTTCTGGTCAAGGACTGGTATACAAAACCTCATCCTCAGCTCCAACATTGGTGGCATATTCTAATTCTGATTACGTTAGTTCCCTTAACGATTGACGGTCAACCAATGGTTATTGCACATATTTTGGGGGACATTTGATTACCTGGCGAAACAAGAAACAAGCGGTCGTTGCTCGATCATCAGCTGAGGTGGAATACCGGGCAACGACATCAGTGGTTTCAGAATTGACGTGGCTTGAAAGTCTCCTTACCGATCTGGGTGTAAAGCTTCCTTCCCCAGCTCTCCTCCTCTTTGACAGCCAAACTGCTATACATATAGCCAAGAACCCGGTGTTCCACGAGAGAACAAAACATATTGAAGTCGATTGCCATTTTATCCAGGAAAAGGTTCAAATGAAGAAGCTCGAACTGAAGCATGTTCCGGGGACTGAACAAGTTGCGGATGTCCTCACAAAGGCTATTTCCAGTACTCTCTTCTATCAGTGCTTGTCCAAGCTTGGCGCATACGATTTGTATGCTCCAGCTTGCGGGGGAGTGTTAGAAAAATTCATGTAAAGGGCCCATTATTGGGCCTAGTTTTATTGTTTTTCCTTCTCATCTTCTTAGTCCCACATCTTGTATAAGATTTTTTCTCTACTTCTCCCTCCTATATATTTGTATTCTCTCATTGTATTTAGTTACGAAAGCAATACATATAAGTTTGAGCTCTTTCTACATGATCAAATGTGATTAAATGTGCGGGTTGCAATTTTTATCGTTTAATTAATATCAGGTCAAAATTAATTGCATGTTGATTCACTTGCATCGAATTAGGTTTGTGGTTTAGGTAGCAAACATCCAGTTCATTGATGCACGCATTCATGCATTTGCATCCCCATTTAGAAAACCATATAGATTCATTTGGTGTCACGTAATTTTGTTATTTTTTCCTCTTCCAGGTTTATTATTCCGGTATTCTATTAGAAAACTGTATGCAGCTGTTACTTTTTGGCCTGTTAGCTATCTGCTTGTTATTTAACTTGTTTTTCTATTGTGTTGATTATGCTTAAAACAAATCAGAAGTCTTATCTTAGATATACATAAAAAAATGATATCAGGTGAACATAATTGAGAGAAATATAAAATGGAAAGGTCCAAAACATTTAATATTGTTAGAAAAGCCAATGTAAAGAGCCCATTATTGGTCCAATTTTTCTTTTTCTCTTCTCTCCTTTTTAGTTCTACATCATGTATAGGATTGATTTTCTCCTTCTTTCTCCTATATATTTGTATTCTCTCATTGTATTTATACACTTGAGAAATATACATAAGTTTTCGAGCTCTTTCTCCATGGTATCAGAGCCATCAATCCTCCTTGGGCGGCCTCTCTTTTCTTAACCGCCTACCTTAGGCGGTCTCCTTCCTGCGGCCTGCTGCGGCCTCCTGCGGCCTGCATCTCCTGTCCGCTCCTTTCCCTTAGCCGCTCGGCTAACTGCGGCCTCTATCTCTGATTCCGCTCCCTCTTCCTCTTCGTGGTTCCACCCTCCTCCTCGGGCTTCTTATAGCCTCCTTCCTCTCTGACTCCGTGGGGTCCACTTCTCCCAACTGTTCTCACTCAGTCCGCTGCGGGCTCCTCTTATCCGATGCGGGCTCTACTTGTCTGCTGCAGGCTCCTCTTGTCCGCCCTCTCTTCGGCTTTGCGGTATCTTTGTTTATTCGGCCGCAGACTACTCCTAACCGCTGCGGGCTTTCCTCTCTACGGTCCGCTAACTTTGCCCCCCCTTGCGGCCTGCTCCTGTCCGCCGCGGTCTCTCTCAACTCGCGCCATACGACCTGCCTCTTTACTCGCCGCGACCTGTTCCAGTTCGCCGCGGCCTGTTCCTGTTCACTTCTTGTCGCTTGAGTGCTGCTTACTCGCGACTTCTTCTCGCGGCTTATCCTACCCGCTGCCTTCTCTTTCCGCTCGTTATTTTTCAACTCGCGGCCTCTTCTTCCATCCGCTCGAGTTTCAGTTCGCTGCGGATTATTCCAGTTTGCTTGCCTCTTCTACTCGCCGTTTCCCCTCCCTGTCCGCTCGCTTTCTTTTTGCGGCCTCCTTTGCTCTGACCGCTGCTGTGCTCACCCAGAACGTGCAGACTATCTTCTTTCCACATTTTGGTCGCGGTCTGTCTGATCGCTGGTGTCCGGTGTGACTGTGCGGACTGTTGCTTTCCCACATTCAGGTCGCGGTCTTCTCCTTCCCTCCCTGCCGTGCGGTCTCCTTCTCCAGACCGCATTCAGGTCGCGGTCTCATTCTCCAGCTGCTTATATGGGCTCGTCTGTCGACTCCACTGGCCCGGCGGCTAGTCCTCCTACAGACCGCCCGGCTTGTCCTGTAGACCGCCAGGTTTGTTCTGCTGAAGTCCGCGATGAGCTGCGGATAACTACTGTTTCTCTCTCTTTGAAGAAAAACTTTATCCCTTGGGTGCATTCAGTTAGACGGGTTCTTCAGGCCAAGGGCCTCTTGCCTCACCTTACTCAGGCACCTCCTTCTCCTCCTACCGATGATTGGCTCCGCAATGATGGCCGCGTTCAGACGTGGCTCCTTAATTCCTTGGATGGAGAACCTTATCAGATGGCTATGCACCACGACACCGCCAAGGCTATGTGGGATGGCTGCATTCCTTATACTCAGGCCGCGACAGTCTTCAGCATCTATACGACATCCTCACTGATCTTCTCGCTCTCGACACTGACGGGGCTTCAGATATGACCTCCTTTGTCGCTCGCGCCAAAACCCTTTGCTGAGGCCTGGATCCAGCATCAGCCGTCCACCAATGATCATGCTACTCAGCGCGCTCAGAAGGAAGCCGTCTGCATTGCCATCATGATGGCCCGTCTTCCGTCTCACCTTCAGAGCATTCGAACTCAGGTCCTGGCTTCTCCCACAACACCGTCTTTCTTTGATGTTTGCTCCATGCTTCTCCCCGTGTCACCTCCTCCGGATACTTCTGCTCCTTCTCCCCCGGCCCTTCTTCAACAGGCCCCTTCGCTCCTAACGTCCCCTCCTACCTCTGCTTGAGGCGGACGTTCGGGTTCTCGGGGCCGTGGGCGTGGTGGCCGGGGTCGGCCGAGGTGTTCCTACTGCGGGAAAGACGACCACCTTGAGGCGACCTGCTACCGGAAAATTGGTTATCCTCCTCGTCCGACGACATCCGTGATTGCTGACGCCCCCTCTGCCGCTCCTCCTAATCTTGAGGCCGTCCGTCTTCAGCTCCAGCAACTCCAGGGGATGCTCAACCCGCCCTCTGCCTCCGTCTCCAACACAGGTACTGCTTGTTTATCCACCAGCTCGTATTGGATCATGGACTCAGGTGCCACTCATCACATTACTTTGCCACGGCCTGCCCAGTACTCGGATTCTCCTTATCCGAAGTCTATCACTATGGCCAATGGGGCGACGGTTCCCGTCTTCGGCTCGACGGATCTTTCTCTCAACCCCTCGATCTCCCTGCGCTCGACTCTTCATGTTCCGAGCTCCCTGTTCAATTTACTTTCTGTTGGCCGTCTTATTAGTGATCTTGATTGTTCTGTCATATTCACATCTTCTTCTTTTGTTATATAGGATCGGCGGACGCAGACTATTATTAGTAAATGCACGCTGCGGAACGGGCTCTACCTTCTCGACGACTCTCCCACCATTCTCTCGTATGGCTCTTCCACTGAGTGGCATTGACGTCTTGGGCATGCCCCTCTGCCGGTTCTCCAGCGGACTCTTCCTGATCTCTCACTTCATCCGTTTCAGTGTGAGTCATGTATCTTCGGCAAGCAGCCGCGTTCTTCTTTTCCTTCGCATTGTACTCGGAGCGCTGCTCCATTTGATTTAGTTCATTCTGATGTATGAGGTCCCTTTTAAGATTACAAGTATTTCTTGTTTTCGTTACTTTATCACATTTATTGATGATTACTCTCGCACTACGTGGCTATACTTTCTTCGAGATTCGCTTCGAGCTTCCCCGTTTCTTTCGGGCTTTTGTCCTTGAAACCCGTACTCAATTCCACACCACCCTCAAAATATTGCGCACCGATAATGCTCGTGAATACACCAGTCACGAATTTACCGATTTGTGCTCGGATAAGTTAGATCCCAACAAAGCAGTGTTGCCGAACAAAGCATTATTCATCAAACATCTTGTGCCTACACACCCCAACAAAGCAGTGTTGCCGAACGGAAAGAACCGCCACTTACTCGATGTCGCCCGCTCCCTCATGCTTCAAATGCATGTTCCCAAGACTTATTGGAACTTTGCGGTCTCCACTGCCTGCTTTCTCATTAACCGTCTCACTTCCTCCGTCCTCCACTATGCTACTCCGTTCAGCCTACTGTTTCCCTCCAATCCAGCCTTTCCTCTCCCGCCTCGTGTCTTTGGCAACACCTGCTACGTCCACCGTCTGGGGCCGTCCTCGGATAAGTTAGATCCCCGGGCGGCTAAACACATCTTTGTCGGCTATTCGTGCACCCAGAAAGACTATGTTTGTTATTCTCCGGCTACTCGAAAGATCTCGGTCTCTGCTGACGTTACCTTCCGGGAAGATCAACCGTTTTTCCCTGCTCCTTTACCCGCTCATCTACCACCAGCTCCTCTCCTGCCATCCATCCCACGCCCGGTTATCCCCGTTACTACACCACCAGCTCCTTTCCCACCATCCATCCCACCTGCACCGGCTCCTGCTCCCTCCAAACCACCCGTTATCTGTGTCTACACTCGTCGCCCTCCCGGTTCCGTTGCCCCTCTACAGTCGGCCTCAACCACGGATACTCCGCGTCCTGCTGATCAGGTACCGCCCTCCACTGCTCATCCTCTGGCCAACTACGCCTCTCTCCCCACATGCACACATTTGCTACTTCACTTTCTTCGGTCTCTGTTTCTAACTCTGTGCAGGAGGCGATTCAACATCCGGGATGGCGGACAGCCATGGAGGAAGAAATGACTGCTCTCTGGGCTAACCAGACATGGACTGTAGTACCCCTTCCTCCGGGTCAGAAACCGGTTGGGTGTAAGTGGGTCTTTGTCATCAAACATGCTGCTGATGAGACAATTGACCGTCCAAGGCTCGTCTCGTGGCTCGTGGTTTCACCCAACAACAGGGGCTCGACTATGAGGAAACTTTCTCTCCGGTGGCCAAGCTCAATACCGTTCGCGTCCTCATCTCTGTCGCTGTCCATTGCCCGTGGCCCCTATTTCAACTGGATATCAAGAATGCTTTCTTAAATGGGGATCTCCAGGAGACAGTGTGTATGCAGCAACCACCCGGGTTTCAGACCACGAGGGAGTCTTAGGTCTGCCGTCTTTTGAAGGCTCTGTATGGTCTCAAACAATCCCCACGGGCATGGTTTGAAAAATTCAGTAAAGCCTTTCGTGATATTGGTTTTACTCGGAGCTCGACCGACTTCTCGTTGTTTACTCGCCACCGACCACCTGGAACGATTCTTCTGTTAGTATACGTTGACGATATCATCATTACAGGAGATGACTCACAAGTGATACAGGCAGTCAAACTACATCTAAGTTCCGTCTTTCAGACAAAGGATCTGGGGCCTCTTCGATACTTCTTGGGTCTTGAGGTTGCCAGACGGCCGGATGAGCTCGTCCTCTCTCAATGAAAGTATTGTCTCGACCTCCTTCATGATGCAGGTTATTCAGGCTGTAAGCCGAGTGACACCCCTATGGATGTAAACCACAAGTTATGCGCCCAGGCATCTGACTCGGATCTCCTACTCCAGAACCTGAATATTATCGTCGCCTCGTCGGAAAATTGATCTATCTCACGGTAACCATGCCAGATATTTCCTTCACTGTTGGTATTGTTAGTCGATACATGCACTCCCCTCGAAGATCTTATCTTCAGGCTGTTGAACGTATTCTCAGATACCTTAAAACAGCTCCTGGTCAAGGACTTGTCTATAGAACCTCTTCTTCAACTCCAACATTGGTGGCATACTCAGATGCTGATTATGCTGGTTCCCTTGATGACCGACGATCTACCAGTGATTTTTGCACGTTACTTTGGAGGACATTTAGTTACATGGCGAAGCAAGAAACAAGCGGTCGTTGCTCGATCATCAGCTGAGGCAGAATACCGGGCAATGAAATCTGTGGTGTCTGAACTGACTTTGGCTTGAGAGTCTTCTCACTGATCTGGGTGTAAAACTACCTTCACCAGCTCTTCTCCTCTGTGACAACCAAGCTGCTATACATTTCGCCAAGAACCCGGTCTTCCACGAAAGAACGAAGCACATCGAAGTCGACTGTCACTTCATCCGGGAGAAAGTTCAAATGAAGAAGCTTGATCTAAAACATGTTCCAGGGTCTTAACAAGTTGCGGATGTCCTCACAAAGGCTCTTTCCAGGCCCCTCTTCTATCAGTGCTTGTCCAAGCTTGGCGCATACGATTTGTACGCTCCAGCTTGCGGGGGAGTGTTAGAAAAGCCCATGTAAAGAGCCCATTATTGGGCCCATTTTTCCTTTTCTCTCCTCTCCTCTTTAGTCCCACATCATGTATAGGATTGATTCTCTCCTTCTTTCTCCTATATATTTGTATTCTCTCCTTGTGTTTATACACTTGAGAAATATACATAAGTTTTCGAGCTCTTTCTACAAATATTATATCGTATCGTTTTTCATATATGATATAGAAAACGAGTGGTGTTACCTTACCATTTACACATGCGAAACAGTTAGAGACTGACGAGATAAACAACGTGGTGGATATTTCTATCACTTATGCTCGACATGGGGTACATAGATGATGACTTTGGGCAACCAACGACAATGTACAACCAAATATCGCTACTTACAACCTAATATCACTATGTACAACCTAATATCACTGTGTACAACCTAATATCACTATGTACATACAAAATTGCTATTTGCAAACTAATTATAAATGAAGAAGCCATTTAAACATTCAAACAACAATCCACACGCAGATTATCCTCAAATTGAGATACAACCTGACTTGATCTTCAGGCATGCACATAGGGCTATAAAGGTTCAGTTTGGTTCGGTTTTTGATTAAAACCACTAACCGAACCACCCTCATTTGGTTCAAAAATCTCGAACCAAACCAAACCGTGCAAACCAATGGAACCAAACTGAACCGAACTGCGGTTCGGTTTGAGTAGTTTAAAAATATGAAAAAAATAATTGGGATATGGAGATAAATAACGCATGAACATAAAAACAGATAAACAAATTTAGGTAAATTTATTCTTATGAAAAATTTCTTTAATTTTGTACCCGACTATAATAAATTATGTTCTATAATAAGTCATATTCTTTAATAAATCATGTTCTAATATAAGTAATTATGAAACCAAAAACAGTGACTTCTAGTTTTAGTAAGTTGTAACAACTAACAAGAGTGAAGATCTAGCTATATTGCTAATATATTAAAATTTTATTAAAGCTAATACGGTTCGACTCGATTCGGTTTGACATTCCAAACCGTGAACCGAACCGAACCACATGGTTTTTCAAAAAACAGAACCATGACCGAACCACAAGCTACTAAAACCGAACCGAACCGTGCGGTTTTGTTCGGTTCGATTTGGTTATGTGGTTTGGTTAGTTCGTACTTACAGCCCTACATGCACACCTGATTTTTCAGTAAAGAAATGAAGAAGTATTTTCTCTTTTCATCATCTTCAATCATTTCGTTTAACAACAAGAACATAAAAAGGCCAGAATAAAAAAAGAAGGAATTAGAAAAAGTGATTGAATTTCAAGAGAAAAGTTGAGAGCTGCGGCATGACAAAATTCCTACTTCAAGACCTTAAACATGAGTAAACAAAGAATAGATCAATTACAGGAAGGCCATCCACGTCCAGGTCTCTGGATAAAGGTGGTAATGTAGGTATTGAATCATCTATATCAAACTCTAAATTTTGTTTGTGCCACTCATTGTTTTGAATTATCAGTACATTCTTGCAAACTAGAGCATCAGAAGGACACAACATAGCATCACTCATTGTTCTATGAGCTCTCCTCCTAAGAGGTACATTGAGTGTAGGTGTTGGTTGCCCGGAAAGCTTTCTCCATGTTTTCTTATGCTTTCATTGTCTCCAATCTCCAAATCATTCAAAACCCCTTCACCACCAAAATATTAATCTTGCTTCTCCTCGGGATACGCCTTCCATCGAATAATCACTTAAAGTTATTCCCATCCCTCCATCAACGACATGAGCAACATTAATCTCCAATTTATCTGTCTGAGATTTACCCCCTAACCCACCACTACCTGCACAAGAACCATTCGTCGCGGCTTTAGACAAAACACCGTACATCCCGCGCCGCTTGACCCGATCAAGTTGCGGGTGTTTCTTAGGCGGTAAGCTGCGACCTCTCCAGCAGGGAAGGATCCCCGGAGGAGAGTCGTGACCCATGTCCTGTAGGATCGAGACGATTTTGTCGACACCGATCTCCTTAGAAGTTGCATTATCATAGAGAATCTTGAAAAAACCGGTGGGCTCGTCGAAGAATTTGGCAATGCCGGCCATGGAATCCTCATCGCCCCTTCTTGCTCGAAACCGAACACCTCCTCGGCCTCCTTATGAAAAATAGGGCTCGCTGCCCTCTCATGTAGACTGGAAATGACGGCGTGAATGGGGGAGGAATACGTGCACATGGTTGCTGGTGTCAATGAAGGGAGATGGTGTTTTCCGGCACCGTTGGGGTTCAAAGGCCAACTATCAGGGAGAGGGGGAGGCGGGCAACTGAAATCCTAAAACCTAGAATAGAGATTGAGAGAGGGAGAGGCGCACGGGTTGGGCTGTGCATAGCCTTAGAAGAGAAATTAGAAATTAGGCTTTTTATGTTGTTTTATTTTTGATTTAGGGTGTGCCCATAGACAAAATTGGTGTGCCCGTAACACCACTCTAGAAAACTAATTTTTATATACATCAAACATAACTATAAAAAATAATGATTTATTAATTATTCACACTTTTCTATTTGTCAGTGAAACAAGCGAGGAAGCATTTTTGAGTACACTTTGGCAGCGATATGAAAATACCATTGACAAGGTAAATGCAACAAACTTACAATTTTTGAGCAGTTTGCACGCCCAGTGAATTCAAGCATTTTTCTAAATTGTAAAATTGTCTAGTTCGTTATTCTTTGTTTTTATATGCAATCTTTCTTATAACTTTAAATATTACTTGCCTTGGAGTGATTTTCTTTGTTCTAAGTGTAAAGATCTTACTACTTGCTAAATTTGAGTAGTTCAGATTTTAGTTCTGATGTTCCATGAAGGCCATTTCTACGCCACATTTTAGATTCTGTCAATCAAGTAATACTGTATGCTAATCATTTAAAAATGGATATTCTCATGCACAATATTTTTCCTCTTTAAAGATTTGTGATGCGCGGTAGGGCGGCGAAAGTGAAACTCTAGATTATGCAACCTTAGGGTGTAGTGTTGGGGAAAATAAACCCAGTGAATGAGAATGATATATGCAAGATTAGAACTGAAAAGATTTTCGAAATAATAATAAACACGTAAAACTCATGCAACTCTTAAAGAAAGACATGTAAAAGGCCCGTTATTGCGGCCCAAATAGAAGCTCATTTGTAATCTAGTTTAGTCCCACATTTTATGATTGAGAATCCTCCTCCTCCTCCTCTCTCTCTCTCTCTTCCTATATATAAGTGTACTCATACACGTATTATATGAAGTGAACATTTTGAGGAAATTAATAAAATCCTTTTTTATTTTTCTCTCTCATGCGGATTTCTACGGTATCAGAGCGACCCGGTCCTACGCCTTTTTTTTCTCACCTTGGGCTCTCTCGGCGGTTAGACATCTTCTAACCGCAAGTTTCCCTGCTTCCTGCAGCCTCCCTTGTTCTACCCGCAAACCTGCGACCTCTCTGGTTTTACCCGCAATCTCTCTTCCTTCCGTGGTTCCATCCCTGCTTCCTGCTTTTATTGTTTCTCTCCTCTGATAAGTGGGGCCCATTGTCGTCTCTTCTCGCCGCGGTCTTATTCTCCTTACCGCTCGTCTTCTCGTTGCGGTCTTCTCGTTGCGGTCTTCTTCCTTGCTGCAAGAATTGTTCACTACGGTCTGCTTCAGTCTCAGCTACTCTGCCCGCTCTCCTTGCGGCTTCTTCCTCGCCGCGGTCTTGCTCGCAGTTCCTTCTAGCCGCGCTTCCTCGCCGCTGTGGAATTTGTCTGGCCGCCGCTGCTTGCTTGCCGCATTCTTCCTTCTCAGGTCGCTGACTGCTCTCGCCCTGGTCTGTCGCCTCTATTTGCAGTGTTGCTTTCTTCTAGCCGCGTGTCCTGTCCTGCCACATGCCGTTCGCCGCTTTCTTTACCCGTTCGGTATTGCTCGCCGCAACATTTGTCACTTCTTGTCTTTGCTTAGTCGCACCTGCTGGACACCTCCCTTGCCTTTGCCGCTTGCTACTTCCTCTCCTCTGGTTTCCTTGTGAACCCACAATCACTACTTCCTTGCCGCCTTGGCTTGGCCTGGTACTTCCTTGTGAACTTGCAAACGCTGATTACTAGCCGCACCTGCTGACCTCTTGCTACTTCCTCTCCTTGCCACCCCGACCTGGTTTGCTGTCCATCGACACCTCACCTTGCTGCTGCTATTGGTTTCATGAATTTGACCGCTGCTTTCTCCCTTCCTGTCCGTGTTGCTGCACCTCTTTCTGAAATTTGTGATGAGCTTCGGATCACCACCATCTCTCTCAGTGAGAATCATAACTGGATTCACTCAGTTTGCCGTGTTCTGCAGACCAAAGTTTTCTTCATCATCTGATAAAAGCACCTCCTAACCACCCCCACGGAGGAGTGGACTCATGATGATGGCCGTGTCCAATCATGGATCCTCAATTCTATGGACACAGAGCCATATCAGATGACCATGTATCATGAGAGGACCAAAGCTATGTGGGAGGAACTTCACTCCCTCTATTCTGGCATGGACAACCTCCAACACCTGTTCGACATCATCACCGACCTTCAGACACTTGAATCTGGTGCAATAGGTGATTTGACCTACTTTGTTGCACAAGCCAAGACTCTTGTTGAGGCGTGAATACAACATCAGCCTCCCATGATGGATCTGGCTGCACAACGGTCCCAAAAAGTAGCAGTTGGGATTGCTATGATGATGACCAGTGTTCCACCCCATCTTCACAGTGTTTGAGCTCAGATTCTTTCTTCCTCTACAACTCCCTCTTTGTCAGATGTTTGTTCTATGCTCTTAAAGGTTACACTGCCACCGGATGCTCCTAGGAATCTATCTCCGACCCTCCTTCAACAGCCCATGTCTACTCCTCCCACAGTTCGTGGTCCGTCGACTCGTGGAGGTCACACCACTTCTTGAGGACGGGGACGTGCTGGAAGATCTCCTTTTAAATGTACTCATTGCAGTCGGGATGGTCATCTTGAGGCCACCTGCTATCGCAAGTATGGCCTGCTTCCACATTCCACTGCCTCTACTACAACTGATCCTCACTCCACCCATAACTACATCGATGCTTTGCGCGCTCAGCTCCAATATCTCCAAGGGGCGATTAGTCGCTCATCAGGATCTGTTGCATCAATCTCCAATGAAGGTATATCCTGTCTCTCCCGTAGCTCCCACTGGATTGCGGACTCAAAGGCCACACCCCATATTATTTCGCAGAAACCGCCTCAGTACTTGCAATCTTCTTATCCCAAGTTCATCACTGTGGCCAATGAAGACACCACCACGGTTTCTGGTGCTGTTGATGTGCCTCTCACTCCAACCCTTTCTCTATCCTCGGTTCTTCGTGTTCCGGGATCGCCTTTTAACCTGCTCTCTATTAGCCGTCTTACTCAGAAAATTGATTGTTGTGTAACCTTCTCACCTTCCTCCTTTGTTGTGCATAATCGACAAGCAAAATATCATTGGTAAGGGGCGGCTGTCTAATGGACTCTATCTCTTGGATGTTCCACCTACTGTTCTCTCCGCGGTCTCTTTTATTTATTGACATCGACGTCTTGCATGCTCCCATCTAGATTCTGAAGAAAGCTCTTCCTGATGTTTCTCTTCCTGAGTTTACTTGTGAATCTTGTATTTTGACAAACAACATCATGTATCTTTCAGTTCTACTTGTACTCGGAGTGACACTCCTTTTTCTTTAGTGCATTCTGATATTTGGGGTCCATATAAAACCCCTAGTATCTTTGGTTATCACTAATTTGCTACTTTTATTGATGATTACTCGCGAATAATCTGGTTGTATTTACTTCGCGATCATGCTGAAATTATCTCTATCTTTTGTGCCTTTATTTCTGAGACTCGAACTCATTTTTCCACTTCCTTAAAAGTACTTCGCACCGACAATGCGCGTGAATATACCAGCCGTACCTTCTCAAATCTGTGTACCGAGTTTGGGATTATCCATCAAACTTCGTGTGCATATACTGCTCAACAAAATGGTGTGACCGAGCGGAAAAATCGTCACCTTCATGACGTACCTCGTCACTCATGTTTTAAATGCAGGTACCCACATTATACTGGAACTTCGCTGTTACTGCTGTCTGCTATCTCATCAATCGCATGCCCTCTTCCATGCTCAACTTTGCAACTCCGTTCAGTCTTATTTTCCCTTTAAAGCCCTCGTATTCCCTCACGCCTCATGTTTTTGGATGTACCTGTTATGTCCATAATCTTGATCAGTCTACTGACCAGTTTGGTCCTCGTGCTACCAAATTTATGTTCGTTGGATACTCTCTCACTCAAGGTTATGTGTTATTCTCCAGCCGATGACAAACTGGTCGTTTCGGCAGATGCAACCTTTCTCGAGGACCAACCGTTTCACTCCTCTTCTTCAGCTCCCCTTCTACCTCCTCCTCTACCTCGTCCTACCGTCCATGTCACGTCTCCTCTATCCCCACTTCTTCCGACACCAACCCCGACATCAATTCATCCCAAACCACCTCTTCGCATTTACACACGTCGTCTTCCCAAATCTGATAGCCTACAACAGTTACCCTTTACTAGCTCTATCTCGCGGCCTGTCGATCCGGCATCCACCTCTATGACTCATCCCTTGACGAATTATGTATCTTACATCGCCTCTCCCCACCTCTCCTAAAATTCACGCTATCTTTATCTTCCATTTCTATAACTAACTCTTTACAAGAGGCTCTCCAACATCCGGTGGTGGTGTAGTCTTCCCAAATATGACTGCTCTTTGGGCTAACCAGATCTGGGATCTTGTATTTCTTCCTCCATGTCAGACTTGTGTTGGCTGTAAGTGGTCTTTGCGATCAAAAACACTCCAGACGAGACAGTTAAACGCCTAAAAGCTCGGCTTGTGGTTCGGGGATTTACTCAACAACAAGGCCTTGCCTATGCTGAAATATTCTCACCAGTTGCCAAGTTAAATACCGTTCGGATCCTGATCTCCTTAGCTGTTCATCGACAATGACCCTTACATCAGTTGGATATCAAAATACTTTTCTCAATGGGGACCTTCTTGAAACTGTCTACATGCACCAACCTCCTGTATTTGATACCACAGGGGAGTCTCATGTTTGTCATCTCAAAAAGTCAATTTATGGTCTCAAACAGTCTCCTCGAGTGTGGTTTTATAAGTTTAGTAAGGTTGTTCGTGAAGTTGGCTTCACACAAAGCTCGACTGATTTTTCTCTCTTTACTCGTCATCAACCAACTGACACAATTATTCTCTTTATTTATGTTGATGATATATTACTGGGAATGACTCCACCGGGATACAACTAATTAAGCAACACTTAAACTCCGCCTTCCAAACTAAAGATCTGGGAAATCTTCGGCACTTCCTTGGACTTGAGGTGGCAAGAAGACCCGATGACCTTGTTCTATCACAACAGAAGTATTGTTTTGATCTCCTTCAAGATGCTGGCTATTCAGAATGCAAACGTGCCAACACTCCTATGGATGTCAACCACAAGCTTTGTGCTCATGAATCTTACTTTGATCCACTACTTCCAAATTCAGAATATTATCGACGTCTTGTAAGAAAACTGATCTTTTTTATAACAATTACAAGACCTGATATCTCGTTTTCTGTTGGAGTTGTCAGTCAGTTCATGCATACTCCACATACCTCTCATCTCCAGGCAGTCGAGCGCATCCTCAGGTACTTGAAGAATGCTCCTGGACAAGGGCTTGTGTACAAACCATCCTCCTCTCTATCTCTGATTGCATATTCTGATGCTCATTACGCGGACTCTTTTGATGATCGACGCTCCACCACTGGTTTTTGTACATACTTTGGTGGAAACCTTATTACTTGACATATCAAAAAGCAATCTGTTGTTGCTCGCTCATCTGCCGAGGTTGAGTATCGTGCAATGACGGCTGTTGTGTCTGAGCTCACCTGGCTAGAAAGTCTCTTTGGTTATTTGGGAGTCAAACTTTCTTCACCAACAACGTTGTTTTGTGCTAGTCAAGCTGCTATACATACTGCCAAAAATCCCGAATTTCATGAGCGAACCAAACACATTGAAGTTGACTGTCACTTCATTCGAGAGAATGTTCAATTAAAGAAGTTGGAATTGGAGCATGTTCTTGCTACCGGGCAAGTTGCAAACGTTCTCACCAATGCCTTACTGCGACCACTATATCATCAGTTTTTGTCCAAGCTTAGTGCTTACGATTTGTATGCTCCAGCTTGCGAGGGAGTGTTAAAGAAAGACATATAAAAAGATCCATTATTGAGGCCCAAATGGGGGCGCATTTGTAATCTAGTTTAGTCCCACATCTTCGGACTGGGAATCCTCCTCTCTATTCCTATATATAAGTGTACTCATACATGTATTATATGAAGTGAACATTTTGAGAATATTAATAAAATCCTTTTTATTTCTCTCTCTCACAGATTTCTACAACTAACACAAGCCATCACAGTAAATTTAAAATGTGAGCAGTTTCGGTTTCCTTTCAATTTGAGTGCCTTGTACTTTAATACGTAATTGGAATAAACCCATCAAGTCAAGATCAATCACAAAGTAAATGCACTAGTTAACTTATGCCTTCATATTCATATAAGTTATCCTGTCCATATAACAATGAAGAAAACAAAATTCAAAGAAAGAACTCACAATTGTATGGAGCTGCATGCGATGGGGATGGAGATCCGATGGCCGTGGAAGTGACAGTGGCTATCCGGAGGGGTAATATGACTGTGTGTGGATCTCAGATGTGGAGGTTGGGCTAGAGAATGGACTGAACCAGGCAGGCGGAAGGGCTAGGAGGGCTTGGTCAGGGTGAAGGTGTTGGAAGGGGGTTTAGTCAAACATTAAACAGGGTCTGGGTGGGTCAGTGAGGAGAAATATGCATTGGAATGGGGTCAACTGGAGCAATAGCAGTTGGAGTGGGGGTTTGTATGATTTGCATCTGTAGGGAGAAATCCATGGAGGTAGGTTTTAGGAGGAGATGAGTTTGTTGTGCTGTATGATGGCCAAAGGATGGCTTGTTGATGGAGGTGGGTTGGCTAACCCTGGGCAGGAACTGAACGGGCGGGGTAGCTGGTTGGAGAGGGCTGCAAGGGCTGGACAACTATTAAGGTTCAGCTGAAGGATTAGGGTGGGGAAAGTGGCAAAAATGGTGAATCACAATGAAAATAATGTAAAGGAAATAACCTAGGAGTTAGCACCATGGATGACAAGTGGATCAAGGATGAAATCTCCAAAATCTACGATCCCCCTCAAACCAGCCTCTACGGTAGTTTAATTTGACAAACTATTTTAGGGAAACTATCGTGAAAGTTTCAGATCGCGCGATCATGAGGGTTAGCTGACCTCTGAAAATAGAAATGCTATAATAAAACAAAATATATCGAGATATGCAAACATCGATCTGAACGCGGCCATGGACTCGAATCGTACATCTAGTGATGACAAGTTTCAGATCACGCGATCATGAGGGTTGGCAGACCTCTCAAAATAGAAATGCTATAATAAAACAAAATATATCGAGATATGCAAACATCGATCTGAACGCGGCCTTGGACTCAAATCGTCCATCTAGTGATGACAAGTATGACGAGGAAAATCAGCCCCTTATAGGCCCAAAAATTCATGTTTTGAAAAGTCAGTGGATCCCCATCATTCTCCCTAATCTAAGTAATTCATCTCCTGATGATTGGGGATAGGTATTCTCCCAGTGCATACCCAATAAGAATCAAGTGGCTCTTTGGACATCATTTAAGTGTTGGCTGTGAGTGGGCGGCCTATCCAACACAGGAAACAACAAGAGTCAACTTTGGATTGTGTCGCCTCGCTTTCTTTGTCGTCTTAATCTCATAGTTCATGGCAGGTGTTGTTTCCACTGGTAGTTGCCACGTCGCTATGGGTGTTGCTATTGGTGCTAACTACTTGGGGGGGGGTTAGCTGAGGTGGGGGTTGAGGTTTGTGCTGTGGATGAGAAAGGAAGCTCTGGGATGGGGTCATGATGAGAGTCAACTTTGGTGTCGCCTCGCTCTCTGATGTCGTCTTAATCTCATAGTTCATTATAGGTGTTGTGTCCACTGGTAGTCAGCGCGTCGCTATGGGTGTTGCTAATGGTGCTAACTACTAAAGGGGGGGGGGGGGGTAGCTGAGGTGGGGGTTGAGGTTTGTGCTGTGGATGACACAAAGGAAGCTCTGGGATGGGGTCATGATATAGATCCGTGCACTCATGAGGCTTAAAATAAGGTGTCAGATCTTCAATATTGAATACAAGATCAATACCCATACTCTTAGGGATGCCGAGCTCATGGGCATTTGCTCCGATTGTTCTCATGACTGTATAAGGGCCATTTCATTTGACATTCAATTTTTTTAACAGGTCCCTTGGAGGGCCACTCAACCCGAATGTGAAACATTACCTACTTGCTCTTTCGAAAGATATACTCCAACTTGAGACTATCTCCATAAAATTTATACGATTTATTAATACTTGCAGTTCGTTGTATCGACTTATGTAATTCATTCAAATGATGAACTAAGACTCAACAAGCACATGCAAATGGCGAACAAAAGTTTAAGCAGACTCGTGTAAATGACAAACAAAAGACTCCGCAGACTCGTGTAAATGACAAACAAAAGACTCCGCAGACTCATGCAAGTGATGCAAATGAAATACAACATACACGACACTCTTTAGGCAGTGGTCTAACAACACATCGGTTGTCTCTCAAAAAGGGGGATTTATTCGTCAAGTGTGCTAAAATTTTCGTGGTGTGTAAAATTATTCGTCAAGTGTGCGACCAGCTCCCAAATGACTATGGGATACTTCAGGTGTACGGTATGGTTCCATGATGTGTCGATGGTCTCTCAGAGGACGTGTCTCCTTAGGAAGCCCACCAAGCTGCATGTAGGAAAATTCGTTGCGTATGCGATGATCACCTGACTAAATATCTGAGTTATTAACAACATGACACCACTTTAGAGTGTGTCAAGTGTGTCCTAAACGGAAAAAAAACTCATTCGTTGGTTCAGTAGACACGACATCAAAGAACTCATCAAAAGTGCAAGGGGCAACATGGTAGGCTCCCGATGCATTGAATGCCCTCAAGCTATGAGGTGCAAACTCTACATACACACCACTAAGCTCAAGATCCTCTCTTATGGGCGAACTTGATGATATGACAGATACTTCAAGGACCCAGTGCTCATAGACAAGTCGCTCAACTGAATCTCATCCTCATCAAGAAACGGCGGCTCATCAGGAGGCTTATTAAATAACTCATCAATAACGTGCTGATCCTTTAGATGAGTATCATCGATAACGGTAGTGTCCTCAAAGATAGGTTAGACAATCGCTACAAAATCAACAGTAGGTCTCGAACCTCACTCAGGATATGAGTAGGTGCTACGAGCGAAGAGATTCCAAGGAACCTGCACTCAGTGGTGGTTTTATGATTGATTAAATAACTATGTCAGTGTAGGGGGTATGGGAAGGACTGAGATCTGGATCGCTTGTACTCACTCTCACACTAGTAGCTATAAAATTACTCTTAACCCCATAATCATGTGATATCCTACTCATCGAGCACTGAACCTCATCAAGATGTGATGAATCAAAATCAGGTGTCAGACCTCTTGTTATGCACCCGCGTATAACTTACTATTGTATTTTGTATTGTTATTTGTTTGCATTAGGGTTAATGATATGTGAGCACCCGTCCCTATATAAGGAGGTGACATGAAAGAGTTAGATTTTATCTTTTGATCATTAGGGTTTGGATATTTCATTTTGTAGAGGGGCTTATAGGAGGAACCAACCTCCTGAAGTTGGGTACGTGCATACTTCGTGACTGTATCCAGTATTTTCGTTTAGTGCAAGTGTTTTCTCCTACCAGTAACACCTCTCACGTTAGTAGGAACCCAACTAGACACGTGGATGGAGGGGACATATTGAAGGGCGGATCTGGCTGCTGGTCAACTCGTCTTCTTCTCTGTTCTCAAATATTGCTCATAATAAAGAGCAAAGTGAAATATATGATAAACCGACTCTAAGCAGTGCAAAATCAACTACCTAAATATCTCAACGTGTCCATATCTAAATCAGGAGGCGGTCACAACAGGCTTTTGAATATCACCAACCTTGACTAACTCGTGGAATCGAGTCATTTAATCAACAACATATAGCGACATTTGCTGAAAGACAGATCAATAAGATGATTTCTATAGGATACCAGAAGACACCTCGCCTTTAACTGATTTCTCACATCTGCCCATCGGGAGATTGAGCAAAAATTGTCACTCTCAATTCCATGCTTAGCGCTAGTTCAGTAAGTTATAGTCTACTCTTGAAGCTTCCTCTTCGCAAGCCTTTCACGACCCTCGTTAGAGATTCCATACTGACCAACGCAACGATCTATATCTACAAACCAATCCATGAATTCCTTTGGGTCCAGCTGGTTGTTAAAGAATGACACATCAAGCTTGATCCTACGTGTGATATCATCTTCATAATAATGCCATTTCGAGGTTCTCGATAATCATCATAGTATTCATCACTTGTAGAATTGAATTACGACAGAGGATTGTGACAATTTCTTCAAATGGAGGGCTGATGACGGGGATGATCATCGTGATAGCATAAAGATTTCCCCGGAGGATCTTTAAGGGATCAAGCATAAATAGGCTCCGAAGCCTTGAATTGAGGAGTGTAACAACGATGACCTAAACGGTGCTCATCTTCATCATCATACGAACGATCACTATGACTAGCCATGAAACCCGTAGACTCTAATACTTCACATCACAAATTTAGACCGAATTTGATATGAGTCCTTTAAATACCCTATCACTACGATGCAAAAATGTGAGCCTCACATTAAGTTTTGATTCCAAATTTGATGTACGGTAGGGTGGAGAAAGTGAAACTCTAGATGATGTAACCATTAGGGTGCAATGTCAGAGAAAATAAACTTAATGAACTAGATTGATCTATTCATGCATGATTAGATCCGACAAGGTTTTGCAGCAACTTAGGTTCTCCTTTCTATGAGAATACTTTTTAATTTAATGCGTAATTAAAATTAGCTCTGCAAGTCAAGATCAATCACAAAACAATCGAACGAGTAAGGGTATACATCCACAATCATATTGGTAATCTGGTTCATACAGCAGTGAAGGAAACATAATCCAAATAAAGAACTTAGAAGCATACGGAGCCGTAGGTGAAGCAGATGTAGATCCGATGGTCGCGGAAGTGACGGTGGCTATTCAAATTGGTAATACTGTGGGTGCTCTTGGGAGGGAAGGTTGAGCTGGAGGTGGACTGGGCTTGGAGGGGGAGGGTCAAGAAGTGATGCAGCATGTGCCGCATCATCGCACATATTAATTTTACTATTGTTTCCTATATTTTCTTTGTGTAGCGCATGTCCTCGCGCACGTCTAATTTATTATGTATTATTTATCTTGTAATGTGCACACCATTCACGCTTGTTGTAATGGTTTATTGAGGTGATCGTTCAATAAGTCCCTGAATAAAAAGATCCGTCAAATTAGGTAATAGGTTAATTAAGGCAAGCACTCTAATCCATATATTTGAATTAAGCATAAATTAAATATAAAAAATTCTAATTAAAGAAGTCTTTTGAAAAGATATTGTGACAAATTAATTTCTTGCTATTTTGGAAGAAAAATAAAATCATAATCTTTTTCCTCATAATTGCTGACTAAAAAGTTTTCCCCTAATTTAATCAACTACATTTATTTCCTTTTATCAAAATCATATTCCTTTATCAAAATATTACCCTCATTTACCAAATCATTTCCTTTTATCAACTCACGTCAATAATAAAAGGGGGCCCACCCCTCCTTCCCAAAGCAGCTTGGACAGAATTCAGAACAGGAGAACTTCTCCCTGTTTCTGATAGGTCCAGCCTCAGTCGTCTACGATCGAACTCCCACTTTGCCTTTCCTCGCCTCCTCCGCCGCCCGTCTTTGTGGGCTCCGACGTCCTCTCCTTCACCAGAGCCCGCTGGATCAACGACGACACGTCGCTGCGTCTCGCCTCCATTGCCACCTTCGTGGCACCGGCAACCTCTCCTCCATTAGAGTGCGCTGGATCGACCTCTACACCTTTCACCGGTTGACTCCTCCAGACCCCCTGCTCGGCTCCGTCCACCCTCTCCCACCACTATCCACCACCAGCATCCTTCCCGACATCGCCAGACTGCTATCATCTAGGCCGGCCCTCCCAGGAACATCCAATTTCCGTTGGTTTTTCAGCCAGTCTCAGCCAAGCCAGTCTTCCCCCGGCGTAACCTTCACTGTTGGCGTTGCACCTATGGTATAACCCCTATAATCCCACCTCTCTTGCTCATTCTATGTTAGTAATATTGTATGCTTTATTTATTTTGATCATTAAAATCAGAGCTTGCTTGCCCTTAATCAACATTAAACCTATTTGTCGTTAATTTTCTGATCTGCACGTTTCCTTTGTTTCTCTCTGCCACGCTTGTGGAAGATTTATTTCAAGTCGTTGATTATGTTCGAGTGCTAGATTTATATGCGTGTTTATGAAATTGAGACCAGTTGTCGCTTATCATTTGCTCAAGAACATCACGCTAGCGCTACGAGTTTTAAAAGAGAAATCAACTTTATTTATTTAAAATCGACTCGAGTTATCTGGTTTACATCAAGAAGGATTGGCTAGGTTGCGGGTGGCTGGAAGGGGGTTCGGCTAGACCTTAGACAAGATCTGGGTATATTGTGTAGGTAAAATAGGCACTGGAAAGGGGCCAACTGGGGCAATAAGGGCTGGATGGGGTTTGGATTAGTTGCGGTTGAAACGGAAAGTCCAGGGAGGTTGATTTTTTTGGAGGAGATGCGTTTGCTGTGTTGTTTGGTGGCTGGTTCTGAAGTTGGATCGGCTAAGCCTGGGAAGAGCTGGAAGGGAGGGGGACATGTTGGAGAGGGCTGCAAGGGCTAGGCGGTTGAAGGATTAAGGTAGGGGAAGGGGAAGAAACAATGATTCACAATGAAAATAACACAAAAGAATGATATTACCTAGGACTTGGCACCTAGAGCTACGGAGCCGGAACCACGGATGATATGTAGATCAAGGATGAAGTCGCCAAAATCTGCCATCACCCTCAAACTAGACCTTACACTTGTTTAAATAGACAAATCACTTTGGGTAGTCATCGCGAGCGACTCAAACTGCGTGATCATAATAGTTATCTGATTACAATACAAATATATAGAAATATGTAAATGTCACTTTGAACACGATTGCGGATTTAGATCATCCATTTTGTAATGCCAAATATGTAATGTGACAAATTAGTCCCGAACAGAGCGAAAAACTCATGCTTCAAAAAGTCGGTGTATCCCCATCAATTTTTAAGCTTATAATGCTTCTCATATTTTTTTGCAGTTTTATGCATTTATATGCATTGAAGTAAATTTCCCATCTTTATTTACAAGTTACTGAAAGCTGGAAATTTTACGTCAAATAAAATAAGTTGTGGCCTTTTGGGAATGAAGGTCTTTGTTAGAAAAGCCCATGTAAAGGGCTCATTATTGAGCCCATGTTTTATTGCTTTTTTTCCTTCTTCTCCTCTTAGTCCCACATCATGTATAGGATTTCTTCTCTCCTTCTCTCTCCTATATATATGTATTATCTCTTTGTATTTACATACACAAGTAATACATACAAGTTTTGAGCTCTCTCAACATGGTATCAGAGCGAGCGGTCCGGTCACATCGGATTCCTCTTTTAACCGCCCCGACCATCCGCCTTTCCTACCCGCCAACTCTTCTGCGGCTTCTCTCCTCTACTCGCTTCTTGTCGCGAGTTCCCCTTCACCGGCTCTTCTCGTCGGCCTCCCCGCGGTCTCTCTTTTTCTAACCGCATCCTTTCCCTCTTTCCCGTGGCTCCACCCTTACCCCCTTCTTATAGCCACTCTCTCTCAAGACCCGTGAGACCCATTCCCGGGTCATCCTTTCTCTATCCGCTGCGGGTTCGGTCTTATCCGCGCGGTTTCTTTTTTCGCGCCAGTCCGCGTCTTCTACTCGCGCTGGTCGCCCTTCTCTTCCCGCCGCGAGCTCTCCTCTTCGCTCGCGATTTCTCCCTTCTCTTCTCCCGCGCGGCTTCCTTGCTTACCGCGCGGCTTCCTCTATTCCCGCGGCCTCTCTTTCCGTGGCGATTTCTGCACTTGGTCGTGGCTTCTTCCCCTGCCGCTGGTGTTCTCACTCTGACCGTGCGGCCTTTTTCTTCTTCCCTTTCTCTCTCTTCCCGCACGGTTCCCTCTCAACTCGCGCGGTCTGCTTCCATTTCACCTCCCCGCGCGGTCTGCTTCCATTTCGCCTCCCCGCGCGGTCTTTTCTCTAACCGTTGCGGCCTCTCTCCTTATGTTTGAACTGACCTTTCTGGTCACTCTCTCTGGCCGCTGGTGTTTACATTGTGACCGTGCGGATTGTTCTTCCGCACTTGGGTCGCGACCTCCCTCTACTTCTCGCCTGTTCTTGTCGCTGTGACTACCCGCCGCGGCCTCTTCTGTAACCGTGTGGGCTTGTTGTGCAAGAGTATTCTTCCCACAACGATCTCTCCTCCAGCGGTTTACTTGTCTAACCGTAGCGACCTTTTCGGCCTCCATGGGTTCTTCTGTTGATTCTACCGGCCAGGCGGCTAACTCCTCTGCTGATCGCCCGACCCCTCCTCCATAGCTCCGCGATGAGCTGCGGATCACTACAATTTCCCTCTCCGGAAAGAAGAACTTCATCCCATGGGTGCACTCGGTTTGCCGAGTTCTACAGGCCAAAGGCCTTGGTCTTCATCTAACTCAGGGACCTCCGTCCCCTCTTACCGATGACTGGCTGCGCAACGACGACCGCGTTCAGATTTGGCTACTCAATTCCCTGAAGGGTGAGCCCTACCAGATGGTCATGTACCATGAGACGACCAACGCTATGTGGGAGGAGCTTCACTCCTTATACTCCGACAAGGATAGCCTCCAACACTTCTATGATATTATTACCGACCTTCAGGCTCTCGATGTTGGCGGGATTGCAGACATGACGTTGTTTGTCGCTCGAGTCAAGACTCTTGCGGAGGCCTGGATCCAGCATCAGCCTGCTACTCCTGATCTTGCTGCACAACGAGCCCAAAAGGAAGCCGTCTGCATTGTTATGATGATGACTCGTGTTCCGCCACATCTTCAGAGTATCCGGGCTCATGTCCTTGCTTCGGCCACTACTCCCTCTCTCTCTGATGTGTGCTCTATGCTCCTTCACGTGCTACCGCCCCTGGATACTCCTGGCCCCTCCTCTCCGCCCGTTCTTCATCAGGCCCTTCCCCCTTGCTTTCGTCACCACCTTATGCTCGCGGTCGACGTTCAGGTTCCCGCGAACGGGGACGTGGGGGTCGGGGCCGCCCAAAGTGTTCCTATTGCGGCCGGGACGGCCACACTGAGGCCGCGTGCTACAAGAAAAATGGCTACCCTCCTCGACCGACTGCGGCTGTTGCCACTGACGACTCCACCACTGGTTCCGACCTTGAGGCCGTTCGCCTCCAGCTACAGCGACTCCAGGGGCTTCTTAGCCCTCCTTCGGCTTCTGTTGCCTCCACCTCTACTGCAGGTAGTGCTTGTTTTTCCTCCAGTCCAAGTTGGATCTTGGACTCGGGTGCCACTCATCACATCACTTTGCTGCGGCCCCACCAGTACTCGGATGCTCTTCATCCGAAATCTATCACTGTAGCTAATGGGGCGATTGTTCCGATCTCTGGTTGCACCGACATCTCCCTCGACCCCTCCATCTCTCTTCGATCGGCTCTTTATGTTCCGGGCTCTCCGTTTAATTTGCTTTTTGTCGGTCGTCTTACTAATGATATGGATTGCTCTGTCATATTCACTCCGTCTACTTTTTTGATACATGATCGGCAGACGCGGATTACCATTGGTAGGGGTCGACTGCAAAACGGGCTCTACCTTCTAGACACCTCTCCTACCGTCCTCTCCTCCGTCTCCTCCGTTGATTGGCATCGCCGTCTTGGGCATGTCCCTCTGCCAGTCCTTCAGAAGACGCTTCCTGATGTATCTCTCCCTGTTTTTCAGTGTGATTCGTGTATTTACGGCAAGCAGCTGCGTTCTTCCTTTCCCGCTAATTGTACTAGGAGCTCTGCTCCTTTTGATTTACTGCACTCCGATGTTTGGGGTTCTTTCAAAATTACTAGTATCTCTGACTATCGATATTTTATCACCTTCATTGATGATTATTCTCGCACAACATGACTTTACTTACTTCGTGATCGCTCCGAGCTTCCTCGCGTGTTTCACAACTTTATACTAGAGACTCGAACGCAATTCTCCACAGCCATTAAAACGTTGCACACCGATAATGCTCGAGAGTACACAAACCACGAATTTGCCCATCTATGCGCAGAATTCGGTATTATTCACCAAACCTCCCGTGCCTACACCCCCCAACAAAATGGCTTTGCCGAACGAAAGAGCCGCCGCCTCCGTGACGTCGCCCGTTCCCTCATGCTTCAAATGCATGTTCCGAAAATCTACTGGAACTTTGCGGTCTCCACCGCCTGTTTCCTCATCAACCGTCTCCCTTCCTCGGTGCTTAACCATGCCACTCCGTTCAACCTCCTGTTTCCCTCAGCTCCAGCCTTCCCTCTCACACCCAGGGTCTTTGGCTGCACCTGCTTTGTCCACCTTCTCGGACCGTCATCGGATAAGCTGGATCCCCGTGCGGCCAAACATATTTTTGTCGGCTATTCTCGTACTCAGAAAGGCTACGTTTGTTACTCTCCAGTTACCCGGATGGTCACCGTCTCCGCTGATGTCACCTTTCGAGAGGATCAACCTTTCTCTTCCGCTCTAGCCACTCCTTCCCCATTGACATCTCCACCACCACCCATACCTCGCCCTGTCCTTCCCGCTACTACGCCTCTTTCCCCGGTTCTTTCCGACCCTGCTCCTGCTCCCTCCAAGCCACCAGTTATCCGGGTCTACACTTGCCGCCAACCTCCTCGTTCCGTTGCCCCTCTGCAGTCGACCTCGACCTCGGCTACTTCGCGCCCTGCTGATCAGGTATCTGCCTCCACTGCTCATCCTCTAGCGAACTGTGTCTCCTTACATCGTCTATCTCCCCAACTACACACTTTTGCTACTTCTCTTTCCTCCATTTCGGTTCCTAACTCTGTGCAGGAGGCGCTACAACATTCTGGCTGGCGGGCCGCCATGGAAGAGAAAATGACTGCTCTCTGGGCCAATCAGACCTGGACTCTCGTACCACTTCCTCCGGGTCAGAAACCGGTTGGGTGTAAGTGGGTCTTTGTCGTCAAGCATGCCGCTGATGGGACGATTGATCGGTTGAAAGCTCGACTGGTGGCCCGGGGCTTCACCCAACACCAGGGGTTGGACTATGAAGAAACTTTCTCATCAGTGGCTAAACTCAACACCGTTCGGGTCCTCATCTCCGTCGCTGTCCATCGCCAGTGCCCCTTACTGCAACTGGATATTAAGAATGTTTTTTTGAATGACAACCTACAGGAAACAGTGTATATGCAACAACCTCCCGGGTTTGAGATCACGGGGGAGTCTCAGGTGTGTCGCCTTATGAAAGCTCTGTATGACCTCAAACAATCCCCACGGGCATAGTTCGATAGGTTCAGTAAGGCCCTTCAAGAAGTTTGTTTCACTCGCAGCTCGATAGACTTCTCGCTGTTCACTCATCACCGGACAACGGGAACGGTTCTTCTATTAGTCTATGTTGACGATATCATTATTACGGGAGATGACTCGAAAGGAATACAGGAGGTCAAACAACATCTAGACACTGTTTTTCAAACAAAGGATCTGGGGCCCCTCCGGTATTTTCTGGGTCTTGAGATTGCTAGACGGCCAGATGACCTCGTCCTCTCCCAACAGAAGTATTGCCTCGACCTCCTTCATGATGCGGGTTATTCAGGTTGTAAGCCGATTAATACCCCGATTGATGTTAATCACAAGTTGTGCGCTAAGGCCTCAGACTCAGATCTCTTACTCGATAACCCAGAACTATCGTCGCCTAGTGAGAAAATTTATCTACCTCACAGTAACCAGACCAGATATCTCTTTCGATGTTGGTATTGTCAGCCGGTATATGCATTCCCCTCGAAGATCTCATCTTCAGGCCGTTGAACGCATTCTCAGATATCTTAAAACGGCTCCTGGTCAAGGATTGGTATACAAAACCTCATCTTCAGCTCCAACATTGATGGATTATTCTGATGCTGATTATGCTGGTTCACTTGATGATCGACGATCAACCAGTGGGTTTTGCACATACTTTGGAGGTCATTTGATTACATGGCGAAGCAAGAAACAAACGGTTGTTGCTCGATCATCAACGGAGGCTGAATACCGGGCAATGGCTTCGGTAGTTTCAAAACTAACTTGGCTTGAAAGTCTTCTTTCCGAACTGGGTGTAAGACTCCCTTCCCCAGCTCTTCTCCTCTGTGACAGCCAAGCTGCTATACACATAGCCAAGAACCCGGTCTTCTACGAGAGAACAAAACATATTGAAGTTGATTGTCACTTCATCAGAGAAAAGGTTCAAATGAGGAAGATCGACCTGAAGCATGTTCCAGGGACAGAACAAGTTGTGGATGTCCTCACAAAGGTTCTTTCCAGTACCCTCTTCTATCAGTGCTTGTCCAAGCTTGGCGCATACAATTTGTACGCTCCAGCTTGCGGGGGAGTGTTAGAAAAGCCCATGTAAAGGGCCCATTATTGAGCCCATGTTTTATTGCTTTTTTTTTCCTTCTTCTCCTCTTAGTCCCACATCATGTATAGGATTTCTTCTCTCCTTCTCTCTCCTATATATATGTATTCTCTCTTTGTATTTACATACACAAGTAATACATACAAGTTTTTAGCTCTCTCAACAGTCTTAAAACTTTTGAGCACCAACCTTTGTGGTGCTAGAGTATAAAATGAATGAATGGGTTTGTGGTTGAGCTAGTGTGATAAAGTACTGACTAAAATGTGGGATAAGATGAATTATAGAGTATGGATGTTGATTCTATAAAGGATAATGCAGCATATAATCAACTGAGTCTATTTTCATTGTGTAGACAGAAGTGCAGAAGAAGTTTCATGTTGAACGACCACTCTCTAATATGTTTGGAAGTATTTGAAAACATTTGCTTAACATTCAACTCCTCATGCAACCCAGATCAGTTGTTATTGTCACTTCATCAGAGAAAAGGTTCAAATGAGGAAGATCGACCTGAAGCATGTTCCAGGGACAGAACAAGTTGTGGATGTCCTCACAAAGGTTCTTTCCAGTACCCTCTTCTATCAGTGCTTGTCCAAGCTTGGCGCATACAATTTGTACGCTCCAGCTTGCGGGGGAGTGTTAGAAAAGCCCATGTAAAGGGCCCATTATTGAGCCCATGTTTTATTGCTTTTTTCCTTCTTCTCCTCTTAGTCCCACATCATGTATAGGATTTCTTCTCTCCTTCTCTCTCCTATATATATGTATTCTCTCTTTGTATTTACATACACAAGTAATACATACAAGTTTTTAGCTCTCTCAACAGTCTTAAAACTTTTGAGCACCAACCTTTGTGGTGCTAGAGTATAAAATGAATGAATGGGTTTGTGGTTGAGCTAGTGTGATAAAGTACTGACTAAAATGTGGGATAAGATGAATTATAGAGTATGGATGTTGATTCTATAAAGGATAATGCAGCATATAATCAACTGAGTCTATTTTCATTGTGTAGACAGAAGTGCAGAAGAAGTTTCATGTTGAACGACCACTCTCTAATATGTTTGGAAGTATTTGAAAACATTTGCTTAACATTCAACTCCTCATGCAACCCAGATCAGTTGTTATTGTAGAAAGGGAATCGATAAACTCAACACAAATATAATTGTAAACTAAGATTGACTCATGTTTGCGTTGTGTGCAATACCATCAAATAAAATTTGAATGCTAGCATTTTTTCAAAGAATCATAGTGCATTTTGAGGATCAAGTGTAAATATTAAATAGGGTTATATCCAAAAACCGTAGGTTATAAGCTGCTAAAGCTTTTGATGTATTATCTCAACTTGGGGTTTTTGTTCTCATATTTGGTTGTTATTTCCAATGGATCTTAAAATCTACTAGTGGAAGCTGAATTTACATCTACTTTGACACATGCAAAGTTGCAAACGTGAAAAGTTTTAGCTCTACACAAAACAGACCTATATTGTACTCTAAAACATGTACCTCCTTGAGGTCTAAGTGATGCAGTGGTAGGTTGATTGACTCGGGTGGATTCTCTAAATGCAATCCTAAATGCGATGAGGCGTAATGCAAGTGCACAAGTGGTCCGTTACGAAAATTGCAGCAAATAATTAATTACTTTAAAATTTATTCGCAAGGCACATGCAGTCACAATAAATGATTAAAGAGAACAAACTATTAATTTAGCAAGCGAAAGAGGCGCAATAATTTAAAGCACAAGCGAAATAAGTCCAGCAAGTCGCACAACAAATATACTACTAACAAATAAAACGCATCCACCACAATATGAGTGCCAAAATAAACAACTAGAAAAGAAATTACTTTTACCACAATTTACGCATGCAGGTGGCGACAATAGCGGGTGTGGAGGGCATCCATGGTCGCAACAACTGGAAGAATGCGCCGGGAATGGAGTTCGGAGTTGATGGGGCCTAGGAGGAGCTTGTAGTGGATGTTAGAAGGGAGGAGGTTGACTGATTTGGAGAAAGGGTTGACTGATGGAGATCTGGAGGAGGGTGGTGACGTTGGCGGCAGTAAGGCTTTAGGAATTGTGTTGGGAGATGGGAAATAATGTAGTGGTGACGGTAGAAGGCTGGAAGAAGAGGGTGTACAAGAGTGGAATAGGGTGGAGAAATGCTTAGAGGGGCTGACTGAATAGTAGTAAGAGACGGGGGAACAAAAAGGGCTGCAAACGGCGGTGATTTGGTTCAGGATGGAGATTGACGGGGAGTTAGAGGAACAAGGGAGGAGGGGAAGGTGAGATGGCACGGTTGGGCGGTGGCGAAGGAGTTCAACGGCGTTGGATTCGCAGGGAGGAGCGGCAATCAGAGGTCTACTGGCTGGGGGGAAGGCTGCGACTAATCTGGGCCGGGTGGGATGAACGGTGACGAAGAGGGAGGTGGGGACTAACGTCTGGAGTCGCACCGACACGGGAAGAGGTTGCCGACGTCGCGCCGGTGGAAGAAGATGCAGAAATTGCTCCTGTACAGATGACTGACGATTCCAACTTAAAATGAAACCCACGATACCCATCCGATCTGCCGACTGCCTTTATAAATTGACCTAACGTCGAAACCGCCTGCTGTAACTGCAAACCTAATCAGAAAATAAACCTCCCCGATTGAACGACTAAGACTGTTTGGACCGATCAGGGGCTAAACACACATCAAAATAAAAAATGCAAAATATGAAAGTGACTCGAAACGATCAACCGGACGCAACCACGGACTCCGATCTTCCGACCGGGCAGCGGGTCACCGCCTCCTGCAGGTATACACGGGAGTTGGTCATGTTGCGCCGTCACTAAGCCACAAATTTCTACATGCATATTTTGACCATCTCACTTCTTAGTTTAGTTAAAATTACCCAAGGTCACTTTTCAGGTTCCAGAGCACATTCAAACTATTCAGTGACATTTCTCTACAAAGCGTGGTCATTATTGGGAGATATGTTTTGTAAAACCTCAAGAATAAATTTTAGCTTTGAAAACAAACATGCTCATATTGGCAAAATGCATTGCATCACTTGGTAGAGTGCTAAATTGACGAAGGACAACCTTTCACCCAGTGTTGTGTAATTCAAATACAGGTGTCTTAAGAATGTAATCACATATATACAATATTGAACTTCATGGGTAGGAAATCTTGACAGTAAGTGCATTTTTGACGTGCCTTGTGTCTTTGTTGAATGTATCAAATACATATGTGCTCAATTCATTTGCTGCATTTAAGGAAGTGTGCATATTTTATACCTTTTTCTTCAATTAACTTTTTTTGGTTCCACTTAGGCACCTACTGATTAATTTTTACATTACTAATTGTAATAGGTGGAAAAGAGAAAGTCATTGCAGGTTTTTTTCTTGCACTTCAAACAGACTTATAACAATTGGGACCCTCAAAATAACGACCCATTATCAGTGGAGATGGCACCAGCAGATGATATTGTTCTAGGATGTTCTTCTGGGCATCCATCCGAAGTTATCCTTATTCTTGTTCAAGAAATTGTCCGTTTAACTTCACTTGTGTCTGAGTGTAAGTCCACTGGCTTCTCTCTCCAAATTTTCTGGCCTATTTCATTTGTTGGGCAGGAAAAGCTGTTTCCTTAATGAGTTTCACTCTATCTTGTTGGGTCGGTCATATTTTTGTTGCCCTAATTGTCAAGCACTTTGATTTTATTGTGTTTTATAATGAAAGTTCCTGCACTATGCCCTATATCATGCACTTGCCGCCATCAGCAGGGCTTTGAATCCTGTCTTTTCATGTCATTTTATGCTTTAGTACTTCTAAAGTATTTTGTTGTATTAAATCCACTCAAAGAGATTGATCACAAGCCATTCGGTTCAAGTACTTCAAAATTTATTGTCTTTTTTTCTTATTCTTTAAGCTATATTGTAATTAATGTTGATTTTAAGTTTGACAGATGTGTGTTACGAGCCCGCGATTGGGAACGCGTGCATCGGGGAAGAGGAGGGAAGTCCTCGACGGCGGAGGAGGAGGCCTTCCTGGAGGACCGGCGATCTATGGTGGCGAGCGGGTCTTGATCGGCGTTGGCGAGGCGCGTGCGGCTGCTGCGGGATTAGGGTTAGCGGATGGGAGAGAGAGATAATAGAGAGAGAATTAAAATGATAAAATAAAATACTTCTTTGCTTCCTTCAAGGAAGATCACAACTCCCACCTCTTATCAAGGAGGACGGGATTAGGGTTAGCAGACGGGATTAGGGTTGTTGAGGCACTTAACGCGGATCTGTTGGTGATGAGGGCAAGCGTTAAGTGCCTCTTATCAAGGAGGTTGGGGGATCGAGCCCCCGCCTCAACAACCCGTCGCACCGAGAACACGTGCGGAGAAGGGTTGGGTGTGCAGGGCCGCGATCCTTGTGTGACGCCGGCTGTAAGGGCGGACTTTGGATCCAAAGGGAAGCAGTTCCCAGGCCTCCGGCCCACAACAATGTGAAAGAAAAAGGGCATGAAAAACTCTGAATAACTCTATGGGGGGGAATAGAGTTATAAAAAATCTTTTAACAAAAAAGATAAATGCAAATAAACTAAGCTAATCTAACCACGACACAATCACACAAGAACACAGAAAGCACAATCAGACAACACAAGAATTTTATAGTGGTTCCCCAACTGGGTACATCCACTCTTCTACCACCCTTGGTAGGAATCCACTACAGGTTTTGATCAGGTGACTGCCACCAATGAGCTTTTGATCAGGTGCCCAAAAACCAACCCTCAAATCTTTTGGAAGGAGACTTGTGAACCAGAATAATTTTGAAGGGAATTAAAACCCTGTACAGAGGTGGAGATGAAAGAGTGATTTTGTCTTCTCTTTCTCAAGGTACAACTGAGAAGACTTTTGTGGATTCAAAGATGTTGTCAAAGCTCCCCCTGAAATGTGGAAGGGTTCAGGCTGGGAAGCTTTGCACAGAGTGAGTAGGTCTTCAACTGAGACTTGATCCAGGAGTTTTAGACATATGGTGCTTGAATGTCTTAGCAATGGTCCTGGAAGAGAAGAACAAGAAGACTCTTGATTTGTAAAAGTTGTTCTTCTTGCTTCTTCTTTAGAGCACTGACAGAATGAGAAAACTGATGGAGATCTGCTCCAGAATGTTTCTAGGATGTTAGCAGGAACAATTTTCTGTCTTTCTCTGAGTGTCTCTCTGTAAATCTATCTTGGCAAAAGAAAATCCAAAAAAACTACTGCCTTCTTCTCTGAATAGAGTATAAGAAAAATCTTTTAACAAAAAAGATAAATGCAAATAAACTAAGCTAATCTAACCACGACACAATCACACAAGAACACAGAAAGCACAACCAGACAACACAAGAATTTTATAGTGGTTCCCCAAATGGGTACATCCACTCTTCTACCACCCTTGGTAGGAATCCACTACAGGTTTTGATCAGGTGACTGCCATCAATGAGCTTTTGATCAGGTGCCAAAAAACCAACCCTCAAGTCTTTTGGAAGGAGACTTGTGAACCCGAATAATTTTGAAGGGAATTAAAACCCTGTACAGAGGTGGAGATTAAAGAGTGATTTTGTCTTCTCTTTCTCAAGGTACAACTTAGAAGACTTTTGTGGATTCAAAGATGTTGTCAAAGCTCCCCCTGAAATGTAGAGGGGTTCAGGCTGGGAAGCTTTGCACAGAGTGAGTAGGTCTTAAACTGAGACTTGATCCAGGAGTTTTAGACAGATGGTGCTTGAATGTCTTAGCAATGGTCCTGGAAGAGAAGAACAAGAAGACTCTTGATTTGTAAAAGTTGTTCTTCTTGCTTCTTCTTTAGAGCACTGACAGAATGAGAAAACTGATGGAGATCTACTCCGGAATGTTTCTAGGATGTTAGCAGGAATAATTTTCTGTCTTTCTCTGAGTGTCTCTCTATAAATCTATCTTGGCAAAAGAAAATCCAAAAAAACTACTGCCTTCTTCTCTGAATAGAGTATAAGAATAATTCCTTGACTTGAATTTCAAAAACATTCCTTTAATTATTCTGCAGGAATCGAGGAGAGGAAACGACTACAATATCTGCAATAAATGATTTCCTCAACTGTCTTTGACATATAAGTCAAAATAATAACTCTGAAAACCTGTAGTTAATGCTGCACTGGAAACGTCTATAAGCCTTGAAAATATCAGCATTTACTACCAGAGATTTGATTACATAAATAGCCTTGACAAAATAAGAATGAAATCTTCAAGACAGTTGCGCAGTAATGTAGTAGAACACAGATAAAAAATAATCGCAGAGCTGAGATAAGAGATCGTCGAGCTGAGACTGGAAATCGTCGATCTGAGTTCTGAGATCGTCGGGCTCAGCTCAGAGATTTTACCTCTGCGATCGTCGACCGAAGATCGACGATCTTCGAGCTGAGTTCGACGATCTTCGAGCTGAGTTCGACGATCTTCGAGCTGAGTTCGACGAAAGTCGAACTGATATCAGATCCAACGATTACTTCTGAGTCTTGGTCTTGAAATGAAGTCCAATGCTGGTCTATATGAGATCTGCTCTACTAAGACTAACTTAGACCTAGACTTTGACCCGGGCTATACAAGTGTGTCAAACCACCTAGGAGTGAACCTAGCCCAAATCAAACATGAGATTCCAACAATCTCCCCCTATTTGGGTGAGGTCACTCAACATAAAATAAACAACAAAAATAACAATACAGTGCTATAGCTATTTGATATGGTATTGAAATAAAAATCGCAAGATATAGTATAGCATGTAGTTCACATATAATCCAAATAGAGCAAACAAAAAACAGATAAACAAAAAAAGAGTTCAGAGAACTTGGGGTTTATCAGAAGGAGGAGCAGAAGAGGGTTTAGAAAATATGATCTTCCTGGAAGGATCTTCTGCTTCTTTCTTTGACATCTTCATATCTTGATCTCCTAGAGACTTCTAAGATATTTCTCTAGGCACAACTGCCTCAGGATGAAGAGTCATATACTCTGCTGGATTAAATACTTTCTTGCTAACCTGCAATCTGTCAAGCTATTTCTCTCTATATGATGACATAGTAGTGAATTGAGAGGGATCATGACCTTCTTTCCTAGCTTTATTCATTTGAGATAGCCCAACTAATTCATTCAACCTTTCCATTCTGAAGTTGGGGTCAAGCTCAGGATCAAGAGGAGGAGAGGGAGATCTCTCTGAACTAGCTTCCTGAATTGACTTCTGAGATGGAATTCTTAACTGAGTAGATTGAGCCTGGAAATTTGTAGCCACTGGATTCTGCTGCTTCTGACTGGAGTACAAAGATCTGGGAGGAGGAACTTCACTAAGTTTTCCTTTAGGCTTTGCAGAAGAAATAGGCCTTTGAGAAGAAGAATGTTTGTCTGAAGATCCAGCTGGAGGAGGATGAGGGTTTGAAGATCTGTCCTGCCTCTGATAGGTCCGGGTAATAGGAGTAGACCTTTGAGCTGCTAAACCAGAGGCTCCTGCTGCTTGAGGGGGAGGAGGAGGACCTCTCCTGGGCCTTTGAGGAGGAGGAGAATACCTTCTACTTCTCTTTCTAGCCTTCTGCTCATTTTTAGATAGCCACATCCAATGAGGCATACCTGGATAAGGTGTAATACTCTGGAGAATGTAATAGGGAGTGTCATTCTGAGGATTTAGCTTTGAGACTACTTTAGATGGAGCTTTCCTTTTCTTGGACACTATCCTTTTGCTATTATCAGAATCAGAATTTTCTACTTGATCATCATCAGATGATCCTTGGGGAATATCATAAAAAGCATCATTCTCTCTAATTACATCCTTTAGAGTTTCTTTATCAGCTGGAGGAGGGATAACTTCAGCAAGTGCTGCATCAGTTTCCATAGCAATATCTTGAGCAAGGATGTCATCAAGAATGGGAATGGGGCTGTCATCCATAACATAGGATGACCCAGGAGATCTTGACATCTGGTCATCAGACTGTTCTGCTGGAGGAACTACAAAGCTTGCCTTTAGTTGTCTAACAACGTCAGGACTTAGATAGGGAGTGCAACACACAATAGCCAAAGAGGATGACTTCCAAATTGGAAGACAATCTAGAAATAGTGTGCATAAAGTACTCAACAACTCAAAGATATCCACTGTGAGATTTATGCAACAATCACCAACAGTCAAAGGTTCTGGAAGAACTGTTTCTTCTGAATCTGTATCAATATCAATAACTTCTGTGTCTAGAGCCATTTGATCATCTGAAGAGACATCCTCCTGCATATCTGCTGAAACTGCTGCTGCTAGAGAAATCAGAGGAGCTTCTTCATGGAATATCTCCCCCTGCCTGGCTGCAGAGGCATCTATAGCCAGACCCCCAGAAGAAGGGACAGAAGATAGAGAAGCAACTCTCTAAGTAAGAGTGTTGATGGCAGCAGTTAGAGGAGCTAGAGCTTGTGCTATAAGAAGCTCTAGGGAAGGAGAGATGAATTGCAGAAGATCTTTGGCTATATCTGAGAAGTTTAGGTAAAGGGGTTCAGACTCAGAGGCTGTGTAGGGAGTTTGATGTCCACAGTTTGAGCAAACTGAGAAAGCAGAAGGAAAATCTGTGTGAGTGTACTCAGGAAAAGTTGAAGATGGAGGGACAGCAGAGGGAAAAGATGTTGATGGAACATCCTCTTGGATGGGGTCAGAGGGAATCTGAGAGGACAAGGATGGAGAAATGATGGGGGAAGTAATGTGCTGAGAAGAGACATGATGATCTTCAGGATGATCTTCATGAGGAGAAGCAGGATTATCTGTATGAGGAGAAGCAGAAAGATCTGGATGAGGAGATGCAAGATTATCTGCATTGGTCTGGATGAGTATGGGTGAGGCAGGAGGTGGAGGTGAAGGAACTGGAGAAGATTGGTTTTGGGAGGCAGGGACTGAGGGAACTGAGGGTGAGACAGAGAGAGGAACATCTTCTGGGGTTGGGGAAGTAGCTGCATCAGCTCTGGTATCCTCAGAAGTCCTGGAGGCTCTGGAAGGCCTGGGAATGGTCCTCTCCCACTTACAAAACAAAGAGGAGTCCAACCTCTTACTGGCATTGATGAATTGTGTCTGAGAGATCAACAATTCAGGAGCTTTTGCCTGGAGAAAGATGTCCAAAATTCTCCCAAAGCAAACCTCTTTCTTAGAGCATTTCCTTCTAATCAATTCAAAGAATAAATCAGCCCAGTTGATAAATTTACCATTAACCAGAGCAGACATAATAGCAAACTGCCGCCTGTTAATATTATAATGGGCAGAGTGCTTTCCCAGCAGCACTTTCCTGACAATATCAGCCAAGAACTTATATTTAACAGATAGGTTCTTCTTCAACAGCTTTGCTGGCACTTCATCAGGATGACCCATCCTTCCCATCATAGTTCTATATTCAGAACTGTCTTGATCCAAACTATCATCTCCATTCACCAAGTCAAACAATTCAGAAATAATGACTGGAGAAAGAATAACCTGATTTCCAGAAATACTTCCAACCATGGTTGATTCATCTGGACATGATGAAGAGTAAACCCATTCTTTAATCTCTGCGGTTGGTAACTTGATTCTCTGTCATAAACTTCCTCAGACCTTGAACTTCACAGAGCTGCAGTATATCCTTGAATATCGGATCGCAATGGCTGAAGGAATCGAAATCGATGTCGAACCCTGCGTCAAATTTCATTGTTGACAGGATAGCCGCCGGAATCGCCATTAGAAACCTGCAAAGGAAAACACAAGATCAAGTGCAGGAGGGGAAATTGGAAAACGCGGGATAGAGCACGACGATAAACCCTTAATATAGGTTTTTCGGAATGTGAAGAGTCGGGCTCTGTCCTACGATAAATAAAGAAAAACTTCTATCTCAAGTCGGCGATAGATTTTTAATTAAATATTATCGTCGGTCTCAGATTGAAGAGGGAAAATAGATCGTCGATCTTAGGTCGACGATTTATCTTCTGAAGTAAAAGCGTCGAACTCTGGTCGATGATTTTTACTTCACAGAGCTGTCGTCGATCTCAGGTCGACGATTTAGCTCAAGATCAGTTCGAAGATCGTCGATCTCTGTTCGACGATTTTGGAACAGATCCAAAACCTAAGACCGAAAAATCAAATTAATCCTTCCCATTGATCATTCCAAGCTGATTCAGGAAGAACAAATGCTTCTTTTCATTCAGGGGTTTGGTGAAAATATCTGCTCTTTGAAAATCAGTGGAGATAAAGTCAAGATTAATTTTCTTTTTGTCTACATTATCTCTAATAAAATGATGTCTTATATCTATATGTCTTGTTCTAGAATGATGCATTGGATTATGTGCTATAGATATAGCACTTGTACTATCACAAAAAATGCCTGAATTATTTAGATTGAAACCATAATCTAAGAGTTGGTTTTGTATCCACAAAATCTGTGAACAACAACTGCCAGCAGCCATATATTCAGCTTCAGCAGTTGATGTTGATACAGAGGTTTGCTTCTTGCAAAACCAGGACACAAGTCTATCACCCAGGAATTGACAAGTTCCTGAAGTGCTCTTTCTGTCCACTCTACATCCAGCATAGTCAGCATCTGAAAATCCAGTCAACTCAAATGCTGACTCTGTTGGATACCAGAGTCCTAGATTTGGACAACCCTTTATATATCTTAAAATCCTTTTTATGAAAATAAGATGAGATTCTTTAGGGTTCACCTGGAACCTGACACATAAACATGTAGCAAACATGATATCTGGTCTGCTTGCTGTTAGATATAGTAGAGATCCAACAATGACCCTATACCTGGTCTGATTAACAGGTTTTCCATGTTCATCAGAGTCTAATACAACATTGGCAACCATGAGAGTCTTCATAGGGGAGGCATCAGCCATCCCAAACTTCTTAATAAGCTCATTAACATATTTAGATTGGGAAATGAAGATTCCATCAGGAGATTGTTTCACTTGGAGACCAAGGAAATAAGATAACTCTCCCATGCTACTCATCTCAAATTTGGAATGCATTAGATCAGAAAATCTTTTGCATAATTTGGGATCAGTAGAACCAAATATAATGTCATTCACATATATTTGTTCTACTAAAATTTTATCATGATGCAATTTTGTAAAAAGAGTTCTATCTACCATGCCTCTTGAAAAATCATGCTCTAAAAGAAAACTGGCTAAGGTCTCATACCAAGCTCTTGGAGCTTGCTTTAAACCATAGAGAGTCTTATGCAATTTGAAAACAAAGGAGGGATGAGTTGGAGAAACAAAACCTGGAGGTTGTTCAACATAAACCTCTTCTTTAAATTCTCTATTTAAGAATGCATTCTTGACATCCATTTGGTAGACTTTGAACTTCTTGAATGCAGCATAAGCCAGAAATATCCTTATAGCTTCTAGCCTGGCAACATGAGCAAATGTTTGATCATAGTCAATGCCTTCCTCTTCCTATATCCTTGAACAACAAGCCTAGCCTTGTTTCTCACAATCAAACCTTGGGCATCAAACTTATTCCTGAAAACCCACCTAGTTCCAATTACTGGATGACCTTTAGGCCTTGGAACCAAGTCCCAAACTCTACATCTCTCAAATTGATTTAGTTCTTCTTGCATTGCAATGATCCAATGAGGATCTTGCTCAGCATCAGTTATGGATTGAGGCTCAATTTGAGAGAGAAAACAAGCATGCATCACATCATGGTTGAGTTGATGCCTTGTCTGTACACTTACTGACATGTCTCCAATTACTTGGGATCTAGGATGATTCCTAAGTATGACAAAATCAGATGGTGGAGTTGGTTCAGCAACAACAATTGGAGTGAATTCTTCTTGTGGAATTACTTCTGCTGTTGGGGCAAGTTCAGCTGCTTCCATAGTTTCTTCTTCACTGTCTTCATTAGCCTGTGGAGAAGGATGTGATACAACCTTTGGAGTAAGGTTTAAGTCATCCAATTTCTCACACAAGTGAGGTACCTGCAAAGAGTTATTGGTAGAAATCTCTTTCTCCTTATAAAACATGTAGCTTCATCAAATGAAACATGCATAGATTCTTCAATTTTTAAGGTAAATTTATTAAACATCCTATAAGCTTTGCTGACTTGGGAATATCCTAGAAAGATTCCCACTGCAGCATTTGCTTCAAATTTTCTAGTGTATTTCTTGTCATTATTGTGAATATAACATATGCAACCAAATATTTTAAAATAGGTAATTATTGGTTTCTTCCCTTTGAGTAATTCATAGAGAGTTTTATGCTTAAGTTTATATATCAAACTTCTATTCAGGACATAGTTTGCTGTGCTCACTGTCTCTGCCCAATAGGATAGAGACATGTAAGCATCTGCAAGTAATGTACCTGCAGCTTCAATGAGTGTTCTATTTTTCCTTTCAGCTACCCCATTTTGTTGAGGAGTTCTAGGAGCTGAGAAACAGTGCCTGATACCTTCTTTCTCACAGAACTCATGCATAAGAAGAGAGTCAAACTCAGTGCCATGATCACTTCTGATCAATGCAACTTGAGTAGAGTACTCAATTTGTATGGTCTTGAGAAAATCTGTAAGAACCTTAAAGGTATCTGACTTAGATCTCAGAAAGAATACCCAAGTGAACCTTGAGAAATCATCTACAATAACTAAAGTGTAAGATTTCCCTCTTAGGCTTTGTACAACAATAGGACCAAAAATGTCCATGTGTAGCAGGTACAAGATCCTAGGTGAATCACTCTTATTAATTGATTTAAAACTAAATTTAGTTTGCTTGCCTAGTTGACAAGCCCTGCAGAGGCCTTCCTTCTTGTAGGGACCAGAAGGTAAACCTCTCACAAGGTTGTATTTAGATAGCCTAGCAATGTTTTTCAGATTAACATGTCCTAACCTTTTATGTCATAAAATACTTGATTACTAACTATATTAAGCAGGCATATGTCAGAAGATGCAAAATGAAAATTTACTAAGTAAATATTTTCTTGTCTATTATTAATTAAAACACGTTTATTTTCTTTAGATGAAATAATACAAAAGCTAGAGTTAAAAGTTACCTGATAACCTTCATCACAGAGTTGACTTATTGAGATGATGTTATGCTTCAAATCACTTACACAAGCAACCTTCTTGAAGGTCACTGCTCCAATCTTGACTTTACCATAGCCTTTGGTCTGACCACAGTTTGAATCACCAAAGATAACCTTTGGTCCCAGCTTGGACTTGTAATCACTTAAGTTGTCCTTGCTGCCTGTCATATGCTTGGAGCAACCACTGTCCAGATATCATTGTTGATTAAATGCTGGACAGCTCTTTACCTGCAAGGATGATAGTTAGTTGTTCTTGACCCAGGTAATCCTTGTGTCCTTGTTGATTTACATAACTGTAACTGAAAATGTAAGAACATTCAGGTTGATTTTTGTAACCTTTGGGATGATATCTTCTTGGTGGTATTATCCATTGATTAAAAGGATTAATGTTGCTATTAGAATTTAAGTTTCTGTTGTTAGGATCTGGGTTCGACGATTTCTGGTTGGATCGTCGAACTGAGCTCGACGATGTTGGATGAGATCTTCGATCTCTGCTCGAAGAATGAAGATATTCATTCTTGGGGCACCAAAATCGTCGATCTATGGTCGACGAACCATACTGGTATCGTCGATCGTAGATCGTAGATCGAAGATTGATTATTACTGAAATTTGCGTTCAGAGATCGTCGTTCTGAGTTCGACTATCTGTTCATATATCGTCGATCTGAGTTCGACGATAACTGCTGAACATTGTTACTTTTATTTTTCTTCTGGTTTTTAAGTTTGTTTTTAGTTTCAATTTGTTCAAGAAATTCATTAAACTTATTAACCTGTTCAGTGTTTTTCTTTCCTTTATCAGAAACAAAATTTATAGGTTTAGAAAGATGATTCTTTTGAATTAGGATTGGTTCACTGGATGAAGCTCCTAATCTTAGTTTGCAGTTATTAGTTCTTGCATTTAATGTGCTAGTTATATCTAGCAATTTTAAACTTCTGCCATTCAATGATTCTTCTAATATCTTAGCTTTGCTAAGTTCAGATTTCAGAAAGATAATTTGTTCATTTGCAGAGTTTAGTTCATTAGATAAATTAGCATTTTTCAGAAATGATTTTATCTTGATCATTTAATTTTTCTCTAAGAAGTTTGATTTCCTTCTCAGAGCTTATCAAATCTAAGCATAAATTTTTAAATTCAAATTTAAATTCATCAGATTCAAAATCATAAGAAGCTAATACCTGATCTTCAGCTGACAGGCTTTCTTCATCATCAGATTCATCTGTATCTGATCTGCTACTGGTAGCATCAATTGCCATGAGGCAAACTTCCTTTGCCTTTGCCTCTTCTTCTTCTTCACTGGAGCTGGAAGATGTGGATTCATCTTCTGTGCCACTCTATGTGTCAGCCACAAATCCTTTGTCATTCTTTTTGTGCTTGCTGGAAGAGGGCTTGCTGTAATGCTTGCTTCTAGATTCCTTCTCTCTTCTTCTTTCCTTCTTTTGATTTTCAGGACATTCAGACATGAAGTGCCCTGGTTTCCTGCATCCAAAACACACTACTTCTTTAGTGGGGGTTTTGTCATACCTGGGCTTGCTGTCATTTCTGGATGACTTCCTCCTGAAGTCCTTCCTTGCCATTTTAAAGAATCTCTTGGCAAAGAGACTCATTAGCTCTTCATTGACTATTGGGGCTTCAGTCTCTTCAACAGCCTTGAATGCAATAGATTGTTCTTTCCTTGTTGGAGGAGGAGTCCTTTGTTCTACAACTTCTCTGGACTTGATTAACTGCTCATAAGATTTGAGCTTTTCCAGGAGAGATTCAGTTGAAATCTCATTCAAGCTTCTGACCTCTTTGATTGGCCAGATCCTGGTGTCCCATGAGCTTGGGAAGGACATTAGGATCTTATCATTTACCTCTATGAGAGAGATGTCTTTATCCAATGTCTTCAGCTCACTGATGATGGAGCTTAGTCTGTTGTACATGTCACCAACAGATTCAGCTTCATCTTTCTTGAAATTTTCATATTATGAGATGAGAGTTAATCTTCTATCTTTTCTCTCATCTGCTGAGCCAGCAACCATCTGGTTGAGTGAATCCCAGATTTCTTTTGCAGAGGTGCACTCAACCACCTTCTGAAAGATGTCATCTGACATAGTCTGAGCCAATATGTTCATGGCTTTGGCATCAATAATCTTGGCTTTCTTCTGAACATCATTGTAATCTGGAGGTGGAACAATATTTAAGCTTGTAGATGCTGTTGAGGTAGTTTCCACTGGAGCCGGTGGACCTGTCAAAATAGAGTTGAAGATATCCTCATCAATAGAGTTCATGTACAACTTGATTCTTGCCTTCCAGATAGTGAACTTTGACAAGTTACATACTGGAGGTATGGTACTAGTGTATTCCTTGTTTTGTGCCATGGTATCAGATAAATTAAAAACACAAAAAGAATAATTATTTAGAGCTTGTCTGGAGGTCTTGGTTGGCCCAGGTGTTAGCCTGTATAAAAATAACCAACCTCCCTCTGATACCAATTGAAAGAAAAATGGGGTGAAAAACTCTGAATAACTCTATGGGGGGGGGGGGAATAGAGTTATAAAAAATCTTTTAATAGAAAAGATAAATGCAAATAAACTAAGCTAATCTAACCACGGCACAATCACACAAGAACACAGAAAGCACAACCAGACAACACAAGAATTTTATAGTGGTTTCCCAACTGGGTACATCCACTTTTTTACCACCCTTGGTAGGAATCCACTACATGTTTTGATCAGGTGACTGCCACCAATGAGCTTTTGATCAGGTGCCCAAAAACTAACCCTCAAATCTTTTGGAAGGAGACTTGTGAACCAGAATAATTTTGAAGGGAATTAAAACCCTGTACAGAGGTGAGGATGAGAGAGTGATTTTGTCTTCTCTTTCTCAAGGTACAACTGAGAAGACTTTTGTTGATTCAAAGATGTTGTCAAAGCTTCCCCTGAAATGTAGAAGGGTTCAGGCTGGGAAGCTTTGCACAGGGTGAGTAGGTCTTCAACTGAGACTTGATCCAGGAGCTTTAGACAGATGATGCTTGAATGTCTTAGCAATGGTCCTGGAAGAGAAGAACAAGAAGACTCTTGATTTGTAAAAGTTGTTCTTCTTTCTTCTTCTTTAGAGTACTGACAGAATGAGAAAACTGATGAAGATCTGCTCCAGAATATTTTTAGGATGTTAGCAAGAACAATTTTCTGTCTTTCTCTGAGTGTCTCTCTGTAAATCTATCTTGGCAAAAGAAAAACAAAAAAAATCTACTGTCTTCTTCTCTGAATAGAGTATAAGAATAATTCCTTGACTTGAATTTCAAAAACATTCCTTTAATTATTCTGCAGGAATCGAGGAGAGGAAACAACTATAATATCTGCAATAAATGATTTCCTCAACTGTCTTTGACATATAAGTCAAAATAATAACTCTGTGAAAACCTGTAGTTAATGCTGCACTGGAAATGGCTATAAGCCTTGAAAATATCAGCATTTACTATCAGAGATTTGATTCCATAAATAGCCTTGACAAAATAAGAATGAAATCTTCAAGACAGTTGCGCAGTAATGTAGTAGAACACAGATAAAAAATAATCACGGAGCTGGGATAAGAGATCGTCGAGCTGAGACTGGAAATCGTCGATCTGAGTTCTGAGATTGTCGGACTCAGCTCAGAGATTTTACCTCTGCGATCGTCGACCGAAGATCGACGATCTTCGAGCTGAGTTCGACGAAAGTCGAACTGATATCAGATCCAACGATTACTTCTGAGTCTTGGTCTTGAAATGAAGTCCAATGCTGGTCTATATGAGATATGCTCTACAGAATGAGAAAACTGATGAAGATCTGCTCCAGAATATTTTTAGGATGTTAGCAAGAACAATTTTCTGTCTTTCTCTGAGTGTCTCTCTGTAAATCTATCTTGGCAAAAGAAAAACAAAAAAAATCTACTGTCTTCTTCTCTGAATAGAGTATAAGAATAATTCCTCGACTTGAATTTCAAAATCATTCCTTTAATTATTCTGCAGGAATCGAGGAGAGGAAACAACTATAATATCTGCAATAAATGATTTCCTCAACTGTCTTTGACATATAAGTCAAAATAATAACTCTGTGAAAACCTGTAGTTAATGCTGCACTGGAAATGGCTATAAGCCTTGAAAATATCAGCATTTACTATCAGAGATTTGATTCCATAAATAGCCTTGACAAAATAAGAATGAAATCTTCAAGACAGTTGCGCAGTAATGTAGTAGAACACAGATAAAAAATAATCACGGAGCTGGGATAAGAGATCGTCGAGCTGAGACTGGAAATCGTCGATCTGAGTTCTGAGATTGTCGGACTCAGCTCAGAGATTTTACCTCTGCGATCGTCGACCGAAGATCGACGATCTTCGAGCTGAGTTCGACGAAAGTCGAACTGATATCAGATCCAACGATTACTTCTGAGTCTTGGTCTTGAAATGAAGTCCAATGCTGGTCTATATGAGATATGCTCTACTAAGACTAACTTAGACCTAGACTTTGACCCTGGCTATACAACTGGGTCAAACCACCTAGGAGTGAACCTAGTCCAAATCAAACATGAGGTTCCAACACAATGTGCTACACCACTGCCGCCTTTTTATTCTTTTCGTTGACTTAAAATTGCAATGGATGGTATTTTAAGTTTGATAAATGTATATAAAGTTGTTAGTGCTTTTAATTTGCATCAAAATGGATACAAAAAATTTTCATTGCTTGTTTATGATCTCCTTCTAATGATTTCATTGCTACCGACTATATCCCTGTAAAATATCTCAGTGAACAGCAATGCTTCAAAAGCTAATTCTGATGCCTCCGACCCATCAGCCAGCTTGGATTTTAGTCCGTATGGTCTATATGCTTTGAATAGTCTGACAATTACGAACCGATCAATGCACAATTGCAAGGTCTTTAGCTACTATGGAGGGGTGCAGAAGATCACAGCTCTCCTGAAAGGTACCATATTTTCTACCTGTTTCTTTTTTTTATTGGAAGTGGCAATTTGTTGATGTGCCTTGATGATAATCTATCCTCTTTGATGTTCTTCTATCCTGATTCTTTGAATTTCTTTTATTTTCAAGGTGGAAGTGAAAACTGTAATAGTTATAGTGTTGAGAGCAAAGCAGGAGGAAAGAATTCTGATGCAGGACAGACATCACCACCCAACTGCCACCCTGGTATCCCACTAGGGGGCTCACCTTGGTGTTCCACCAAGGCGGCTTTCATCAGGGTTGCGACCCGTACACCCCAACCAACTCTTCGAGTCCCATCACTAGAAACCATGAGTCTGTTGAGGCCTGGGATCGAACACCCAACCTCCTAGGTAAGAGGCTCTCACCAGCTCTCTCATCACCAATTAAGCTTTGCGCTGGTGAGAGCCTCTTATCTAGGAGGTCGGCTGTTCGATCCCGGGCCCCAACAACCTACCGTTTCCTGGTAATGGGACTTAGAGAGTTGGTTGAGGTGTACGGGCTGCAACCCTGATGAAATCTGCCTTGGTGGGATGCCAAGGTGGGCCCCCTGGTTGGACGCCATGGTGGCAGTCAGGCGGTGATGCTTGTCCTGCATCAAATTCTGTGGCGTCTAAATATTGGGAACAATAGAGAGAATACCCTTGGTTAATATTAAGAGAGAGAGGTGCTAGTTTGATTTAGAGATTGTGCTTGTAAGGAGAAACACCATATGGATGCAGATAGATGACCTAATTAAGGGAGGGAAGAAAGAGAAACAAGGTGAGGGAATAGAAGAGGAATTTTTTAGTTCATCAGTCAATGATTTGAATTTTCTTTGTTTGATTTTTACTTGGAAGCATTTACTATTTTGGGAAAAGGCTAAATTTCTTCAGATGGTAGATTATGAAGAGTTCATGACATCTACTAAGAATATTAAATTTTATTTCGCTTCTCATTTTATAGCTTTTGTACCTTTAATTTTCATATTTGTGGCATATAGGACAATATGATGTATGGTGGTAGGTTTAGACCAAGGGCTGAGTACTTTATATTTTGGTCATTATATTTTGATCATTAGCTGTCTCTTACTGCTGCTTGTTGGTATTGACTTCATTTCCTTACTAAGCACTCACTCTTTAGGAAATTCTTTTAATGAATTATGATTCATGGCTTGACATCTTTAACTAACTCATCTCACACAACTGCGATGAAATATGATAAGGAATGTTCTACTCTTCTAATAATATGGTCAACCCTCCCCCCTCTCATGCATATCTTTCGATAACTGTGTCAGATACATCTTCTTGCCCCTCCTTTCACCTGGTATTGAGCTTGCGTCTTCTATTAATCCCACTTTTCCACTTCCTATTATCACCCTTAAGGGCTCCCACTTAACGGCTCCCACCATTGTGTTATTGCATATTCTATGTGATATGGGCTTATAAACTAATTGATGTGGGAAGTTGATGGGGGCAGCCCACCCGATCAGTTTGGGTCTACTTATGATGATCACAGGCGCAATGACAATCGGGACCGCTCATTTCGAGCGGCTCGACAACCTTTGTATTTTTGTCTCGTCATTTTTTATTTCGAGTTGTAATTTATGTTTTATTTGAGTAGGAGTGTTCGACCAATCATAGCCGTTCATTGGTATTTAGAAAACTATAAATAGAGAGTGAGAGCTCTCATTTTAGACATTGAAGAATGGAGATTGAAGCCCATTCTTTGGTCATTCAGTGCCGAAGCCGTTAATTCGAGTGCAAAGCCTTGGATCCCCTTCCCCTTGCCGCCCACCCCCATTCCCCACAAAACAGCCTCACAAAAAAACAGCCCCCGTTCCCCCTTTTTTCCACCTCCGAAGATCACCGGAGAACGTCTCCGGTCACCTCCGGTGATCCACCACCATTTCCCCTCCAATTTTCCTTCATTTTGCATTTTCCAGCGATCACCGGAAAATACCTCCGGCGACCACCACCATCACCGGCGGCCACCTCCGGACACTTCCGGCCACCACCATCCTCCACCCAGCCAGTAGCCACCACCATCCTCCACCCAGCCAGCAGCCACCACCATCTCCATCAAGTTTCCTCCATTTTTTAGTTTTCCGGCGATCGCCGAAAAACACCTTTTGGCAACCACCTCCGTCCAACCACCACTCCACCTCTACATAGCTACCACAACTATCTCATAACTACCTTCTTCCACTACCCCACTCCCCATTATCTCCATCTCCTAAATTGTAGGTGATGTAGGGTAGGCCGTGGGTGCACAATCTAGACTCTATATGCGACACAACCGTCAGTGACGGCGACGAATTTTATGAGCAAAGATAATTTGGCACCACAAAATTACGCGAAAGCAAAGAAAACAATATAATTTAATTTTGGCAATTATAGTTGGCTTTCCTCCGCTCGGAGGGCCAAAGCAAAGCGTGCGGCGAATCGGTCCTCCTGCAAATTAGTAATCAACTGACACAAGACGCTACAAACTAGAGCCAAACAAAATATGAAGTTTTCCAATAATAATATTGCAAATACAACAATCCAAATCACAAAAATAAAACTCACAACTAGCGGGCTGGTTTAGGGCAATGGAGGTGATAAGTCCGGATGCGTGGATCGGGTGCCGAGGGTGGAGACGGAGGTAGCAAAGGCGGGTGGGGGGGCTGTTTTGGTGGCAAATAACGGAATCGGAGGGCGATGGAGTAGATCCGGATAGGAGCGCGTAGATCCGGACTCGGGGAAGGTAGATCCGGTGGTGGAATGTCGGATCGGGGCGGGGAAGGATAGATCGGGGCAATAAAACCCGGATCTAGGAGGATTAGGGATTGTGGAGTAGTGGGGGAGAAGTGGATCCACGACGGGGAAGAGAGGAGTGGCCGGCTAGGGCTAGGAAGGCCCTAGGAGGGGACGGAAATGGCAAGGGGGGCTGGAGGAGGACGGGGGCTGGCAGCAGCCAGTCCGGCGGCTGCTTGGGAAGGGCGGAAGGCGGCGGGCTGCTTGGGAGGGGCGGACGGCCGGCGGTTTGAGGAGGGGTGGTAGCCGGCGGGCTGAGGGATGTTAGGGGGAGTTCCGGGGGTGGGAAAGGGGAGGAAATAGTGGAAAAAAGTAGGGAAGGTTAGGGTTTACCTTGGGGAAGAGGATGAACGCCTAGGAGTCGTCACCTAGGGCTCCACGGAGTCGGCACCGTGGGAGGATCACAGGATTCCGGGATTAAACTTCTCCAAAATCTGCAATGAGAACTAAACCAGCCCACAACTCCCTATTTATAAGAAATAACACCCTAGGGCTTCACCATCAACGGCTATGATTGACCGATGGGTTCGGCCTCTAAATAACAACATATAAAACCCTATTTATAAGAAATAACACCCTAGGGCTTCACCATCAACGACTATGATTGACCGATGGGTTCGGCCTCTAAATAACAACATATAAAACCAAATAAAATGCATAAATATATAATTTCGACTCGCAGCGACGTTCCGGACGCAACCGCGGAGTCGGATCGGCGGTCCGATCAAGCGTTCCTGCGGGAATAGACGAACGTGGGTCCCGCGCCTCCAAATGCACGATCGGATGGAATCCCATCAACTCCCCCCGACTGAAAAGCATTCATCTCCGAAGAATGGAGACGATCGTACTGGAGTCGAAGTCCGGGGGCGAGTTGAGCAAGCTCAGCTGGTAGTATCCAAGTGTCGTCCGCGTCGGGGCGGCCGCGCCAATGAACCAAGTAGCGAAGACGTGGCCCGTCTGTGGTGGGGACAATCTGGTGGGATCTGATCTCAGTAATGCTCTCATCTCTCAACTCTCTCATGGTGGGGCCCGGAGTGATCGGTGACGCCGACGGCGGAACCATAGACGACGACTGTCCAGGAGGAGGGATATGGGCAATGGGTGGACTGAGGTGGCTGCTCGACATGGGTGGGGTGGTGGGGAAGGGTGGCAAGGAGTGAGGAAGTGGATCGCCTCCACTGCCCGGGTCCACATAGTCATGAGGCTCGTGATAGGGTGTCAGATCCTCAACATTAAATACTGGGTGAATCCCCATATTTGCTGGGATATCCAGCCTGTAGGCGTTTGTCCCAATCCGATTAACAACCGAGAAAGGGCCCATTCGCTTGGCGCTTAGCTTTTTGGCAGGCCCAGAAGGGAGCCTCTCCGGGCGGATTCGTACCATCACCTGATCGCCAACATTAAAAATACGTTCCCGCTTTCGTTTATCCGCGTGGGCCTTATAATTTTCATTGCTCATAATAATGCGTCGGCGGACCGACTCATGCAACTCATGCAGGTGCTGTGCAAATGATTCTGCGGACTCACTAGGACGGGACTCTAACGGGCTTGGGATAAGGTCAATGGGTTTCCTAGGGTCATATCCTGACACTATATGGAATGGGCTCAGCCCAGTGGACCTATTGACCGAACTATTATATGCAAACTCGGCGATCGGCAAATCTAAGTCCCAGCTACCTACATGCTCTCCAGCTAGACACCGCAACAGATTCCCTAGACTCCTATTCACTACCTCAGTCTGACCGTCTGTCTGTGGGTGATATGCGGAGGAAAACCTAAGGGTAGTACCAGTCTTGTGCCACAGGGTTTTCCAAAAATAGCTCATGAATCTCACATCACGGTCGGACACAATCGACTTGGGTAGACCATGCAGCCGAAAGACATCCCTCATGAATATAGATGCAACGTGGGTCGCATCTGCCGTCTTGCGGCAAGCAATGAAGTGTGCCATCTTCGAAAACCGGTCAACCACCACAAAGATGGAATCGTGTTTCCGTAAGGTGCGGGGGAGTCCGAGAACGAAGTCCATGCTGATGTCCTCCCAAGGGCGATGTGGAACAGGTAGGGGTGTATAGAGGCCGGTGTTCTGTTTACTTCCCTTGGCCGTCTGGCAGATACGGCAGTGGCGCACAACCCGAGCTACGTCCTTCTTGAGGCTGGGCCAGTAGAGACGGTCCTCAACAATGGCTATAGACTTATCCCGCCCAAAGTGACCCGCGGCTCCGCCCGCGTGCAGTTCCCAAATCAGATAGTCTCGGTAAGACGTCTGAGGAACGCACAGGCGAGAACCCCGGTACAGATATCCCTCGTAAATCTGGTATCCCTCAACGGGGTCGGGTGGGTCTCGGGACAAGGCGGTGTAAATCTCGCCAAAATCAGGACACGTGGGGTAATCGAGCATCAGTCGCTCAAGGCCCTGCACACTCGCCGTCATCGTCTGCAATAGGGATACGCGGCGACTCAACGCGTCAGCCGGCTTGTTCTCAACACCCGCGCGGTGCTTGAGAACATAATGGAAATCCTGCAGATACTCGACCCACTTCGCATGTCGGTGGCCCAACTTGCGTTGTGAATCGAGGTAACGGAGGACCTGGTGATCGGAGTACAACACGAACTCCCGGGGGAGAAGATAGTGTCGCCAGTAGCGCAGAGACTGGACAATAGCGTAAAATTCTCGATCGTAGTTCGAGTACTTTTGCTTAGCTTCATTCAATTTCTCACTGAAGTAAGAAACTGGGTGTCCCTCTTGGCTCAATACGCCACCTATACCGATACCCGAGGCGTCGCAGGCTACCTCAAAGGCGCGACTAAAATCTGGCAATCGTAGGACGGGGGCTGTCGTCAACCTCTCCTTAATCTCCTCAAAGGCTCTAGTGGCTGCGGGGGTCCACTGAAACTCTCCCTTCTTGAGACAGCTCGTGAAGGGGGCCATGATCGAGCTGAACCCCTGGACAAACCGCCTGTAGAAGGTGGCAAGGCCGTGAAAACTGCGAGCCTCGTGGATATTCTTAGGCACAGACCAATCTCGGATAGATTTGACCTTCTCAGGGTCCACGGAGACTCCGGTGGAGGAAATGATAAAGCCCAGAAAGTGAACGGACTCGGAGAGGAAGGCGCACTTCTTCAGGTTCACATACAGTTTCTCTTGGCGAAGGGTGCCAAAGAGAAGTTTCAGATGATCGAGGTGAGCGGCCTGCGTCTGGCTGTAGACTAATATGTCATCAAAGTACACTACCAGAAACTTGCCCATGTAGGGCCGCAACACCTGCGTCATCACGCGCATAAACGTGCTCGGGGCGTTAGATAGCCCGAATGGCATAACTAACCACTCATACAGACCGTCCTTGGTCTTAAATGCGGTCTTCCACTCGTCCCCTTCACGAACACGAATCTGATGGTACCCACTGCGGAGGTCGATCTTGGAAAAGATCTGGGCACCAGACATAGTGTCTAGTAAGTCATCGAGTCGTGGAATAGGGAAACGATACTTGACCGTGATCTTATTAATGGCGCGGCTGTCGATGCACATACGCCAACTACCGTCCTTCTTAGGAGTAAGAAGGGCGGGGACCGCACAAGGGCTCATGCTCTCACGAATGAACTGCTTCCGGAGAAGCTCGTCGACCTGCCGTTTGAGCTCAGCGTGCTCATCCGGGTGCATACGGTAGTGGGGCAGGTTCGGGAGGGAAGCTCCCGGGACTAAATCAATGACATGCTGAATGTCCCGCGGGGGAGGCAGCTCATCGGGGAGCTCGTCTGGCATAATGTCCGTAAACTCTCCTAACAAGGGACGCACCGCGGGAGGGAAATCAACTGGGGCGTCCACAGCAACCTGGGTGGCGGCAACCACATAAATAACGTCGGACTCGGCACTATCTCGTAGGAACTCGCCTCGCCTCAGAATATGCAGGGGCCGCGAGGCGCTCGTGCTCACAGATGGCTCTACCACACCCTTAGGTCGATCTCGGGGCTGGGTGGGTGTCAACGTGATCTTCCGCCCCTTATCATAAAAGACATACGTGTTCGAGCGACCGAAGCACGTAACATCACGATCAAAGAGCCAGGGGCGGCCAAGCAACACGTGGGCGACGTCCATGGGAATGACATCGCACCAAACCTTGTCCTGAAAGGACGCGATAGTGAGCGGGACTAAGCAGCGCTGGGTGACCTGAATCGCCGTCTTGTCAACCCAGACGACACGGTACGGATGGGGGTGAGGCTCTGCTCTCACCTGCATACGGTCAAGTGCCTTCTGGGCTACGATATTCACGCAACTCCCACTATCAATGGCTAGTTTGCAGGGTCCGCCTGCACTAGGAAAGTAGGTGTAGAAGATAGTCGTGCGTCGCCAGTCCTCATCCACACGGGGGGTGTGCAAGAGGCGTCGAATCACTCCTACCTCTAACGATCGCTCGGCGTCACTCTCCCAACCCTCCTCGACTGCGGCCCTAACTTCCTCTGGGGCCTCCTCTTCCTCCTCTAAACCTGGCTGCTCCTCACCCTCAACTAGCAGGTTCCGCGTGGGGCACCGCGCCGCCACGTGGCCTTTGCCAGAACATCTAAAGCATACAATACCTCCAGATCGCTGATCATCAGTGGCTATGGCTTTACCCTTCGCATCCGCGGGGATACGTGAGGGTGCAGCTGGAGTGGTCTGGGGCGGAGCGGGTTTCTTAAATGTTGAGGAATCAGTCCGGGGGGTGAACTGCCTCGTACCAGACGAACGCAGGTACGACTCGTACTCAAGGGAGAGCTGGAATATCTGGTCAACAGTCTCCAAACGGTGGGGAATCAACTCTCTCCGAATATCGGCACGAAGGCCAGCCTTGAAGCGAGAGGCAGTGGCAATAGGCTCCTCGGAAACATCACTCCTAACGATCAACTCATCGAAGCGGGCCATGTACTCGGCAACGGTAAGGGTCCCCTGCCGTAAGTTCTGTAGCTGCTCAAACAGTTGCCCACGATATGATGCGGGGAGGTACTTCTCTTTCAGTCGCTCCTTCATCTCATCCCATCTGGTGATGGGGTAGTAGCCATCCCGCTCTAGGGCTCTCTCAACACTAATCCAAAACACCTTGGCTTGCCCGACCAACTTCATCTTCGCAAACCGGACGCACCGCTCGTCGCTCATGTCGTACCACTCGAAGTAGTGATCCATATCCAAAAGCCAGTCGCTGAAGGCCTTCGGATCTAACCGACCATCGAACGAAGGGGCGTCGAGTCGGATACGACGAGTAATGTCAAGGTAGTGACCACCTCTCCGTGGGTCGGGGTACTCCTCGGGGTAGTCATCCTGAAAGTAGTCGTGTCGAGCGGGTGGGGGACCGCGCTCTCTCCGACCCGGAGGATAGTACTCGTCATGGCGGTAGTCTCGGGGGCCAAGTGGGGGCACTCGGTCTCTGGGCTCATGCGGAAGCCGACGAGGCATACGGTGATCGTCCCGTGGAGGTAGGGGCCTCTCACGCACCGGTTCAGGATGTCGCCTAACCGGCGGGGCTGGGACTCGGTGGTGAGGATCACGACGGGGGCGGTCTGCATGTGGATAACCATCTCTCTGGCGCTGGTCATAACGTAGAGGAGCATCAGGGTCGTCCTCAAGTGATTCGGCGTGCTGTGTCGGTGTTTCCCTGGCGTCCTCTAAGTGGCCTAAGCGACGGTTCACTTCCGTGAGGTCATGACGCACTTCGTCAAACTGGGCCCCTATGGTGTCAAGACGATCTAAGACAAGTCGCTGGAACTCCGCAAAAGCGGCGTTCGAGTTCGAGCTCGTCGCTCGGTCCTCGGTGATCTGTGGCTCAACCATGCTGACTCTATAATTCCTACCACTACGGAGCATGCAAGTGGCCCAAACCTTGGGCTCTGATACCAATTGATGTAGGGTAGGCCGTGGGTGCACAATCTAGACTCTATATGCGACACAACCGTCAGTGACGGCGACGAATTTTATGAGCAAAGATAATTTGGCACCACAAAATTACGCGAAAGCAAAGAAAACAATATAATTTAATTTTGGCAATTATAGTTGGCTTTCCTCCGCTCGGAGGGCCAAAGCAAAGCGTGCGGCGAATCGGTCCTCCTGCAAATTAGTAATCAACTGACACAAGACGCTACAAACTAGAGCCAAACAAAATATGAAGTTTTCCAATAATAATATTGCAAATACAACAATCCAAATCACAAAAATAAAACTCACAACTAGCGGGCTGGTTTAGGGCAATGGAGGTGATAAGTCCGGATGCGTGGATCGGGTGCCGAGGGTGGAGACGGAGGTAGCAAAGGCGGGTGGGGGGCTGTTTTGGTGGCAAATAACGGAATCGGAGGGCGATGGAGTAGATCCGGATAGGAGCGCGTAGATCCGGACTCGGGGAAGGTAGATCCGGTGGTGGAATGTCGGATCGGGGCGGGGAAGGATAGATCGGGGCAATAAAACCCGGATCTAGGAGGATTAGGGATTGTGGAGTAGTGGGGGAGAAGTGGATCCACGACGGGGAAGAGAGGAGTGGCCGGCTAGGGCTAGGAAGGCCCTAGGAGGGGACGGAAATGGCAAGGGGGGCTGGAGGAGGACGGGGGCTGGCAGCAGCCAGTCCGGCGGCTGCTTGGGAAGGGCGGAAGGCGGCGGGCTGCTTGGGAGGGGCGGACGGCCGGCGGTTTGAGGAGGGGTGGTAGCCGGCGGGCTGAGGGATGTTAGGGGGAGTTCCGGGGGTGGGAAAGGGGAGGAAATAGTGGAAAAAAGTAGGGAAGGTTAGGGTTTACCTTGGGGAAGAGGATGAACGCCTAGGAGTCGTCACCTAGGGCTCCACGGAGTCGGCACCGTGGGAGGATCACAGGATTCCGGGATTAAACTTCTCCAAAATCTGCAATGAGAACTAAACCAGCCCACAACTCCCTATTTATAAGAAATAACACCCTAGGGCTTCACCATCAACGGCTATGATTGACCGATGGGTTCGGCCTCTAAATAACAACATATAAAACCAAATAAAATGCATAAATATATAATTTCGACTCGCAGCGACGTTCCGGACGCAACCGCGGAGTCGGATCGGCGGTCCGATCAAGCGTTCCTGCGGGAATAGACGAACGTGGGTCCCGCGCCTCCAAATGCACGATCGGATGGAATCCCATCAGTAGGCCTCCTTTCTAAAATCACTCCCCTCTCATTCTTTCCATTCCCAGTTAACCCCCTAATCTCTTCAGGTGGAGCCACCAAAAATTCCCCTAAAAAAATAGCCCCACTTTCCCCTTTTTTTCCTATATAGCCGGACCTCTCTTTTCCCCTTTTTTCTCCATATTATTCTCTTTCTCTACTCACGTGGAGCCACAGGAACTCTCCCCTCATCTCCGCCACTACTGCATCCCCCTCCCATACCCACTCAGCGGGCCACAACCTCCATCTACCCCCGGGATTAAATTCTAGCCACTGTTCCTCCAGCAGAATCTGATTTCCCTGCAGCAGGGGGCACTTGGAGTTGATCCAACAGTCATCCTCACTCTCTAGACTGCTGCCCAGTCGCCACTCAGCAGCCTAGCAACACTCTAGGTTGCTGTCCAGGCCCCAGAAAAGTTAACTGCTGCAGCTTTTCGCTGAATTCAGACCCCCTGTCCAATTTCCAAGCAGTCCAAATCCATTCTCAGCAACCGTAGTCGCTGTCCCACTTAACGGCCCAAAACCGGTTCCGGCTTGCAGTTTCGGCTTCCCGACAGCCCTCCAAGGATTTCTCCAGCCCCCACCTTTCATTATTTTGCGAATTCAAGGTGTGTTTATTATTTCTTTACCGTTGGGTTTTGTGTGTGTTCTCTACCTGTAGAGATATTGGTTTATAAGTTTTGTTTCAGTTGTTTTCGACTTTGTTATTTCCTATTTAAATAGTATTTGTTTTCGCGCGCTCTCGCGCTTATACTCCACTCACGTATTTCCATATTTGAAAGCTTTGACTCTTTGTGAGCGATCAAATTAATATAGTTTTATAAATATCAATTGTTGCAAGTAAATCGTCGGATCTCATGTGTGGTTGCATATAGGAGTTTTCACATCTATTTCCCCGTCATATAGGACCGTCCTGCATCACTAATGGTTTTTCTATTCTTCTTGTCATTGTGGATGATGACATAATTGTTGTAGGGGATGATCAAAATTTTAATTTAGCTGCGAAAATATCTTCGGAGAAGCTCTTTGTATCAAGGATCACAGTGAGTTAATATACATTTGGGGTTTGTGGTTTCTAAATCTTCTCATGGTGTTCTGTGAATGAAATAAAGTATGAGCATGATCTCCTTTATGATGCAGATATGTTAGGATACAAACCTTATCCTATGAATTCTTATGTCTTCCTTTTAATAATGTCACGACCTGTCTAAAGAAAATATCAGAGTGCGCTTCGGGCGGGTCGTGATGCCACATGCATGAGCGAAAGAAAATTCATGTCTGTTAGGCGGAAGTTGATTTAATGTTATTAGATTTAAATTAATTACTTTGAAAAAAAATAATAGATTGTTTTTTTATGCGCAAGCTTTAGAGTTTATTTGTGAATAACTAGATGCACATGTATTTTAAGAAAGTTTATGACACACAGTACTGATACAAATTTTCAATGACAATACCAAGAAAATGAACATGCCAATAATATTAAATTCTATTACATAAATTATAGTTTAGCAGTTGTCCATGACACAAAAGAACGTGACTGTAACTATTACAAAAAAGAATTGTCCAACAGTAAATAAAATAAAATACATAGAACCTGACATAACAACAAACAAAGTAAATCTCCAGGAACCTGGAACTTGACGCAGCTCGGGCTCAGGTAGCAGATGGTGCAGTCACGGACGCTAATGCAAATTACAAAACAAGAAGGAAAAAAAGTCTCAGAACATTGATAAAAAGTGAGCAAGTTAAAATAAAGTACGAGCAGAGAAAATTAGGAATATTTGTGTACAATTTTTTATATAAGGCAAAGCTAGTAATGCAGACAGGTAAACAAATCAAGCAGATACATCTAAAATTATTAGCCTATTCCGGAGTATAACACATATTCGTTCATGTAAAGACATAAGCTGTAACTAGTGAAGAGTGCAAGTGTTTTTATTTGATGCACATGATTCATATTCAAGTTCAGATGCAAGACTTATAAGAAAATTTGTGCTTGCTATGACCATTTATTGGTTCCCGTTACAAAAACAAGTGAAACTCATGTCAAGATGTTGCACCCATTAGACACTATATTTTCCATGATTGCTTATGATATAAACGAATTATGGGATTCATGGTTCTGTGATTACTAACATATCAAGACATGTTACTAATTTAACAATTCTGATATTCAAGAGTAGAATTCAATAAACATGAAAATGAGTGCATGAAATTAAATTCAATATTGGCAAGCGAGAGAGATTTCTCTACTTGCTTTAAATAAGGCCGAATTTGACAGTGACGGTTAAGCAGCGCAAGCAAAATTGAAATATGGACCCTTTTTGAACCTGTTCAAGGTCACATAAATGATGTTCGACGGAAGAAAAAATTCCTACGCTAAGCACAGATATTTGTTTATCGCAAAACTCAAACAAGAGAGGGGTTTAGAAATTTACCTCCCTCAAAGGTGAGGGGAGAGGAAATATCACAAAGAATCGGGGATTTGGTGACGCTTAAGTGACGAAAACCCTTAATTAGAGTGGGCTTTGGAGAGATCCCACCAATCGATCCGATGAACGACGCCAAAAATAAAAAATACAAGGTGATTAGACGATTTCAGGAGGGGATAACACTTGAATCTCAGGATATATGAAATTTAAAGCGCAAAAAATAACCAAATACTTTCAATAAAATCTGAATAAAGGGGAAAGAAGGAGTTTCTTACCCAAGAAGACTAAATCCGGGTTCAAAATCTGAGGAAAGGAGGAATCGAGCAAACCCTAGGTGTCCCTCTTGAAATCCACCAACCAAAATGGAGAGGAAGGAGAGAAGTTGGGGCTGGCGGAGGAATATGTCGCTGTCCTCGAAGAGAAGAGGGAAAGTTGATGTTAGTCCCAAGAAATGGAACAGAGAAGTGGGAGACATTTCTACCTTGTGCTGCCCCTCGCTGATCGAAGAAGGGGAAGGAGGGGGGCTGTTGCCGTTGTCGTCGGCCCGAGGGAGAGGAGTAGGAGGCGTAGCGACAGGGAGGCAAAAAGCGGAGGGCTTGCAAAAGATCGGGTTTGCAGCAATCGGGAGCGGGAGATGCGGGATCGGCAGAGGCGGGCTGTGCGACTTACGTGCGGGGTGCGGGAGAACCCTTGACCAGGGGATTAAATCGGGGGGGGGGGGGGCTCTGTTGATGGTATAGGGTGGAAAACCTAACATCTAGTTACAAATATGCCATTATTAACATTTAATCAATTAAAATTCCCCTCTTTTACCTAATATTATGAGTTGTTACATTCTCCTCTATTTAGGAAGTTTCGTCTCAAAACTTTTGAGGATTCTTTGAAAGGGCCTTTTAAGGTGAAGTTTTAAATGACATTCATTTCAACAAGATTTGCAAATCAAAGCATGATAGTTAACTCTGAATATAATGAAATAACAGGGAAAACAAGTTCGGGGACTTACCAAGATCAAGAGAAGAGCTGCAGATACTTGTCACACATGTCTGATTCAAGTTCCCAAGTGTACTCCTCTGACTTGCCATGCATCCAAAGCACTCTAAACATAAGAATGGTTCTCTTTCGAAGCCCGCGTTCTTGATACTCTACGATCTTAGTGAGCTCGACTGGATAAGAAAGATTGACTTTAAGAATCACTGGAATTTCCTCAATAACACGGGTAGGATCACGAATGTACTTCCGAAAATGGCTAACATGGAAGACACTGTGAACACCGACCAAAGAAGCAAGTAGTTCAAGACGATATGCCGATCCTCCGACACACTCTGAAATGGAATACGATCTCATGAACCTCGGGATGTGCTTATGATGATGAACAAACCATTTCACCTTAGGAGAAGGGGAAACGTTCAGGAACACTTAATCACCTACAACAAATTCTAACGGACGATGACGCTGATTCACCTACTTTCTCTGCCTCTCGATGACACGATTAAGCTGAAGTCGAGTCTTTCTTGTGACTTATCCATTTCTTGAAGTAACTCAGTCCACAAAACAACCTTTTCACCCACTCCTAACCAATAGAGAGGGGTCCTACAACGGCGCCCATACAATGCTTTGAAGGGGGACATCTTGAGGATCTCTTGATAGCTATTGTTGTAGGCGAATTCAACCAATGGTAGGTGCTCGTCCCAAGATCCCTTGTTCTCCGGAATGTAACATCGAAGCATGTCTTCAAGTATTTGATTAACCCTTTCGGTCTGACCATCGGTCATCGGATGATAAGCAGTGCTCAAGTTGAGTTCAGTGACCAAATCTTGCTGAAAGCCCTTCCAAAAATGTGATACAAATCTCGAGTCACGATTTGATATAATCCGCAAAGGAATCCCATGAAGTCTAACAATCTCTGACACAAAGATTCGAGCCATCTTTTCAGTGGAATGACTTTCCTTAATGGATGAAGTGAGCCATTTTAGTCATACGATCCACTATGACCCAAATCGCATCATGCCCTATCGGGGTATGGGGCAAATCTGTGATGAAATCCATAGAGATGTCTCCCCACTTTCATTATGGGATAGATAGTGGCTTCAAAAGACCTCCAGGACGCTGACGTTGAGCTTTCACCTTCTCGCACGTCAGACATCGAGAGATGAAGCGAGCTATGCAATTCTTCATACCTGGCCATCACACAATCTGCTTCAAGTCATGATACATCTTATTGTTGCCTGGATGACTAGATGTGCGAGATTCATGAGCTTCTCGGCAAATACGATCTAGCAATTCAGGAACATCAGGGGTGCATACACGACCTCGAAAACGCATGACATCGCCAGAGACAAATCCGAAAGAGTCCCAAGTTCAACTTGTTGGCAAATGCGCTGGAGTACGAGATTAGATGATTGCAAATCTTATACCTGTTCTACCCATAACGGACCAAAAACTTCTTCTTGACCCTCGGGTGAGATGGATATGTCCATCCTATCGCGGTCCTCAACTAAGGCTGCAAGAGTAGCCGACATGGGTGCACAAGTGGAAACAGAAGCCTATCGACTCAACACATCTGCTACTGAATTGGCTTTACCGGGAACATACATGAACTACAAGTTATAATCTGCTATGAATTCGATCCATCGCCTCTGACGAAGATTGAGATCTTTCTAAACAAAGATATACTTCAAACTCTGATGGTCGGTGAAGAAGTGATACTTCACGTCATAGAGATAATGTCGCCAAAGTTTCAACTCAAACATTACCGCAACGAATTCCAAATCATGAATGGGGTAGTTGCGTTCATGAACTTTCAACTGCCTCGACCCATAATCGATAACAAGATCATCCTGCATCAAGATACACCCCAATCTAATTCCGGAAGCGTCGGTGGAAACTGAAAAATCTGCCCCCTTTGCAGGAAGAGCTAAAATTGGTGTCACATACATATGCTGTTTCAACTTCAGGAAAGTCTGCTCACACTGATCTGACTTTTCGAATCTAACATGCTTTTGGGTTAACTGGGTCAGAGGAGCAACAAGTGAGGAAAAACCCTTAACGAAACGTTGGTAGTAGCCCGTCAATCCAAGGAAATTGCGAATTTTAGTAGGGTTAGATGGCCGCTTTCAGTCCATATTTGCGGAAATCTTGGCAGTAGCAACGAAAAGTCCATCTACTGAAATGACATGGCCCAAGAAAGCGACATGATCCATCCAGAATTCACACTTCGCCAACTTGACATAGAGTTAATGATGGCAAAGAGTGGAGAGAGTGGGTATAAGATGTGCATCATGCTCCCCACGAATTTTGAAATAGACCATAATATCATCAATAAATACAATGATGAACTTATCTAAATATTCACTGAAGACACGATTCATCATATCCATAAAAATAGAAGGAGCGTTTGTCAAAACAAAGAACATAACTAAGAATTCAAAATGTCTATACCGAGTTCTGAAGGCGGTTCGGGGAATGGTTGATTCTTTGATCTTCAGCTGATGGTAACTCGATCTGAGATCTATCTTGGAAAAGACGGTATTACCCTTGAGCTGATCAAAAAGATCATCCATTTGCGGAAGAAGATACTTATTCTTGACTGTAACCTTATGTAGATATCGATAATCAATGCATAGTCTCATGGAACCATCCTTCTTTTCACGAAGAGAACGAGGGCTCGCCAAGATGAAGAACTAGGGCGAACGTCTCCATGCTCAAGTAGTTCATCCAATTGCGATCTTAGCTCCTCTAGTTCGCGCGACGCCATACAGTACAGAGCTTTAGATATGAGGCGCGTTCCAGGCTGTATGTCATTGAAGAACTCCACATCTCGATCTGAAGGCATTCCAGGCAGTTTGTCAGGAAAAACGCCAGGAAACTCAGAAATAATCGGGATGGATTTAAGTTGAGGAGAGATAGAATCCAAAAGTGAAGCATATACAAAACAAGCGGAACATCCTTGATTAAGAAGACAAGTGACACGCATATCAATAATTACCTTTAGGTGTCTGCATGTCTGAACATGAATGCTGTAGTTCTTGCCATCGATGCTAAGATTGACCCTCTTTACCACACAGTCCAGCTTTGCTCTATACGCAACCAACCAATTCATGTCTCAAATTACATCGAACTCTGTCATTTCCAGAACTATGAGGTCGGCGGAGACTTGCAATTCACCAAGATCAGACAATTGATAATGCCCCTATTAGAAAGGTCTAGATGACCGGGTATAGAGATCTCATAAGGGACCTCAAGTGCTGAAGTAGGCCAATAATGAATGTCAACAATATGACGAGCGATAAAAAAAATGAGATGCACCAGAATCAAATAGAATTTGTATCAACTTATTCGTGACTCTAAATCTCCATAGAAATGTAAATTGCCGACGAAAATCATAATTGTTCGATACTAAAGCAGACATATAAACTAAGATGCAGAAAACTAAAAACAACGCATCCATACCAGAGATGACGTCGGTGGATGCGAGCGCTTCGCCCTGAGAGATGACGTTCAACACAACTTTGCCTTTTTCCTGAGCTCTCAAAACAGATTGCAGAGGCTGAGCGAGAATCGACCTTTCCTTCATAGGGCAGTCTTGGATGTGATGCATACTTGCCCATAATGGTAGCAGACATTCTTCTTACGACGACAGTCCTTCAGCAGGTGGCATGGCTTCTTGCAGTAAGCACAACCGATGGAGGCAGAAGCAAGCGTTAACTGAGGGTGCTGTGCATGAACAACCATCTTCTGCTTCTTCAGGAGGGTGCAACAGAATTGGACGACATGACCCACCTTGTTGGAAAAAGCACGCAATTCTTTGGCGCACTCTTGCGCTTGTGGTCAGAGGTGGCAACGTTGCTAGAACCATGCTGGACCTTCTTGGCAGTACGATCTAGCTCAATAGCTTTCACTTGCAAGGCGGCTCCCACAGTCTCAGCGTAGGTGGTGGCGCCATGAGCTACCACATGCCGGCGGAAATCATGTCGAAGTCCCTTCACGAAATGAATGATCTTCTTGGACTCATCGGGCACGAACTCCGCAGCAAGGAGGGATAGAAGAGACAACTCCTTTTCGTACTCGATCACAGTTCTGCCGAGCTGCTGAAGGGACAAGAACTTCTCAGCAAGCCTGTCCCGCTCCACCGAAGAGAGAAACTTCTCAGGGATAGGTTCCTTGAATTGTCCCCAGGTCAAGATGACAGAATTGAGGAGATTGTTGCGCAGGTGTAAGCATCCTCAGTCAGCTTGTAGGCTGCAAGAAGAACCTTCCGAGCTTCTGGCTCTAAGTGCTTTTCCATCTGGGAGAGCCACTCAGAGATGACGAAGTAGTTTCAATTGCCACTATAGGAGGACGACTTTAGACTCTTGAACGCCAGAGTATCTGCCATCGCTACAGGAGGAACAGTCAGACTTGACACGAGCGGGATAACCAGGGTGACAACAGGCGAGCCGGTTCTAGAATCATTTGCAGGAGGAGCAGCGGTGATAACTACTTCCACTGTCCTTGCGTGGCCGGAACCAGAGGCTGGATCAGGAGTTTGGCGATCCTCTTCCAGGCGAGCGAGATGTTCCACAATCTGCCTCAACAGTTGGGCAGTGACAACTCCAGAAGCCCCCCTCCCTGCGTAGAAGAGGTAGCCTGCTTGCGTTGCGAATGCTTATAAGTCATATAAAAAAGATACAAGAGGGCCAGGTAAGTGAAACAACCATGCTGAATAAAAAGAATTGAGACTAGAGGTTCTAACATTTCAATACTGTCGAATACGTAAATCATGTAATAGTTACAACATTTTCATTGGAAAACTCTAGGTAATGATCATGCAAATGCAACAATAAAATCACGTGCAATGACAAATAGAGCTTGGGCTATTTCTTAATGCACCTCTGATGGTTCTAAAGCTAAAATAGAATGTTAATGCTAACAAGAATCTGGGACCCAACAAGATTTGGGTTCCTAAGAAGAAGTAATTTCTTTTGCAGGAATGTCCAAAGGCCAATAAAACTTATATTTGGTACTTATTCAATAGATGTTCTAGGTACATGACTGGAATAAGGAGGCTATTGACAGATTACTCAGTTGAAGATGGACCTGATGAGCTTGATTTATGTAGGGTTTTTAGGACTCATCCAGGCTAATTTTCACGCACATGCACTTCACTTTTAGTTTCTTAATGCTTATATTTCACTCGTTTATACTTTCACTTAGAGCGCACATTTTTGTCCGTTGCGGTGTGCAATTGCGCACTATGTTGGTGGGGGTAAGCACATGGTGCTCCCCATATCTTTTTGAGCTATTTTCTCTGTTTATGTGTGCTGGAGGCCTATGCCTAGTTCTGGGAAAAAAGCCCGGGCCCGAAAAGCCCGCCCGGGTCCGGTTTGACAAAAGCACATCTAAGCCCAACCCGGGAAAAGCCCGGCCCGGCCCAAGGTCGGGCTTGGGGCCCTTACCGGGCCCCCATTTTGACCGGTTGCCTGCCCGGTGTCCGGCCCGGGCCGGGCAAAGCACGGGCGCCGGGCTAAGGGAAATAATCCCGCCAGGCGGGATTAAAAATCCCGCCGCCTGATTAGGCGGGATTAAAATCATAGGGATTAAATCCCTCCTAATCATAGGCGGGATTAAAATCTCGCCTAATCAGGCGGGATTTTAATCCCGCCTGTTTAGGTTGGCCTTTTGAATTCAGGCCGGCTCGGGCCGGCCTGAAGGGCCTAACTGGGCTCCCCTTTTGAGAGGGAGCCCGATCCCGGCCCGACCCGGTTCAAACAGGGCCCAGGCCGAGCCTGGTTAGAAAAAAGCCCGGGCCCGACCGGGCCGGGCCAAGCCCGCCCCGATCGGGCTTTTTGCTCATGACTACCTGTGCCCCAACATAAACTAGAGGCTTGATCACATACAGAGCTATTTTTCTCGTTTCGATGCCCTGAGGCCGTTACCTTCTACTGATGACACTTCGCGCTCTGCTGATCCGGACACGCCTTCTACAACTCACCCCATACGTAATTTTGTTTCTTTGCATCGATTATTTCCATTGCTTAACACCTTTGCGATGCCATTGTTACCAGTTTCCACCCTTACTTCTTTGCAGGATGCTCTTCAACATCCGGGGTGGCAGACGGCTATGGATGGAGAAATGGCTGCCCTTTGGGCCAATCCCACCTCGGATCTTGTCCCTCTCCCTTCTGGCCAGACATGTGTGAGCTGCAATTGAGTCTTTATTATCAAACATATTCCAACTGGATAGTTGAATTGCTAAAGGCTCGCCTTGTAGCCCGTGGTTTTACTTAACAACACGACCTTGACTATGAAAAGACCTTCTCCCCTGTTGCAATGCTAAATACTGTCCGTGTCTTGATTTCTCTGGCCTTTCATCGTCATTGGCCGTTGCATCGGTTGGACGTAAAAAATTCCTTTCTCAATGGTGATCTTGCTGAGACTGTCTACATGCAACAACCTCTCGGTTTTGAGACCACGGGGGAGTCACTTGTATGTCACCTCAAGAAATCTCTCTATATTCTCAAACAATCCTCTCGAGCATGGTTTGACAAGTTCAGTCGGATTGTTAGTGATGTTGGGTTTACTCGAAGCTTGACAGACTTCTCTCTCTTCACCCGTCATTGTCCACCAGACACCGTTATACTTCTGATTTATGTGGATGATATTTTAATTACTGGCGATAATTCAAAATGCATCCATATGATCAAGGAACACTTGGCCTCCGTGTTTTAGACCAAAGATTTGGGGAATCTCCGATACTTTCTTGGCATCGAGGTAGCTCGTCGTTTCGATGCTCTTGTATTATCTCAAAGAAAATATTGTCCTGATCTTCTTCATGATGCTTACTACTCTTGTTGCAAGCCAGCTGACACACCCATGAATGCCAACCCCAAGCTCCGTGCCTATTCCTCCGACTCTCATACGCTCCTACCAAACACAGAATATTATCGCCGTCTAGTGGAAAAGTTGATCTATTTGACAGTTACAAGACCCGATATATCATTTGCTGTTGGGATTGTCAGTAGGTTCATGCATGGTCTACAAACTTCTCATCTTCCGGGAGTTGAGCGCATTCTCCGATACCTGAAGTCTGCTCCTGGACAAGTGCTAGTATATAAGCCCTCCTCGCCTCTTTCTCTCATTGCTTACTCTGATGCTGATTATGCTGGATCCCTGGATGATCGTCGTTCCAGAAGTGGGTTTTGCACATACTTTGGTGGACTTCTTGTTACTTGGCGAAGCAAGAAGCAATCTGTCGTCGTACGCTCATCTACAGAAGCTAAGTATCAATCAATGACTCCTGTTGTCTCTGAACTCACATGGCTAGAGAGCCTTCTAGGAGACCTGAGTGTCAAGCTCTCCTCTCCTTCTACCTTGTTCTATGATAGTCAAGCTTCTATTCATATTGCCAAAAATCCCGTGTTCCATTAACGTATCAAGCATATAGAGGTCGACTGTCTCTTTATTCGGGAAAAAGGTTCAACAAAGAAAATTGGACTTGAGACATGTTCTTGCTACTGAACAAATCGCTGATATTCTTACAAAAGCTCTATCATGACCTCTATATCTCCAGTTCTTGTCCAAGTTTGGTTCCTAAGACTTGTATGCTCCAGCTTGCAGGGAAGCGTTGAAGAAATTGTAATGAAAAGCCCACCATGGAGGCCCATGTAAAAGCCCTCTTAGGAATTAGTCCCACACTTTAGGATTGAGTTTAGGCTCTCCTCCTATATATATATGTACAAATACATGTTATGTAATGAGAATATGAGAAATTATTAAAATTGTTGATTTCTCTCTCTTCTTTTGTGTTTCTCTACAATTCGCATGACACATTTCTAGTGTTTTTTATTCCAATTTTGAATACTTTTGATTTGTCTGATTGCCGTTATTAGTGCTGTGCAGACCTATCAAATGTTTGCTTTATATTGGCATATCTTCTTCTAAGTCATCATCTTTACTGACTATTTTAGCGTACTCCACAGTTCTGATCATTTCCAGGCTGTCTATTTCTATCTAAAGATGTTCCTCTCATTTGTTCAGCTGCAGTTGTTCAGCTCAAGACTATGACTAGTACACTCGGTGTAGATGAACAGTTATCCAGATGTAATGTTGAGAAGATAATGTTCTTGCAAAGGATACTTGGATATGCTGTGTCAATAGTAGCTGGCTTTATGGAATTGTATTCATCTGGAAACAAGAATGCTCAATATATAAATTTTCCAAGCAATACTTCTCTGATAGACATTCAGCCTGAAATTTCATTGAAGAACCTAAAGGATTTGGTGTCTGAAGAAAGAATTACTTGGCAAAAAAAAGCAATTGAGTTGGTAATGGAGGCAGGTGGTGTCAATTGGTTAGTAGGTAAGGTATGCTTTTCTCATTTCAGTTTACATGTTTTTTACTTTTTGACTGATTGTCGAACTGTCTTTTTTTCTCAGTTTTTTCTCGGGTTAACCAAAGGATCAAATTTATATAATATATAATTAATTTTCAGTGCGTGTAGAACTTGGTTTCTTAAAATATTACTAATGGGGATAACCCACCAGAGATGGCTCGCCGCAAGGCGAGTCCCACGATCTTGTATTCACACACGAGAACTTGACCGGATCGGCGATCCGACTCCGTGAATATGTCCGGATTTTTGTTTACTTGCATTTTCATACATTACATCGTATTTTCAGTTTTTATTTATTGTAATCGGGTCCGTTTCTTTTAAATAGAAGTAGGGGGGGGGGCAACCACCATGGTCATTGCAGATTTTGGAGAAGTACATTCCCGGAATCCGACGATCTTCTCACGACGATGACTCTGTGATGCCTTATGTGATGACTCCTTGGTATTTACCCGGTTCCCTTTTGTATCCCTCGTCTATACCCGTAAGTTCTCTGCTTTCGGAAGCCTCCACCGACGCTCACATCCGAGATTTCCCCTCTTGTTACTGCAGTCCGCAGTCTTGAAAAACCTCCGTTTTCCTGTCTGTCCCGTAATTCTAAGCCCATGCTACCATTGATCAACTATCCCCTCCTAACCACCCTCATGCCCCCCAAAGAATCCCCTGTATTCCCAAAGAAACACCCGTATAAACTCACGTTACCCTCTCCCCCCACCTCAATAACCACACCTAATCCCTTTAGCCCCTCAAATAGCCCAATCTCCTTTCTACAGAACCATTCCCATGGTTTTTTTTCAAAACAGCGTCTGATACCCTATATCCTTCCTATCCTACCTGAACCCTACCCTCCGATCCTCACAATAGCCTACTCTCCCAATCCTGCCGCCCGATCCATAGCCGACAACCCTCTAGAAATACCTCAACCTCTAGATCTACCCCTTTCCAACTTCCGCCCCTAGTCTTCCTCAGTATTTCGTCATCATAGCCACCCCGGGAAGCCACCCGCTCACTTGGAAACGTCGAATCTCCACGCTACGGCCTCCCCTTACTTCATGAATATTATTTTTGTTGCGTGAATCTTGTTCTCTACATTTACATATGAGATTGTGAACTCTTATTCTTTGGATCTCTTGCACTTGTAGAACTTTGTTTGGAATAACTTGTGATTTGCATGAACCATTCACCGCATGCTTGCGCTTTGACCCTCCACACGAAGGAAAATCAAAACCCGTTTGCTTAATGGAATTTACCTTGCATTAGAATATATGCGCGTGCTTTATCTGTTTCTTACAATCGTATTATATTGTGTAATCGCCGTCGGTCATTGCATGTGTCACATTTAGGGCTAGGGAAAATTGCTTTAGCTTAATAACTTAAAATCAATGCACATAATTGAATTAATATTCTGAAACTAATTGACAAACAAAATATGCACCAAAATAATTTCAAAATACCTTTAGTAAAACTACAAGGAGTTTGACTAGGAACTTTGAAGCACTTCATATCGGCAGATTATTTCCAATGCATAGTCAGGTCTTCAAAGATATTTGCTAGTTTTTGTGCATTTTGGCTGGGAAACAGTGTTTTCTTCGTGTTATGTGTTTCTCTATTCGGCAGTTCTGTAGGCCTCTCACTCTTTTGCTACCGCAAGATGTATGTTATTTTAAGTTAAAACTGTGGAAATTAATCAATCATCTCATCTTCTATATATTGACGATTTCTCCTCCTTGTACTATAATCTGTAGGTTCTCATCAGTTTTCTCGCTATTTTCGAGTAATATGTCATTTTGTTCTTCTTTTTATTTTTTCTGCAATTTCTAGCTGTATGTTTTTAATATAATATTGGCCTTTATTATTCTGCTGATTAATTGGTTGAACTATTGGTGATTATCTACTCAACCATTTATTTTAACATCCTGATTTTGATGATGGGCGGTTAGATCTTCAAGGCGAGAAGTGTCTTTGGTGCAGAGAAGTCCGAAGAATGGTAGCTCTTGACAAACTTATTGGTGAAAAGAGGTGCATGAATGAAATAAATCTCACATCAAAATCGGGAAAAAGGTGACTGGATTTAAGTATTAATTTGGATCTCGAAATGTCAGAGGCGCCTTTTCAGGGCTAATGATGGAGTTTTGTTAGGAACTTCATAGTTAAGTACGCTAATGTGAGAGCAATTTTGTGATGAGTGACCTCTTGTGAAATACTCGTAGGCTACCTATGGAAGTAAAGATAAATCCGCTCGTTTCAACTTAATATGGGATGGTCTGAAGCAAAGCGAACAATATCTCAAATATTGTGGGTTGGGTCATTACAATATGTTCAATCGTTTACTAGCGTTACACAACCGGCTTGTATGTTATTGTTATCTTTTGATAATATACTATTATGGGGTCCGGATTGGGAGCGGGTGCGCAGTCGTAAGAGGGAGAAGTCCTAGAGAGTATCCTCACGACTGACCTAACCCTACTGATGGTGGGGATAGAGGCAGAATCCGAGCTTGACCGATAGGAGATGGGTAAGAGGGGAATCTTGCTCGACCCTAGCCCAAACTTGAGTTGAGAGAAAGAGGAGGCGAGAGAACTAAGAGATTGAGGGGGGATTAATTCGTGTTTCTATACAATACCCCCCTTGCTCACTTATATTATGAAAGGGGAAGATTCCACAATATTACAGTTATGACCCTCACCGGGCTACATGATATGTGAGTAAAATAATGTGAGCAAAAAGAAGATACTGTACGTAAATCAAAGATACATATGACTATGGACATACACCATCACCCCTGCGTAGACCTGTAACATGGACATCTTGGTAGTGCTCTAGGAATTAACATAGTGATGCAGAATGGGGTAAAACGCTAGGGTTCTAAACAGAAAATAATAAGCTTGCAGTCAAAATAAATCCCATTTCTTACTGTTACTGGCAGCAAGGCAAAGTACGGGCACAGAGTAAGCAAAGCACGGGCACAAAGTAACATCACACAGGCATAGAAGTTCGGGCAGAAGAGGAGAAGCAGGAATCGGTACAGGAAACTCGGCGACAACCAGTTCTGTCAGCACAGAAGAAGTCGACGGCAGCAGTGTCGCCGGCAGGGAGCAGGAGGGGCGGCGGCTGGATCTGCTGCAACAGAGGGAGGCAGACAAGAGGAGCGTTGGTGGCTGCGGGAGCAGGGAGGAGCCGGCGGCTGGCCGGATCTGCAGGGAGAAGGAGGCGGCCGACGGCTCTGGTTCGTAGAACTGGAGACGGAGGCGGCTTCAGGAAGGAGCGGCGGAGGGCTCTGGTTCGCAGAACTGGAGGGGGAGGCTGGAGGTACAAGCTTCCTTGGAATCGGCACCAAGGAGGGCTGATGGAGATGAAGGCGGAGGAGACCCTTGGCGTCGGCACGAAGGGGAGCTGCAGGCGTCGACACCGGCGGCGTGACCGAAGGGCACGGGAGAAGCGACCGGCGGACTTTTCTTTCCCAAACTCTCGATCCCCTGGCTGCTGTCCTAATGCTCTTATTTATAATAAACCCCATCATATCCAACGGTCCAGATCATCTGGATGAGGATTATTAAAAAAAACTGAAAATATACTCAAAACATATAAATTAATATATCATTCTGACTTGCGGCGACCCTCCGGACGCAACCGCGGAGTCGGATCGGGAATACGATCAACGGGCGGGGCCCGCTCCCCATCACATAGTCATTACTCCTTAGATCTTTCAATATGTGATACTTCTATGGAATGCTATTAAATTTTGGTAAATTTCAATGCAAATATCTGTTTAATATTTTGCTTAGAATAATTTTATTTATTTTTCCAACTTCTCACAGAGCTTTTACGAGTCATTAGAAGACTGAATTTGAAGGAGCAGTGGACTGATTTATCTCTTCATTATTTAACATTGAGTGCTTTGAAGTTAGCCCTGTTTAATAACCCCAGGGCGCAAAATCATTTCAGAAGCATTGGGGGTTTAGAAGTTCTGCTTGATGGAATTGGTCCACCATCAAGTAAATTCTCAGACTCTAGGCATACAGTTTTTTCTCGAGATGATAGGTAATTAGTGTTTGCAGAGTACTGTTTATTTACTCAAGTTTTTTAGAATTAAATTTGATTTTGTGGAGCACTTTAAATAATTGTTGTGTTAAATTAACTCTTACATCATAGTGCATGTCAAGTAACTTTCACTTCATATTGCATATGGTTCCATTAAAGTGTTACCTTGAGATTTCAGTGGTTCCTTTCATATACAATATTGATCTAAGAAGTGTTACTAGTCTAATAGTTAGTGTTGTCAAGCATTCCAATCTAATTATTGTTCATCCAAGCCTGAATGTTGATTACAGTACCTGCTCTTAGACCTGAATAATTTGGCCTCATTATTTTTTGTAATTGCCATGCAAATTTGATCTTCTCAAACATTAGATTGGTCTGAAATGTTTTACGAATCAATGATTCTTCCGCATTTCCTGTCAACACTCTTCCAGTGCGAGAATTGACCTGTTTGTCAATTACTTCAATACAGTTAGTGTAAACTCCCATACATTTACAGCTCACTTCAAATTTTGATCTGGTTTAATGCAGCATAATATCAACATCATAAGCTCACCTTATTACTGTCAAATTGCTATGGCTGTTTTATCCCTGGAATAGTTCCACTTATTATCTGTCCAGTGTATTTTTCCCATTCTAATTCTGTATATTGAACAATATTCTTGGAATGCAGCAGAAATTATATCTTTGGAATCTTTCAACTCCAGGTTATTTCCATGATGGTTTTAAGGGAGACTGTGTATCCTTCCAATTTTTTTTAAAAATATTAACATTTTATCTATTCTTCTTACTTTTTGCTTGTTTGTGTATATTGCTTAACCTTTGACTTTGTGGTAATCCAAAGTAATCATTCCTTTATTTTCTATGAGAAGTTATTCTTTAGTACTAGTTTTTGATTCTCCCTGTGAGGGTGTCATTTTAGATTTAGTTGATTGTTTTTATTGCCACCCCCTAGCCTCAATAGGACCTTACCCTGAGTCACATATCGAATCCCTTCATTTTATTGTGTTCTCAATGAGAAACAGAAAACAACAGTGTTGTTGTTGTTTTCTGTTTCTAGTTGAGAACACAATAAAATGAAGGGATTCGATATGTGACCCAGGGTAAGGTCCTATTGAGGCTATGGGGTGGTTTCTAAATGTAGACACAAATCCGACAATTTAACTTTCAATAATATTTTTTATAAAAGACAATACTAGATAGACCACAGTAGTTAATGTTTAACAAACAAGGAAACAAGGAAACAGTAAAATTGTATTAATTCACGGGGTTTGACAGGAACTTACAATGTTGCAAAACTCTGTAACAACGATTACAAATTGATATATCTTAAGTAGAGAACTAACACACAATTCAACACAAAATAAATGACCTCAGACTAGAAAGCTTACACAATTAAGAAGTAAAAGCTGGGTTTATTTCTGGAGGGCTTTGGGGGGCTGGAAATGAGGCACGGGGTTGGATCTGGGCCTCTAGGTGGGAGCTCAAACTGCTGGACAGCAGTGTTTTCTTGAATGGGGCCGTCTTTGGAGGTTCTGGCAGCAGTAGAGGGCTAGGAGGATGGGAATAACTCTGGACTTTAGTTCCAGGTACTGGAATGAAGGGCTGGGAAAAGGACAGCCACTGTAATTGAGGGGGAAATAGTTGATGATACTGGCGGGGGGGGGGGGTGCAGGGGTTTCACAGGTGGTAAATAAGGTGGCAGAGGGGGTGGGTATTGCAGGCTGGTTCCTGTGTACTGGGCAGAGATCTGGAGGGGTTCCAGCAGGGAATTGGTGATGAAGGTTGCTGTTCTGGAGTGTTTGGGGACAGGAACTGACAGAGGGCAGCTGGGGAAATTTCCCCTAGTGTCGGCTGAGAGTCCTGGAAGCCGGGGAGGGCTTAGGAGTGGTATATCTAACAGCAGTAATGAAGTTCCAGAGCCAGGATGTAGAGCTGCTCCTCCCTGAACAAATTACAGTGGCAATCAGTGGGATGGCTGTGATCTGGAGTCTAGGGAAGTGGGCGCCTACTGATTGGGAGTAGTGGGGGGACTTGGTGGGAAGGGGAGAGGTGGATCCACGTGAGTGGGTCGAGGATTTAGTGGGGAAATGGGAGAAGGGGAGGAAATGTAGGGGTAGAGTCCTAAGTTTTTGGAAGGTGCTTGTAGTGGGATAATGGAGTAGCGAGGAGTTGGCTAGGGAGTGGGGATGGTGGTGGCTGGCCAAGTGTCTCTAGAGGGGATCGCCAGAGGTGGTGGCCGGAGGCAGTTTCCGACGATCGCCGGAAAACTGAACATGAAGGGGGTTTAAGTGGTGGTGATGGAGACTTGACGGAGGTGGCTAGAGGTGGTTTCCGGTCGTCGGAAAACTGGAAATGGATGGAAATGAGGGAGATGCACGAGGCCGGTTGGGAGGAGAGTGTAGATTGGTTCGAGGGGTGGACAGATGGAGGTTTGTATGGAATGGGTGGAAGTGGTTGGTTGTTGATGGTGGGTGGGGTAAGGGGAGGTGGTCGGTTGGTGCTTGTGGGGGAGGGGAGGAAATGGTCGGCTAGTGGTTGTGGGGGAGGGTGAGGGAGGTGGTCGGCTGAGGGAAGTGGGGGAAAAAGACTGGTGGCCGCCTGGTTTTGGGGAAGGGGAGAGGGGAGTAGTGTCCAACTTCGCACTTGGTGTTCCGGCTTCAGCACCGGGTGATCAAAATGAGGCGTCCATGCTCTTACTTTCAATAGCCATCCATGCATGGAGCCCTCTACCCTTATTTCTTGACTAGAGAGGAACAATGAACGGTTATGATCTTCCGTTTGTTGATCCTTAAAACACAAAAAATAAAATGAAAATAAAAAAACTACAATAGACAATATTTCGATCGGTGATCCACTCGTGATGAGCAGTCCTAATCATCACTATGTTCATGGTCGGTGGGAGCAGACCCTCGCGGGTTGTGTGACACCCCATCAATACGTACGTGTAAAATGTATTATTTGTGTAGTAATCATAGAGCATGTATTATATGTATTTTTTTTCATAGTTCCAATTATTCAGTATATTATGTGTTTTATTGCATGAGATTTATTTTGAAAGATAAAATTGATTAATAATTTTTTTCTTTTAAAATAAATAAAAAATAAAAAAAGGAGAGCTTGATTTTAATATAATAAGCTGTAAAATGTAAATATTATGAAAAATTTATTTCTTATTTTATTGAGTATTATAATTTTTTTAGAAGAATTTAAAAATATTAATAAATACAAAAATGAAATTCAAATTCAGTCTATATATTAATAAAGGAGAATAAACTAATTTAATTTAATTGACTGTTAATTTGATTAAATTTATGCTACTTACCTCTTTTAATTTGATTAAAAGAAAACTTTTGTGCACATTTGAAGCCAAAGAGTGAACCACACATTGCATCACAACCGTTAGATCTAAGATGAGATGTCTGCAAATAAACTTCTCCCAAAAATATGTTTCCTGTAAACTCAATATCCCGATGCCCATTCTCCACGGAAACCGATCAACGGTTTCATCTCGCGCTGCTGCCGGAGGCGGCGCCGGCGGCCTGACCGGCGACCCCGACCGTCCGATTCAAAAGAGGTAAGTAACATAAATTTAATCAAATTAACAACCAATTAAATTAAATTAGTTTATTTTCCTTGATTAATACATAGACTGAATTTTAATTTCATTTTTGCATTTATTAATATGTTTAAATTCTTCTAAAAAAGAGATAAGTAGCATAAATTTAATCAAATTAACAGCCAATTAAGTTAAGTTAGTTTATTCTCCTTGATTAATACATAGACTGAATTTGAATTTCTTTTTTGTATTTATTAATATTTTTAAATTCTCCTTGATCGGCGGTGGCCTTGCCCGCTCGCCGCCGGACAACCTCCGGCTGGTTCGCCTGGGTTCGGCGAACCTCCCGGGGGTCGCCGGTCAGGCCGCCGGCGCCGCCTCCGGCGGCAGCGTGAGAAAATGCACCGCTGGGGCGGTGCGGGATAGGGATTTATTTTTAATTTCAATTTTCTTTTTTATATTTCATTTTTTTTAATATATTAGGATTTTTTTAAAAAAATCTACATAATAAGAAAAAAATGGGGGGAAGCCCGCCGCGTGCCAGGTACTGTCGCGCGGGGCACGGGGGCTCCCCTGTGCACTGTCACTCGTATATATATATAAATAGACTGTAGATATATTATTAAGTATGTTTTGAATGTATGTGATAGAGAGGGTGATGAGGGAAAAAGGTTTTTGATAATTGGCGTGACTTGGGAGTTAAATTTAGCTATAAAATTTGAAAGGTCTCGTTCTTACAAATTTTACCTTTTTAACATGTAATCTCATTTTTGACCTTATTATTTATATTTAAAATGTATATGGAAACTTAAAAATTTGACAGAGCTTCATTGCAAAATATATCAATATCCTTCATAATTTGAAATATAAGCTTTATCTCTCCAATTCCTTTATTTTATATCACTTTGCCCCTTAACGATCGCTGCAGTTTTGGGAATATAAACAATTTGCAGTTCCTATGTGAAAATGGGCGAGTACATAAGTTTGCAAATGGTGTATGTTGGCCCGCTTTCTTGCTTCAAGAGTTTAAACAGGCATGGTTTGCTTTGGCTTCATCAGACTCTCAAGTGGTTAAACCACACACTACCAATGTCAACTCTGACACAAGTTCAGGAAAAGGATCCACTCACGTAGATTGCTCAGATGGTTCAAATTTGATAGAGTGGAACAGATATTCTGTTGCATTGAGTAGAGCACTTTGTTCGTTTCTTCTTCCTCCTGAAGATATCAAATCTAGTCGCGATGAAGCATTAGTGAAAAGTTCCATGCCTGTCTCTTTAGGCTATTGTGAACTTTCTATTAGGTGGATCATGAAGGTTATACTCACCATTTTTCCATGCATAAAGGCGTGCTATAGTGAAAGTCCGATACCAAATCATATAAGGTGATATTATTGCCAGCTCACTTCTTCTATTTGTTGAATCTCTAGTTATTTCTGTATAGAACTACCGTCATTATGAACACTATTTTCAGCCATTTTTTCCGATTCTGCACGAAAGTAAATAAAGCAGTGGTTTCTTCTCCTTTTTGTACCTTGTGGGATATATTCTGAAATTTGGTGAGTACTTACTGAGATTTTGATAGCCATATTTCTAGTCCAAATCTTAGGGAGAAATAATTCGGCTTCATTCACGTATTTATTGAGTGATCAAGAGAGATTTAGGCTAAAGAGCATCTATACCCTTATCAAATCAGTGATGTTGCAATCTAATTAGCAATCCAACAAAACACCCCACACAACTCCACAGATGTAATCACAATGCTATTGCTAAACACAACATAAACTTAGCAAAATGTAACTAGATCTGAAATTGATTGATAGCATCATTTCAGTGTAAAAGTGAGAATATGAATTCAGCATTCAAACCAAGTATTGAGACAGGATAATCATCAGACATTCATAAGCAAATTGGCAAGAGAAGCTTGATTCTAGGAGGTTGAATACCTTTGAACAGATCAAAAGAAGGACAAGCAGCTCTCACTAGTCTGCATTCCGGGAAGGCAGAAAATGGAAAAGTAAAACAGCCACTAGACAATGCATAACCTCTCCTTATCACATCACTTATTTATACTAATATTTCCCATTACAATTTTCTTAAGTACCCTCCTACTCTATGTTGCACCGACACCGACACGGGACACGCGACACGACACGACACGCGACTCGTCAATTCTCAAAAAATACCATATTCCGACACGTTGGGACACGTATATTAAATATTCATTTTTTATAATTATGAAAATCCTAAAACATTTAACAAAAAATAAAAAATTAACAATTAACAAACATTTAAATAAATTAAGTCATGTTTAAATATTACTAATCAAATATTCAAATGCAAAAATTAACAAATGATCAAAAAAAATGATAGAACATTAACACATTATCATTATATATCATCAGTAAAAATAATGGATTTACATGCAAACTTTTTTCCCCATTTCAATCTTTCTTTTTCTAGAGAAAATATCTACGTCACTAGTAGATCCACTTTCACTATTTGAAATGCTAGAAAGGGATGAAGGCACTTCCATGACAAATTGTCACCCGCCTCACCATGAGTATCTAACTTAGGGACACGCGTGTCCAATTGAGCGGGACACGCGCGTCCGATTGAGCGGGACACGCGCGTCCGATTGAGCGGGACACGCGCGTCCGATTGAGCGGGACACGCGAGTCCCGCGTGAGCCAGCGTGTCGGATTTCCGACTTGATTGTCTGATTTCCGACTCGAGTGTCGGATTTTCGACTCGAGTGTCGGAGAGTTGGACGAGTGTCGAACTCTCCGACACTGACACGCCGGGCATTTTGAAGTGTCGGTGCTTCATAGCTCCTACTAACTAAGACAAATTACATCAAACTGCCATTCCCGCCAAAACTTAATTTCAAATGGCTATTAACTCTCCTCAGCTTCAATTGGCCGTTAATTATCCCCAGCTTCATCATTCACATTCTGATGTAGGGTATGCTATGTATTATGCAATCTAGGTCGACTCGAGTGAGTGGACACGTGAAAGCTATGATGAGATGCACAAAATCCGCTAGGCAATTATTCCAAGTGACGATTCACAACCACGCATAATTAAATTAGACAACAACAATTCTTTTAAGGCGATCAAACAAGGCTTTCCTCCAAACGGAGGGCCAAATTAAGCGCGCTGCGAATAGCTCCTTCATGCAATCAATATTCTTACGGGCAAAATTCCACAATAAATATTTTAAGAAAGTACAAATATCCCAAACAATATCCAAATGCTGAAAACTAGAAATTCATACAACAAACAACTCACAAACAAAGGAATGTTTGAGGCGGGAGAGATCCGACGGTTTTGGGAGTAGATCCGGGTTGGCGAATCAAGAAGGTGGCTTTCCACGGTGGAAGATGGTTGCGGAGGGTTGGAAACGGGTAGATCCGATAATATTGTGACGGATCCGGGCTTCGGAAGAGGGGATATGAGAGTGGGTGGTAGATCGGGGAGGGTAGTGCTAGATCAAGGTAGATTTAGGATTTTCGGAGGGGTGTGAAGTGGATCCACGAAGGGGAGGTTAGCGGGGTGGTTGGCTAGGGCTGGGATGGCCGTGGGGTGGTCGGGTATGTACTGGAAAAGGGAGGCGGAGGCGGCTAGGGCTGGCAGCAGGGCCGGCGGCCGGATCTGGGTGGCCAGGCGACGACGAAAAGGGGAAGGGAGGCAGGGCGGCGGCCTGCTTGCAGGGCTGCAGGTCGGCGGTGATTGAGGGGACGTTTTGCGGGATTCCGGCGGTGGGAAAGGGGGAAAAGGGTTGGAAAATGATGGAGGGGGATAGGGTTTACCTTGGGGATGAAGTTCCACCACTAGGAGTCAACACCTAGGGCTCCACGGCGTCGACACCGTGGCGTGATCGCGGAGGTCCGGGAATATCTTCTCCAAAACCAGCAATGAGTCTTTCCAAGCCTCAACACTCCTATTTATAATATTCTAACATTAGGGCGACGCAGATTCGACGACTATAATTGGCCGAAGAATCCACGTGCCAAACATAAGCAAATGAAATTAAAATAACAAAGTTATATATCAAAAAGATTCGCGGCGCGCATCCGGACGCATCCGCGGGATCGGCTCGTCCCTCCGATCAAGTCTTCCGGCGAGAATAGACGAAAGTGGGCCCCACCTTTTTATGGGCCGATGGTCCCCCATCAACTCCCCCCGACTGAAAAGAATTCATCTCCGATGAATGGAGAGAATCATACTGTCGTCGAAGCCCAGGGGCGAGTCGGTCCAGCTCTGTAGGTAGAATACACGTGTCATCAGAGGCGGAACGACCTCTCCAACGAACCAGGTAACGACATGAAAGTCCAGTGGTGGTAGGGACGTACTCATGGGTGACGATATCTGTAATACTCTCAGCAGACTGCTCTCGTGCAGTGGATCCCGGGACGATCAGGGGTGCATGCGGTGTAACGGCCCAGAATCCGCCACAATTTAATTCGATCTTTCTGAGAGGGTTTTTCATAAACGATACGCAGCAGAATAGAAAAACAACAGGGTGTACCAGTGAGAATACAGAACATCACAATTTATATACACACTATCCCAAAACCAGGTAAGGAAATTGTCTACATCGAGTACATGTCATCTAGCTATCATAGTACAAGGAAAACAAAACTCAGGCTAACCCGTTGACGGGTCACATCTTCAACTGGTCTTTGATCTGCATCTGCCTGCGCCCGCCTAGCGGGGTCTAGTACGCTGGTACTCTGCTCCTGAAAGAAAATTAGGAACCAATTAGTTTTGAAAACTAAGTGAATTCCTTACCCTTACCGGGCAATATACTGAATGATATCCTTTTTCATATGAGGCCACCAAAAGTCCTGTTTCAAATCATGGTACATCTTAGTCCGACCAGGATGAATCGAATATGGCGTATTATGCGCCTCATACAAGATATCCTTCCGCAGGTTATCAGCATCTGGTACACATAATCTGTCATTCAGGAGCAATAGAGCATCCTTTTCAACAAAGGCACTCACTTCTCCTTTCCGCAATTTCTCAAATATCCCCATCAAGAAGGGGTCTTGAGGTATCGCTTTCTGGATTCTTTCTTTAAGCGAATATTGAATTCGCATTTGACATAGCTGGGCTTGCTTTTCTTCAGGCCGAAATATCGCGCAAATTCCCATATCTTGAAGCATATAAAGAAGGTTCTCATTATATCGCGGTGTCACGGACATCGCAGCAATATGTTTCCTGCTTAAGGCATCTGCGACCACATTTGCTTTACCTGGATGGTATTGAATATCCAGATCATAATCTTTAATAAATTCTAGCCATCTTCGTTGGCGCAAATTAATTTCTCGCTGATCAAAGATATATTTCAAACTTTTATGATCTGTAAAGATCTCGCAGCGAACACCATACAGGTAGTGGCGCCAAATTTTTAATGCGAACACAACTGCGGCTAATTCTAGATCATGTGTCGGATAATTCTTTTCGGCATCCTTTAATTGTCGGGAAGCAAATGCAATCACCTTACCATGCTGCATTAACACGCAACCCAATCCTTTATAGGACGCATCGCTATATATTTGAAAACCATCTGAGCCTTCAGGCATCACCAATACTGGTGCAATTGTTAATCTTTCCTTCAACGCTTCGAACGCTTGCTGGCATTCATCTCCCCACATAAATATTACGTTCTTCCGTGTCAAATGTGTCAAGGGTAGTGCTAGCTTCGAGAAGTCCTTGACAAATTTCCGATAATAGCCAGCTAAGCCTAAGAAGCTTCGTACCTCAGTCACAGATTTCGGTCGGGTCCAGTTGAGGATTGCTTCAATTTTAGCTGGATCAACAGCCAACCCTTCTGCATTAATCACATGACCGAGAAAGGCTACCTCAGTCAGCCAAAACGCACACTTTGAGAATTTGGCATACAACTGTTGTTCCCTCAAAGTTTGCAATACTTGACGCAGGTGTTGGGCATGCTCTTCCTCTGTCTTCGAATAAATCAATATATCATCAATAAACACAATCACGAACTGATCCAAGAATGCCTTAAACACACGATTCATTAAGGCCATAAAAGCTGCAGGAGCATTCGTTAGGCCAAAAGGCATGACGACAAATTCAAAATGCCCATACCTGGTACTGAAAGCTGTCTTAAAGACATCTTCTTCTCGAATCCTTAGCTGATGATATCCTGAGCGAAGGTCAATTTTCGAAAATATACGGGCACCAACCAACTGATCGACAAGTCGTCGATACGCGGCAAAGGGTATTTATTTTTTATTGTCAATTTGTTCAGTTCGCGATAATCGACGCATAGACGAAGAGATCCTTCCTTCTTTTTTACAAATAAAACTGGAGCTCCCCAAGGCGAGGTACTTGGTCGGATATATTTCTTATCAATCAAGTCTTGCAATTGGACTTTCAACTCTGCCAATTCTTTTGGTGCCATCCGATATGGCGTTTTTGCAACTGGCGCAGCTCCTTCGATCACTTTAATTTCAAATTCAACTCCTCTGGCTGGAGGCACACCAGGTAACTCTTCTGGGAAAACATCCACGTAGTCCCGTACTACGGGCACAGCCGTAATTTCTTTCTTTTCTTCTTTCATTTCTTTAATCATTACCAAAATGGCCTCACAGCCTTTCCGTACCATTTTCCTGGCTTTCATAGCCGAAATACTGATTTTGGCAACTTCGCCTAACCCTTGATAGATCATCGGACTTCCATCTGGGCATTTAAACGCCACCTCTTTTGTTTTACAGTTAATAACTGCTTCTCGATCCAATAGCCAATCCATACCAAGGATGATATCATACTCCACCAACGGTAAGACCGCGACATCAGTTTCAATTCGTTTATCTTTAAAAGGTAGTGAGACTACGGCTCGCTCCTTTGTCATCAAAACTGTATTATTCGGTAACAATACACTCAACGGTTGAACAATATGATATGGCCGTATATGAATTGAATCCAGAATAGATGTTGAAATGAACGATTGACTAGCACCAGTGTCAAATAAAACTTTCAAAACTTGATCATGCACAAGTAGCATACCTGTCACAACCGCATCATCTGCTTTCGCCTCTTGTTGATCGAGATTGAAAGCTCGAGCTTGAATTAGTCTCTCATCTCTGGCCCCTTCAGCGGGTGCCGATGCTATCGACTCCCCTTCCCTGGAAGTCCCAATATGATACATTCTCTGAGGCGGTAAGGCTGGGGCTCCCCTCGAACTTTCATCCCTTTGCAACTTCAGACAATCCTTTCGCCGGTGTCCCGGCTGGCGACAATAGAAGCAGACTCCAGTCAAGCATTCCCCTCTGTGCAGCTTGCCACATTTGGCACATTTGGTCGCCGCTGTTTGGGACACTTGAGTGTTACCAGTCGACACAGACTGTTGCTGCTTCTTCTTTTTCCAAGGGGCTTCACCTGATCTGCCCGATTTCTCTTGGCTAGAACCTTCTTTGAACCTCTTCCTCATTTCTGTCCTCCTTTGTCTCTTTTCAGTATCTAACTCGACTAATCGAGCTTTCTCCACCAGTAGTGCATATTCAGTAATATCAAATGGAACCACTGAAGCGCGGATATCATCCCGCAACCCTTCCTGGAACCGTAAACAACGAGCTTCCTCGGCCGCCACTGCAGACTCAGCATAGTATGCAAGACTGGAAAATTCGGCTTCATACTGAAGGACAGAGCGGCTTCCTTGAACTAATCGCAAAAACTTCTCCTGTAGCTGCCTCTTTTTCGTCCGCGGAACAAACCACTTTGTAAATTCGCGAATAAACTCTGCCCAAGTCACATTCGCCAGACCGCGAGTCTGAAACTTCCCTTTCATTAGGTTCACCCACCATCTTTTCGCCTCTCCTTCTAGCAGAAAAACAACCAACTCCACCTTCCTCTCCGCAGGGCACCGCATCGTATCAAATATTGTTTCAATACGCAGGATCCAGTCTTCTGTCTCAATTGGGGACAAACCACCACGGAAAGTCGGTGGTTTTAAATCCAGAAATTGCTTCATATCAACATCCAGTAAGCGAGACTGCTGTGGTTCTACAATTGCTGGAGGAGGCACAACCGGCACCACTGGGGTTACTCCATGAGGAGGCACAACCGGAGGGGTATCCCGAACCAATCTAATTGCCTCAGCAATGGCTTGAGCAATATCAGCGATATGAAGTGAGGTAGACTGTCGTCCACTCACACTTTCTTCTGACCTGGAGTCTCTAGAGTCCTCAGGTTCATTCCGAGCCTCTCGCACTCTGCGGCTCGAATACACTTGAAACGGTTCCTGAGGAAAAACCATAAGACAGTTCAGGATATTCTGATATACACTTGACATCATTGTGAGTTTATATTCCATTCTGGTATTCTCTGCGTTACATGCCATGTGAAAAACCTCCCTCTGATACCACTTAATTGTAACGGCCCAGAATCCGCCACAATTTAATTCGATCTTTCTGAGAGGGTTTTTCATAAACGATACGCAGCAGAATAGAAAAACAACAGGGTGTACCAGTGAGAATAAAGAACATCACAATTTATATACACACTATCCCAAAACCAGGTAAGGAAATTGTCTACATCGAGTACATGTCATCTAGCTATCATAGTACAAGGAAAACAAAACTCAGGCTAACCCGTTGACGGGTCACATCTTCAACTGGTCTTTGATCTGCATCTACCTGCGCCCGCCTAGCGGGGTCTAGTACGCTGGTACTCTGCTCCTGAAAGAAAATTAGGAACCAACTAGTTTGGAAAACTAAGTGAATTCCTTACCCTTACCGGTATCTTCGCACTGCAATCAGACAAGAGAGTCAGCAACAATAAATCTATAGGAACATGTTTCGAAACCAGTAACAGGAAACATCAACATTTCTATCTCATTTATTTTGTTTCTATCAAGTTTCCATTTATTCGTAATGTGCTTCTTGAAAACTAAGGGTCTTTCAATATCTCAATCATCCGGGTCCATCGACCCTTCTTATCAATCCGCTTTAGGGCGCTCAAATGCGCAGCAGGCTTCCACGCCTCCTAAATTGGATTCATCATATTCTGTAGGAGTTCGACCCCTCCTACGAGGTGTGAGAGTTCTACCCCTCTCACGAGGTGTAGGAGTCTGAAGCAACCCCCCCTACTAGGCCGACCCTTAGCTTTTATTCTATCGTTTCGTTTCATTTCATTTTCTTAACAATCTATCGCTCGCTAAGCCACGTTAGCGTTTCGGCGATTCATATATTTCAGTGATATCATTTACAAGAAAGTAACTAGCTTAACTAGTTCACCAGAAAGTAATAAGGACTCACCCCAACTTTTCCTTTGCCCTTGTCCCTCGAAGGAGTCACATCACGTCTATCGCCGGACGCCATTCTCTGCAGTATCAAAATATCATTTACTTTAGGATTGCGCCTTACAAATTATGAGCGGACTCCTACGACGGTCACAACTACGACATCTAGGAGTTGTCTAGGAAAGGACTAGTGTGGGTGACTCTTAACGTGAATCATTCGACCAACATAGAGTTGAAATACCCATGATAGAATTCCAATTTGCTCTGTACACAACCACAAGGGTTGCCACCAAGACAACACCAAGGGTTGTGAATAGCAGCTCAAGTATAAATCCATTTTAAAATAGCCGGACAACTAACACAAGCATCCCAAGCACAACCAGCATCCAGGTAAGGCACAGCCGACACACTCACAGCACACACAGCACTATCCAAACACAGCCGGCACATTCACAGCACGCACAGACTAAGGAGATCAAACCCTAGCCTCCATATAAGATTCTAGGGAAAAACAGAAACTTTTAAATCCAAAAGGGAGTGATGAAAACCAAAAACCCCCAAACCCTAGATTTTCACCCATCTCAAATCCTTACATCAACTTAAAAATCAACACAAGAGGAGTTGAGGGAAGGAGATTACCTCTCAATTGCAAGAAAATCTCAGAAATCGGAGAAGAATCGAGCCCGGTAGCACAAGCGGCGGTAGCGGTTTCCTCCGTCTATTCCTCCCGTCGAAATGAGAAGGAAGTGAAAGAGATAAGAATATAAGCTCGGGATACAACACCGCCTAACCGGTAGAGCCGGTTTACCAAACCAGGTAACCGGTTCCCAACACAACCGGCCACAGGAGATCAAACAGCCCAGCCCCAGCCGGTCCAACCAAAGAAACCCCAAACGAAAACAAGCCCAAACACCATTCAGCTCATAAAACATCCGGCCGACTCAAGCCATTCATATTTAAACGAAAACGAAATGACTGTCGCAGAAATCAAACGGAAAAGCCGAACATAAAATTTTTGTGCGACATCGAATCAGCACTTTGTTTTCATCATCGGGGAGGAATCACATAATTTTTATTTTACAAAAGTAAAACAGTTATATCTGTTCAGTTATTACATGCGGTGTCACCATAGGTGATGGACTCCCAGGGGTGCGGGTAGTAGGGGCAAGGTCAGTGGTAGAGGTGAGTGGGCCGAAGCTGTAGCTGGTGGTGAGGTGGAGGGGCGGTGATCATTCCGACTCGGGTCCGAATATTCGCGAGGTTCCTAATACGGAGTCAAGTCCTCAATATTGAATACCGGATGGATGCCCATACTTGCGGGGATATTTAGTTCGTAGGCATTTGTCCCGATCCGCTTAATGATCGAGTAGGGACCTATTCGTTTAGCGCTTAGTTTTTGGCAGCCCCCGGTGGGAGCCTCTCCGCCCGGATTCAGACCATTACCTGCTTGCCTTCGTTGAAAACTTGTTCTCGCCTGCTTAAATCTACATGGGTTTTATAGCTGTCATTACTTGAAATAATTTGCCGACGGACTGACTCATGTTAATCATGCAAGTGACGTGCAAATAATTCGGCGGACTCGCTAGGACGGGCCTCTAATGGGTAAGGAATGAGGTCAATGAGCTTCTTGGGTTCGTACCCTAATACTACGTGAAATGGGCTCAGCCCGGTGGACCTATTGACCACCCACTCATACATACCATCTTTAGTCTTAAAGGCCGTTTTCCATTCATCACCCTCCCGTACCCGGATCTGGTGGTACCCACTCCGCAGATCGATCTTGGAAAAGAGTTGGGCACCAGACATGGTATCTAATAAGTCATCAAGACGAGGGATGGGAAACCTGTACTTCACCGTAATCTTATTGATGTCACGGCTATTGATGCACATGTGCCAGCTACCATCCTTCTTGGGGGTAAGAAGGGCGGGAATGGCACAGGGACTCAGGCTCTCCCGGATGAACTGCTTCCGAAGCAGCTCGTCAAACTGCCGCTTGAGCTCGACGTGCTCATCTGGATTCATACGATAGTGCGGCAGGTTTGGGAAGAAGCTCCTGGGAGTAGATCGATCGCGTGCTGGATATCTCGCAAAAGTGGGAGTTCATCAGGTAACTCCTCCGGCATGATGTCAGTAAACTCCTCAAGTAGGGTCTGGATCTCCGGGGGAACATCTGGGGTCACTGTCGGGCTCTCAGAAGCCATAGTGGCGGCAACGATGTAAAATACCCCGACATCCCCGCTCTCCCGCAAGAACTCACTACACCGCAGGAGATGCAGTGGTCGCGACGATATGGTGCTCGGGGAGGGCTCAATCGGGCCCTTGGATTTCTCCTTGGGCCGGGTTGGGGACAGCGTGATCTTCTTACCTTAATCGAAGAATGTATGTGTGTTCGACCGGCCGTAGCTCGTGACATCGCGGTCGTATAACTAGGGTCGCCCCAATAACACGTGGGCAATGTCCATAGGAATGACGTCACACCACACGTGATCCTCAAATGTAGCAAGCCGAATAGGAATGAGGCACCGCTGTGTCACCTGGATGGCGGTCTTGTCTACCCAAATAACTCGATACGGGTGAGGGTGGGGCTCCGCCTTCACTTGTATACGCTCTAAACCTCTATGGGCCACGATATTGACACAACTCCCACTATCAATGACTAGTTTGCAGGGTCCGCCTGCGCTAGGAAAATATGTGTAGAAGATAGTGGTGCGGCTCCAATCCTCGTTTGCAAGGGGGTATGTAGGAGGCGTCGTACTACGCCCATCTCTAGGGATCTCTCGACCTCGCTCTCCCACCCCTCCTCGACCGCAGCTTCGACCTCCTCAGTGACATCCTCGGCTCCCTCTAGGCCCGACTCTTCCTCTCCCTCGACTAGCAGACTTCGTGTGGGGCAATGTGCCGCCACATGTCCTCTGCCAGAGCATCTAAAGCACTGGATACCCCCGGGCCTCTGGCCCTCGGTGGCGATGGCCTTGCCCTTCATGTCAGTGGTGATCTGTGGGGGTGGGGTGGCCGTGGTAGTCTGGAAAGGTGTGGGCTTCTTAAATGTCGAGGAATCAGTGCGCGCGGGGAACTGCCTCGTACTCGAAGTACGGAGATACTGCTCGTACTCTAAGGCGAGCTGGAATATCTGATCAACCGTCTTGAGGCGATGGAGAATTAACTCTCTCCAGAGCTCTGAGCGAAGGCCAGCCTTAAATCGCGATGCGGTGACAATGGGCTCTTCCGAAATATCACTCCTAACGACCAACTCATTGAATCGAGCCATGTACTCCGCTACCGAGAGCGCTCCCTGTCGTAGGTTCTGCAGCTGATCCAGCAACTGATCACGGTATGAGGCGGGGAGATATTTATCTTCCAGTCTCTCCTTCATCTCATCCCATCGGGAGATGGGATAATAGCCTTCTCTCTCGACAGCTCTCTCCACGCTAATCCAAAATACTTTGGCTTGCCCGACCAACTTCATCTTCGCGAAACGGACACAACGCTCATCTCTCATGTCGTACCAGTCAAAATAATGATCCATGTCTAGGATCCAATCACTAAAGGCCTTCGGATCTAAGCGACCGTCGAACGAAGGGGCGTCGAGGCGAATCCGTCGGGTGATGTCGAAGGCTTGGCCACCTCTCCGCGGGTCGGGGTAGTCCCCTGGATAGTCATCGTAGTCGTAGTCAAACCTTCGTCGATCTGGCGGGTAATACTCATCCCGGTGCTGGTCGCGGTGACCAGGTGGACGCACCCGGTCCCTAAGGTCCGGTTGCGGCTGAAAGGGCATACGATAATCCTCTCGTGGCGGGTGTCTATCGCGTGCTAGCTCGGGGTTTCGCCTTGCCGGTGGGGCTGGGGCTTGGTAGGGAATGTCATGGCGACGACGTTCCTCAGGTGGCTGGCCCGCCCTTGGGCGCCGATCGGGACGTGGAGAAACATCAAGGTCGTCCTCCAAAGGGTCGTCAAGATGCGTTGGCGTGGCCCTAGCGTTCTCTAAGTGGTCTAGTCGTATGTTAACCTCGGCAAGGTCATGTCGAACGTCGTTAAATTGGGTGCCTAAGGTGTCAAAACAATCTAAGATAAGACGTTGGAACTCAGCAAATGCGGTGCCCGAGTTCGAACTTCCCGCACGGTCGTCGGTTACTTGTGGGTCATCCATGTTAGTCCTAAATGTCCTACCACTACGGAGCATGCAAGTGGCCTAACCTTAAGCTCTGATACCAATTGATGTAGGGTAGACTATGTATTATGCAATCTAGGTCGACTCGAGTGTGCGGACACGTGAAAGCTATGATGAGATGCACAAAACCCGCTAGGCAATTATTCAAAGTGACGATTCACAACCACGCATAATTAAATTAGACAACAACAATTCTTTTAAGGCGATCAAGCAAGACTTTTCTCCAGACAGAGGGCCAAATTAAGCGTGCTGCGAATAGCTCCTTCCTGCAATCAATATTCTTACGGGCAAAATTCCGCAATAAATATTTTAAGCAAGTACAAATATCCCAAACAATATCCAAATGCTGAAAACTAGAAATTCATACAACAAACAACTCACAAACAAAGGAATGTTCAAGACGGGAGAGATCCGACGGTTTTGGGAGTAGATCCGGGTTGGCGAATCGAGAAGGTGGCTGTCCACGGTGGAAGATGGTTGCGGAGGGTTGGAAACGGGTAGATCCGGTAATATTGTGACTGATCCGGGCTTCGGAAGAGGGGATATGAGAGTGGGTGGTAGATCAGGGAGGGTAGTGCTAGATCAAGGTAGATTTAGGATTTTCGGAGGGGTGTGAAGTGGATCCACAAAGGGGAGGTTAGCGGGGTGGTCGGCTAGGGCTGGGATGGCCGTGGGGTGGTCGGGTATGGACGGGAAAAGGGAGGCGGAGGGGGCTGGGGCTGGCAGTAGGGCCGACGGCCAGATCTGGGTGTCCAGGCGGCGACAGAAAGGGGAAGGGAGGCAGGGCGGCGGCCTGCTTGCAGGGTTGCAGGTCGGCGGTGATTGGGGGGACGTTTTGCGGGATTCCGGCGGTGGGAAAGGGGGAAAAGGGTTTGAAAATGATGGTGGGGGATAGGGTTTACCTTGGGGATGAAGTTCCACCACTAGGAGTCAACACCTAGGGCTCCACGGCGTCGGCACCGTGGCGTGATCGCGGAGGTCCGGGAATATATTCTCCAAAACTAGCAATGAGTCTTTCCAAGCCTCAACACTCCTATTTATAATATTCTAACATTAGGGCGACCCGGATTCGACGGCTATGATTGACCGAAGAATCCACGTGCCAAACATAAGTAAATGAAATTAAAATAACAAAGTTATATATCAAAAAGATTCGCGGCGCGCATCCGGACGCATCCGCGGGATCGGATCGTCCCTTCGATCAAGTCTTCCGGCGAGAATAGACGAAAGTGGGCCCCGCCTTGCTATGGGCCGATGGTCCCCCATCACATTCCAGATTGCATCAATGCCTCCCCGATCAAAACTTCCTTGGCCTCGGGGAAGGAAGTGAGGATAATGTTTATGCATAACCCACAAATTCTCCCAGGTGCCTCCAATGAGCCGTTAGCCCATTGAATCAACAATTAAGTTATCACCCTTCCTTGACGGTGTGGTTGGGTCCAGGAAGGCCACCACAAGATTTGTATGTTGGCAGATTCAGGTATGTCTAAACAGTACGCCACCGCGCCCATACGTTCAACCACCCTTAAGGGGAAATTTTTTGTGAGAGTTTATGGAGCCCGTGCAGTTGAATGCTTACTTGTTTATACGGCGGTAGACGAACTTAAGGCCACAAACCAACTTCTAATTCCTTTTCCCTGCTTTTGTTGTTAGACAAAACCATGTCCCTTACTACCAAAGACATGTCTATTTCTTCCACCATTGAAGAATCCGCAATGTAAGGGAAATGAAGAGTAGGCTCCTATCCATAGACTATCTCATATGAGGTCATCTTAATGGAACTCTGAAATGTCATATTGTACCACCATTATGCTAGACGTAGCCAGGTGGCTTGCTTCGTGGACGTTCAAAGCACATACATCTTTGATAACACTCCACACAATGATTTACAACCTCCGTCCGACCATCCGTTTGAGGATGATATGTCGTTGACATATTCAGTTGAACTTGTAGAACCCGAAAGAATTCTTACCAAAATTGGCAGATGAAAATTATGCAATCGAAACATTAAATCCATGAAAATTTGTGCTACAACTTCTGTTGTGTAAGGATGACTAATGGCTACCAAATGCACTTTTTTTACTCAGCCTGTAGACCACCACAAGATTTGTTGTTACTTTTTGGAATTCCCTTCCAAATGCGATTTGAAATAGGCAGGGGTTGCAACAAACCCATTGGGCTTTGATTACCCGGCTTACAATTTTTGTCAAATCATACAATTTTGTATGTATCTGTTAACTTCTAACTTCATGTTTTTCCAAGAAAAACAACTTCTTCAAGCGAGGATAGGTGGCCGTGATCACCGAATGCCCCCCAAAGGCTCAATCATGGTAGAGTTGTAGCTGTTTTGTTTCGGTTAATTCCACACTTCCCACAACTATTGTCCACTTTTTTTTAACAAATCGTGAATTCATTGATACTTGGGCTTGTATAGGCTATTCTTTTCTTTTTCCCTGATAAGTTTGTATTTGCTCATCCAGGATCCATGAGTCTTTTAACTGCTTCATAATCCAGTGGTAAATACTACCCTTTCTTGCAATTCCAACCTATTTACTTCTGCCTTCCGGGATAATGTGTTTGCACACACATTTTCTTTCCCTTTTCTATACTGAATGGTGTAATTGTAACCCATTAGCTGGCTTGGAATTTTTGCTGATTAGGGTGGCTAACTTTTGCTCAAGCAGGAACTTGAAACTCCGATTGTCCGTTTTGATGATGAAATGCCCACCCATCAAATAATGACACCATTTTTGGACTGCCGAGACGATAGCGAGTAGTTTCTTCCCATAGGTTGATAACCGCATATTCTTCTTTCCTAAAGCCTTGCTAAAGAAGGCCAGGGGATGACCTTCCTGCATCAAGACAACTCCCACTTACGCACCCGTCTCAATGATCAATGTCTTATGAAAATCATGGAGTTGTAACACTGGTGGTATGGAGACAACTTCCTTTAAGTTTAAGAAAGCATCTTGTGTTACCTCATTCCATTGCCAATTTTGCAACTTCAACAAATTAGTGAGAGGCCGACTATTAGTCCACACCCCTTGATAAACCCGCGGTACTACCCAGTTAAGCCCAAAAAACTCTCAGCTACTTTAAGTTTGTAGGGGATGGCCAATTCAACATATTCTGCACCTTAAGAGGATCAGTGGAAACTCTCGCTTGAGAAATAATATACCCATGTAGTGCATCTCTTTCAAGCCAAATATGCACTTTTACGTGAGAAAAAACCGACGTTTGCTCAACAATTTGAAAATAATTCTCAAATGTTTTAGATGCACCTTCCATGACCTTTTGAAGATGAGAATAACATAAAAAACTAGGATGAATTGCCTCAGATGCTCCTGGAACACCTTATTTATCAACACTTAGAATGTATAATGGCGTTAGTGAGTCAAAATGACATTCCAAGGAACTCATAATGGCCCTAGAGAGTTCTAAATGCCGTCTTGTATATATCAACTTCAACCATCCTCACTTGGTGGTAGCCTTTTCTAAGATCCAATTTCGAGAAGAACATGACACCATGTAACTCCTTAATAACATATTTCTAAGATTTGTATTACTACTACTAGCTTGCGCAGTTGAATTGGAAGCGAGTGATCTACTGGTTGTTTGAAGCCTCTCTGTTTTATGGATCACCTCAGGTACTTTGATCAGTACCTTCCTTTGGATGATCGCCAGTTTATGTACTGAATCCTCTCTAACCGGAAGACATCTTAAAGCGATTTGGGTTGAAACATCCCTGTAGTGAGTTCAATTTCTTCCTTCATACTAGCCAAACAGAAGCTAATGACATGATGTTTCGGAATGTGCACTCGACGAAAAAGAACGTCGAAATCATCTAGGTAGAGTTGGACTATAAATTTTTTTAAAAGATTTTTCAATTCGTTCATCGGGTCGTCAAATAGAATAGATCCAAACCGATTCTGCAGGGCTTGCAGATGTTCCTCCCAACTCGGCCATTGTCGAGTGAGCCAAGATTTCATATGTTCTTGATGCTTGAACAGAGCCTTTCCGTCCATGTTGACTGACACGATCTTCACTTTCAGCTCAACCGGTGTGCCATCAATGTCGAAGAATTGATCACACTTATAGATCCACTCCATCACCGCTTCCCCAAAGAAACACGGAAACTCAATGCGAAAAAATCTCGTAGAAGGTTGATATGATTTACGGAATGCATTTCGATTGTCAGCCGGCGCATGCCCACCTGTATTGTCCACGAATCTCTCCGATCCGAGGCTAGAAAACATATGCTCGGGTGTTCGACTATTTTGATCTATCATGGCCTGAATCGTCCTCGCCATAGAGTCTTGATTCTGCTTGAGTAAAGCCAATTCACTTTGTAAGCCCTTCTATTTTGTCTCCTCCGACAACGACATGATTGTGGCTCAGGATGTTACTCTGATACCAATGATGCAATCTAATAAGCAATCCACCACAACACCCACACAACTCCACAGATGCAATTACAATGCTATTGCTAAACACAGCATAAACTCAGCAAATGTAAATAGATCTGAAATTGAATGATAACTTCATTTTAGTGTAAAAGTGAGAATACGAATTCAACATTCAAACCAAGTATTGAGATAGGATAATCATCGGACATTCATAAGCAAATTGGCAAGAAAGCTTGATCCTTAGAGGTTGAATACCTCTGAACACCGAAGAAGGACGAGAGCTCTCACTAGTCTGCACTCCGGAAAGAGAGTAAATGTAAAAGTAAAACAGCCACTAAACAATGCATAACCCCTCCTTATCACCTCACTTCTTTGTACTACAAAATAAGCCAAATTACACCAAATTACCGTTCCTGCCAAAACTCAATTTCAAATGGCAGTTAACTTTCTTTAGCTTCAATTGACCCTTAATTTTCTTTAGCTTCAGCATTCATATACCAGATCGCATCAGTGACTAGAGGCTTTGAGGGAAAAATGTTTTCCGAATTAATTTTTGGTGTCCAGCCCATGTTGGATATATCCTTGTTTAATCAATATGCGGAAAGATCTTGGTCAAACAGTTATAAGAAGTAAATAAAACGAGTGGACAATATACTTTTTGGATGCATCTTCTTGTTTATTCATCTTTCTTGTATTTATGTTTTCTGAAATGTTATTGCAATTCTATAGAAGTTTCTATGCTACATGGTTCGTTGGGTGCAATTCAAACTTTAACCTTAGCCCTTTAGAAGTTTCCATGCTCCACTGCTTTCTTTACATGCAAATCTGTTCCATGCTCCACTGTAGGCTGCCGACCTCTTTATTCCAGCCCCAGTCCTGCCACAACCGTTATTGACTGATCACGAAAGAATGTGTCAAGTGGTTAGGCCATATTTAACTCATTTCCATCTATGTCCTTGGCCAGAGGTTTGTAAGAAAGAAAATGATTTTCTGATTTACTCGTTGATGTCCAATTCATGGTCTGTGTCCTTCTTAAATCATATGTAGCCAAAAGTTAAAAAAAGGATTAGCTAAATTACCTTTTGGTGTCAAACCCATGTTCCATCCATGTCTTTGTTAAGTCAATCTGTGGTAAAAGCTTTTAACTATAAAGAAAACGGATTAGCTGGATTACTTTTTGGATGACCTTTCTGTTTTTATTCATATTTCTTGGATTGATTTTTTCTGAAAGGGATATGACGGTCCTGTAAAATTTTCTGCTATGTATCGTGCAACCACAATTTCAACCTTATTTGTAGATTGTTGTTTAAATAGTCCATTTTTTTTCATTGTCTTGTTAAGAATAGTCCCGCATCTAAAATTAAATGATGATTTGTGCACTTAATAGATCTCGGCACCTCCATCTACAACTGATTGTTTTAGGTTGGATGCTTGGGTTTCTAATATGATACCAAAGCTTGGTAGGCCTAACACATAAGAATACGTCCTGAGAATAGTCCCACATCAGAAAACTAATGTAGCATTGTGCACTTCATATATATCCTTTGTTCCTCCACCTACAACAAATTGATTTTAGGTTGCATGCTTGATTTATATGATAGGATCACATTGTTCTGTATTCAACCACCACACAGACCGCTCTTATTTTTGGTATCACACTTCATATTTTTATTTGCGTTTGTAGCCGTAGTGGCATTTTTGTATGTTGGATATGTTTCCACTCTGACCTATAGAAGGGATTGGAGGAGACTCAGGAGAATCTTGGATCATCTTCTAGAGTTTTATGAGTCACTCTCTTAGTGAGGGATTCTTGGGGGGGGGGGGACCATCCCTGAAGGGTAGGTGCGAGCATATCTCACAATTGTATCCCATTCATTTTTTGTTTTAATGAAATTATTCAGATCACATTTCTATATTCTAATAGTTCTTTTGTGAAAATCAGTTGTTAAAATCATAATTTGTTTTTTCAAATGTTTTTTAGAGAGTTAAAATTTGAATAACATAATGAATCACATGTAAGTTGTTTACTTCTGTCCCCTCTCAAGGGAGCAACAAAAACTGCACTGCATGTACATTTGCTTGTTTTTTTGGAATTCCAGTTCTTTCTGAGGCTAGTTCCTTCTTAATCTATAATGCTTCTACAACAGAGTTTTTGGCAACACTATGCAGCATTGCATCCTTCGCACGTTCAGAATGGTTCTTGTTTCTGCTCCAGCTCTTCTTGAAGTTTTTAGGGAAGAGGGAATTTGGGGCATGATTTTCTCGGAGAAGTTTTTCTACTTTGGGTCGTCTTTGAAAGAGTTAGATCTGAAATTTGAAATCATCTCTGGTGCCTTTGCTATCTCTGAAAGTTGGAAGGATAAATCAAAGTGTAATGATGTTGACTTTATTCAAGTGGAGGCCATTGCTTTCTTGGAATTTGCAGCAACATTAAGCTCAAATACAAATAATTTGGTATCATCTTCATTGTCTTTTTCTTCTCATTTCTACACTAGATTTAATATGTTCATGTGTTGTTTTGCTAACTCTTACATTTGTTGCTTGGAGATCTAATTAATGTTCGCATATTTCTGGATAAATATCTCAAGAAATATTGTTCTGTTGGATCATAAGATATCTGAAGTTGCAATATTTTGATTATGTTAGGGAGTTTGTTTTCTTGTGCAATGTGGATTGAGTTCTTCTGAAATGTTATTGTTGATTTCTTCATCAATATAAATTTGCTTGTAATAGGTGAGAAAGAAAACACAATCTGTCATGTGCATAAGCGAGTCACCTTTTATTTCATATTTTTATGCATCATATTTTGTCTAGGTCATTTTGAATGTGTTTGTCATTTAGGTAGTTTAACAAATATTTTGGGCAGAAGGGCATCATTTAGGTAGTTTAACAAATATTTTGGGCAGAAGGGCTTATTCATAATTAGGTCATGTAACTTCTATTTAAATGCCCTTGGACTGTGGATATGACAAGCAAGAAGTATTATATTTTCCTCTCCCTAGTCTCCCTCTTCTCTCCCTTGTCTCCCCAACCCTAATCGATGTTGAGCCCGACTCCCTCTTTGCATCTCGTAGGCCGAGATCCGCTTGCTTCAGACGACTCCTCATCTATCCGACATCTCCACCCTTGATACCTCCGATCTCCTCTCTGACAAACTACATGCACATTATGATGAGATTGATAACATCTTGGAATCAGAGCCAACTAATTTGGTCCCTTGCCCTTTCCTCACAATTCTTCTAGAGATATGGGTCGGCGCCATCGTCATCGGCACAGCCATACCACAACAAATTAACCTCCAACAAATTTTCGATGCCTTCACTGTGTTGATATACTCGCACATTCAACGACTTAGGAATGATGAACACCACCCGCGATCAATCCATCCAACAGACAAAAGTGATCGCCATAGAATTGAGACGTGATTTATGTGTCAGCGCTCCATTCGATCTACACGATCATATTCTATCTCTCGCTATTTTGTTCACTATTCTTCCCGTGGAGATGCCAATCCAATCTTCGGACAGTCCAACGACGATCGATACTGCTTGCTGAAGTCTGATGCTTGCGTAATGCCTTAATCGATGTCAAGCCATATGCTCTCTACAACGATGCTCTATTCAATCTTCACTATCTAATTATGTCGACTATTTTGTTCACTATCCTTCCCGTGGAGATGCTGATCCAATCTTTGGACTGTCCAATGATGATCGACACTGCTTGCTGAAGTCTGTTGTTTGCGTAAAAGTAAAACCCTAATTGATGTTGAGCCCTGTGCTCCCTGCAAGTCTGCATCGCCATTCCCTCCATTCCCACTGCAACATCATGGAATCCTTCCAAAGCCGTTGAACCTTGCATAGGTTGAGCTGCACACCACATTACTTTTCGAGCCCAATGCCTTCATTTCGAACCCAACGTCTTAAATGATTAATTTATTAATCACTTAACTCAAAAGACAGATAATTAATTGATAAGGCTTTCCAGCATTACTTAATTAATTATGCCAGTAATAAATTTTTTTTTGAAAGAAGAGAAGATAGATAGAGAGCATGTAGCAACCATCATTGTCTAAAGATAACTTTTCCTCTTTGGGGGGCAAGGGATCCAGGATCTTGGTGCCTTAATGAAGCTGAGCGCGCTTCAATACCCACAAGGATCATCATCATGATGCCAGTTGAGATTGGCTGATATAATTATTTAGAGACTGAATAAATGGGAACTTACTAAATCAAACCTGGTAATCACTCACAAGGGATCACAAGAATTTTATGCCACAACCCTCACCAACTCGATGGACTTATAGCTGCGCAACAAAGTCTCCAGCCGCTCATCACACGACCAAAAATTCTGCCCAACAAGTACATGTCGTTGATATTTGGCCTTCCCAGCTGTCACCTAATAGTCACCATTTACCATTGTTCTCATTCATCAGGACACCCCTCTGCCATTAACCGTGCACACAAGACGGGCATTACTTACATTAAATCTCTTCTCACACACATGAAGGCTAGTATTATTCTGAGCAGTCAATGGGTATCCCCACTGAGAAAGACATGGCCGTCACCTGCGGATTATTCACCATTCTTCTACTGGTGCAGTGACCACATATTTTCAACAGGCAATGTTGCACGCCATTGTTCTGGCAAGAGACTAAAGAAGTAGATGATCAGTCATGCCTTCAGGTCTAGACACCGTATCATGGTTATGAGCTTGAGGACAAGCTCAAAGAAATGTAGGGACAGTGTGTTATGGGCATTGACTAGTTGCATTATATTTCATATTTCTATGTATCGTATTCTGTCCGGATCATTTCAAGCGTGTTCTTCTTTTATGTTGTTTAGCGAATATTTTGAGTAGGAGGGTATTACGGTTGCACATGCCGACGAGAAAAGCACACGCCGACGAGACGCCGTGACCAGACCACATGCTGAGGAAGACGATGACGGGTCCGTCTGGAGGAGGAGAGACCAAAGACCGCCGCCGACATGATTATCTTGTTTGCATTTTGTTATGTTATATTCTGTTATGTGTACGCTTTATTATTCACACTGCTTTTTCGTTATCTGCACCCCGCACCTATAAGAGGTTGTGCTGTACTTTTTTTTCATTATGCTTGGATGTATGAAATTTAGGGTTGCTCCCTAGATTTTTCTTCTCGTTCCCTCCCTCTCCCTCACCATCGCCAGCCCTCCCCTTGCTGGATTCCTCTCCGGGATCGTATCAATTTTGTTCAACCTGCCTCACTACATGCCGGTGCTCGCCAATCACCCACGAAGCTTCTTCCCGGTCTTCCGCTTCTGCCTGAATCGCGACCCACCAAGCCCACCGCGACTATTCGTATCTCGCTGCTGCCTGTATCGTGATCCGCTAAGGCCGATCCGTCGGCCTCGTCTCTCGCCGCCGCCGCATCCTTCGCGTGCATCAATCTGCCGCATCGCTCTGCCACATACAACGAAACCGCATCGCTCCACCACATCGTCCGTGTACAGCGACGCCAACCCAACCCGCATCGCCCCACCGCATCACCCGCGTACAACGACGTCAGCCGCCATCCTGCTTCTTGCCCAACACCGTAGCACTTCTGCTTCTCTACTCGCCCCAACACCTTCATCCTGCTGCTCCCTTCCGGCGTGGCTTCGCTTCCTTCCTCAGGCTGCTGTTGGAATGGCCCCCAACACTCGCTCCGCCGATGATCTTCCTCCGGATGTGGCCGGCGAAGCCCTAAGCCACCTCTTTAAGGCTCAAGAGCAGCTCGTCGCCTCCATACATGCCTTTCTTCTTGCCCTCCACTCCAAGATCGACTCCCTCTAGGTGTTGGCTGCCTCCTTTGGATCAGGCTCACCCGCAGACGACGACTCTCTCCTCGGCGCTGGGCCGCCGCCCATTCTTTCTGGGACCACTCCTCCGCCCATTTCGGGCAAGTCCGCCCTCTCCCTCGACATTCCCTCCTTTGTCGGGTTTACCTGATTGATTGGATCACCAAAGCGGAGCAATATTTCAACCTCAACTATACACCGGACCATGAAAAGATGTCTACGACTGTGGTTGGCCTGAACGACTCAACCTTCTAATGGACTTGGTGGCTCCGCCAATCCAACCCGTGCCTCTCCTGGCCCGAGCTCAAGCAGGATATGATCCGTCGGTATGACACCCGCTATTCCTACTCTTTCGCAATTGAGGGTCTTTGTGGCGTCTGCCAGCCAGCCAGCCTGAACGACTATGTTGATGAGTTCTTCGCCCTGGTTTCCCACTTCCCCGGACTATCGCCCGATCATTACCCGAGCTTCTTAATGCAGAGTCTGTTGCCACATATACACTCGTTTCCGCACGTACCACCCCCACACAATCTTTACGCCATGGACTTGGCGCGTCGAGTGGAAGCTGACCTCTCCCTCCGACCACCTACTCCTACGGCCGATCACCACCAACCTCGACCGCTTTGGCGACCACCAGATATGGCTCCTCCACCGCGACTCCTGCATTGGTGGATAGCGGTGCAAGCCACAACCTCATCTCTGAGCGCCTGGTGCAGTAGCTCCGTCTTCCCTCGGTTCCCTCTCTGGATGTTGTGGTCCCCCTGGGCGATGGGTGTCTCCGATTGACTCAGGGCCGTTGCACCATCGTCTCTCTCCGTGGGGTCCTACTTCGTGACCGCGGACTTCTACGCATTTGGCCTAGGCGACATCGACACCATTTTTGAGGTGGCTTGGCTCTGCACGCTCGGTGATGTACGTTTCAATTGGGCGACTATGACCATGGAGTTCCTATACGGGGGCCAGCCATGTCGCCTCGACAATGACTCCCCTCTCCTCCACTGTCTGGTCTCCCTCTGCACGATCCAGCAGACCACGAACGTCGGCCTCTCTGCGGTGCTGTGGGCCCTCTCGGGCCCGTTTGTGGTGCCTTTCCCTTCCCCGACGGACCACCCAAAGCTTTTGGCTGCTCTCACCGACGTCATCCAGCCTCCGACAGGAAATGCCACCAACCCGGCCGACCAACCGACCGACCGTGCCAATTCCCTCCAGCCTAGGACCACAACAACCTTGGCGCAACCATTCCGTTTTGAACATATGCAGAAGGATAAGCTCGAGCCTCTGATGCAGGGGATGCTGATGGGGGGGCCTTACCCGTTCTGGTGCAAGCCTATTTTCTTGCCCGGTTCTTCTGGTCCGGGTGAAAGACGACAGTTGGCACCGTACCACCCAACCAAGCTACTTGATCACCGCTACCACCTTCATGGGGACTCTAGCTCGCAGGAGGTCCCTGTTGCTGGGTCTTTCTGTCTGGAGTCCGAAGCTACGTGGCTGCCCCAGGATCACTTATGCCGCTAATCCTCTTATTTCTGCCTTGGAGACAAAGCATATTTTTCAGACAACGACATTTTTACGGTGTGCATGCTGACGAGACACGCACACGCCGACGAGATGCCGTGTGGAGTCCACACACGAAAGAAAACGATGATGAGTCCGTTTGGAGGAGAGACCGAAAACGTGCCGTCGACATGATTATCTTATTTGCATTTTGTTATGTTATATTCTGTTATGTGTATGCTTTATTATTCACACTACTTTTTCGTTATCCGCACTCCGCACCTTTAGGGGGGGGGGTTGTGCTCTGCTTTTTTTCATTATGCTTGAATGTATGAAATTTAGGGTTGCTCCTTAACTTTTTCTTTTCATTCCCTCCTCCTTCCTCTTGTAGGATATAACGCATACCCAACTGGTCCATAAGCTCGAACTTATGGAAAAGACGCTACTTTTTCCCCTTTAGGAAGTAGCAAAGTGCCACAGGTCAAGTGAAGGAACACTGGACCCAACAGTCCCCCTAGCCTCCATCATGACATGCTGGCTCAGAGTTGGCCATCGCATGGCTCAGATGTGGCGCACCACATGGCTCAGAGGTGGGGCAACACATGACCGAGGCTGCCTGACCCGCTGGACCCACACAGATAGAGAGACAATTAAATCAGTATAAACAACGCCCCCCGAATTCGAACCCGTGACCTCCTTCTGATACCACTTGTAGGATATAGCACATACCCAACTGGTCCATAAGCTCGAATATGAGTTGCCTCTGTGCACTTTTATGTTACGTTAGGTCCAGAAGTTGCCTCTGTGCGTTACCCAACCTGGGTAGTCTCAACCATCACCGGGTCCGGCGTTCCGCAACCCCTTCACCCCAACCCTCTCTGCATCCATTATTCATGTGGCGGGTTGTTGAGGCTAGGGATCAAACCCCAGACCTCCTTGAGGTGTGAAGATTTCATCTCAGTTGGTGATGGTGGATGAAATCTCAACACCTCACAGAGGTCTGGGGTTCGATTCCCAGCCTCAACTACCCGCCGCATGAATAATGGGTGCGGATAGGGGTTGTGGTGTAGGGGATGCAAACCCTATTACGATTAGGGGACCCGGTGATGGTTGAGGCCTGCCCGGTTGGGTAACGCACAGAGGCGACTCCTAGACCTACCGTAACAGAGGGCTTATTCGCAATTAGGTCATGTAACTTCTTTTTAGATGCTCTTGGTGGCTATGGATATGGAAAGCTAGAAATATTCTATTTTCCTCTCTTTAGTTTTCCCTCTTCTCTCCCCTCCTCTCCCTATCCCGAACTGATCCCCACTCTAGGGAATTGTGAGGTTGAATTTGGTCCCTCGTCGCATCTCATTGGTCGAGCTTGGCTTCCTTCAGATGACTCCCTTGTATCTTCGACATTTCCGCCACCTTTCTTACCTCCAGTCTCCTCTCCAACAAGTTGTGGGCACGTCACGTCAAGGCCCATAACACAATCTCATACGTTAGTTTCTTTATCACACAATCAATTAGTTGTATTCTTTGCCTTTAATATCAATTTTATTTTGTGTGAGATGTCAAGAAAAATTGCTAGTTTCTTCATCACACAGTCAAGTAGATGTATTTTCTACTTCATTCTCTTAGCATGGTATGGTCATCCTTTCAAGGTCGCATTTGGATGTGTGCTTTCACATTGAAATCTATCATACTTTAGTTGCAAGTTAATCCTTTGGGAATTTGATTTTCTGTGATTCGATATGTTTTTCTATCAAATTGGTGCTACTTGTATTACTTGAAACATATAATTCTTCCATACTTTTATCTCTTGTTGATCGTTTACGCATTAGTTTATCTGACATATATTTCATCAACTTACACGTTACAAGCTGTTCCTTTTCTCCAACACAAATCTGCTACTTGTATTGCATGAAAGATATAATACTTCCATACTTTTCTCTCTTGTTGATCCTTTACGCATTAGTTTATCTGACTTGTAAAGGATCAACTTACATGTTTCAAGCTGTTCCTTTCTCCAACACAAATCTGCTGGAGACTTGAATGGATGCTATTGCTTCTGGAAATATCATTTTCCCTTGCCAAGATTCGTTGGTTTTCACATTAGATCGGTGTATTGATCGATTCATTTAATCAACTGCAAACACTGCTATTGGATTTATCATATATATATATATATATATATATATATATATGTAAATGTATGCATGTATCTTAGTACCTCGCTGTCTCGATATTGAGTACTATGGCGTACATTGTGTATGGAAGGACCCCATGCATGGTGGCCAATATTTATAAATATCTATATTTTTGATTTTACATTAGCTTTATGTAATAAGAAATCATGCGTTCTGTGAAGATGTAGGGGGAGGGTAGGCGGTGGTGGGGAAAACAGTGTGTGAGAGGGAGAGAGAAAAGGGAGAGGGGATTAGGGTTAGAGATTAGAGGAAGGGAAAGACATACATTCATTCAAGATAAGAATTACATAGTCCGCTTGTTCTCTTATAGTGGCGATGAACGAATACAAAAAGAAATACACAAAATAGGAAATACCAAAAAATACTAAAAACGCCTTAAGCAAATAAAACAACATATTTAATTAGCAACATATTTAATATTTAAATATCCCCCGCGCTGACCCCGCCTGGGTCATCCTCGTCGGTCCATGCCGCTCCCGACGCGCCCGGTTCGTGTTCATCGGTTCGCACTGCGTCCTCCCCGCATATCTGTAACAATGCCGCTGTCTGGGAAATATGCCTTGTCCCCAAGACAGTCGCCAGAGTGGCCGCGACCTAAGTGATCCTGGGGAAACCGGTTAGCATCAGACTCCTGACCGGAAGACCTAGCGACATGGACCATTTGCGAGCTAGAGTTCTCCTGAAAGTGGTAGCGGCAACCAAGTAGCTTGGTTGGGTGGTTCGGCGCCAACTGCCGTCTTTCTTCTGAACCAACGAAAGTTGGGCTGGTGGCAGTCCCGTCGGAGACTGGATGGCATCAGTGAGCGCGGTCAAAAGCTCTTGGTGGTTCGTCGGGAAAGGAAGAGGCACAACAGATGTTCCCGTGAGGTCCCAGAGCTTCGTGGAGAGGCCGACGTCCGTGGTCCGCTGGATCGTGCAGAGGGAGCTCGGAGAGCGTAGGGGGCGGAGTTGTCGTCGAGGCGACATGGCTGGCCCTTCTGCATGAACTGTATGGACATAGCCCGCTAATTAACGCACACATCACCGAGGGTAGCGAGCCAAGCCTCTCCAAGAATGGCGTCGAGACCGCCTTAGCCAAATATGTAGAATTCTGCGGTCTCGGAACAGGTCCCCACCGAGAGGGAAACGACAGTGCAACGACCCAGAGACAGACGGTGGCGCCCATCGCCCAAACGGACCGCAACATCCGGGGAGGGAACTGAGGGAAGACGGAGCTGCTGCACCAGGTGCTCTGAGATGAGGTTGTTGCTTGCGCCAAGGCAAGGGCTGGACGGCCAAAGGAAAACGGGGGTGCGGTCTCCCCGTTGTTCGGGAGAGGTGGCGCCCCGAGGATGAACGCGCTATTGGCCAGACATGCGGATCCGCTGACGGACGAAGCAGCGGAAGGTTGTAACGCATCAAGCTTTGCGTGGATGGCGAGCAAGGAGGCCACGATGGACTCCTGGGTGCTGACACGGCGTTGGAGGGCCTCGTTGGCACCCCCCGATGGCGCCTCGGGGGTGGAACTGGTGTTTGCCCCCATGGCAATGACGGAAGGTCTGCAGCGGCTGGAGGGTTGCAGCTGGGCGACAGTGGGGAAAAGCCGCAGTGCGGTGCTGGAGTGCGGTGCGGCTGGCTGGAGTGCGGAACGAAGGCGGGAGGGCGGTGCTGGGCGCGAGACTGAGCGGCGGTGCGGCGCCGGGAAAAAATGCTGTGCGGCGCTAGACGATGGTCGGGAGCAGACGTCTAGCGGCGGATTGGGACTTGGATCGCAGGTGCGGAAATCGGCCGGGGTCGCCGAACTGCGTGAGGCTGAGGCGTCGTGGTCCGGGCAGGATCGCGGATGCGGAAGTCGGGCGGGATCACAGATGCGGAAGTCGGGCGGAATCGCTAAGTTTTGCGGCGGACGCGCTGTGGTCCGTTCAGGATTGCGGAAGTGGAAACCGGACGGAACCACCAAAACGACAGTAGATCGTTAGCGAGGGACGCAGCCGGCGGCCTGCGACGGGCGGGACAGCGGGTCAGACCAAATTGTCGTGATGTCGGGGGAGGGTAGGCGGTGGCGGGGAAAATGGTGAGAGAGAGAGAGAGGGAGAGAGAGAGAAGGGAGAGGGGATTTGGGTTAGAGATTAGAGGAAATGAAAGACATACATTCATCCAAGATAAGAATTACATGGTCCACTTGTCCTCTTATAGTGGCGAGGAACGAACACAAAAGAAAATACACAAAATAAGAAATATAGAAAATACTAAAAACATCTCAAGCAAATAAAACAACATATTTAATATTTAAATATTCCCCGCGCCGACCCCGCCTGGGTCATCCTTGTCAGTCCAAGCTGCTCCCGACGTGCCTAGTTCGTCTTTATTGGTTCGCGCCGCGTCTTCCCCACATATCTGTAACACGTTCCCTAATATAAGGGATTGAAATTGAAATACTTAGATTCATTTGATGGTCCTATTTTAGTACTATGACCAATTAAAGCTTTACTTTTAATATAACGTAAACACATCTTTTATATTATTGTAATTGAGAGTTATGAGGTGGACAGTAAAACGTGTAATTTATCATTTCAATTTGCCCCTCCTTATGAAATTTACATACCTACTGATTGCTTATTTTTTAAAGAAAAATTTCAAGATAACTGACCGGAGAAGTCGAGCCTCCCTCCGGTGGATGAATAAATGAAGCAAAAGATGGTGAAAATCCTCACCGAGCTAGCATCTAGTGAATAAAGCTGACACCATATGGGTAGGGGTGCGAGCGGTTCAGTTTGCGTCTGTTTGCACCCGAACCGAAACGGAACCGAGAACCTTCGGTTTTTGGTAGTTCATAATTGACCAGAACCGAACCTGGTTTGTTCGGTTCATAGTCGGTTCGGTTTTTGATCGTTTTTTGGCAGTTCAGTTTCGATTTTTTGTATACTTTTTTCACTAAAGATCTCTTGAAGTGAATTTTAATCATGAGAACCATTTTAAACATCTCAGTTTATTTAGTTCTTTGATGGATTCATTGTACAATCAATTAATTGATAAGCTACTATACATTAAAGAAGACAATTAAATATTGCAACATTATGTAAATAGATTTTTGCGACCAAAGCTTATCAAATAGTTACATACTTAGGAGTGGAGATATATTTTACTGTTTATCCTATTAATTCACAAACTATAATATACACCAACATAAGTACATAACTAGATCACAAAATTAAAGGGGCACAAGACAACATTCTTCCTCAAATACACCAAATCTCACGACAAAATAAAATTTTCATAACCTCATCTCATTAAAAATCATCAGTAAAAATGGAGTACCTAGCAGAAACGAGGAGTATGGTAGTAGGAACGCATATTAAGTATACCTTAAAATGCAAATATTTGACCGGAGTGCTTGAGCATCAATGAGTGCAACGCTGAAGCCTGGAGGTACCTTGAGAGGAAGCTTAGGTTGATGTTGATGTCCAATAGTGCGGCCTGAGGATGCGAGAGAGAGAGAGGAGTGAGGACTACCAAGAACAAGAGTAGGGGAAGCTGATTGAGGGGATGGAGACAAGAGGTTGAGCGGTGCGGTCGTGCGACGTGGGATTTATTCAACTGGAGCGTGGGCTGAAAGTGAGAAAAGAAAGAATTAGGTTATTTACTGGCGAGTCGAACGTGAGGCGTGAGCCAAAAAAGAAGGAATATTGCAGCATTGAATTTTGACTGAACCGTGGGCGGCCCGTGAATGACATAAACGTCTGAACCGCTTATTTACGACGATCCTAATTTATGTATTGTGCTCTAGATCCTAATTTCCAAATCTACCAAATTACTATAAATATTTTATGTAACGCAGGTAATAACAATATAACACAAGGAAGAAAGTAAGAGGAAGCAGGAAGTCAAGAAGTCGTTGACAATGAAAATAATGAATCTTCAATACAAAATCTAGAGGTCAAGCAAAATCTAAGTCAATGATAGATGAACACAGGAAAGAAAACCAGAGGAAGCAGGAACATTGTGGAGACCTAGAACAGATAACAATCCAAACAACGAAACAATTTTGTTTTGTTGTCTATTAAACTATAGAGACTAAATAAAATTTTTAAAAAATTCGGCTGATATACTGTGGAGAAATATCATCTGTTATATCACTGATCTATCACTGGATATATCGGTCCATAGGTGATATATCAGTGGATATATTCCAAAATGATATATTGCATAACAATACCTGAAACGTGACATTTTATCAATGAAACTTTTATGTCGTTCGACATGTTAGTCATGTCGGTCGATATCCACAACTCTTGTGCATGCTACATTTTACTGTTGCCTCAATTGTGAAGAGGTTACTTGATTCTAAGCCATGCCAAAATAGGATGCCACATTTTACTTGTGCCCCAATTGTCACAAAATTAATAGTACGGTTGTCCATCCTCGGTGACAATCTATGATAAAATAAGAGGTTTGGAGCATGTTGCAACCCCCTGTTGGGATTCACTGTCATGTTATAGTGGTTTTGGGGGATCTCAATCCTAGTGGGGAGCTTCCCAGAGATGGTCAGAGGTGAAGGCGAAGGAAATCAGAGATTCAACTGCGCCTTTTCACGGCTGCCTAAGCAGGAGAATCAGTGGATTGTGTGGTGGAAGAATGGAAGCCGACGCACTATGACCCCGACCGAGCATTGCTCGGGTGCTATAATTGCACTCGATTTATCGCATGCTAGAAGCACAAATGGTAGTCGCGACCAGGCTTGCGACGAGGAACCGACACTTTGTTGCTTATCCGATGGGTGCGTGGCACGGTGCCGGCTAAGTGTGCGCAAGGAAGCACATACATAGAGCAGGCACTACTTTATCTGCTATTACTGGGATCTATGTGTGAATGATGGGGAAGGATTTGTCGTCTGGGGCAGTTGTTGTTGGGCTGCGTGAGTTAGCGTAGGGGAGGGAAGGGATTTGGTGGTGGGGAGAGGGAGCCCCAAACCTCAAGCCAAGACTAATTGATTTGATTAATTTCTCAATATCCTGGCCACAAGCCGATCGAGTATATAAAGAAATGCAAAATACCAGGAATATGGAAGTAAAAAATAGATTATGACGTCAAATATCCGCTGTTGTGCTGTCTCGTGCCATAATAATCTCCCGTAACTGTGCTCATGAAAGTTTCTTGACTTGGTTTGATCTTTAACATATTAAGTACAATTGTTTGGTTAAGTTTTCTTATAAATTTACAACATCTAGGGTCAACTGCTGCTTGAGTGTTTTTTGGAATTTTGTTTTTTTGCAGGGCATGTGGTTATTCATCTTTAATTCAGTGATAATTAATTTATATTAATTAATATTTCAGGAAGCTTAAAATTTTAACTAGTACTTTGCCTTGTTGCCTTGGCAGCCAGAATGCTCTGTTTTGTTAGATGCACTTGAGCAATCAGCCCGTAATCCTGAACTTGCAACTATATTTTTAAGAAGTCTTCGACGGATTCTGCAACTTACAGCTGCACAATGTCTTGGTTCTTTCAAGTCTTTGGACGCTATAAACCGAACCCTTCGGGTTGCATGCATTCAGGCTCAAGAGATCCGGAAATTCAATATTTTTCTAAGGGGTGAGAGGGATGTTGCTGAAGGATCTGGTGTAAGAAAAACCCATGCGATCAATTCTTTGAAGGCATCTAAAAGCTGGGTTAAATGCATGGAATCTTCAATGGAGCTCTTTAATGATTATATCTCTATTGCAGAGCATGTGGCACGTCTGGTTTTGCATAATTCTAGCTGTGTTGATTGTTTATTTGAGTTGTTTTGGGAAGAAAGTCTCAGGAAGTCTGTATTAAAACATATTCTTGGATTACTTAAGGTCTTGTTTTCTCTACCCCTCTCTTTCTTTCCATCCATCCTCTTTTACTCCTTCCTCCTTCATACCTCCTCCTTCCTCAATCCTTCTTACTTCTCTTTCTCCATGTCTCTGCTTCTCTTTTCTGTTGTTTTTCTATTATAATTTTCATGGAAATGATGTTTGATGCAGCTCTTTTGTTTGCAGTTGCCTCCCTTACTTCCAGATGATCGAACTGCAAAATTGCAATTATGTTCTAAATACTTGGAGACTTTTGCTCGCGCTAAGGAGCGGGAGGAAGTTTTTCCTGAAATATCGATTGATCTCTTGATTAACATGAGGGAAATCATTTTGATTGACCAGATCGTGAGTTTCTTCGAGACATTACTGTTTATAACATTACTGTATCTGATTTTAGTAACAACTACCTATCATGGCTACTATTTTTCATGTTATTGCAGTACTATCAGACATTGTTCCGTGATGGAGAGTGTTTTCTTCATATAATTTCATTGCTAAATGGCACATTTGAGGAGGAAGTTGGAGAACTGTTGGCTCTGAATGTTCTTAAGACTTTGACTGGATTACTTAATGGAAGCAACGACTCGAAGGTTATACTGCTTGTTTACAGAACTAAAATTGTCTAGATTATGCTTCACGTGTAGTAGAAAGACATCTATCCTCATGTTCATTATCATTATCTGGCTTTTTTTTGTGTAGTTTAAATCCAATTTATTCGGAGGTTCCTGGGTTACAATTTTTTTCCTTTCCATTCAATTTGAACTTTAATAATTCCACTATAAATAGTTCCTTCGCTTGACGTATCACCATAAAATTTTTCTTATTATTTATACATGTTTTGTTTTACTTTATAGTACATCTCCCTGGGCTTAAGGAAGAGATTTCTATGAACTGTGAGGCTATTAAGTTCGTAAGAAGAATTCATTTCATTTATTTTCATGAGGATATGACATATTGATGGAATATCATAAACAATTTGTAGAAGGTTTGAAGTGAACATCTTCACTTGATTATTTGGGCATGAAAGAACCTAGTTATACATCAGGAGGTTCAAAACTATATAATTTATAAGGGACAAAGTTATAAGTACAAGAAATTAACTACATAACTGTTTCTACACTATTCCGGAAGCTAGAGCATATGTGTCGTATGGGGCCAAGCTCGAAACAAAACAAAAGACAAATGTTTGAGGTAGTGCTTTGGTGGGAGTGTGTGCAATTTGGGAAGCTGCGTTAACATGCTGAAGCCTGATCACTCATAGCTTGACATTGTCTCTAATGAAGTGATAATTTAGTTCTATATATGCTTTGAGGTTCTCAAGAATGTCGATGACAACCTGATTATCACAAAAGAGAACCACAAGAGGAGATAGATATGCCAAGATTAACCAAGAGATTCTTAAACCAAGTAAGCTCGAAAATCAAACGGGCCATCGAAGTATATCTAACTTAGGCCACGTGGTTATAAAAAAACATGCAACTTCTTACTCTTTCACTCGACTAGATTACCGCCAATGTAAATCCAAAATCCACTTGTAGGTTGACAATCATCAATAGATCCTCCATAATCAACATAAAAAATAGTCTACTAGGGAGAGAGTAGAAGATGGCTGGTAGATAAGTCTCTGTCTAAGAGTATGTTATGGGTCTCAAGCCGTTAGTTATCTAGCAATTACTTTATTAGGAGTCTTTATGTATCAAGTTGTATATCTCAAGTCGTATTGAGTCGAATCGAGTTGAGTCATAGTTACGGGTTATTAGTGTATTAATGTTTTAATGTGCATGAATCTCTTTATATTGAGTATTTACGCCCTTGGCATCATGGTCTTAGATAAGGGGATCTTGGGTCAAGTATGGGGGTATTAGAGAATTAAATCAATTTTTCTTCTCTCTCTCTAACTCTTCTCCTTCTCTCTTTAAGGCTCTGTTTGGTTGGGCTGTTGCTGATGGAAAGCTGCTGATGAGAAGCTGCTGATGGAGAAAGTGCTGATTCTGGAAAACAGAGTTTTGTTAAAAAACTGTTTGGATGAAATGGAGTTTTGAAAACAGAGTTTTGAATAAGTTGTTTGGATTCAAAACGGAGTTTTTGAATTAATTTTTTTTTCCAAAAAAAAAACAACAAGCCAAATAAACACATAACACAAGAAATCCAGGTACACCCGCAATCTCGAGCTATGCTCTCGATTCATACAACTGATCCGCTATACTATCACGTAGAGCGATCATCTCCTCTACTCCACCTGCAGTGTCAGAGCAGGTTTCTTGTCGCCCTTGTGAGGCCACCCTATCATCTTGACCCTCCTGCTCGCACTCATTGAAATCTATATCATTGCGGGAAGGGTGTCGGCGAATGAAATTATGTAAAGCCATCGTGGCCATCACAATATCTGCCTGCTTCGCAAAGCTATAGCTCGGCATGTCCCGCAGTATGGCCCATTTCTTCTTCCAAACGCCGAACGATCGTTCTATCACGCTCCTTAGCGATGAGTGAGCATGATTGAACATCTCTCGACGTCCCTCTGTTCGACGACCACCGCATGCGAAGTCTGGCAAATGATACCTTGTATCTTGATATGGTTTCAAATACCCTCTCTGCAAAGGATATCCAGAATCGACCAAGTAATATTTTCCTGATAATGTGTTAAAAATTAATTAACCATTCAAATAAATTAAAGTAAGAAATAGATAAACATAATTGTTAACATTACCTCAAGGCGGATGAGGAAAATTATATTGAGGGTAATTTAACGCATAATTGAAAATCTGGCTATCATGTGCAGATCCCTCCCAACCCGCCATGACGAAAGTGAAGCACATGTTGAAATCGCAAGCATCCATGACATTTTGAGTTGGATTGCCCCGTTTCCCAATATAGGGTACCTGCTGTCCAACTGCTATGCACGCGTCAACATGTGTCCCGTCTATAGCCCCAACGCAATCTTTAAAGAAAGGCATATAACGTCTGTCGTACATAATTTCTGGTGGAGTGCTCCCGAAAGACCTATCTAATGGCTGAATAACTTCCTCCCCATAGCCACAACAAAACACGAATACCCTGAGAGAAAAATCGGCTAGCTGTCTCCGTTGAATGCTGAAAGCGCTCAATTGTTTTTCACATCGATTCATTGTGCGACAATATGTATACGGTCAAGGCTAGCACTTCTCTGGAGGCTGTCCTTCTTGTTCCCTGGAGCCCACACCTTTCCTTCAGATAATGCAGTAGATCGAGAAATATTTCTTGACTAATCATGAAAGAGTCATGAAATCTCACAGTAGATCCACGAAGTATCTCTCCAACCCATTTATCACCTGTTTGCTTCGAAGTCATGCGTGGGACTCGACTGTTTAATAGAGAGGTGTGTGCAGATGCCAAACATGCTGCTGCTATTATAGTGTGTTGTTGAACAATAACACATTTTCTTCTAGCTCTCTCGTACTGCTCCATGGAATTATCAGAGTCCTCGCTCGACATATTCTGAAATAAACAAATAAAGATATCACAAAAGAACTCATACACAAATGTGAGATTAAAAAACTAGTAAGCATATAAATCATCCACATATCAATGTCCATACTAGTGCGATAAAAACATAATAAAGCAGATAACATGTTAATGTTCATACTAGTGCGGTAAAAAACATAATAGCATCCACTGTCAAAACACACACAGAAATAAAGAAGATAGACACAACTACACGCCACTAGTATAGCGACTACGAAGCCACTGAACATTCAGACTTTTTGGCAGGCACATGAAGGTCTCCCTATGATTTTTGTCCATCAGATAAGTGATTGCAAAGAAGTGGAATTCCCTATCTGATTGCACTTCATGGTAAGTTGCTAACTTCTCAAGTGCTTGGGCAATGGTGAAGGAAGAATTACGCTTTGGTGGCTCCTGTATGAATCGACACATGCTCCGAGAAGATTCTGCCATATCCTCTAACACCGATGTAATATCTTTCTTCTGTCCTTTCCTTCTTTTTTGGCCAACTTCGGATGTAGCTGTGTTCTCAGTTACAGGAGGAACGATATCTGCATCAACGTCTTCTTGTCCACCGTCTGACAATGCTCTATCACCAGTAGACTCGGGGCCAACATTCCTCGAATGAGGGGTGCACGCATGATGTCCAGTCGCAACAACAGAGCTGAACATCATGTTCTGTTTCTCCTCTAATTCTGGCTGTATTCCAGAATAACGAAACTTCTTTGCGGCAGGGACAACCTGAAATATTATTCAATTATTTAAAACGGGCATACAATAATTAATTAAGGGAAATAATTGAATTCAAACATTGAATACCTTCAGTCGCTCGTCCCACCACTCATCCGAGGCGTCTATAGTTTTTCTTGATGTGTTCCAACCCAAGCCGGTCTCACCTCGTTTCAACTCCGTCCAAAGTTTCCACTCCTTCTTCAGATGATCCCATTTGTTTTTGAATTGCACTTTATCGTACTTCTTTTCAGTCGACTCTTCAAATGTCTTCATTATATTGGACCACCCCTCTTTACTAAAATGTGTTGTAGGACGATTTCCACGTTCTATCTCTTTTATGCAGATATCACAAAAGAGGAGAACATCAGAATTGTCCCACATTGCGGCCACCCCACCATCTTTTGTTTTGCCCATCTTTATAAGGCAACACATAGAAATGAAAACAATATTAAAAAAACATTACAACAATAAATCTTAACATACACACTCACACACACACATATACTCACAAACACACACATATACTCACACACACACACACATATACAAACACAATAACACATACCAACAACACACATATACACACACACATACAAACACATATAAACACACACACATATACACACACACACACATAAACACACACACACACATATACACACACACACATATAAACACACACATATACACATACAACTCCTAAACACACACATATACACACACACACATATAAACACACACACATACAACTCCTAAACACACAATCACACACCTACACACACACACACATCACATACAACTCTCACACACACAATCACACACACATATAAACACACATATACTCACAAACACACACATATACTCACAAACACACACATATACTCACACACACACACACATATATACAAACACAATAACACACACCAACAACACACATATACACACACATACAAAAACATATAAACACACACACACATATACACACACACACACATATAAACACACACACACACACACATACAACTCTCACACACACAATCACACACACATATATAAACACACATATACTCACAAACACACACATATACTCACACACACACATATAAACACACACACACACATAAACACACACACACACAAAAATACACACACACACACAAAAATACACACACACACACATATAATTATCATACAACACACATAGACACACACATATATACACACATGTACACAAAAAACCTTACACATACATATACACACACATAAACACACACACACACACAAATACACACACACACACACACACACACATACACACACATATATAATTATCATACACACACATAGACACACACATATACACACACTCATATAAACACACATACACACACTCATATAAACACACATACAGAGACATATAAACACACATACACACACATGTACACAAAAAAAAAGAACACACACATATACACACACATACACAAAAAAAATTCAAAACACAACATTTCATAAGAAGAATAAGAAAATGAAGTAAATGGACATCAAGAAATTGAAAAAATGGTGTTATACCTCAGAAACTCGAAAACTGCAGGGGAAGAAGGAAGCAGGTCGGTGATCGTCGATGGGGAAGAAGGCTTCTTTGTGGTCATCGATGGAATCAGGTCGGGATCTGGACGCCCTTGCGAAGACGGCTTCGACTGGACGGGACCAGGTCAGAAATCTGGAGAGAATCACCTTTGAATCGCCGGAGAACGTCGATGGGAAGAAAGATCGCCGGTGGTCATCGATGGGGAAGAAGGATCGCCGGTGGTTGCCGATGGGGAAGAAGTATCGCCGGTGGTCGTCGATGGGGAAGAAGGATCGCCGGTGGTCGTCGATGATGCGGAAGAAGGATCGCGCTAGGTTATCGGGAGGATGGATTTCGCGAATGGCGTGGAACAACGGCTGGACGCAACTATTAGTTGCGGATGGAGGGTTATTGAAAACGCTGGAATTTTAAAACCGCAGTTTTCATGATAAGCCGCGCCAAACGCAGCTTTTACTGAAAATGGCGGTGCGGTCCAACCACACCGGAGTGGATAAGCCGCGCCAAACGCCACCTAAGTTTACTCCCTTCCTCTTCTCATATTCTTCCCCATTCAAGGGTTAGCTCCATAGCTCGGTGGGCCGACATGAAGTAGAGGCTAAAGGATAAATATTTTCCGACTTCCTATCACGATCATCCCCTAGATCAAGTGTATGCCTTGAAGCAAGGGACCCTATCCGTTACTGACTATATATCCCGCTTCGATGAGTTGGTTGTGCGTAGTGATATTCTTGAGGAGCCCATCATGACGGCTTCCCGTTTTCGAGCTGGTTGAGGACCGATATTCAGCGAGAGTTTATTTGATGCAGGACGACACGTTGGGTTTGCGTGTCTGTCGTCTTTTCTTAGGAAATCCTAATGCATGCGATAATTAATGGAATTTTGCATAAAGATTCTCGAGCGAGCATTGCATAAACTTTAAGAAATTAAACAACTTTTAATTTTGTAAAACTTAAAATAGCTATTTTGTTTTCAAATGAATTTCTTGAAAAATGGTTCAATTCAAAATCCGGGGAAGAAGATTAGCAGCTTTCATTCTGTTCCCCTTGTTGTAGCAAAAATGAAAATTGAGAACTCCAAGTTACGTTTCCAATTGGAGTTTTCGACGTAGCGTTCGCTGACAAATCCAAGCGAAAATCTAGCAAATGAATCTAATATCCTAGAGAAACAAAGTCGACACACACAAAGGAGGGGGAAGAAGCAAGTTACCCACGGAAAGAGTCGTCTTTCTGCAATCGAATTCGACGGCAATCCCACGAGAAATTCCTCGTCACCTTCGATCTCCCGCTCCGAGGTCGGCCGCTATCGCACACAGACACCACATAGAAAATTCGCTCTCTCACACAATAGTGGTTCCACGAAATCTCATTCACTCATCTGTTTAAGGAAGCCACAAAACCAAACAACACAATTTCTTTCAATTCTTACTGGATCAAGCAACAAGCATTACTATTTTCATAAACAACTCTCAATCGAAGCAGGAAAAAATTATCATCCAAATCTCATTTCAACTACACAGAAGCAACCAAAGCAATAATCATTTCAACTGTTTCATCTCCCTCTCAGCGGAAGGCAAACAACATTAATTTTCAACATTCAGCAACAACCAAACACCCCAAAAAAAGTACACGCACATCCCTCTTTATAGGGTTTTAATGAAAAAAAGAAACAGAATAAAATAACTACCTAACCGGCTGTGTGAAGTAGCAGACACGACAACTTGGATTGATCGAACTTTTTCACATCAGTTGCAGGGGATGTGTTGAAGTAGACGGTTGCAAAAACCTTTGGTGGTTGCGGGAGAAATCGAGGGGCCGACTTCAGTAAAATGATGAACATGAAGCCCACAGCATGTGAAGCTGAAGAAATCAGGAGCTTTGCCCTCGCGTGCTGGCCCATTGTAGGTCTGGTAGTTGCAGGCGGCATTGTGGGGTTGAGAATGGCGAGGGAGGTGCGTGAATCCAGTGTCAGGCGTGCTCTCTGGGACTGGAAGCAAAAGATTTTGTGGCCGAATCAAGCCCAAGGGGAGAAGGCGCCCTGAACTGAAACTTCTTGGTTGGTCCGGTTCAGCAAACAAGATTAAAAATAGAGAAATCTTAAACTTAAATATGACGACTACCCTCGCAGGCGTGTAATTAACACTGACCCAACATAAATTATAAATAAAAAATTCAAAAATAACATAAATTAAAGTGCAAGAACTCAGTGCCGATCGATGTCCGGTCGGGTGTGGTGTCGATCACTTTTGCGTCGACCTGATCTGGGCTGGTCTCCACCATTATTTCTCACCGCCTTGAGGTGGTTGAGCAAATTTTTCAGTTAGCCCTCGAGTATGAGCAGTACCTTCGTACTGCTAGACCCAGACCCGCCCCTGCGCGGACGTACGATGCCCCATTCTGAAGATCCCCCTCCCCCGACCCCTATGGCCGCTCGCGGGCCAGTCAATGATAAAGGCAAAGCAGTTATAACAGGTGCTCCCAGACCTGGGGGTATTCTGTGCTTCGGGTGTTCTGGTAGAGGCCACGTGGCGACACATTGCCTCATGTGGAGTTTGCTTATCGATGGAGAGTGTCTCGATACTTAGGTCGAGGACGCGGCTGAAGAAGTGATTGTAGCAACTGTCGAGGAAGGTTGGGAGAGTGACACCGAGAGATCGCTTGAGGTTAAAGTAGTTAGATGTCTCCTGTATACCCGACACACTGATGAGGACTAACGTCACACCACTATCTTCTATACATTCTTCCCTAATGTAGGTGGACCCTGCAAGCTTGCGATAGACGGTGGCAGTTGTGTCAACATAGTAGCCCAAAAGGGGGTCGAGCGCATGCAGCTTAAGGCGGAACCGCACCCCCCATCCTTACAGGGTCATTTGGGTGTACAAGAATGCCATCCAAGTCACTCAACGTTGTTTAGTTCCAATCATCGTCTCTTCGTTCGAGGATAGGGTATGGTGTGCTGTGATTCCGATGGACGTAACACATGTACTTTTAGGACACCCTTGGCTCTACGATCGGGACATCACGTGTTTTGGCCGATCAAACACGTGCGTATTTTATGACAAGAGATGGAAGATCACGTTGACTCCGACCCAACCTAAGGATAGAATCAAAGGGTGGGTCGACCCTTCCACAAGTATGAGTACCGCGAGACCCATGCATATCTTGAGGCACAATGAGTTTGTGCAGGAGAGTACTGATTCTGGTATCATATATATTGTCGCCTCCACTTGGTGATTGAAAGCAGGGCTGACACACCTGAGCTGCACCCAGAAGTGAGCCGAGTCTTAGTGGAGTTTTTTGATATCCTTCCTGATGATCTTCCAGACAAGCTTCCACCCCTTAGGTACATCCAACATGCCATCGATTTGATCCCGGGAGCTTCGCTCCTGAACCTGCCCCATTATCGCATGAATTCAGATGAGCACGTTGAGCTTAAACGACAGGTTGATGAGCTTCTTAGGAAGCAGATTGTCCGTGAGTGCCTGAGCCCATGCGCCATTCCCTCCCTTCTCACCCCGAATAATGACGGCACCTGGCGAATGTGTATTGATAGCCAGACGATTAACAAAATCACAGTCAAGTACTGTTTCCCCATCCCGCGACTCGATGACCTAAAACACCATGGAGGGAGCTCAATTCTTCTCGAAGATTGACCTCCGCAGTGGATATCACCATATTCGAGTTCGTGAAGGGGACGAGTGGAAGAAAACATTTAAAACCAAGGATGGTTTATATGTGTGGTTGGTCATGCCATTTGGGATCTCGAATGCCCCGAGTACATTCATGAGTGTCATGACCCAGATCCTGAGGCCCAATATGGGCAAGTTCCTTTTTGTTTACTTGACATTCTGATCTATAGCCTGTCACGATCAGATCACCTTACCCACCTTCGACTTCTTTTTGACATCCTCCGCAAGGAGAAACTATTTGTGAACCTCAAAAAGTGCTCAGTCATGTTGACTCTGTGCACTTTTTGGGTTTCATAGTCTCGGCCTCAGGAGTGTCAATCGACCCAGATAAGGTCTGTTCCATTCGAGAGTGGCCTTTCCCTTCGACGATTTACGAGGCCGGTGTCGGAACAAATCCGTAGATGCCCTGAGTCGTTGGGTTACCCTCTTACAGGCGATCAGAGAGTATATGACCAGTTTTGAGCGATTAGCTGAGGATTATAGCTCGTGCCCCGATTTTGTGGAAATATACTCGACTTTTCTGCGTGATCCTCCAGAACCCACTGAGGGGTTCCAACTGTCTGAGAGTTATTTATCCATGGGTCCAACCTTTGCATACCCCGTACCTCATATCAGAATTTCTTGATTTGGGATCTACATGCGGGGGGTGCCGCTGGCCACTTCTGCCGGGACAAGACCACCTCATTAGTTCTGGATCGATTTTACTGGCCGAGTCTTCAAAAGGATGTTGCTCGAGTAGTTAGGCACTGCCGCACTGGCCAATTGGCAAAAGGGGTTAAGCAGAATACTTGCTTTTTACACACCCTTCCCTGGCTCACATCAGCCTTGGGTACATATCATTATGGACTTTGTGTTGGGAGTCCCTCGCACGATGCACATGCATGATTCTATTTTTGCCGTAGTAGACCAATTTTCGAAGATGACACCCTTTATCGCGTGTAGCAAAACATCTGACACGTCACTTTACCATAGTAGATCGATTTGGTCCTTCATATTGTTGAGTTCGCATACAACAGTTCAGTCAATCATTCCACCGATTTCAGTCCATTTCAGCCATTTCTTGTGATGACCCTAGGAAACCCATTGACCTACTCCCCGTTCTGATAGAGTCTCGTCCTAGTGAGTCTGCTTGGTTCTTTGCACATCACTTGCATGAACTCCATGAGTCAATCCGTAGAAAGATCACAGCTAGCAATGAACTATATAAATCTTATGCTGATAGTCGCAGCCACACACAAATATTTTAGGTAGACAAATAGGTTATGATCAGAATCAGTGCAGAGAGGCTCCCCAAGGGGCCAGCAAAAACTTGAGTGTCAAGCGAATGAGTCCACATACGGTCATGAGGAGGATCGGGACCAATGCTTACGAGGTCGATATTCCAAAGAGCATGAGCATTCACCCTATATTTAATATAGAAGACTTGACACCCCACTTCGAGCCTCACAACTATGTGAATCCTTACAACCTGAGGCCCCTCAGCTTGTGCTTTGCCCTCCCCTCCAGGCCTCCCTAATTTCCCACACCTTTGAGTTAGGAACCGCCAGTTTCTTCGTTGGCACCTGCAACATCACCAGTCTCACCTACCCGTGAAGAGAGTTTTGAGAGCATTCAAGAGATTATGGCGCGCGAGCATGTGGTTTCTACTGATCTTCCATTTTGCCGCTACTTGGTTTATTGGACCGGTCAATCGTATACCGATGACACTTGGATAGCGCTCGAGGAGCTTGATCACCTCGCCCCTGCACTTCGACTACAATATGATCATCTCCATTCCTCGGAGATGAAGACGTTTCAGTCGGGGGGATTTGATGGGGATCAATCGTCACCTTCTATTCGCCAAAGGACGGGACCACCGTTTGTTCGCACATGCTTTCATATATTACTTCAACATTATTGTTCTATTTTCGGAGCATTGGATCCTAATATCTACGGCCCATGACCGTCGATCTTAGGCTGCCCTACTTTTGTTTTCTATTTATATGTAGGTTGGGGCTGTTATCTAAGAATTGCTGAATTGTGGAGAAAAGTGTCTCCACCTCTGGTGATCATCCGCGGTGCCGACGCTACAAATCTAGGTGTCGACTCCTAGAGTCCTAGGTATTCCACTTTTCCTTTTCCTCATCACCACTCACTGCCAGCCCTCCCCTGCCTCCGCTGTTCCCAGCCGAGAACACCACCCATGCTCGTTTCTCAAACCGCAAGTCCGCATGTTTCCCTGTTTATCAGCGAAATCCTCGCGTATTTACTGTTCCTAAGAACAGCTCACGTCTATGCACTGTTCCACACAAGCATTTCTGCCTCCTTCCCCGTTCACATGAACAAGTCACGCCCCTCCCTCACCGTTCCCCTCCCAGATTCACGATACTTCCTCGTTCCTTCCTCCCCGCATCCAGAACCTGCCACTATTCTAGAACCCGCATCCAGGACGCCTTTTCCCCTCCATATCCAAAGCCCACCCATTTCCTGCTCCCGAACCAGCCGCCGTCCCACAACGATACTCAGCTCCACCCAAACAGTCCACTTGCAGCCTTATCCAGGCTATTTTCCCAGCCAAGCCGTCCCCGTCCATCGTGGATCACGCCGATCTCCTTAACCTGCAGGCTGCAACAACCCTGACAATTTCATTGGTTGTGAGGACTTGTTTTGTTATTTCATTACAGTTTTCATTTTTACATATCGCTATGGTTGTCTTTCTCTTTAAATATTACCTGGGTGGGTTTGTCTTGTGCTTAATTGTGACTTGCAGGAACGTATTCTCTTACGGGCTCTAGTTTTCCCCTTCAAAACGGAGGCCGCCCAAATTAATTCGCCCTGAATTTTTTGCGCGGTTTACAATTAATCAAATTAAGTTTATTATGATTTGCATAGTTGCGTTATTTCAAATGGATTGCACCTGATGTTTTCCCCCACCTATGGTTCCACTAGGTCATTGTCACATCCACCCGCACCTCCAAATCTCCGTTTTAAGCCTACCCTACGTTCGGCAGCAACTCTGAAAATAAACAAAATTTGATAAAAAGACGATTATTACATGATCAGTTAGTTGCCTTTGTGAAGGGCAGCAAAAAGATCTTGTGCATAAGTTTCAGTTGTAGGCAGAGAGATCGGTTAAGCAAATCTACAATGTACGAAATATTTTAGAGTCAACGAGGTTGTGGTAGAGTAGGTAGAGGTGGAGGAACATGTTGAGTTGGAAGAATTGACGGAGCTAGAGCGGGAGGGTTGACGACATGTTCCGTATGATGAGGCCAGGTCGGGAGAAGAAGACATGTGGATATAAGGAAGAATGATTGCTCTTCGGGAAAGATGGCATCATTGCAGGTATTCTAGAAAACAGGGGAATAACACACAGCCCTTCTGTGCCTTAAAATACCCCACAATGATATTTTCTTGCATGGGATTTTTGACACTTTGCACCCCCAATTACCGGATTTTGGTACTTTGCACCCCCAAAGTTCAAATTTGGCAGATTGCACCCCCGAATCCTTATATTCTGGCACTTTGCACCCCATGACTGATTTTTGAGGGGTATTTAGGTCCGGCTCCTCTCCAAAAAGCCATTTTGGCGCTTTGCACCCCAGACTTCTTTTTTTAGTTATTTGCACACCGTAATTCTTTTTTTAAAATTTGAACACCCTCTCTACCTCCAACCAATTGGTTTTACGTTGAAATTCAGAAATACCGTAGCATGCCTGGTGCACATGCAAAATTTTTTCTTTTACATTTTAATATTAATGCCTATAAACAACTGTATGGTTAAACTGTACAAAACTTCAGAAACCACGCACGTTAATCAAGCATCTGTTACATTCTAGCAAGCAATTGGTTGTTTCTTTGCTTGAACTTTCACAATCACAACATAATGCTACTCCAAAAGAACTAGGCTCACTCCTGTTATTTCTGCATCCAATTATGAACATCAAATTTCTAGTGATTTACTTCATTGAACCAAACAGTTTTATATCGAACCTTGGAGGATAATACATGTTGAAAAAAAAATTATTAATGTATGGAGACTACCTAATATATCGAACCTTGGAGGATAAAAACTGAAAAAAAATTTATTAATGTCTGGAGACTACCTAATACATGTTGATCTTGAGACTATCTAAAATTTTTTTGACTCAACATCGAATCTTGGAGGATAATATCTGGAGACTATCTAATACAGTGCCAAAAAATTTTGACTAATCAGATATTATATGGAGACTACCTAATACAAACCACACCAGAGATCGGCTGAACTGGCGTGAAGGTCGACGACACCAGAGATCGCACCAGAGGGGGCTTCTTCATCGATCGCACCAGAGATGGCTTCCGGGCAGTGCTTCTGCTTCGACGTGAAGGTCGACGACAGAGAGGAGCGGAGATTGAAGTGGGGAGAAATAAAAACCCTAAATCCTAATTTTATTAATGGCAAAGTACATAAATACCCTCCATGGGGTGTAAAGTGCCAGAATATAAGGATTCGGGGGTGCAATCTGCCAAATTTGAACTTTGGGGGTGCAAAGTGCCAAAATCCGATAATTGGGGGGTGCAAAGTGCCAAAAAGCCTCTTGCATGTGGCCCCATTTTGTTCATTGGAGAAACCAAGTAATAAATCCTGCAACCAAATGACCTTGAAGTTACTCATACCGTTTTGATCGCATGTGGTGTCTAAAAAGTCAAGAGGAGAGGAAGGCGGACAATTGATGAGGTTGTATGTAGTCGTAATAACAAAGTGCCAACATGTGGTAGAAACATTATTTGGAACATAAGATTTTTTTCTACCCTAAGAAGATAACTGTTCTTTGTCTTCACGACATTAATTTGTTGTGCCGTATATGATTAGAAAGACTTGATGGATGATGCTCAAGGGGATATAAGTCTTTTAAAACTCATGACTTAAGTATTCTTGACATTACAAGTCTTGATCACCTTAAGAAAGATAAAAAAATTGAATGCGAGTTTCAACAAAGAAAGAGTGAAATGTATTCAAAACTTCAGAGTTGTCACAAAAGAGATAAACTCTGTTCGCTTGTGTTAAAAAATATATGTAAAAGCCCAAAGATAGACCCATCTTTAGGCCCATGTTGTTAGCTTGTTTAGTCCCACATCTTAGGATAAGATTCCTCATCTCTTTCTTCTCTTATATAAATGTACAAGTATAAGTATGATGTATGGAAGCTATTTCAGAGAGATTAATAAAAATTATTTTATTTCTCTTATTTCGCGTACATTTCTACATGGTATCAGAGCTGACGATCCGCAATCTCTAAGTTGTGCTTTCCCTTGCTCCCTGGGCGGTTAGAATCCTCTAACCACACTTCTTTTTTTGCGGCTAGGTTTTCTCTACCCACAGATCTCCTGTTTTTTTGCTTTCGCCCTCTGCCTCTTCTCTTCTTCCTCCCTTTTATAGCTTCTGTCCCCTGTCACTGCTGGGCCCCACTGCTGACTTGTTCCGCGACTTCCTCGCCTTGCCGTCGGTCTCCAGTCCGCCAAGGATCTCCTCCAAGCCGCAACTTTTCTCCACGCCGCAGCTCTCCTCTAGGTCGCAACTCTTCTCCATGCCGCAACCTCTCCAGTCCGCAGCTCTCTAGGCTACAACTTCTCCTCTTTTTCCGTCAAGCTTTCTAGGATCATGGAACTCCCGCGGCTTCCACCGTTAGCCGCATCCTTGCCAGAGCTCGTCACTGCTCTTCCTTGACTTGCCGCATCTTCCTGCTGCTCGACCTGCGTCTTTTCTTGGCTGCGCGAGATCACTGCTGCTCGTGCTCTTCTATCCGCGTGGTCTGCTCGCCGCCAGTTTTCTTGCCGCCAGTGTTTGGATGCCTGGCCGCCTCTCTGCCTCTCTGCTTTTCCGCTCTTTGCTCCCTTTCAGCTATGTGAATTCGATAGGCCTAGCCGCAGTTTCCTGTAGTCGCATATTTCTCAATTTGGTGTAACTGGAGCTGCGGGCCCTTGATAGTGCTTCCCTCCTCCCGCAGGACTCCTTGCTTCTCTTCCCGCAGGTCTTATCGTTGCGTCTTTTCTGGGGTCTGCCCTAGTCCCGACTTTTTGCAGTTTCTGCTGTCCGTCGTCCCTCCAGCTTGCCGCTCGACCACTTCTCTTGCCGCTGGCTCTACCCGTGCTGGTTTGCTACTTGCTGCTCAGCTTCTCGCAGCTTTCCGCTTGCTTAGCCGCTTCTCTAATCGCAACGTGCTCTTCCCGTAGTTGTTTCTCTTGCCGCAACGACCTTCTTCTGCTCTTGTCGCAATTTGTTTTGACTGCTAGGTCCCTTCAATGGCCGACCATGCTTTCTCATCTCTTTTGTTTCCACGGTCACCTCCATCTCATTTTTCTCCTCTACCCACTCGTGGAGGTAGCATCTCTTCTCCGGGTAGCGGTCCACACATTTACACTCCAAACAATATTCAAGCTGACATTGATGCCTTGCACACCCAACTACAACAACTTCAAGGGATGATCAGCCGTTATCATGGCTTTGTTGTGTCTATTTCAGATGGCAGTCTCTTCTGTTTCGCCCATAGTTCATCCCGGGTTATGGATTATGGGGCCTCACACCACATTGCTCCACGACAACCTTCCAAATACTTGGACTCTGTGCATCCCAAGTTCATTACTGTTGCTAATGGAGCCACCACTCCAGTCTCAGGATCAGCAGACCTCAACCTTACTGTCTCCATCATTATTCGCTCTGCTCTTTATGTTCCGGGCTCTCCTTTCAATATCCTCTCTAGTCTCTATTAGCCGTCTCACAAAAGACCTTAATTGCTATGTAATATTCTCTTCCACCTTTTGTGTTGTGCAGGATCACAAGACACATAATATCAGTGGTAAATGGCAACTGTTGAATGTGCTCTACATCCTAGACCCCTCTCCCCCCATGATTCTCTTCTCTATTAGCTCTGTCGAGTGACATCAACGTCTTGGGCATGCTCCTATCCACATACTCTGAAAAGCACCCCCTGATTTTCCCCTCCATGACATCACATGCGAGTCTTGTTTCTACGACCGACAACATTATGCTACTTTCTCACCTTCTTATACCCAGGGCGATGCTCCTTTTGCTCTTGTTCATTCAGAATTTGGGGACCCTATAAAACCACAAGTATTTCTGGTTATCGTTACTTCATCACCTTTATTGATGATTACTCTCGAATGACGTAGTTATATTTACTTCATGATCGCTATGGCCTAATTAGGATTCTTTGTGTCTTTATTATTGAGACCCGCAATCAGTTTTCTACTACAATTAAAACACTTCGGACCGACAATGCCCGTGAGCACACAAGCCATGGGGTTACTGACCCGTGTGCTGAGTTTGACATCATCCATCAATCCTCTTGTGCTTATACCCACAATATAATGGTGCTGCTGAACGCAAAAATCGTCACCTTCTTGACGTCGCACGCTCCATTATATTTCAAATGAATGTCCCCAAACTCTATTGGAATTTCACGGTTTCTACAACCTTATATCTTATTAATTGCATTTCCTCCTTCATTCTTGCTTTGCGTCTCCCTTTAATCTCCTTTTCCCCACCACAAATCCATTTTTCGCCTCACCTCGCATATTTGGCTACGTTTTCTATGTCCATAATCTTAGTCCATCCACTGACAAGCTTGCTCCACGTGGCATGCAATATATATTTGTTGGTTACTCACGTACTCAGAAGGGCTGTCTGCTTCTCTCCCAAGGATCGCATGGTTGTTACTTCTGCTGGTGTCACCTTTCTCGAAAACCAGCCCTATCTTTCTCAACCAATTGATTCTCCACTTTCGCCTCTCCTTCCGCGACCTGCTATTCCTGTTACTTTTAATCTTTCATCTCTCCTTCCCACGCCAATCCCACCAAACCCAACTCTCCTTCCCACTCCCTTCTCACCAAATCCACCTCTAAGTCGGGTGTATACTCGTCGTCCTCCTTCATCTACTACTCTATGGGAGATGGCCTCCACTGATGATATTTTGCGGCCTGCAGATTTGGTAACCGTCTCTACTGCTCACCCGATGACGAGTTATGTCTCTTTACACCGCCTCTCCGGAACTCCGAAAATCTGCCCCTTCTTTATCCTCTATTACCACCCCTACCTCTGTGCAAGAGTCTCTCCAACATCCGGGGTGGCGCACGGTCATGGATGAGGAAATGTCTTCTCTTTGGGCAAACCACACTTGATATCTTGTCTCTCTTCCTCCTGGACAGACTTGCGTGGGTTGTAAGTTGGTGTTTGCCATCAAACATGATCCAGATGAGACGGTTCAACATTTGAAAGCTCGTCTAGTAGCTTGTGGTTTTACTTAACAACAATGTCTAGATTATAATGAGACCTTCTCTCCAGTCGCCAAACTCAATACTGTTCGTGTTTTGATCTCCCTAGTTGTTCATCGACATCGGTCGTTGCATCAATTGAATGTCAAAAATGTTTTTCTCAATGGCGATTTGCAAGAAATCATCTATATACAACAACCTCCCGGGTTTGAAACCATGGGGGAGTCTCTTGTATGTCATCTGAAGAAATCACTTTATGGTCTCAAACAGTCTCCTCAGGTATGGTTTGACAAGTTCAGTCAGACTGTTAGTGTTGTTGGGTTCACTCGGAGTTCAGCCGACTTTTTTTTATTTACTCGTCATCGTCCAACCGACACAATAAGTCTCTTGGTATATGTTGATATTTTGATTATGGGAGACGATCTCACAGGGATACACATGATCAAAAAACATCTGGCAGCTGTGTTTCAAACAAAGGACCTGAGAAATCTTCGATATTTTCTGGGTCTCGAGATGGCTCGGAGACCTGATGGGCTTGTTTTATCTCAAAGAAAGTATTGTCTTGACTTGCTTCATGATGCAGGATACTCTGGATGCAAGCCTGCCGACACTCTCATGAATATCAATCACAAGCTCTGCGCTCATGCCTCAGACTCTGATCTTCTCCTTCCGAACCCATAGTATTACCGTCGTCTTGTGAGAAAGTTGATCTACCTCACTGTTACAGGACCTAATATATCATTTGTTGTCGGAGTCGTCAGTCGGCATGAGCCGCATTTCTCTAATATCCAGGCAGTTGAGCGTATTCTTCAGTACTTGAAGACTGCACCTGGACAAGGACTTGTATACAAGCCTTCTTCGTCTCCTTTATCTCTGAGTGCATATTTGACGCTGATTATGCTGGTTCATTGGATGATCATCGTTCCACAAGTGGATACTGTACTTATTTTGGAGGACATCTCATTACTTGACGCAGCAAGAAACAATCAGTAGTTGCTCACTCATCTGCTGAAGCCGAGTATTGTTTTAAGACAACTGTTGTGTCTGAGCTTACCTGGCTTGAAGGTCTCCTAGGTGACTTAGGAATCAAGCTTTCCTCACCTGCTATTCTATTTTGTGACAACCAAGCTGCCATACACATTGTCAAGAATTCTGTTTTCTATTAACGGATGAAACACATTGAAGTTGATTGTCACTTTATTCGAGAGAAGGTTCAATTGAAGAAGATAGACTTGCAACATGTTCCTGCTGCTAGGCAAGTTGTTGATATTCTCACCAAGGCCTTACCTCGACCGCTATACTACCAGTTTTTGTCCAAGCTTGAAGCTTACGAGTTGTATGCTCCAGCTTGCGGGGGAGTGTTAGAGAATATATGTAAAAGCTCAATGATTGACCCATCTTGGTTGGCTTGTTTTTTCCCACATCTTAGGATATGATTGTTGATCTCTTTCTTCTCTTATATAAATGTCCAAGTATACATGTACATGAGTAAGTGATGGTGCCATTAAGTTTGCGAAATTAATAAAAATTATTGTTTTTCTCAACTTGCTTCGTCTTTCTACACTATTATAACTTTAATAACAGTAAAATAAAATTAATAGTATTTAGTACAATTAAATATTACAAAAGTCACAATTCAACCCCAAAAGTTCTCGATTTCTATCTCAGACCTAGAGCGGATCCGTTTGTCTGCTTATAGAGTTCTATTCTATGCATATCTAAGCTCCAAATTCTTTGGGCATCTTCACGTCATGCAAACTATCTTTTTATATTTCTGTGACATGATGAGCCATTTACTTTCCTATTTATCCCTTATATTATTTTCTAGGTGATTTTTATTAAGCTGTTACATGTAGCTTTGTCTTTTCTGCTGCTTTTCTTTTTCTAATTTTATAATTGCAGGCTGCCTTTAGAGCGCTAGTTGGTTTGGGTTATCAAACATTACAGAGTCTCTTGCTCGATTTTTGTAAGTGGCGACCAAATCAACAACTTCTGAATGCTCTTCTTGATATGCTTGTTGATGGAAAATTCGACGTAAATGCTAATGCAGTGATAAAGGTTTGTATCTTTCTGAAACTTAACAATTCAGCTGTTTGTAACGAGAGGTGCAGGCATGTTGCCTCATCTGCGTTTTTGTTTTAACTTTTTGTTTGTTTGCAGAATGATGATGTAATTCTTCTTTTCTTTAATCTCTTGCAGAAGGTTTGTATACCCTAACTTTTGTTTTGTATTTTCCTTTACCTGAATCTCTTTGTTTTAACCATTTATACATTCTGGGTGGCAGAGCAGCAATTCGCTGCAGCATTATGGCCTTTTTGTCTTCCAGAATTTGTTGAAGGACTCGATTACCAACCGAACTTCATGCTTTAGAGCCGGGCTTCTTACGTTTCTTCTTGATTGGCTTTCCATAGAAGAAAATGACAGTTTGATATCAAAAATTGCTCAGCTAATTCAAGTCATTGGCGGGCATAGCATATCCGGGAAGGACATAAGAAAGATATTTGCTATTCTCCGAAGTAAAGCAACTGGATCTAAGCATAATAACAGCTCATTACTTTTGACCAGTATCCTGTTCATGCTCAAGGAAAAAGGGCCTCTGGCCTTCTTCGAATTCAATGGAAATCAGTCTGTAAGTTCTATCTGTACTAGTTTGTTTTTATAGGAGAATTTGTGATTGAAACTCCTTTTTAGAGCAAAGTCTATTTTGTTCCTTTCTAGCAATGTTTTCTGCTGTATAACCTCCTCTGCCTGCTAATTATCTGCATGTATTCTATTTGCTCATCTTTTTAGTGCATCCTCCTCCTAAATAAGTTTCTTTTTCACTATATTATCTTGAATTGATTCTTCCACCATTCTGATATTATATTATTTGAGAACATGAAAAATATATTATTTCAAATCCGGAGAAAATATAACATTGCATCTCTATATATTCATAGAGAGGAGTGACTCAAAACGCACAACTAGCGGTGTGAGACTAAAGAAAGAGTGTGTAAAATGGAAACAACTATGGGCCTTCTTATGGGATATTACGGTGGTTGTTATATACAATTCAATTCTTCTTCTCAAGATGGGAGTAGATATCCATCGTTCTTAGCTTGAACATATTATCCATGAAGGTTCCATAGTTTGAGATCTTAGTAAATATATTTGCCAACTGACATTGAGACTGGAGAAATAGTGTAGATATTGCCTTTGCCTAGATGGTTTTTGATGAAGTGCCTGTCAATTTTAACATATTTTATTGTATCATGTTGAACAGAATTATGCACAATGTTGATAATCACTTTATTGACAATAAAGACATATGTGTTTTCCATCTTGTAATCCCAGATTTGCATTACAGACTAAATTTTATCGCCACTCACATATCTCTTGTGACATAATTATGTATCTGCTTATGCACTTGCTCTTACTGCCACATTTTTTCTTACTTCTCAAGGTTATGAGATTCTTGCCATCAAAGGAACAATATACAACTGTGGATTTTCCCGTCATCCTGGCTTCCAGCGTAATCTACACCCGTGTATGCTTTGACATTCACATGTGTGTTCTGGGAGAATATAATTCCTCATCTAGGAGACTTCTTCAGATACCTTAGTACCCGCAGAGTAGCTTTCTGATGTCTTAACCTGGGAGAGTGCATGTATCTGCTCAAAATCTCTACCACATACGTGTTATCATGACGAGTGTGTGAGATGGATAAGCCTTCACACTAATCAACGATAGATTGATAACTTGAAGAATTGTCTTTCTCGCAATGATTGTCATCATCAAATGTACAATTTGCTTCTATAAGAGTATCTATTGGTGCACAACTAAGCGTCCCGGTTTCTACTAGGAGATCCATAACATATTTTTTTTGAGAGATGAAAATTTCCGGTCAGACATCGCAACTTCAATTCCTATAAGTATTCCAGCTTTCCTAATTCCTTGACTTTGAACTCCTGACACATGCGTGCTTTAAGCCACGCTATTTCTTTTAAATCATTTTCCGTGATAATACTTTCATCCCCAAAGACGATGAGAACAACTACTCTCTTCTTTCCTTTTGACAGTGAGAATGTGATCAAAGCGACTTTATTTGTATCCCATCAGTATCATGGCTTTATGAAACCTTCCAAACAAGTGATGTAGGGTAGGCTATGAAGGGTGCACAAATTTGAGACTATTATTGTGGGAAATGATAATTTGACGCATTGAACCCTATTCTATATGCAATGCAACTGACAATGATGGAGAAAAATCAGTACGGAAATGAAGATAACCGACTCATGCAATAATATGTAAAGGAGAAAACAAAGGCATTTAGTTAGCTAAACAATTAATGACTTTCTCCCTCTCGGAGGGCTAAAGCAAAACGCGCGACAAATAAGTCCCACCTGCAAATCATAAGCGATCTAGAGTGATCTATCCATATGAAATTTTATCTAAGCAAATATGAGATCAAACAATAATGTAATGATGAAAATAATAATCCCATGCAACAAGAAACTCACCGAGTAAGGGTGCTGTCCAAGGCAATGGAGATTCCGAGAAACGATGCATTTTGACGGCGACCCGAGGCGGAACTGGAGGCGGGAAGATGTGGGAGATAGTAAATCCGGCTGCATGGAGGCGGATTTGGGCGGTGAGAAGGTATTTCCGGCTGCATGGAGGCGGATTTGGGCTGCGAGAGGGTAGATCTGGCTATATGAAGGAGAATCCGAGCTGCAAGAGGGTAGATCCGACTTTATGGAGGTGGATCTGTGCTGTGGGAGACAGATCTGGCTGTGGGGAGGCTTTTGGTAGGTCCACAGAAGGAGGGTGGCTTGATGGGGCGGCGGTAGCAGGAAATTGTAACGAGGGGGGCGGCGGTGAGCAGAGAACAATAATAGGGACAAGGGCGGTAGCAGGAACAATGGCAAGAGCGAGTGGAAGTAACGGGAATCAACGAAATGGATGAGTGGCGGTAGCAGGAAACACGAATATGGATGGCGGTAGGAGGTTTTGGAGGTAGACGAACGTGGCGAGGTGATGCTACCTGCGTCGCATCATGTGCCTTGTTTATTTCATGCATTTTTTATTTTATTTCACATTTTTATTTTGGGTATTTGTAGCGCATGTATTGGTGCACGTGATTTTATTTTGCGCATTTGTTACAACTTATTGGGGTGATCGTCCAATAAGTCCCTGAATAAAAAGATCCGTCAAATTAAGTAATATGGTAAATTGGTAATTAAGGTAAGCTCAACAAAATCAATATCAAGAAAGATATTTTAGAATATAAAAAAACAATTAACAAATATTTATCTCGTTATTTCTCTTAGGAATAGTTTAGAAATAAGAAACACTAATTTATTTCCTATTTTTTATCCTAATTATATATCACATGCCTTTTGAGTCAACCTGATTTGGAAACTCTCTTCCTACTTTAATAGGCCCCCTTTTTTGTATCATATGACCGACCCCTAATAAATGCCAATTAGAACCATTTTTTCCTTTATTATTATGGGCTTCTCCATTAAAACCAAACGGTGCTTCTCCTTCGGCTGGTAGCTTGGAAAAAATCGAGGGAACAAAGTCCTTTCTCTGTTTCTTCGAAAGCCAGCCCGTCAACTTCTTCCGCTCTATGATACTCGCCTAGCGCCTCTCCTCCACCTCCGATCTACTAGGGTTCCGACGACCTACTCCCTGCAAATCAGTGGGCTTTCTGGCGCCTCATTCGCCCGGAACAACGCCTCACTGTCATCACCGTTTCTGCCGGCGAGTCTAGCGGCTCCTTGGTCGTCAGCTCTTCCTCTGCTACATACTGATCCACCGATCGACTACCAGCTACGTCGTCTCCGCCGCCGATCGCCTCCGTGGGCTCCGACGACCATCCATTTGCCACCCTCCAAGGAATCCGACTCCACCATGTCAATTCTGCCTTGGTTTGCTATTTACCATTCGTATATCTTCCGCACCTAGTTAATCTAGCAAGCCCTACCTCCGCTCGCCCTATATTTATTTGGATTCCTATGTTTCACTCTCGACTTGGAGGTATACTTCTTGCTAGCCCTCCTGCTCGCTTCTTGTTAGTTTAATATTATGTATCTATATTATGTACCTATATTTATTTAGAGCAAGCTTGCTCTTAATTAATATTGAACCCTTTTGTCGTTAATTTGAAAAACACCCTTGTCCATCTTTGTTGTCGTGCTTGTGGAAGAGTTATTTCATATTGTTGATTATGTTTGAATGTTAAGCTCATATGCGCGTTTACAAAATTGAGGTCGATTGCCGCTTACCGTTTGCTCGAGAACATCACGCTAACGCTACATATTTTAAAGAAAAGTTAATATTATTATTTTAAAATCTATTTTGAGATTCCGGTTATGTCAATAGGGGTTAGAGTTACCTTTGAGGAGGGGGAGAGGGTCTATGAGTCGTCACCTAGGGTTACACGAAATCGGCACCGTGGAGTGATCACGGGATTCCGGGAATACACTTCTCCAAAATCTGCAATGCCTTCATACAACCCTCCTACACCTCTATTTATAATAAAGAGACACTAGGCGTCCTACCATCAACGACTATGATTGGTTGGAGATGGGGTAGCCTGATTACATCAAAATAAAAGCAAAATAACAATATAGTATATGAAATTGTGTCGGAACGCGAATCCGGACGCATCTGCGTGGTCGGATTGGCGATCCGATGAATTCCTCCTGCGCGAGTACACAAACGTGGGTTTCGCTTTGCGGCGAACCCCTCCTGGTGTATACTCTGATGGATCCCCATCACCAAGCTTTGAGGGATTGTTTCAAACCGTAGAGAGATATTTTTAGTTGAAAGACTTTTTCTTCTGATCCCTTCTTTAGAAATCCTAGCAGGAACTTTATGTATGCCTCTCATTCGAGATTTCCATGTAAGAAGACATTTTTAACATCTAGCTGTTGGAATGATTAGTTTTATATTAATATGTCGGTCTTTTAGAGTCTTTAGGAGGAGTTAGTTTTTGTCCCACCTTGTCTACTGCCATTACTTTTCTTTTTTATGATGTCCAAGCTAAAGGTTCCCCCTTCAACTTGAGTGTTGGAATTATTACTTTTATATTAATATGTCAGTCTATTAGAGTCCTTGGGAGGAGTTGGATTTTGTCCCACATCTTGTGCCAGTCTTTGAGTTGTTTGTAATGCTGTAAAATACCTCCTATATGGATGAATGAAAACACCATCTATTATCTTTTCTATTTTCCAACATAGTATCAAAGCAGAATTTTCCTCCCTGATTTTCTAGGCCCCTTCTGAGGGTTGTAATCGGGGTTTTTTTGCTCTCGTGCCTTTCTTTCTCTCTCTGCTGGCGTTGTCGATCCTCTCTACTTCGTGATCTCGTTGCTGATGTTACTGGCTCGCTCGATCTCGTCGAGCCTTCGTTTTCAACGATCAACGTCTGTGTCAGTTGATAGGATAAACTTCCGGGATCGTGAGGCCTAGGGATTTTTTCCCACAGATTCCATAGACGACCCCCATCTACATTTTTCGCTGCTTCCTCGACGAACCCTCGCTCGTTTGCTTGTCTCGTATCCTTCCGCCTGGCTTCTCCTGATCCCGTCGAGAAGGACCGCGCTGTTCTTCCGGTGGTTTTGGTTCCGTCAAAGGTGGGTTCCGTTCTTGACGACGCATCTTCCGCTGAGGCTTTGGGATTTTTCCTCACCGATCCTTCCTGAAGCTTTTTCTGAGGATATCTCTCTTACTGCTCATCAATGATGAGAAGCAGATTCATTCAGCTGCTCTATCATGCTGTATCGATGACAATCTCTCTTTTTCCCATCGATCCAGTGAAGGTTTCCCATCTTTGCCGCTTCTATCGACGTTTTCACTCTGCCATTTCTTGTCTTCGATCCCTGCTCGTTTGCGCACTTTGCGGACAACCCTATCGACTGCTTCTCTCGTCATGGATAACATCATGGACTTCTGCTCCCACTGTCGCTGCTCCTGTCTGGCCTCGTCTACTCTGTTGCTTCTGCTCCAGACGCTTCCCACCACTGTCTTATTATTTATGATGATTTCAGATGATTTCAGATGATTTCAAATGACTTCAGCAACTGCATCTCGGATTTCCACCAGTCTCTGCTGTTGCCGCTCCTTTCGGGGTGCTGATATCTCTCCGATGTTGAATAATTGTGGTGTCTTTTGTAGTTTTTATGTTTTAATTGTTTGTTTCTTGTATTTGCTTTGTATGGTCTAATTATGCCTGTATTCACTTGTGTTCCCCATGTGGGGGAGTGTTCGAGACGAAGGAGACTTGGATGATATGCCCCGACTTTCGCCTTAGCCCCACACAACCCTCTTGGCTTAGGTCTTGTGTCTCCCCAATTTTTTCCTTCTTGATTGGTATGTGGTATGGACTTTGATTGTTGATCTTTCTATACAACGGGTTGTATCGTGGGGGAGTATCCCCGGTCACCCGTTTGTTGATTTCTTTCCAATGTGTCCATGTCGTGTGTGGGACTAGCGTCGTGTGTGGGTCTACGCCGTGCGTGGCTATATCCCCGACTGGATTCCCCGGCGGCTCATCTGTTGTTTTGTCCCACCTTGCTTACCACCATTACCTTTTTTAATGATGTCCACGCTGAAGATCCCCCCTTCAACTTGAGGAGGAATGTTGGAATTATTAGTTTTATATTTATATGTTGGTCTGTTAGAGTCTTTAGGAGGAGTTGGGTTTTAACCCACATCATGTATCAGTCTTTGTAAGTCGTTTGTAATGCTATAAAATACCCCCTATGTGGGTGAATGAAAACACCGTTTATTATTTTTTCTACTTTCCAACAGTTGCAATTGTCGGATATTGGTGTCACGCCGGTTTGAATTTTTTTATGTCGGTTTTTATATATCGGAGGATATATCAGGTTTTAATATATAATTAATAATATATATAGTTATATGCAAATAGTGTCTTTTTTATTTTATATATGTTGCTATATTATCTATTTAACACTTATTGAGCTTCTAATTCTTACATACTACTATGAAACACAACTTTTCCTTTGCCCTTGTCCCTCGTAGGATTTTGGTCGCGTCTATCGCCAGACGCCATCCACTGCAGTATCATGAAATCATTTACTTTAGGGTTGCGCCAAAAATAGTTTCGAGCGGACTCCTAAGACGGCCACAACTACGACTTCTAGGAGTCGCCTAAGGAAGATCTCGCTTAGATGACTCAAAAAGAAAGCGTCACAATCAAATTATAGTCACTATGTTACAACCAATATTAGATTTCAGGTGCCCACAAATAGCAGCCCAACTTGTGCTTACAGACAGCTCTAAGGGCTGCCATAATAGCCGCACCAAGGTCTGTGAATAGCAACTCGAACCCAAGGCAATACTCCATTAAAAACAGCGGGCCAACACAAATACCTAGCCAGCAAAAGGAACAGCTATCAAATGAATTTCCCCCATCAAAACAACACCAACAAGAGCCAAAACAACAACTCTAATTTCAAGGCCTACACAATACATGTCCTAGCCCAAATCAAAGAAACCCTAATCAGACATCATAAAAACCCTCAAGTTTGAAAACCCTAAATCTTTCCCTTCCAATTTCTCAATATAGAAACTCATATTTGAACAAGCATACAAAGAGAAAGGACAAGGAGCTCACAGTGGGGAAGTCTGCCAGTTGCAGCAGTCCAAAAGCACAGACCAATAACAGTAGAACCGCAGGGGAAACAACAAGAGGCAGCAGCGGGGCTTTCTCCCAGTTTCGTCGACCTAGTAGGAGCAACTACCAATCATGGAGAAAGAAAATCGAAAAGCCCTAAACACTCGCCCCGTCAAAAGCTCCAGACGGAATCAGGAAAACAGTATTGAGAACGGGGGAGTCATACTAAATATAAGAGGAGTCAACACAATACCAAATCAAGCCACTGCCTTATGTATAAATATTCCACCGTTTAATTTATCCCAGCCAATATAATATATATAAATATATCAGCTAAGACCAATCAAACCAGAACCAAACCAGTCCTTATTTCATTCAGCACAAGTGATCCAACTAATCAATTGTGAACATAAGCCTCTCTTTATTCTCATTTCAGCCACCTCATTTGGAATTTACATTCTCATATCTCAAGTAAGAATTTAGACGGAAACAAAATGAACGTCGCAAAATATTTGGAAATACTCGAACATTAAAAATTAATCGTGCGACGTCGATACTGAATTCCTCGTTCTCATCATAGGGGATATTAATTAATTCTTTTTTTATCAAAATAAACACATAATTTAATAGATTGAGTTTGGGTCTTACAACTTGATCTTACTTGAGCATATCTTTTATTCAACTTTTGAATTTGGAAGTTTCAAATTAAACAGCAATAGATATACAGCATTGTTCTCAATATTCATTCTTAATTTTTCTCAATAGGTGAATGCTCATTTACTTTTTCAATCAAATTCCATTACATTATACTAAACCATGTTTTGTGCATGACGTTCTCATTCTTTATTGACAGGGGATTTTAATAAATACACCTCTTCAGTGGCCGTGCAGTAAGGGGTTTTCGTTTTCTTGTTGGCTCAGGGTAGAGGAGTTTCCTGAGCATGGTATTATGGGCCTATTTAGTTTTTTTTCTGACAGTGGAAGAGGATGTTCAACTATGCTTGGCAATGGAAAGCTGATTTTTGAGGTAAAATCACCTATTCTTTTGTTAAATGGCTTATTTTGCTTTGCTCCTGTTTTCAATGGGATTGGGGATTGATGGGCTGTAGCGCAATCAAGTTTTTATTAAATTTTTTGGATCAATGCTAACAATGAAGTCTTGGAAGTTCCAAAATCATATGGAGAATCAGTTTGACACCTTCCATTTACATAGCCTGTGTGGAGAGGGCGCATCTAAAAGAGCCTCAGAAAATTACAGTTGTTCTCTTCTTGGTGACTAAAATGCTCTCCTACATTCATTTTGATATAAATAACGTATTAGTATAATGAATCCCATGAAACATAAAAATACAGTAAGAAGCCCATAACATAACCAAAACAAATTAAAATATTGTACCTCTTGATGTGCATAGCCTTACCCTTACATTTACAAAGATGATACGTCTGTGATTCAAACCTAGGACAACAAAATTTACCTGAGGTGATTTAACTACTTCAGGCTCCTGTCTGGTTTAATCAAAGTATAAAAGTCATAAATGCACTTTAACTATTATCAACTTTTCTCTCTCTAAATTTTAAAGATTATAGTTAAGACTGATATTGGATCGCCTGCATGGAACAATCATTTGAGCAACTTCTCACTCATGATGCCAGGAAAGTTCCTTTTGCAATGATCTACATGGGGGTTTTTCCCTTCTCTAGATGTCTTGGCTTAGTCACTCGACACCACATATGACATGGGGTATGCTCAAACATAAACTTATCTTGCGCTATGATAGGCACCACCTCAGGAACTCTTCTAAACATCTCTGTTCGGTTCAATAAGTTTACTCGGTAGTGGCTTACATTGACAATTTTGTGGAGTTGACATATCATGCCCCCATGGTCCGCTACCTCGGTTATTTCATGCATGACTTGCAACCACACATATGTGCCCACCTGCAAACTTTGTACCCGTCCATGCTCACTGTGGCCCTCTAGCAGGCCCGCTTTGTTGAAGAAATTTATGACGACACCGAGAGCCTCCAGTCACTACAACGTTCTGGTCTAAAACCAATGTAGGCACATGCCTTCCCTCTGCAACCATATGAATTTTCTCTCCACAAATTCTACCAACACTCTGTCTAGATCCCTCGCTTCCAATTCCTTCACCAAATTCAAATCCTCCATGACACCGCCTCACATCAAGATTACATCGACCTTCACCGCTAGTGCCTTTGTTTTTCACTCCAAACATTCCTACTCTCTTCTTCATAAATTGCCCATATAAAAAAACTGTGATTGCAGCGCACGGCCGTATCGACGACATTACAGTTGCCGACTTAGAGGTCCTTGAGCTTGAGGATAACACCATCGCGACTTGATCCAGAGGACAAGGTCAATTTTGAAGGACAAAGTATTTATACGCCAGCTAAGGTAGCAACATGATGATGTATTAGGTTAATACGGTAATTACTTGTAGTCTCCCCTTATATATAAGAAGGTGTGAGGTCTTTAATATTGTCTTGGAAGTCTTGGCTTAGAAATTCACTTCGGAGAGAATTCCTTGGTAGAATCAGTCCGCAATAACTTTAACGCGGGCATACACGAGTGTATCTGTTCTTGTTAGTGCAATATATTTTGGTGTGTATCTTTTTCAGTCCTGGACAGCGCTGGAATTAAATTCTAGATGCTGAAAAATTGCTGAATATTCCCTCATCCCAGAAACTCACCCCCAGTCATCTCAAATACCAGGAAGTTTTCTCAGCCCCTGACCCCACCGTCCAATCCACTTAAACTACAAATCAGCAGTAGAACTGTCTTATGTAACCCTCTAAATCCCCTCCAAGTTTAGATGCAGTCCATTGTTGCTTCTACGACCACCGGTCTCTCATTAGACGTCCTCCAAGCCTTCTATCCCATAGTTATTGTGAGTTTATTTCATGGTTGTAATTTCTTTTGTTGAATCCTGTATCAATTCACCGCTTTTATGGATATTGGTTAGTAATTTTTGTGCCAAAAACTTCTTGTAATTTGTCAGGCTTATTTCACCTATGTATTTGTTATTTCGCACTCATGCATGTGCATGCCTATGCTTGTTTCCTAGTTTGGAATTGGACTTCAATGTGGCTTATCTTGTGATATTATTGTTGAAAGTAAATCCAGAATAATTGTGTTAACAAAGGGTCACTTCCATATATATATATATATATATATATATATGGAACCTAAAATAAACCAGAAACTCTAACTCTCCCCCTCAAGTTGGGCATGCGATGTCTGTCAAATCCAACTTGGTCATAATGTTTCCAAATGTTGTATGACTCAACCCCTTAGTAAGAGCATCAACCGGCTGTTGATCCGAGGGGACAAATGGAGTACTCACAACTTCACTCACAATGTTCTATTTGATGAAATGCCGATCGATTTCAACATGTTTAGTGCGGTCATACTGAACATGATTGCATGTGATGCTGATGGCTGCCTTGTTATCACAATATACCCGGATGGGACCCTTGTCTTGAATTCCAAGTTCAGACAGAAGGGACCGAATCCACATTCCTTCATATATTTCATGGGCAATAGCTCTAAATTCAACATCGGTACTGGACCCGACAACAACCTGTTATTTTTTACTTATCCAGGTTACCAGATTTCCCCCAGCTAGAGTACAATATCTAGAAGTGGATCTACGGTCATCAATCAACCTTGCCCAGTTAGCATCTGTGAAAACTTCAATGTTTAATTCTTTATTGGAAGTAAACAAGATTCCCCGCTCTGGAGAGGTTTTGAGGTATCGAAGAATATGATGGGCAACTGATGCACCCTGCGGTGCATCGTAGTATTTTATCATATATTTATTTATATATCGCATTTATGTACTTGTTTCATTTATGTACTTGTTTTATTGTCCGACTCATCGGCTAGATCACCGGATGAGATCTTAAATAAATGAGTCCGATATTAATAGTAGGAAAGCAAAGGCTATCCCAAAATTAATTAAAAGTGCATAATTTTAAAACATTAACTTGTTTAGGATAGATTTTTAAAAAAAGAAAACATTGTTTGGAAACATTTCAAATTAGAAAGTGCCTTGAATGGAGGATTTTGTCATTTGGGAAAAGAATTATTGGAGAGATATTTCATTATTCAAAATAGAGAGATATTCCAACCAGTTTTATAAAGTCCACAATCATGAGAAGATGGGGGCAAGTCGGATAGAGCATAGAGGACGCAAATCCGCTTCTTTGCTCATTGCCGACAACCGCCTACTCCACCGCCTGTGTCGCCAAATTCAGAGAAGAGCCACCGTCTGGGGTGCCTCGTACACACGTCGTCCGCACCGAAGACCTAACCGCCGATCCTGCTAGCCCGCGATGGCACCATCTGCGCCGCCTGGGAGGATCGCTGTCGGGCTGTCGTTGACATCGGGCTCTGCTTCCGACGGTCCGGACCTGTTCATGTCGTTGGCTTCGAGCTCGTATCCGGCCGTGAGTCAATTCGGCATTGCTCCTGTGCGGGACAATTCAGAATCGGGCTCAGCCCTGCTGCTGATTGGTAAACCGATCGCTCTTGTCTTTGTATTGTTTTATGCATTTCATTTAATTAAACTTGGGTTTGCCGTTGCGTTCTCTCTATTATTAATATCGTTTATCCATAAATCGTTGAATGTTTTTCCCGTTTGTGGCCGTATAATTCTCGTGACGGAATTGAACCATAAGGCGCGAGGAAGTTCCACTCGAATGAAAATTAATGAACTTTTAACGTCCAAAGCGACGAGCTTGATTATTGCGCGTGAAAATTCAGATTTTGACCGCTTGGCCTTCGCGATTTTCTTTAAAAATCAAAACCCTAAATTTTTATTTTTCCTTAGAAGTTGTTTTTAATCAAAATTCATTTATTGTTCAAAATCCTAGATTTGAGCCTGCATCAGTTTGGTATCAGAGGATTCGATTCACTTCTATCGTGGATCGGTTGATCCGGCGAACTTGAATTTCTATATTAAAAAAAAGATTTTAAAATTGTTATTCTTATCTTTCTACAATTTTTTTCCTTAATAAAACTTTTCTCCCGCTCGGGAGCGCTCTTTTTAAAATAAAATTTTATCAAAAAATATATATTTTGAAATTTTTCAATGAAAAGCGGGTCGATCAACTCGAGAACAACAGTATGAGATTATGCCCGACGCAGAAGTGATTTGATGAAAACAGTCAAAACTCTCACCACCGGTATGGGTAGTGTCACACATATCATGAACAGACTGCGCACTTCAGTTAATAATATTGAAGCAACCTTGCACGTCAACCGAACACCTGCCCTAGTGGTCGAAAACGACCCTGACCATAGGCCTCGGGAACTCGCACACCCCGATCCGGAAGCACATAACGAACCACGTCACCAACCCCGTTGAGATATGAGAATCAAGTTGGATGTAGGTGACTTCGAAGGGCAAATAGAGCCCGAGAGTTGCTTAGAGTGGTGTGAAAGGATGGATCGTTTTCTGGCTTGGAAGTAATTGCCTGAAGCTATACAAGTTGAGTATGCCACGCTTAGACTGAAAGGGTCCGCCCTAGTTTGGTAGGGACAATTAGAGCGAACTAGATTTAATTTAGGCGCCCCCCGATCACCACATGGGCAGAGTTTATGGCGCAACTTTTAAAACGATATGTTTCGCCTGATTATATGCAGACCCTCTACCGTAGGTTCCACAACCTACGTCAAGACATATTATCGGTGGATGAATGTATGAATGAGTTCTTAGTCCCACAGTCTCGCCTCGACCTCCGAGAGGACGATGACATGACCGTTTCCCGTTATCTGAATGAGTTTTTTGTCCTACAGTCTCGCCTCGACCTCCGAGAGGACGATGACATGACCGTTTCCCGTTATCAGAACGGGTTACGCTATTCCATCAGAGATCAGTTAGAACTCCTTGATTAAAAGGACTTAAAAGAGGTGCCGAGTCGCGCGCGTAGAGTAAAAGCACTGCAAAAACGAACATCTGAGAGCAAGCCTACTGACAAGCCCCACCCGACTCACACTTTCACCCCTGCTGGGCCCTCTCCACCAGCAGTATCCACAAACACCCCAGCACTCCCTGCCCCTTCCACCAAAGACAAGGAGGTCATAGACACTAGACCTCAGCCTGGGACATTTAGATGTTTTAAGTGCATGAAGCCGGTTCATAAATCTTCTGAGTGCCCGCGACGCCACTTTGTCGCCGTCATCGATCCTGAGAGTGGGTCCGAGCCTGAGTATGGAGTGTTTCTTACTGATTCCCAGACTAACTCAACCCCTGAGACTGAGTTAGAGAGTGAGTACGAAGTTGAGGGAGAACAATCCGAGCTGTTAGTGTGTGTTCTCCAACATAGTCTCCTAACTCCCAAGACTCCTACTGACGACGACTGGTTGAAGAACAATATCTTTCGTACTACCGCCCGCATACAGGGACAGTTCTGCTCCATAATTATAGACAGCGGTAGTATGAAGAACTTTGTTTCTCAACGCATGGTGGATAAGCTGAAATAAAAAACGCAGCCCTTAGGAAAATCCTACAGTCTGTCATGAGTCACTAGTAGCACTACCATTTCTATCACGCACCAGTGTCTCGTAGAGTTTTCGATAGGCAGTACATATCAAGATGCTATGTGGTGTCATGTAGTTACTATCGAGGTATGCCACATCTTGTTATGACGACCTTGACAGTACAATAAACACGTAGTTCATGATGGTGTAAAGAACTCTCACTCCTTCGAGCGCAATGGACGCAAGATCGTTCTTCTTCCCAGAAGAATGGTCTTGTTCCCAGAGCCCCAGAGAGGACTTCACCCCCTTCTACTACTGTCTCCGTGATATCCTTCCCCTCCGTCACCATGTTACTGACTGAGTCCCAATTTCAGGAGGAGATGAATGATAGCGAGGTCGTCTATATGTTATCCGGTATCGACACCACCCCCGCTACATTAGACATCCCTAGTACAGTGTGACCCCTCATAGATAAGTTCTTTGAGATCATGCCAGAGGAGCTTCCCGATCAGCTACCCCCGATGAGAGACATACAACACTGCATAGACCTCATCCCAGGAGTTAGCTTACCTCATTTGCCCCACTATCGCATGAGTCCGAAGGAACATGAGGAGCTACATAGACAGGTGACCGATCTGATTTTGAAGGGTCACGTTAGAGAGAGTATGAGTCCGTGCGCCATCCCCGCACTTCTACTTCCTAAGAAAGATGGGACGTGACATATGTGTGTGGATAGTCGAGCGATTAATAAAATTACAATCAAATATCGCTTTCCGATTCCCCAATTGGATGACATGCTAGATATGCTTAGTGGATCCCGCGTATTTTCGAAGATTGACTTGGATACCACCAGATTAGAATTCGACCGGGACGAATGAAAGACTGCATTTAAAACTAAGGAATGATTGTATGAGTGGCTGGTGATGCCCTTTAGGCTCTCTAATGCTCTCAGTAAATTTATGCGAGTGATGAATCAAGTGCTTTGACCACTCATAAGAGTTTGCGTAGTGGTATACTTTGACGATATTCTGATTTATAGTGATGATCGGGACCAACACATGATTCATTTTAGGCAGGTCTTAGAGATCCTACGAGAAAATAAGCTATATATAAACTTGAAGAAATACACATTTTTGACTAATAGTCTGACCTTCTTAGGATATATCGTTTCTTCCGAGGGCATTAGAGTTGATAGAGAGAAGGTCAAGGCGATAGAATCATGACCTAGCCCTAGGACGATTACTGAGGCTCGAGGATTTCATGGGCTAGCATCTTTTTATCGGCGGTTTATACTAAACTTTAGTACCAATAGTCTGACCTTCTTAAGATATATCGTTTCTTCCGAGGGCATTAGAGTTGATAGAGAGAAGGTCAAGGCGATAGAATCATGACCTAGCCCTAGGACGATTACTGAGGCTCGAGGATTTCATGGGCTAGCATTTTTTTATCGGCGGTTTATACTAAACTTTAGTACCATGATAACACCTGCGACTGATTGTCTAAGGAAAGGATTGTTTGTTTGGACTGAAGAAGCCGAGCGAGCGTTTCTTTTGGTTAAAGAGAGACTCACGAGTGCGCCCGTGTTAGCGCTGCCAGATTTTGAGAAAATTTTTGAGGTTGACTGTGACGCATCGATCGTAGGCATTGATGCAGTTTTTAGTCAGGTGGGCCGACCCATCACATTCTTTAGTGAGAAGTTGAATGAGAAAAAGACTAGACATTCCACCTACAACTTAGAGTTTTACGCTATCGTTCAGGCTCTCCGGCATTAGAGACACTACCCGATAAAGTGCGAGTTTGTGCTGAACACTGATCATGAGGTCTGAAGCATTTAAACTCCCAGAAGGAAATCAGGTGTCATGCCAAGTGGGCTGCTTACCTGCAGGAGTTCACATTTCACTTGAAGCACAAACCCGGAGTCACGAACCGCATATCCGACGCACTTAGTTGTCGCACCCATTTATTAGTCACCCTACAACCGTGTATTACTGATTTAGATTCACAACGCGACCTATACGCCACCGATCCGTTCTTTCACAATATGTGGAGCTCATGTCAGCACAATGGGACTGATCCCACCACATAGTACGTCGTGAGTGAGGGTTATCTGTTTAGGGGCACTCACCTTTACATTTGCGATGGACCACTTCGAGAGTCATTACTTCGGGAGCTCCACTCATATGGGTTAGGGGGACACGTAGGTCAATTCAAATTGATAGATCTCGCTAGTGCACGATATTATTGGCCCAACATGAAGCACGACGCCATCGAGTTTGTTAGGCATTGTATGACTTGCCAGCGATATAAAGGGAACACGCAAAACATTGGATTATACACTCCCTTACTGATACCTGAGCGACCATGGGATGATATTTCGATGGACTTCATAGTAGGACTTCCTCGCACTCAGAGGAAGGTTGATTCTATTTTTGTAGTCGTAGATCGGTTTTCAAAGATGACACATTTTATTCAGTGTAGAAAAACTTCTAGTGCTGTACACGTCGCCGAACTTTTTTTAAAGAGATCGTTAGATTGCACAAAATTTCTAGATCGATCACTTCTGATAGGGACACTCGTTTTATGGGATATTTTTGGAAAACATTGTGGGCCCAACTAGGTACAAAACTCGAATTTAGCAACGCATATCACCCTCAGACCGATAGGCAGACTGAGTTCGTTAATTGGAGTTTGGGGGACCTTCTTAGGTGTTTGACTGAGGAGAATCCGAAACAATGAGATCTTATACTGCCACAAACTGAATTTGCATTCAATAATTCTTACTAATCGCGCCACCGCTAAATCTCCTTTCGAGATTGTTTACGGATTCCCTATACCGCATCTACTTGATCGCCACTCCCTCCCGAATCATGAACGTATTTTCTCTGATGCGCAAACCCATGTTAATTATTTAAGGGAATTGCATAAAACTATTACTAATACATTGCGAGCGACTTCTGAAAAATATAAATCCATGACCGATCAACATCGCTGGGAATTATACTTTTCAGAAGGAGATTGAGTGTTTGCTTATTTCAAGAAGGAGAGATTCACTCCGGGAATCTACCATAAGCTACAACAGAGGAAGTTTTGCCCGTTCCAAATTCAAAAACGCATCAGGGAAAATGCCTATCTCCTAGATTTGCCCGTTGAATTCGGTACCTCCCCGATATTTAACGTGGTCGATCTGACACCATTCTATGGAGATCCATCCGGTTCCAGCCCGAGTCCACCTACACCGGCTCCGGATATTCCTCCCGACCTAGCGCTAGTGCAGACGCCCACCACTGAGGAGATTGATCAGGTTCTTGATGTACGAGAATTTCGTATTCGCCATGGGACTTATCAACGCTATTTTGTCTCCTGGCGAGGACGAGACCTTACCGACAGCTCTTGGATCAGCACTGACGAACTACGTCGCCGCCGCCCAGATCTCTCTATTGCTAGCTTCTGCGAATTCTCGACCGGGTCGAGCTCCTTTAACCCCCGGGGAATTGATGCACCCTGCGGTGCATCGTAGTATTTTATCATATATTTATTTATATATCGCATTTATGTACTTGTTTCATTTATGTACTTGTTTTATTGTCCGGCTCATCGGCTTGACCACCCGATGAGATCTTAAATAAATGAGTCAGATATTAGTAGTAGTAGGAAAGCAAAGGCTAGCCCAAAATTAAGTAAAAGTGCATAATTTTTAAAACGTTAACTTGTTTAGGATAGATTTATATAAAAAAGAAAACATTGTTTGGAAACATTTCAAATTAGAAAGTGCCTTGAATGGATGATTTTGTCATTTGGGAAAAGAATTATTGGAGAGATATTTCATTGCCCAAAATGGAGAGATATTCCAACCGGTTTTATAGAGTCCACAATCATGAGAAAATGGGGGCAAGTCGGACAGAGCATAGAGGACAGAAATCCGCTTCTTTGCTCATTGTCGGCAACCGCCTACTCCACCGCCAGTGTCGCCAAATTCAGAGAAGAGCCACCGTCTGGGGAGCCCCGTACACACGTCGTCCGCATCGAAGGCCTAACCGCCGATCCCGCTAGCCCGCGACGACACCACCTGCGCCGCCTGGGAGGATCGCCGTCGGGCCGTCGTTGACATCGAGCTCTGCTTCTGACGGTCCGGACCTGTTCACGCCGTCGACTTCGAGCTCGTATCCGGCCGTGAGTCAATTCGACATTGTTCCTGTGCGGGACCATTCGGAATCGGGCTCAGCCCTGCTGCTGATTGGTATACCGATCGCTCTTTTGTCTTAGTATTGTTTTATGCATTTCATTTAATTAAACTTGGCTTGCCGTTGCGTTCTCTCTATTATTAATATCGTTTATCCATAAATCATTGAATGTTTTTCTCGTTTGTGGCCGTATAATTCTCGTGACGGAATCAAATCGTAAGATGCGAGGAAGTTTCACTCGAACGAAAATTAATGAACTTTTAACGTCCAAAGCGACGAGCTTGATTATTGCGCGCGAAAATTCATATTTTGGCTGCTCGGCCCACGCGATTTTCTTTAAAAATCAAAACCCTAAATTTTTATTTTTCATTAGAAGTAGTTTTTAATCAAAATTCATTTATTGTTCAAAACCCTAGATTTGAGCCTACATCAGCAACATCCAAGTGGTGAGATTTAGGAGAATACATCTATTGACTGATAACTCCGACAACATAAGAGATATCTGAGGGAGTATGAGATAGGTAGATTAGTGTTAAGCTACAACTACTCCTATGAGAGAAACAAGCGATTACATGTGCAAAATCTTCGATGCCCTAGGGTGATGCCATGATTTCCCCCATATGCCCAGCCGCTGAACCGGCTGGGCCTGCCCCGTATGATTAAGAAGAGGGAGAGACTGAACTGGTTGGTTCAGTCTCCTTATTCCTTGGCCCCTTCCGATGGTAGACCACACCAAAGCGGCTCCGATTCGTATCATTCCCGCCGTCTTCAAAAAATTGTTTGCCCTCAAGCTGAAACTCGGGGTATGTCTCCTTGAGCTCGTCGTAATCCACCCAAGTCCTTCGGGCTCAGCCATGCCCCTCCAGTGAATCAGAATTCAGATGATGGATTTTCCCTGCACTGTCTTGACCCTCTCTTCACGAACCCTCTCCGGCACCAGCCGAACTTCGCCCAATTCCATCTCCTCCTGCAAGGGATTGACATTTAGAGCGATGCCTTGTTCCTCCCTCTTGAGCAGCTACACATGAAAGGTTGGGTGGATACGAGAGTCCGCTGGAAGTTCCAGAGTGTAAGCCACAACCGCCACCCTACTCAAAATCCGGAAAGGCCCATGGTAGCGGGGTTCCAGCTTCTGGCTCTTCACTCCTGCAACCGTCAGCTGTCGGTAGGGTTGTAATTTGAGGTACACACACTCTCCCACCTCGAAGTTCTTCTCTCGCCGGTTCTTGTCTGCTTGTGTCTTCATGTGGTGTTGTGCCTTATGAAGATTCTCCTTCAGTTGTTTTAAGATGTCATCCCGTCTTCGCAATGCAGACTCCACTTCTGGTACTTCGGTCGATCCTTTTTCATAGTTTCGTAGTGTCAGTGGAGTCCTCCCATACACGCTCTCGAACGGTGTCATTTTTGGTGCTGTTTGGTACGCTGTGTTATACCAGTACTCCGCCCAAGGGAACCATTTACTCCACTGGTGGGGTTTACCCGCAATGAAGCACCACAAATAGGACTCCACGCTTCTATCGATGGCCTCCGTCTTCCCGTCTGTCTAGGGGTGGTTGGCTGTACTTATGCGTAAGGACGTTCCCGTGAGGCAGAGATGCTCCTTCCAAAACCTACTAGTGAACACGGTGCTGTGATCAGAAATGATGGAAGTTGGTATCCCATGCAGTCTCGCCACCTTTCGAACGAGGGCTTCCGCCACGACCTCTGCGGTGCAAGGGGGCGCCAGTGTAATGAAGTGTTTATACTTAGAGAGCCGGTCCACTACCACCAGAATGACCGACTTGCCCTGAGATTTGGTTAACCCCTCGATGAAATCCATGACAATACTTTCCCATGTAAGTTCCGGAATGTCCAGCGGCACCGGTAACCCTGCTGGAGCGGTCGTGTCGTACTTTTGCCTCTGGCATTTCCTACAGTTCTTCACATGTCGCGCTACATCCGCCTTCAACCCTTTCCAATACACATTCTACTTGATCTGTTGATGGGGGTTCACAACAATCTGGAATACCCGCCGTTAGTGGTGTCGTGAAACTCATGAAGTAATTGCTTCCTCAATGTGGATCCCGGTGCCACCACCAAGCGCCCCTTATAGTACAAATGGCCATTAATGACATGGTAGCCCGCTTTCAGTCCTCTACCTTCCACAATATTCATCAACATCTGCCGCAGCTCCGTATCGGCTAACACCTCCCGATGAACATCCTCCACTATGCCCAAGACCGACACAGTGATAGAAAAAATAGAACTCGTCGTTGGCAAGTGTGAAAGCGTGTCGATGACCTGATTCTCCTTCCCTTTTCAGTACTCTATCTCATAGTCGTAACTCATCATCTTTGTCACCCATTTCTGCTGTTCTAGTGACAAGACCCGCTGCTCCCGGAAGTACTTTAAACTCTGGTGCTCGGTCCGTATTTTGAATTGCCTCCCAATGAGATACGACCGTCATTTCCCCACTGCATGTATAATCGCCAACATCTCCTTCTCATAAACTGATAGTCCTAGCGCCTTCCCATGAATTGCCTTGTTGTAGTATGCCAACGGTCTCCCTTATTGCATCAACACCTCCCCCAAGCCGGCTCCCGACACATCCTTTTCCACTATGAACAACTTTGAAAATTTTTGTAATGCTAGCACCAAGGTCATCATCATGGTTTCCTTTAGAGCTTGGAACGCTAACTCCGCGTCCCCTCCCCACTCAAACCTTCCTTTTTGAAGTAACGTGGTCAGCGGCTTAGCAATCTTTCCGTAGTCCCTCACAAATTTCCAGTAGTAGCCCGTGAGCCCCAGGAATCCTCTCAACATCTTGATGTTGGTGAGTGTGGGCCACTCCGTCATGCTCTGGATTTTTGTGTCCGATCGCATCCCTTCTCTATTCACTATGTGACTTAGATACTCCACCTCCTGTTGCCTGAAAAAGAAATTGGATCGCTTCACGTACCACTTATGCTCCTTGAGAAATTGCAGCACCATCCGCAGGTGCTCCTCGTGCGCCTCCAAACTCGGACTGTAGATGATGTTATCGTCGAAGAAAACTAGCACAAACTTCCTCAACCACCTCCCGAAAGTTTTGTTCTTGACCGCTTGAAAGGTTGTCGACGCATTCGTTAATCCGAAGGGCATCACTAGGAATTCGTAGTGCCCTTCGTGTTTTCAGAACGCCGTCTTTTCCAACTTCGTGAAATAATGAGCTCCTTGCAATTCATTAAGAAGCTCGTCGATTACCGGGATCAGAAATTTGTCTTTAACGGTGACTCTGTTGAGCGTTCTGCAGTCTATGCAAAATCTTCAAGTTCCATCCTTTTTCACCAATAGGACATGAGAAGAAAAAGGACTCGTGCTATGTCGAATGGTTCCCTCCCGCAACATTTCTCGAATGCATCTCTCAATCTCCCCATTCTGTTTGTGAGGATACCTATATGGCCGAGCACTGGTGGGCTCTACGCCCTCCTTGATTAGGATTCGGTGATCGCATGCCCATGGTGGGCCTGGTTTGACTCTTCAGCTTGTGTCTTCCCACCATGTGTGAACTCCATGGTCTTGTTCTCCCAAGCATTTGTAGCTAGTTTTAGTTGCCTCAACCACTGCACCCCCCGTAACGACATCTGAACCCCGAACCGATAGTATATACAGATCTGCATGACACCTGAACCCTTGTATCGTCAGTGGTACCTTCTTTACGACTCCCGTGCACTGTAGGAGGTTTTCGTATGCTACAAGCACCTTGAACACCTTGAACTCTGTCGGTGTGATGGCTAATTTCCTGGCCATCACCGTGTTGATGAAGTTGTGGGTGCTCCCACTGTCTGCCAGTATAGACACCTTTTGATCTCCCACTCTTCCTGTCATCTTCATTATGGAGGGTTGCCCTACCCTTCTAAGGCACGCATAAAATTCTTCAATCTCCTCCAGATCGAGGACTTCACTCTCCTCAGCCGGGCTATCCTCATTGGCCTCCAGTTTCTTCTCCTCTTGCAACATGTATGCCTGTACCACCTTACACTTGTGCCCATGAGCAAATTTCTCGTCGCAAGTGTAGCACAGTTCCTTGGCCCGTCGATCCTACTTCTCTTGCCACGACAATCGCTTCACTGTAGCCTCCCTCCGTATGGATGAGCTACTGGTCCCCCTGGTCGTACCCTGCTCTGCTTCCTTACTGCTCCCTCGGTAATTGTTGCCGCCTTGCGTCTTCCCAGTTTTTCTCTGCAATTGGGCCATTTCGATGGCTTGTGCTAAGCTCCTGGGCTGAAATGTTTGCACCTCGTAGCTGATTTTCTCCTTGAGTCAGGCCAGAAAACACCCCAGAAGCGCCTTCTCTGACCACTGCACCCGGTTAGCTAACCTTTCAAACTCCTTTTTATACTCATTGACGGTCCCTGTCTGTCTCAACTTGTTCAACATTATTGGAAAAAACCCTTATGATTTGGCTTAACAAACTATGTTTGATGATTTTACATCATAGGTCTATTACCCATAATGTACAGAGAGGGTAATTTGGTCTTAGATGTCCTAGGGTGTCATTGATATAATAGATATATACAAGACATACTGAATTGAAGAGAAAAATCATAAATTGCCAACATGCGTCGACTAGATCTCGAAGCAACGTCGACTGTAGATCTCGACGCAACGTCGACTGGAATTCGACGTTACTTTAAATAGAAGTCAGAACAACTTAATCTGGATAAGTCGACGATACTTAAATATTAAATCGACGTATGCTTCGACATGATATCGACGGAACGTCGACTATAGAGATTTTCATACAGACAGTCAGAAATCGATATTGCTTCGACTAGAACTAGACGTTACCTCGACTGGATTTTTTAGCAGAATTTTTTGTGACTTCAATCTGATTTAAATCAACAAGGGGTTTACATAACAGATTCTTGAAGACGTTAGAGACAGTCGATCTATATATATGATGAGTTACAAAGAAACAAAATTCAGATAAGAGATCCATCACAGTTTATCAAATTGATTATCAATCAGCAGAAGATCAAGAAAATATATATCAGATCGTGGGAAGATTGAATTTGACAGAGAAAGTTTGGGAGATCATCATCATTAATTGTATCTCTTCCAAAATTAGTCGATTGATTTTGATAGTTGCTGAGTCTGATTAGAGAATTAGTACCTCTTCTCGAGAGAGAAAATTACATCAGATTTAGAGAAGATTTTGAAAGATCATCTGGAGATTGGGATTATAGTCGTTGATATTTTGATATTCAGAGATTCATCAGAAGTTCCAGAGATCATCACTGATTGTCCTCAGAAATCTGAAGAGAGAACACAAAAAGAAGAATCATTCTAACTCAAATCTTCTCTTATTTTACGTTTTGTATTGGAGAAAAGAGTTTTGTGAATCACTCATCAAAGGATTCTGTGAGAGGTTCTAAGAGTGTACTTGAGAAAAGACTCAAATTGTAATTGGTTTAAGAGCTCCTTATCAAAATATCTGGTTTTATTCTAAGAGTCTACTGATCAAAAAACTCAGACACTGTGATAGTGAATTCCTACCAAGGGGGTAAAAGAGTGGATTTACCCAGATATAGGGGGAACCACTCTAATCCTTGTGTTTTATGTGATTTTGTTTTTGTCTTATTTTTTGTTGTGTTGTGCTGTGATTTTACTTTATTGCATCTGATTCTGAATAATTGTTTATGCGGATGCAAATTTTGTGATTAAAATTAAGTATTTTAAGATAATTTTTAATCTCTATTCACCCCTATCTCTAGAGAAAACTCTGAAGATTATAACAACTGTATTCTCATTTAAATATCTTGTCGAAATCCTCACATTCTGTCGGCCCAAACCTCGCGATGAGCCCATCGCAAAAGTCTTCCCATGTGGGGTAGGGTCACCGCCTCCTCCACCAGCTAAGCCACTAATATGTCTCCTTCCAAATGAAAAGAAGAGATGTGTACCCATTGGTGCTTGGGAAGCTCCTGGTACTTAAAAACATCTAGGCACTCTCGATCCATTCTTGGGGGTCGCCATTTTTGTACTTAGGAAACTCCATCCTCGTCAGTCGGGGTTGCACTGATGGTCGGTGTTGCTGCGATGCCTGTACCTCCGGGAACTCTGGAGGCTGCCCCAACCTTGATTCCACGATCTTTGGAACATTTCCAACCAAGCCCTCAAAGAATTTTTTAGGCCGTATAGAGTCTTCTTTAGTCTTTATATGCTGCATATCTTTCTCTCAGATCCCTCAGAGGCAAGATCTGGAGGTAAAGATATTTGTACTTCCTCTTCCAAATCTCCATGGAGGAAGACATTCTTCACGTCCGACTGGCTGAGACTCCACCCTTTGCAGGCAACACAAAAGAGCAAAATTCTGATGGAATTCATCTTTGCTACAGGAGCGAAGGTTTCCTTATGGTCAATCCCAGTTCTCTGAGTGTATCCTCTTGCCACCAACTTAGCTTTATAACGGTCTACAAGACCTTGAGAGTTTTGTTTCACGGAAAAAATCCATTTACATCATACCATGGTCTTATCTTGAGGAAGATAAACTAGATCCCATGTGCAATTTTTCTCAAGAGACATTATCTCTTTCAACACGACTTCTTTTCACTTTTGGTGGCCAGGGTTTCCTGCCTCAAGAGATAGAGAAGTGATAAAAGCTCTATGCAAGGACGACAGAGAGTCATAAGTCACATAATGAGACTAGGGAGGATGAGTGGTAGCACGATTACCTTGGAGATCGGTAGACGGGTCAGGTGTTGGCTTTGGTATGATGTGTGAAACCTGATTGTTTGTGCCACTTCGTCAACGAGTATAAACCTGCAAGGGAGTAGGATGAGGGGCAATGCCGGAGCCAGAACAACAGAAGGAAGAACAGGTTGATATGAAGGAGAAATAGGTAAGGTAATAGAGGGAGAACTCGCTTCTATGGTACCATACTCCCCTTAAAGTGAGCTCCCATAATAAGACTCAAATTCATGAAAAGTGACATACATGGAGACAAAAGTCTTTCGCGTCACATGATGAAAACACTTTACCCTTTTTGGGTGGAAGAGTAGCCAATGAAGACACACCGAAGCGCACGAGGATCAAGCATAAAGGTGTGGTGCATGTGGGCAACACACACACACACATACCTAAAGATATGTGGAGGAATCTCAGTATGAGTAATATTGAGAGCTTCCAATGGGGGTTTGTGGTGAAGGATACGAGTAGGCATGCAATTAATAAGACGCGCAACCGTTAGTACAACGTCACCCCGATAATATTTCATGGCAGAGATGGAGGGATGCCCTAGGAGACAGTGCCAGGATTCCAAATCCAAAGACGAAACCACATGAAGAGCATGCGAAGGAGGAGACGAGCTGGAGGGGTTAAATAGATACAAACCATCGCACATGCTACCAGAGAAAATCACCTTCCCTGTCTTCAGATCCTAAAAGATACAAGAAGAGGGAAAAAGGCACTGAACAGTTCATTGAGTTAGTCAAGTTACTAACAGCTAGAAGGTTTTGAGTAAACTTAGAAACATGGAAAACGGACGAGAGAGTGAGGGGAGAGCAGAGAATGGTTCTTTTTCTGGCAATGGAGGAAAATGAACCATCAACAACACTCACTTTTTCTCGACCAACCAAAGTAGAGTAGGATACAAAATCTGAAACAGTGCCAGTCATATGGTCGGTGGCTCTACTGTCGATGATCCACTGGGTGGAGGGGAGGCTGGTAGCAGAATGAGCGCCTGGGGGCCCTTGGTGGCTATAGAATGGTGATGAAGTGGAGGGCTTGAAATGTTGGTCATGGATCAGACGTTGGAATGCTAGAATCTCGTCCGAAGAGAGAGCAGTAGTAGCAACCGGAGGAGGAATATCTTCAAAAGCATCTGAAAGATGAGCTGATCGGGACAAAGGTGGAAGGCTTGAGAGCGACCATAGCCACGACCACCACGAAATGCAGGCCCCCCCTGGGAGGAGGAAAGCTGTGAAGCTTGAAATAAGTGTCCCTGGTATGACGAGTCTTCTCATAATATTCACACATCAAATGATCCTTCTCACCAGATCTGAGCTTGTAGTCATGAGAAGGATGCCCACCGAGGCTAAAGTGAGCCGCAAGAGCATATTCATCTGAGACAGGGTCGGGATGTAATGTATGACGACGATCAATATCTTATAGAACTAGACTGTAAACTTCTGGCAGAGAGGGAAGAGGAGACCGATCAAGAATCTGGACACTAATAGGATCAAAATCTCGATGCAGACCATGGAGAAACTCAAAGATCCTATTGTGATCTTCTCGAGCCCGAACAAACTCTTCATATTCAGGAGAGACTTGTGTGAGAGCATCAAAGTGATCATACTCTTGGTAGAACTGAGTAAACTCCAGGTAGAAGGATGAATGAGAACAATCACCTTGCCACAAGAGAAAAATCCGCCGTCGGAGTTGGAAAATTTGAGCGGCATTGCCACGACAGGAATAAGTAACCTCAGCTTTCTTCCAAATATCTGCGACAGTGTCCAGGAATAGGTGATTCTGAGTTATGCATTCATGCATGAAATTGAGTAGCCACAACATCACCAGGGAGTTTTCCGACTCCCATTGAGATCACTCCGGAGAAGTCTCAATGGGAGCCTTAGTAATGTCGGTAACATATCCAAACATACGACGACTTTTCGGTGAAAGAGTGATGAAACGAGCCCTCAAGAGATATTTGGAGCCATCAAAATTCATGGTGGTAATTAAAGGAGTCCCGTGGTCATGGATAGCGCGGACGGAGCCCAATGCCGACATTGGGGAGGAACCGGTGGACAAATTTGGAGATTCAACACTTCCTTTCATAGCAGCTCGGGGATAGAAACCTCGGTAAAGAACGAAGGTGAATAAAGGGACCCAACCCTTATAGCTTCTCATAGAAAGAGAGGAACTGAAACAACCCCGACGAAGAAACCGAGCCAAGAACACTAGTAGAGAATCAATGGAGGGTTCATTCCCTCGAGCAAAAGAGGCACTGGACGCCAGGAAGTAGACTTATTGCCGCATACTTCCTGCGTCCAACCGACGATCGACAAAAAAGGTGAAAGAGATGGGGACGGGCTAATGGCTGCGAGATAGGGCGAGCGAGCGGATGCAGGGTTGGGCGGGCCAGCGGCTGCGGGGTCGGGTGAGAGGCCGGGGGGTTGGGTGAGCGGCTGTGGGAGTTGACGGACGAGACGAGAGGAGGATGCTTTGCGAGCGGAGTCGACGGATGGGACGCGCGGGCGACGAGAGGAGACGCGCGGTGACGGCGAAAGACGAGATGCATGGGATTAGGGTTGGTTGATAAAACAAGCCAGAAAATACAACCTAGAATAAACCGGAAACTCTTTCAATTATTTATAATCTTCATTGTTGCAAGTTATTTGTAGTCATGTTTGGCATTTCAAATTGTCTTCCAATACCCCCATTAAAACCTACCCTTTGTCAGTGTGGAATAGCTATCATAGGTGGAATTACTAATAAAGGAGGGAACAGAATTGGAAAGAAATTTCTGTCCTGCTTTTTCTATGCTTAAAAAAAGATTGGAATGCCCTTACAAGTTGATAAATGCTGTCTATGTTTGCTGCGATGAATTTTAGCTAAAGATAAAGTTTTGCCGCAGCTATACCTGGACGAACATATATAGATGCAATGTATTTCTGCTCCTCTGCACATACAACTACATATTTGTTTGTTCAATTGTGCCAAAAGTGTGAGCGTACTTATAGGCTGACACTCCATCTACAATATTTGTGATTCTTGACTGCTAGTAGTTTTTTTTTGTTTTTCTACATAAATTAACTCACCTATTCTTATGCAGTCTATCAACCAAAAAAGGCACTGTATCTCGTTGTCTCTCAATCTTCATCCTAGGAAGTGGCATTTCTTTTGCATCACACATGGTATCGGAAGGGCTTTCTCTGGAGGTAGCCCTGTAAGATGCTATGTGGACGGGGATCTTGTGAGCTCTGAGAAGTGTAGGTCAGTTGATGATGACTGTTATACCCTTTTAATGACTTGAGATTCATCATTCTTTGAAATTTTTTTACACGCTGTGTTTGATCGCTGTAATTCATATGATCTAATTTGTTTAGATATTCGAAAGTTGGTGATGCCTTGACAAGGTGTACTATTGGGACAGAATATATTCCTACAATGGAATGTAGTAGTCAAATTAATTATGAGAAGGCTTTTCCTTTTCTAGGTCAGATGGGCCCAGTTTATATGTTTTCAGATGCTCTTACTTCAGAGCAGATAAAGGGTATATACTCCCTTGGACCAAGTTATATGTATTCATTTCTCGGTGATGAGATTCCACTGGCTTCAGATAGTTCACTATTTGGTGCAATTTTAGATACAAAAGAGGGCCTATCATCCAAGATCATCTTTGGACTGAATGCACAGGTTTCATTTATTTTAATTATTTTTTATGATAATCCTATTCACATGTCACAAGGTTGTGATTTTAACTTCTAACCTTTCGTTTGTAGGGTAAAAGAAGTATTTAAACATTGTTATTGTAAAATTTGTCTCTTACATTGTCTGGAATTTATCTTGCAGAAATGAGCCGTCTATAAACATATTTAGTGTTGTATTGTAAATCAATTAACACTTTTTTCAGCTTTTTTGTGTCAGTTGTTGCATATTTTTGTACTTAAAATTGTTTATAAATCTTATATTCCATCAAATGATAAACAATGCTCAAATATGTTTCACCTGCTTATTCAGAAACAGCAGCTATTTATTGTTATTATTATTATCCCATTCACATGCCACAGGGTTGTGATATTAACTTTAGCATTTCTTTTGTAGGCTAGCAATGGTAGAAGCTTGTTTAACGTTTCTTCCCTTGTTGATAGCTCATTGGATAAGAGCTTATATGCGGCAAAAATTATGGATGGGACGCAGTTATGCTCCCGTCGCTTGCTCCAAGAAATAATTTATTGTGTTGGTGGTGTTACTGTAATTTTCCCTCTTTTGACCCAATTTGATGTGCCTGAATCAGAAAATGTTCAGCAGGAATACATATTAATAAGAACAATTACAAGAGATAAACTTGCAGCTGAGATTATTGATCTGATTGCATCTGTTTTGGATGGGAACATTTCCAATCAGCAGCAAATGTATCGTCTCTCAGGATTGTCTATTCTTGGCTTCTTGTTTCAGTCAGTACCACCTCAGCAATTAAATGTGGAGACTCTTTCAGTTTTGAAACATTTGTTCCATGTTCTGAACAATTCTGGTAATACACTGATCTCTCCAATTGTTACCCATTACCCTCCCACCGATTATAAAACTTTTTGTTTCATAATCTGGTTTTATTCATAGTGCAGGTATATCTGAACTGCTCCTGGAAGAAGCAATATCACGAATTTATCTGAATCCACATATCTGGGTTTATGCAAGTTATGAAGTGCAAAGGGACCTTTATATGTTTCTTATCCAATATTTTGAAACGGAAGCAACTTTATTGCCAAAACTTTGTGGACTCGCACACATCCTTGATATTATATGTCAGTTTTACTGGGATAAAGCTGATTGTTTGTCTGCTGCTGGAAGGAGTCCCCTGTTACATTCGACTACCAAGCAAGTGATTGGTGAAAGACCCAGTCAATTAGAAGTTCATAAAATCCGCCTTCTTCTATTGAGTCTTGCTGAAATGAGTTTGAGGTTAAAGTAGTGCATATATAATTGTACTGAAATTTTTCTCCCATATCTTCTTGAATTTCATAATCAATCCAACCTTCATTTGTTTGGTTTCAGGCAAAGAATCTTTGCATCCGATATAGTAGCTCTAATTGCATTTTTTGAGAGAAGCCAAGATATGGTGTGCATTGAAGATGTACTGCACATGGTTATCCGCGCGCTTTCTCAGAAGCAACTTTTGGCATCTTTCTTGGAGCAAGTTAATATGCTTGGTGGATCCCAAGTTTTTGTAAATCTTCTCCAAAGGTGTGCAATCAATCACAATGATCGACTTGTCGAGCTCCACTTTTTCCTCCTTTTTGTTTTATCTCTTGTTTTTATAGCTTTAATGTTCATGTTTCGCTTCATTTTCCATGAAGTTCATCAAAATAGGTTTGCACTTTATTCATAAGAATCTCTGTGAGCACATTCTAAGGAAAACATAAATGTGATTGAGGAAATACTGAGGGTGGACTATTTTAATTGAATACTTTTAATGGTTAAGCGTAAAGAATTCTTGATCTGACTGGTATCTATTAGAAATTAGAAATATGGAGTCCTTGCTCAACTCCTCCGGTGTTCAATCAACACAGGATTTTTTGTTGCTATAAACACGAGAAGGCAATCTGGTTTTCTCATCTGCAAGGCAAGATTTTGGTTTGAAGACTGCTAGGAATAGACAAGATGAAAGAGATGGGCTTTTTGAAGCTTTCTTAATGTCCCACCCAGCCCAAAATATATTAATTAGATTAATATCATACAGTTTCTTCTGCAGTTGTTTGTTTATTTTTCTTAGCTCCTTTAGGCCCATATACACTTGTTGATTCTATTTTAGTCAATAAAAACTGAGACAAGGGAATAAATCTAGTAAAACACCACCACCAAAGAAAGTACTATTGTACTATTAAACTACTAAAACTCAACAAAGTTATAGTGAAATACTATCTAAAACAATAAAGATGTAACATAAGGAAAAATAATTCCTAAAAGTTTTAGGCAATTTGAGTAATTTCAATCCGACAAATCAAGCATTTGAAGTTGATACTATTTGAAAGTTCAATAATTGAAGCATTATCAAAGTGGAGAGGTGCTTGTACGTGGTGGCTTCGGCGGCAAGGAATAGAGAATGCAGCAGAGTTTGCAGCGGATGGGATTGGGGCTTGCGGCAGGAGACAGATATTGGGGTTTTGGGCTTGCGGATGGGTGTGGAGTGGGAGAGGGCTTGTGGTTTGTTGTAAGTGGAAGAAGGAGAAGCTTGCGGTTCGATGTATGGGAAGGAGACAATGCTTGTTGTTTGCTATAGGGTGAAGCATGTTTGCCGGAGAGGGGTCATGCACCTGTAGCAAAGTCAAGAGACTGGTTTGTTGCTAGAAGCGTGATTGGGAGATGGATCGGTTGCCGGAGGTGGGATTAAAAAACGGGTTGGTGGTTGGGAGCGGGATCGGATGGCTGGTTCTTCCCTGGACGCTGGATTGGGAGGTAAATTGTTTGCTGGAGGCAGGAGCAACGAGGATAAAGCTTGGATCGTTCGACAGAGGAAGGAGACGAGCGGTTTACGATGGGATCATGCAGTTAGGTTAGCTGTTGCGTGGGAATTTCGAGAGATGAGGGGCGGTTTCACAGTTAGAAGAGATACAAGTGTAGGAAATTAGACAAAAACTGAAAAAACATGGGATGTCGCACCCCGGGATCTCGCGGCATCGCACCTCGGGATCTCGTGACATCGCACCACAATATGATTGCTGGCCTTGGATTCTCGCACAAGGCTAACACTGCCTTAAAATGACAGTCATCCCTCCTATTTATAATGAAAGGACAATGATTTTTCGTTATGCCCGATGTCCGAGTCATACTAAATAATGTCCAAAAAAGAAGTAAAATGGTGCTCCATACACGCCCGTGTTCTCAGATCGACAATTTGATCAACACCTCCTTCGCAAGTATCCAAATGCAAGCCCCGCGGAGTGGTGACCCAATGTCCAATGCAATCTTGTGTCTGATCCCCATCAGATAATCTAAAGAGTAGGGCTACTCGGGAGAAAGCCTTCCCTGCGTTTCAAGCAATTCTAGAGAATGTATGCAATAGGCAAATCCGTATAGTCATTGGCATAATTACTCTTTTATTGCTTATGAGTAGGGAATACAATGGTGTTTAACTAATCAAAGTGGAATCCTGTATTAATATTTTTCAAAACTGAAGATTAAGTCTTTAGCAATGCAAAAAGTGGATATCCTTCATAAAGCGGTGAGTCAAAATTTTGGATTTGGGATAGGTAGACGAAGGGGCGAAGTTTGTGTATTGGAATTTTATACCGATTTGTAAGATCATTTTCATATTGATGTAATAGAGACTGTCATTTTCCTTGGCAAATTTAGTCATTCTCTTGCTCGGTGGGCAGTGAAAAAGGAAAATTTAATGAGTATCAAAAAATATTATCTTGTATTTTACATCCTTGGTAAGTTTATGAATGAAAAGGAAAATTGTGTTCAATTTTCGGCTAATAACACTTCATGCAAGGAAATATTTTTTGCCATGTTGATATTGTGTTGACCAATAATAGACATGGAATAATTACTTGCTATTGTTACCTTATTCTCTGGTGATGGTTTATAGGTAAGAAACTTGGAGCAATTGGTCATGTGATGTTCCTCCTGGATGTAAACCCTAAGATTTGGAGTGGATCAAGGAAGCTGATGGGGATTCAAAATTAAAAATTCTCCATAGTGAGTTATTGTGCACGTTTTAGAGAACCTAGAATTTATATTTACTACGTTTTTAACATATGGCCTCCTTGCTCGGGAAATTGGGAAGGATTCATATCATGCAATTTTCTCATTGTTCCACTTGAGCTAGCATTAGACAAAAGGTGCTACCACAATTCATAGAGTGAAGGTCAACCTCGAGAATAGAAGGGCTCTGGAAGTGGCACTGTAATTGCTGTGTTTCACGTGAGGCGGGAGACTGTATGCAACTGGTAGATTTCTAAATCAACATTGGTGAAATCACTAGTTTGTGATGGATGTGGTATTGTGGGGCTCAAAATTGTAACTGGGTGTTATTTTGTCTTTGGCATGCTGTCAAGATCTCTGCTAGAAAGCATGTGGTAGTCGGCAAGCATGCATTGAGGAGTAGCTGGAGGGGCATGAGCATAGAGAAATGGTTTATTAACTCTGAAGAGTTGCCAGTGATGAAGGCCAAATGAGAAGAGTTAGGGCATCGATGAAGGATGAATAACAAAGAAGCTAGTGGCTTGGGTTGGCAATGACACCAACATGAGATTTGAAGAAATTGGATATCATCTCATGGTTATTCTTCCCATATATTTACATGAAATGTTGGTCAAAATCAGATCAATTCTATTCCCACTGTTTAAAGGTTTACTTTCAAGGAAACCTAAAAAGGAAAAAAACTTCAACACATGAATAGGACGGTTACCCATGTTTAAATATCCTGTAAGGAATGAAGGGAAGTGAATAAAAAATAACATTATATCATTCCATGATGGCATATAAACAGTGAGAATTTTAGGGGTGACGACGTAATAATTTTATTACTTCACTTAAATTAAATACAATACACGTACACATATTTATAGGTGTGAATAGTGACAACTCAACTCCAAACCACAATGTGAGACTAAACTATACAAGATGCTCATAATGGGCCATAGAGGCGGGTCTTTTCATTGGGCTTTACAAATACTTCTATGCTCCACAAGTTGGAGCGCCAAGATTGTAGGCACCAAACTTGGAAATGAACTGACGATAGAGTGAGCGAGGCAGACCTTGATGAAAACATTCGAGATTTAATCAGCAGTGGGAACATGTTAAGATCAATTTTGCGGAGAAAATTTTTTCTATGATGAAGTGATAATCTACTACAACATTCATGGAAAATTGGATTTTCAGTGATATCGTGAGCAATTTGATTATCACAGTGGTCTACTGCGGGAAAGAGGAAAAAGACACCAAGATCAGTATGAAAACTCTCCAGCCATGTGAGTTCAAAACGACAGAGGCCATCTAACGATACTCAGCCTCCGCGGATGAGTGTGCCATAACCGTTTGCTTCTTGCTCTGCCTAGTGACCATGTGTCCTCCAAAATATGTGCAATAGCCACTTGTAGACCGATGATATTCGAGGGAGCATGCATAATCCGCATCAAAATAAGCAATCAACGAGATGGAAGAAGAGGGCTTATACACAAGCCCTTGACCTGGAGCTTTCTTCAAATACCTGAGGATCCACTCGACTGCGTGAAAGTGAGATGTCCGAATAGCATGCTTGTACCGACTAACCACTCCTACAATGAATGACTTATCTGGCTGAGTCACAATCAAATAGATAATGACGCAGGACGATCCTAAATGACGGTGATAATGTTGGTGATCACTACATTCAACTAATATGAGATTTGACAACTTTTAAACTTGCAGTAACTTTTCTTTATAAAAGCAATTTTGAATAATAACCACAATAGTTAAAGCATTCAAGAAAGGAAACAAGAGAGATAGTAGAAGCGCGAGAGTGCATGAAATCAAATTACTAATTGAATGAGCAAATACAAAGACTAAAACAATTGAAAACTGAACTTATATACGACCTTCTATTCAAGTAGAGAACAAACACAAGACCCAACAGTAAAGAAATAACATACACACCTTAAAATCGCAAATATTGAAAGACGTAGGATGTCGGGGTGGCACAATCGCAATCCGGGGCTGTTTTTAGGCTTCAAAAGCAAGACCCAACTGTTGGACAGCAATGGCTGCTGCTGGAATGGACTTGGAGAGCTGGAAGACTGGACAAGGTAGGTAGTATTCAGCTCGCAGTGACTGTAGGAGGCTGTCCAGGAAACAAGACAGCAACCTGAGCCATTCTGAGTGGTGTTTGGGTGGTTGGCTGCAAACTTCCCGGAGGTTTGTGGATGATGGAGTGGCGTGAGATGCTACAAGAATCCTGGGATGCGGAGGGGTGGCTGGGCCGCAGAAGGTGACAATGTGGGATGAGAAATGGAGGAAAGAGGAGGCTACTGGGTTGTTTCTTGGATGGGTGGTTTCTTGCAGGTAGAGGGGAGGGGAGAGGGGTGGTTCCACGTTCAATTCAGAGGGGAAGTTAGGGAGGCTAGCTGGGAAGAGAAATTGGATAGTGGAGGGGAAATATTGAATGTCAGGGAGGGGATTTTGGGAGTGAGAGGGGTCGGTTGGTGGGGGGGGGGGGAGTGGGTGATTTCACGTCGGGAGAGATTTGGGGGAGAGGTGGCCGGCTAGTTGAGGGGAAAAGGAGTGGGGGCTGGCTGTTAATATGATTGGGGAAGTGGGGCTATTAATTAGGAGGAGGTGACTAAATTTTAGGAGAAGTTCCTAAAATTAAGAGAGGGGAAAGTTGAGAAGTTAGGAGGTGGTTATGGGTGGATGTGATGGCTGCCGGTTGGGTAGAAGTTGGTGGTGGCTAGAGGTAGACATCGGAGTTGTTTTCTAGTGATCGCCAAAAATATTAAAATTGATGGGAAATGAAAGAAAAAATGGTGATGGACGAATGACATTGGGAGCTCCAATCGTTCAATACCCAAATTGAGAGTCCTCGTTCTCAATATATAGATTTTAGGGGGATAACGAATGACTATGATTGACTGGTCCTGAATAAAAAACAATGCTACGATCGTCGATCTGCATAAGATGAACGGTTCTGATTGCCCATCAGATAAGCTTGCCAACTAGACCACGATAGTATTATGGATTGGGTAGAAAAAGATCTGATCAGACTCGTGAGCACATAGCTTGTGGTTTGCATCCATAGGTTTGTCAGCTGGCTTACAACCTAAGTGTCTGACATTCTATAAAAGATCTATACAATACTTTCGTTGAGACAAAATAAGTCCATTAGATCAGTTATCTACCTCAAGATCTAATAAGTATCTGAGATGCTCCAAATCTTTGGTCTGAAAGTGAGAGGCTAAGTGTGTTTTTATTATATAGATATTTTTCAGATCATCTATCGTAATTATAATATCATCGACACACACAAGAAGAAGGATCATTGTACCCTCTTGGCAAAATTTGAGTGAGTTAGGAGAAGTCTGCTGAGCTCCGAGTGAATCCAAAATCCCTAACGACCTAACTAAATTTGTCAAGCCAAGCTCAGAGTGATTGATTTAGGCCATAAATAGATTTTTTGAGGCGACATCCAAAAGACTCCCCCGTGGTCTCATATTCATGAGGGTTTTGCATATATACAGTCTCTGTTAGATCACCATTAAGGAATGAATTCTTGATATCAAGTTGATGTAACCGCCAATGACGGTGTATTAACAAGGAGATCAATACTCGCATGATGCGAAGTTTAGCTATTGGAGATGTTAGAGAAGCCCACTTAACTAGACCCATTGAGTTTCTTTTGTTGTTGTTTCTCTCTCCTCTTTAGTCCCACATTGTGTATAGGACCTTGCTCTCTCTTTCTCTCATCTATATATTTGTACTCATTCTTTGTATTCAATACAAGTGAACATATTTACAAGGTTTCTTTTCCACTTCTCTACATGGTATCAGAGCAACCGGTCTTCCTTGAGCGCCTACCCTCTGCATAACCGCCTCTCTTCCTGTGATCTTGTCTGTGTGTGCGGCTAGCTGCGGACTGCCCTCTCTGTCCGCTTCCCGCTCTTCCCGCTCGGTCTCTGGCGGTCTGCTTCTTCCTGTCCGCTTCGCCTCTCTTCTCCCCTCTCCCCTCCGTGGTTCCACTCCTCCCCTCCCGCCTCTTATAGCATTCCTGTGGGGCCCGCCTCTCTCCTCTCGCGCGGTCTCACTTGTGCTATCCGCCGCGGTCTCCCTTGTGCTCTCTGCCACGGTCTCCTGCTCCCTGGCTTCTCGCTATCCGCAGCTCTCTCCCGCTACCCGGCGCGACCTCCTGCGGCCTGTTCCTGCTCGCATTTCTCCGCCTTGTCGCGGCTCCCTTCTCGCGCGGCCTGTTCTTTTCGCCGGTCTCCCTTCTTTCCGCCGGTCTCTCCTTCTCGCGCGGTCTCTATCCGCCTTTTCCGCCGAGTTCTTTCTTTGCTCGCCTCGTCCTGTTGCTCGCTGCGGCCTCTCTCTATCCGCTTGAGTGTTCCTTAATCGCAGTTTTTCTCTCTGCCAGCTCGTGGCCTCCGTCTCTGACCGCTGCTGGATTCAGCCTGACCGTGCAGACTGTTTTCTCCCGCATTTAGGTCGCTGTCTTCTCCTCCCATCCGCGCGGATTGGTCTCTGTCCGCCGGCTCTCTATCCGCCTCTGGTCGCGGCCTCCTGCCGCTGGTGTCTTTACATCGTGACCGGGCGGTCTCCGTTCTAGTCACGCGGACTTTCTCTTCTCCTCCTATCCGGGCGGTCTCTGTTCTAGTCGCGCAGACTCCTCTGCTGCCGGTCTGCTCTCCCAGCCGCCTCTTCTCCATGGGTTCTTCTGCTGATTCGACTAGCACGGCGGTTCCTCTTGCAGACCGCCCGACCTCTATTCCAGAAATATGGGATGAACTCCGTATCACTACTATCTCTCTGGTCGGCAAGAAGAATTTTGTCGAATGGGCGCATTCTGTTCGTCGGGTCCTACAATCTAAGGGGTTTCTTCATCACTTGACCCAGGTGGTTACCGGGACTCCGACTGACGAATGGTTACGCAATGATGGTCGTGTGCAAACATGGATTCTTAATTCTCTTGATAGCGAATCCTATCGCCTGGCTATGTACCACGAGACGGCCAAAGGCATGTGAGATTAGCTTCATTCCCTTTACTCCAGAAAAGATAGTCTCCACCATTTGTATGACATAATCACTGCTCTCTAGGCCCTTGATAGCAGTGGTGCAACCGATCTGACTTTCTTTGTGGCTCAGGCTCGGTCCTTGGTCGAGGCATGGATCCAACATCAGCCTCCTACTGTGGACCTTGTTGCCCAACGTGCTCAAAAGGAGGCTGTGGGTATAGCCATGATGATGGCTCGACTACCCCATCACCTTCATAGTGTACGGGCCCACATCCTCTCTTCTACTGTTACCCCGTCCTTCTCAGATGTGTGCCCAATGCTTCTCAAAGTTACCCCGCCTCCGGATGTGTCGGGCTCTCCTTCTCCAGCTCTTGTCCAGCAAGTTCCTGCTCCTTTACTGTCTTTACCATCTTCTGTCCGTGGAGGCCGCTCTGACAAGTGAACATATTTACAAGGTTGCTTTTCCACTTTTCTACAGGAGAGAATGTTTCTTCATAGTCGTTGTCATTGTTGAGTAAAATTGGAGTCACAAAACACGCTTTGATATGCTCAGTCGGCCCATCAAGACAGTGTTTACCAGTGAATACCCATTTACATCCCCCTTGGGATTGGCCAGGAGGATGGAAAACAAGGTTGCATGTCCTATTTTCCCATGTGGCTACCAATTTGTTATCCATCGCTGACCACCACCTTGAGTTCTTGAGTGCCTCCTGCACATAAGATAGGGTGGAAATAAAAGACAAGGATTCCTCAAACCTGCGAAGTTCATAAGATAATCGGTGGAAGGAGACATAGTGAGAGAGCGAGTGTGCTATAGTTGAATGGTGTCCTCGGTGGGAGTTGCAATCAGATCAGTTGGTTGAGAGACATCAGTAGGGGAAACTGCCCCAGGGCATTATGATGAGATCAACAACAAGTATGTATGTTTAGTAGAGGAGGTGGTGGTGGTGTCAGTAGCACTATGGGTGATGGGAACTTGATAGGGACGTTGAGATGTGGGAGATTAGGTCGTAAGTCATCAGGAGTAGACGAATAGAAGGGTTGATCCTTGAGAAAGGTAACATCAGTGGATGTTACAATTTTTCGATCTATGAAAGAATAACACATCCCTTCTATGTATGAGAGTACCCAACAACAATACATTTTGTAGCTCGAGATGCCTGCTTATCCACGGGAGGACCAAAATGATGAACAAAATATAAGCAAACAAACACTCAAGCCTTTATCCCATTATAGTGGGTTCAGCTATATGGATCCTTTATCGCCATTGTGCCCTATCTTTTGTCATAATCTCATTAATACCTAAGTACATCATGTCTTTCCTTATAGTGTCATTCCAAGTCTTTATTGGTCTACTCCTCCCTCGTTTAACATGCCTAGTGACTACACTCTCGCAACGCCTAACAGGTGCCTCTAATGGTCTTCTTTATACTTGTCCAAACCATCTTAGTCGAGCTTCCCGCATCTTCTCTGCAATTGGTGCTACTCCTGTCTTATCCCTGATACATTCATTCCTAATTTTATCCAGTCTCGTGTGTCCACACATCCATCTAAGCATTCTCATCTCTACAACTCCTATTTTTTGCTCATATACACAATTCACTACCCAACACTCAGAACCATAGTGCATCGCTGGTCTAATTGCAGTGCGGTAAAACTTGCCCTTAAGTTTTAATGGTACTTTACGATCACATAACATGCCTAGTGACTACACTCTCGCAACGCCTAATAGGTGCCTCTAATGGTCTTCTTTATACTTGTCCAAACCATCTTAGTCGAGCTTCCCGCATCTTCTCTGCAATTGGTGCTACTCCTGTCTTATCCCTGATACATTCATTCCTAATTTTATCCAGTCTCGTGTGTCCACACATCCACCTAAGCATTCTCATCTCTACAACTCCTATTTTTTGCTCATATACACAATTCACTACTCAACACTCAGAACCATAGTGCATCGCTTGTCTAATTGCAGTGCGGTAAAACTTGCCCTTAAGTTTTAATGGTACTTTACGATCACATAAGATCCCTGACGCGCCTTCCACTTCATCCAATTCACTTCGATTCTATGTGTCACATCTTTATCAATACTTCCGTCATTTTGAACTATCGTTCCAAGATATTTAAAACACTCACTACGGGAAATATATTGATCACCCAACTTAATAAGGAAGTCATCCGTCCTTCTTGCATTGCTAAATTTAAGCTCCATATACTCCGTCTTTGCCCTTAACCTAAAACCCTTCTTTTCTAAAGTTTATTGGAAGGGATGTGTTGGAATGATGAACAAAATATATATACCAAAAATCTCTGGGAATTATTGCACGGGAGGTGTAAATTGAATTATGATGGAGAAAGAAGACGGAAAGTTTATGATGATCGAAGACATGCAATTAATTAAATAAAATGTTGTGATAGCAAAGTGTCAATATATTTTGAAAACCTGCATTTGAAACATGAGAGATCTTGCAACCTTGAAAAGGTGGTGGTTCTTTCGCTCTGCCACACATTTTGTTGTAGTGTGTAAACACATGACGTTTGATGGGTAATACCCAAGGTATTTCAAGTCTCTTGGAATTCTTAACTTGTGTACTCGGAAGCATTATCAATTCAGAGAATTTTAATTTGAGTCAAAAATTAAGTGCGTGTTTCTACGATGAAGGAGCGGAAAACACATTATCACGGAGTAAATGCACCTACGTCATGCGAGAATGATTATCTATAAAAACAGTAAAATATCATTATCCAGATAAACTAACAATTTTATATGGACTCAAATGTCAGAGTGAACTAAAGAAAAGGGAGCATTGCTACTTGTAAAATTTGGGAGAAAAGAGGAAGGATGATGTTTTCCGTAAATACAAGATTCACGAGTAAAGTTTAAAAAAGTAAAATTTGAAAGAGTCTTTTGCAGTATTGGAAGATGAGCATGACCAAGATGAATGTGCCAGTCAATCGAGGTGATACAAGAAAGAGTTGAAGTGACTTGGTCCAGAATGTATAACCCATTTGACAATCGACCTTTACCAATAATACTCCGCTCTCGTCATTCCAACACCACAAAGGAAGAAGAGTAAAAAGTGATGGAGTTGTCCTGACCATGAGTCAATCGAATAACAGAGAGAATATTAAATTGTGAACCAGGAACATAAAGTACATATCATGGAGAAATAATGGGAATAAGAGACACATCTCCTTGCCCGGTAAGCGAGTTATTTCTCCATTATCAACAATGATAAACTTGGGACTAAGAGTGTCTGTGTGTCGTGAGAGTTTCTACGGAGTAATGTGATTTGCGGCCCCATAGTCCACTATCCAAGAGGAGCTATGGAAAACACGATGTACAGTAGCTATAGGAACCTTCATCCGATTTAGAGACGATGGATCCAGAAGTACGAATAACCAATCCCCAAATAATCTGGAGTTTTGCCCTCAAGTTGTCAATGTTTGATCGGGACGTGTTGTGAGTGTCTGTCGCAGAGGAGTCTTGGTGAGGACGGTTTGGCTTAGCCCAATCGGTGCACATGCTAGTGCTTTGTTCCTTGAAACGATTTCATCCATCACGCCTATCACCTCGAGAACCTATGGGACCTCTGTGGTGCCTTGTATGGGGGGGGGTGCATTAGTTGAATGTTGTAAGAAGGAAGGAAGAGTCATGGAAACATCAGTGGACAGATTCACCTTCAAAAGCATAAAGCACACTTCCGATAAAGATTGAATAGTTGGAGAGGAGAAGATACTTGCATGAACACCATAGAAATGAGGTGTTATTCTATTCATCATCATCGCGAGTCCAATAACTTCTTTCTGAGTTCTTTGGATTGCTAAATCCAAAGTAGCAGTTGATGTTGAATTCAGGCCTCGATGAGGGCCTTATACCACGCCATGCAGGATGTTAGATCTCTATCCGAACCAGGTTAAGTAGTTTGGAGATCCCGAAATAGATCGAATAAGTGTTGGTGGTTATCTTTCACAAAGTAGAGAGACTTAGGTTTATCCCACATAATCTTTTTAGTTTTATGGTGCATAGTCATCTAATATGGCTGACTGTCCATAGGGTTCATTGAGGAATGAACTCGTCCATCATCCAGAAGTCATTGCTCGGTGGGATCAATTAGGGGTCTCGAGTCAAATGTTGAAGAAGACCCGTAATATGGAGTACTTGGCGCACTGAGTGGAACCACACAACAAAGTTCTTCTTACCAGCGAGAGAGATGGTGGTTATTTTGAGCTCGTCATGGACTTCATTGATGGGAGCTAGTGAGGCGAGTCGATGACGCAGAGAACGCAAAAGACGCCTTAGCATGCAAGGCGAGCAGAAGACGTAGACAACGCCCAAGCAGGAGAGTTCGGGAAGAGAGACGAGCAAGCGAGTTCAACAAGTGTCTGGATTGCAAGATGCAAGTTTAAACAACTAGTTGGCGAGTAGGCGAACTCAAACAATGAGTTTAGGTAGCAAGCTAGCTGGACGAGCTCAAGCAGTAAGATGATAAATCCAAAAGAGAGCTTCAAGTTCAAGCAGGCCGCGATTTTACTAGGAGTGGAAGTTAGAGCTCAATCGGCGAGAGCACTCAATCATCGTGAGCGTACTTCAGGAATTGTGTTGCTCTGTTACCATGAGAGAATTTTGAGCGCCACGATGTAATAATTTTATTATTTTACTTAAATTAAATAAAAATACATGTACACATGTTTATGGGTGTGAGGAGTAACAACTCAACTCGAAATCACATTGTCGGACTAAACTATACAAGATAATCATAATGGGCCATAGAGGTTTGGCAAATACATTAGGTTTTCACAAGCGCTTCACTCTTCTATATCTACCTAAATAGTAGTGAGTGTTAGATGATGTATATATATGTAACAAACCTTGTAGTGTGAGAAAATCCATTCTTCTTATCATGGTATCAAAGCCACTCTAGGGTTTCCCGTGCCTGTGCGGTCGCCGTCCTCTCCTGCAATCGATTATCCGCAGATTTTCTCCAGCGTGAAATCCCGCCGAAGTGTTGCTGCTGGGCCGTCGTCGTTCTCAGCAAGCCCTAACCCGACGAACCAGAGTGACGCCTCTCTAACGACGCAGTTCCTCCGCCACAACGCCGCTGCTACTGGGTCGACGTCGACTACAGAGACACTATTCCGTCGATCCAGAGCAGCGTTGGAGCTGTCGACCTCCTGTCCATTCCGGTTCCCCCGATGCCAGAGTCGCCGGAACTTGGGATCTAACTGTTTTATCTTCACCTCCGACAGATTGTTCTTCGTGGGCTGCAACACATCTTCGTCTTCCTCTTCACGACACCGCTTCTCGTCGATAGATACGCTGAAGAGCATTGGAATAGGAAGCTTCCGCTGCTCCTTTCTCTCGACGCCGCTGCTTCAGCTCCGGGCTGCTCTCGTTCTCCTTGATGGAAAACGATGTCCCCTGTAACCCGATGCTAGTCCATCTCTGTTGTAGTCCGTAGCACGCTGCTCTCTGCTTTCTATTGCAGCCTGTCTGGCTTCGCTGCTTTCTGCTTTTCAGTCGATCTACTGTGATCCTGATCGCTCGTACACAACATCAATTCGCTTGATCCTTGGATCCGATTCAGCCAATCCGCGACTTCGACACTCCCACTCGTTTTCGCTGAGCTCGTCTGCTGCCTCCTACAACCCGCATATCACTACCAATCTTCTCCGCTCCTGCAGGTATCTCTCTCTCCGATTGGTTGCTTGACTCTGGAGCGTCTTTTCACATGACCTATGATGCTACACACCATTTATCCTGTCAGCCCATCTCCTCTGCCCTTTAGTATCATGGTTGCAGATGACACCATTCACCCCATCACCAATCGTGGCCTTTTCCATACCAGCCATTTTCATATTCCCGATGTTGCCTACATACCTCAGTTATCCATGAACCTTATATCCGTCAGCCAGCTCATATCCCGTGGTTGTCTGGTTACCTTTGATGAGTTTACATGTCGGGTAAGGGTGTGCAAAAATCCCGAAGAACCGGAAACCGGACCGAAACCGAACCGAGCCGGGCGGTTCGGGTCGGTTCCTATTTCTGTCAGTTCGGGTACAGTTCCAAAAAATATTGAACCGATGGTTCGATTCGGTTCTCGGTTCCGACAGTCGGGTACCCGAGAACCGACCCGAACCGAATATAAATTACAAATTTTAACTTAAAAGAATATATGTATTATTACAAATTTTAACTATAAAGATTGGGTCGGCTGGGTGCTGGGCGCTAGCGTGAGTCGTGGAGGGCTTAATTGGAGATGTTATTTTACAATTTAACAAATCAATCTTATTTAATGCCTAAAAGTAAAAAAATCTCTTATTTTGATATTTTTCTTATAATTCATTAGTCCCATGTTATAAACCGAGAACCGAACCGGAACCGGAACCGACCCAAACCGAACGGTTCGGATCCGGATCCATAATTTAGAACCGTGGGTCGGTTCCGGTTCCAAAAATTTGGAACCGAACCTATACGGGTCGATTCTTGGTTCTATGTGGAACCGAACCGATCCGAGTTACACCCCTAATGTCGGGTGCAGGATCGTCGGATTGGGGCACTCGTTTGGGTTGGTCGTCATCATTGCGGGGTGTACGTTCTATATCGTCTCTACCTTCCATCCACTTCATCGTTACCTGCAGCTTTCTCCCTGTCTTTCTCTAGTAGGTTTCGCTCAGTGGCATCACCGTCTTGGTCATCTCAGTGGTTCACGTCTAGCTTCTCTCATCAGTCATGGCTTTCTTGGTCGTGTCTCTATTGATTGTTCTCACTCATGTTCGGGTTGTAAGCTCGGTAAATAACTATAACTTCCTTATTCGTCTAGTGAGTTCAGGTCTCAACGTCCTTTTGATTTAGTTCATTCTGATGTATGGAGACCCACACCTTTTGTATCCAAGGGTGAACACCGGTACTATGTTCTTTTCGTTGATGACTATTCTCGTTATTGTTGGGTCTATTTTATGCATTCTTGCTCTGATTTTTTTCACATCTATGCTACCTTTTCTGCTATGGTGCGCACACAGTTTTCGGCTTCCATACACATTTTTTGTTTTGACTCAGGGAGGGGGGGTATCTGTCTCATGCTTTTTGAGATCTGCTAGCTACCCACGACACTCTCCCTCAGCTTGCCTGTCCCGGTGCACACGCTCATAATGGCACCGCTGAAAGGAAGCATCGTCATATTATTAAGACAGCTCGCACCCTTCTTATCTCCTCCCACATTCCTCCTCATTTCTGGGCTGAGGGTGTTTCCACTGCTGTCTATCTTATTAATCTGCAGCCCTACACTTTCCTTCTAGGTCAGTGTCATTGTGAGTGTTTGTACTCTCGACCCCCACATTATACTCATCTTTGTGTTTTTGGATGTCGATGTTATGTTCTACTCTCTCCGCGTGAGCGTACTAAGCTCTCTGCTCAGTCTATTTTGTGTGCCTTTCTTGGATACAGTACTGAACATAAGAGCTATCGATGTTATGACCCCGTTGCACGTCGACTTCGCATCCCCCGTGACGTTATATTTGATAAGTCTCGCCCTTTCTTTGTGTCGTCTGTCCATTCGACCTCCTCTTACCTTATCACAGTCTACTCTGTCACCTCCTCCTCCCTTGCCGCAGTCTACTTCGTCTCCTCCTTCCTTGTCAAAGTCTACTCCGTCACCTTCTCACTCCTCTCCTCCATCACCTTCTCACTCCTCTCCTCCGTCACACACTTCTCCCTCTGATGAGCTACCCACTTGGGACCACATCTCTCCTCTTCCTTATCACTATACTCGTTGTCCTCCTCTTCCTCCTATTTCCTCGCCTCCAGTGCCCCCAGACTCAGTGCCTACCTCCTTCAGCGAGTGCCTTGTGGATGATCTTCCTATGCGCCACAACCCACCTCGTGAGAGGCCTCCTCCCGACCGCCTTAGCCTTTCTACCCTTCCGCTCGACCTACCTGCCCTTTCTGCTACTGTCTGCAGTACTCCAGAGCCGACTTCCTACCGTGAGGCTGCCCAGATACCGGAGTGGCAGGTTATTATGTCTGCCGAGTTGGAGACGCTTGAGCACACTCATACATGGGAGCTTGTTCCTCTTCCATCTGGTGTTGTTCTCATTACTTGCAAGTGAGTATTTAAGGTTAAGACTCGCTCCGATGGTTCTGTTGAGAGGTACAAGACTCAACTAGTTGCGTGTGGTTTTCAGCAGTAGCTGGGGAGAGACTATGACGACATTTTTGCTCCAGTTGCTCACATGA